>LR738712.1:797844562-797913850 GCA_902687465.1 Secale cereale | reverse complement strand
ATCCGTCTTTTGTTACGAATTATCCTATCTGGGACTCCGTTCCAAAATAACTTTGGAGAGCTTCGTACCATCATGCGACTGTTACTTTCGCCTAATGATGAAGTATTGGTTTTGTTGAATCCTTTGACACTAGACAAAATGTGACATGAGGGGGTCTAGGGTTGTGGATCGCCGAGCAGTCGAGGGTCGAGCGGTTGAGAGGTTGCCTAGCTAGTGTCAAAGTATTGAAGAAATCCATGACTTCATCATTTGCCAGAAGTAACCGGGGCATGTTGGTACGAAGTTATGCAAAGTTGTTTTGGAACGGAGTTCCTGATAGGATAATCCGTCTTTTGTGACGAATTATCCTATCTGGGACTCCGTTCCAAAATAACTTTGGAGAGCTTCATACCATCATGCGACTGTTACTTTCGCCTAATGATGAAGTATTGGTTTTGTTGAATCCTTTGACACTAGACAAAATGTGACATGAGGGGGTCTAGGGTTGTGGATCGCCGAGCAGTCGAGGGTCGTCCAGGGGTCGAGGGTCGAAGCTAGTTCAACGTTTGCCATTAATATATCCATCTGTCATGTTTGAATAATAATTGGCATGTTGTAAATATTTGTAGAAACTATGGACGACAACACCCGAGACCTAGCACAAGAAGCGATGTTGATGGACATAATCGCAGACGGACAAGATGCCGTCTTGTCGTTTCTCAACGACACCAATGAGAAGGTGGAAAGAGAGCTGCAGCTGGAAGATCTAGGCTATGATATTGATGGCTCCGGTGACCCAATGCACATGGAAGAAGTAGACCGTGAGGACGGCTCCGGTGACCCAATGCCGGTGCAAGAAGGAAACCGTGATGCTGGCTCCGGTGACCAAACCGAGTCCGGCCAGGAGGTATATATGTTAGTTAAGCATGTGCTGACTAGTTAATTGATGCATTCATTAACTCTCGTCTTTGTTCCTTTTTCTAGCCCTCCGGATCGAGCAAATCTTCGATAAAGAGACGAGTGATACGTCTAAAACGTATCTATAATTTCTGCTTGCTCCATGCCTCTTTTGTGTGATATTGCTATGTTATTTATACACTTCCATACACTTTTGATCATATTTGGACTAACCTATTAACTCAGTGCACCCCAGTGCCAGTTTCTATTTTCTGCTGTTTTTGTACTTCAGGTTTTCCCATCACGTAAACTGCCAGAAAAATCCCGAAAAAATTATATAAGAAATCAGCATTCCGGAAGCTTCCACACGGTCGAAGTAGGGCCGGAGGGGGGCCACCAGGGCTCCAGGCGCCCTGGTGGCGCGGCCCCCCTCCTGGCCGCGCCGGGGGGGGCGCCTGGGCCCCCTAGGCCTCTGCTGATGCCCCCCTTTGGCATATATTTAACACGCGTCCCGAAACCCTCGAGACGGGAACCCTTTTTCACGATCTCATCTCTGTTCCGCCGCCGCCGCACTTCCAAGATCGGGAGCACCAGGAGAACTCTTCCCGGCACCCTGCCGGAGGGGAGGATCACCACCGGGAGCCTCTCCACCACCATGGACGCCTCCCGGATGAGTTGTGAGTAGTCTCCCTTGGACCATGGGTCCATGACCAGTAGCTATGTGATGTTCTCCTCCCCTTCTTGTGCTTCACTAATTAGACCTCGTGAGCTGCCCTACATGATCGAGGCACATATGTAATCCTTATGCTGTTGCTATGTTGAGTTTGCTGGGATCCGATGGATTGTGAGATTATGTTCAGATTGTGTTTGAGTAATATATTTGATTCACCTCTTTTATATTTATGTTCGTAAGTAATTCTTGCATGTTCTCCGTTGCTATTTATTGCTTTGGCCAAGTAGTAGGTAGTGACTCCAAGAGGGAACGGTATGCTTGATTGTGGGTTCATGCCCCTCGATGACTAGCTTGAGTGACAGAAACATGAGTCTAGGGGATGTGCTGTTGCCACAAGGGGGAAAACAACGGTGCTTGTGCCCGCGGGTGCAAGGATTGTTTACTTTACGCAAAGTTCTTTTAATGCAGTTGTCTGTTGCTTTGAGTTTACACTATGGGTGGGACTCGCAACTTAATTGTAATGCCCCGGATGTAATACTTTCCCTTTTGGGTATATAATATATCTCCGGCTTCATCTATTTCCATTCCGGGTTCTTTTTCTTTCGGGTTTTCATTGTTTTGTTGTGTGCGTGTGTGGCATTCATTCATATCATGTAGACATGTGCATCTTTGCATTTGTGTTGTCGGTTGCATCCGGTTCCACGCGTTCCTTCCCGTTGTCCGTTTCACGTTCCGGAGCTCCCTCACGTGTCCGTGACGTCCCGTAGGCCTACTTTGTTGTTTGGCCGTGTAACGTTACCGGTGTGGCGCGAGACTTGTCGTGTGTTGTTGTTTTGTTGTGTGCAACCCGCCCCTCAAATCTCGTCGCGTTTGGACTCCGTTTGCTATCCCATCAGTTATTCGTGTGGGTCCAAAGTGCCTTCGCTTTGTGGCCAGAACATCCCTCCAGCAGCCCACTACCCTCTCCTAGGCCCATCTAAACTACCCCGCGATCAGATCCGTCGGATCGCGATCGGAGGGCTCCTAGCACCCCCAAATCCCCTAACCCTAGCTATCTGCTATATATTAGACCCTAGGTTCATTTTTGGGGATCCCTAGCCTCTCCCTAATCTCTCCTCAAATTTTGTGCTCCACCAGATCCCAAAAAATCCTCTTGGCTGTCTCTTCTCAGATCCCGAAGGCCAGCAGCCGCAGGCTCCTCTCGCCGGCTCGAGCGAGGCGGCCGACCGTCGGGTCAACGCCGCAGCGCCCTCGAAGACCCCGTCGCCAGGCCTCGGCCTCCGCTCGGCCTCCCTCGATCGATCGGCCTCCCTTCCTCGACAGGTCTAGCGCGGGACCACATCGCCTCCGTCCGGCCCGTCCCTCGCACCTTCCGCCTGGATCGTCCACACCACCGCAGGCCGACCGCGCGCCGAAGCCCCAGGCCGCACCGCGCCAGGATCCGGACCACCCTTCGCTGGGCCGACCTCCTCCCGCACCCACGGCTCTCCACCGGGCCTCATCGCCTCGCGCCTCCCTCCAGGCCCGTCCGCGCGCAGGCCGCCTCCCGCCTCGGCCGGCCGGCGCCAGGTGGGCCGCGGGCCGCCTCCATCCCGCGCCGTGCCGGGCCGCTCCCTCGCCGCCAGGTCCCTCCAAGCCGGGCCGCTCCTCCGCCAGGCCACGTGGGCCGCCTCCACTCCGTCCAGCCGGGCCGCGCCGGATCCAACCCCGGGCCCGTGTTTTTTTTTCCAGATCTGAGAGAGAGGTTGACCTTTTCCCTCCTAAGTCCCTGTGAAATTAGTTGCTGATGCTGTTTTAGAACTTCTGTAACTTTGTGTGTGTTTGTCCGAATGATGCAAATGACATGTCCACGCGTTCGTGGTGAATAGCACTACGTTTTATCTTTTGGTGTCATGCATGATAGAAGTCATTTAGGTGCTTATTTTTCTGTTGCAATAGTGCATCGTGATATAAACTGCTGCTATGTGATGTTTTGATGTCATCTTTGCCATGTGATATCTTTTAGCTCGTTTGTCCGAATGATGCAAATGACATGTCAACGTGTTCGTCTTGCCATGCTCTACATGTTGTTGGTGATAGGTTGCATGATAGATTTATTCTTGCCATGTTTATCATCGTTGCAAAGTGCCATGTGGCTGTGATGTTGTTTCACTTGTTATGAAATGCCATCTTGTTGAGCTCGTTGCAATCATTGTGTTTATCTCCATGATGCATGCTTGTGTGTTTCGGAATCACCATCATGTGTACTTTGATGAGGTGATTACCACTTGCCATGTTTAGTTTCGAGGTGACTTAAACTTGCTCTTTTAGATGCCATGATGAAATTGCTGTTTTAGGACTTAGTGGATTTTTCACTAAGTCTGAAATCTGTAACGTTCCGATGCCATGTTTGCTTGCTGCTCTAGGACAAACCATGATAGTTTTGGAGTGGATCTTGATTGTTCCTTGTAGTATATATTGTTGGTTTTCCATTCATGTTCTCACATGCTCATTTGAGAGGCTGTAGCATGTTTATCTTTTGCTCCAAAGTTTCAATAAAATTCTGCTGCCAGAATTTTTACTGTCAAGTTCAATATGTCCAAGCTTATTGCTATTGATCCGTGGCTCCTTTGGGGGTGCACCTTTGGACTTATTTGCTGTATGATATGTCTAGTTTATGTTCATGTCCTTTGCCATGATGTTTGAGTGCTGTAGCTTAATTATTTTGTGCTCCGAAGTTGCTATGTTGCTGTAATTTTCAGCTTTCGCTCATTTCTTGTTTCGGGCATAACTTTTAGCCCGTAGCTCCGATTTCAGCGAGTCTTATATGAAACTTGATTGATTTTCTGTGTAGATTCATAATATATTATTGTTATCTTGTTTTGAGGTGTTTTGCTTGAGTGCTAGTTTTCCGTGCTCCGTGTGCATCCTTAGTGCATCCATCATGCATCCATCATTTTTCGAGTGCGCATTGCATCTTGTTGATTTGTGCCTTGTGTGATTGTATTGTTTAGAGCCGGAAGCTGAGACCGAGTACGAGTACGAGCACGAGGTTACCAACGAGGTTGAGCACGAGGACCCTTCTTACGATCCGAACGGCTTCACTTCAGGCAAGATGACCGAACCCCGATAACATTACTATCTTTGCCTATTGCTAGTAGTTCCGCTCTATAGTTTTGCCTCGATGCCCATGTTCTTCCTGTCAGCCTCCTACTTGTAACCATTGCCATGTTTAACCACCCTACCTATGCAAACCGTTGCTTGGCTAAGTACGCTTCGCTCAGCCCTTCTTATAGCATTGCTAGTTGCAGGTGAAGATCGAAGATGCTTGCTTCATGTTGAAGTTTTGTTGGGTTATATCACACTACATAAATGCTTAAAATGAAATCATCTATATTTGGCAAGGGTGGAAGGCTAAGCCTTTTGCTTGGTGATTTGTTCCACTCATGCCGTTATGAACCGTTTAAACCGGTGTTATGTTCCTTGATTATGCGTTCCTAACACGGTTGGGGTGTATGGGACCCCCTCGATAAACCGCTAAGTGCTAAGTCTTTTCCAGCAAGTCCCAACATTGGTACTATTTGCCTAATAACTAATTAAACTTGCATAGGGAGTTATAAACCCTCTTTCTTAATTCAACAACCCGGGCCAGTGCTCCACATGAGTGTTGGTCCAAACTGGGGGTTACGCGGGGCCACCACGAGGAAACTCGAGGTTTGGTAAAAACCTGTGGGATCGCCCATCCGGTCGTGGCCTGAGACGAGATACGCGCGGCTACTATCAGGGTGTTGGCACGCCGGGAGGATTTGCTGGATTAGCCTTACCTTAGTTCGGAGTATCTTGAGCACGGGATTCCGAGGATACTCGGGTCTTCGCACTTTGGAGTTGCGACTCCGTGGATCGTGGGCTTGTAATGGGTCAAGTTGTAACACCCCTGCAGGGTTTGAACTTTCGAAAGCCGTGCCCGCGGTTATGTGGCAGATGGGAGCTTGTTAATATCCGGTTGTAGATAACTTGACACAATGTTTCTAATACACTACCAGCGTGTGTTCCGTGACCGTCAATTTCCGAATAGGGATTCGGGAGTTGAACACGGAGGGGTTATGTTTGTTGAGCTTGTAGCTAGGATCACTTCGTGATCACTTCTAGTCCGAGGCTTTCTCTTCCCGCTCTCACTCACGTAAGCTAGTTGCTAGTTGCTGCTGCAGACACTTACTCTTTTCTTCAGCCTTATCCTCTCCCAAGGCTTAAATAGTCTTGTTACCCGGGAACGGGATTGATGAGTCCTCTGTGGCTCACAGTTACTCCACCACACCAGATGCAGGTCCAGCTGTGAGCTATCCAGGTGATGGCACCGAGCTGGATTGGGAGTTCGACGAGGAGCGTAGTCGATACTATGTTCGTTATCCGGATGATCAGTAGTGGAGACTTCTACTAGGATTCGATCCGACCTGTGGATTTTATTTAAGTTTGGTATCTTGACATTTGGTTTTGCCCTTAGAGGGTTGTGATATTCTTAATGTATGATGTTTGAGACTTGTATTATATTTGTGTGACGTGGCGAGTGTAAGCCAACTATTTATGTTTACAATCCCCTCTTTTACATGAGTTGTGCAAAGATACCAGACTTGCGATCATTCCAGCATGGGGTTAAGTCTCTAAGTCGTGCCTCGACACGTAGGAGATTTAGCTCCATCCTGGGCATTTCAAGTTGGTATCAGAGCCTTCTCCGACCTAGGAGCCCCCACTGATTGATCGAATAGTTGACGGTTGAGTCTAGGCACACACTGAAAATATTTTGAGTCCTATATATTATATCGGAGAGTAGGATTTCTTTGCTTCTCATCCCCTTTCTCTCTGGTGAGGACTCCTGACGTCTACTCTTGTCTCTTCTATCTTCAAAAAATTGCACCAAATTTTTTTTAGGAATCTCGCGAGTATTCTGGGATTGTTTCGATGTTCTTGTGATGAGGATATTGTTCTCGATGCCTCCTGACATTAGGGGTTGTGGCAGTGTCCCGGGGAGTTGAGCTTCGGGGTATTGTCGTCACAAGCATATCGCGGCAGTACTAAATACTTAAGACGGCCGACATCGAAAATCTCTCCTATACGGCCAGTGGCAAGATAACCCCGACATCACCCAGTACTGGGGAGGTAGTTCGGGAGTATTGCCATAGCTTGTTATAGTGGATGCTTTTCGAAGGTCCGAGGTACACAGTTTCCGAGAAAGACTGGTTATGTGTTGAAGGATGGATACACCTGGATGTAGGTTTAGAGTTGATTGCGCGGTGCTTCCCGTGTATCCCCAACACCTGATTGCATAACTGGAATCTTTCGGAAATTCATAGGTGGGTTTTATCCAGTAGATCGTAGGCATTCTTCCAACGAATGCAGGTTAGTGAGTTCGGGGTTCTACATTGAGTGAAGTGGTATTATGACCGATGTTACTATCAGGAGTTGCATCTTAAAGGGTCCTTGGCTATGCTGATCCGGGGATTGCAAAACCTTTTCGTAACGCGTTCATATGCTTTCAGCACAAAGATGTTAGAACAAAGCTCCTATCTTGTGTTTGTTCCCATCCGTACCTTGTTGTTTTTCTTATTTTACCTTTCGTCCCCTATGTGGCTTCTCGTGAAGATTGATGTTATTATTTAACTGAGAATTTCATTCGTTCCTCTTGTTCGAATGATTTCATTCGTTCCTATTGTTCGAATGATTATTGTGAAGACTTGTTGCAATTCATTCCATTGATTCAGCTTATACCTTCTGTCAATGAATTGCTGATTCGTGGTCATCTCTTTCAGGATGGCTCCGAAAAGGGTTCCCAATGCTAACCCAGAGGCGGAAGAGGTCCCAGAACATCCTCCTTCCCCTCCTCCTCCGTCTAAGGCTTGGAGAGCGATTATGCAGACTACAGCTCAGAACACCTAGTTGTTGATGCAGATGATGCAGCAGATGCAAGCTAATCAAGCTAATCAGGGTGTTCCAGGGAATCAAGGCAACTTCTTCAACTAGCAGCACCATGCTACTCTCAACCAGTTCTTGGCCAATAATCCAAAAGCTTTCAGTTACTGTGTCGACCCTCTTGATGCTGAAGATTGGTTAACCGACATAAAGAAGCATTTTGAGTGCAGTAACGTGAAGGAAGATGATTATGTGAAGTTTGCAGCCTTCCAACTCAAAGATCAAGCAGCTGATTGGTGGCAGCAGTACAAAGACTCCAGGCCAGGTCAAGTGATCTCTTGGGAGAATTTCTGCAAAGACTTCCGTTCGCACCACATTCCTACAAGTGTCATCGAGGGTATGCGTGAGCAATTCCGCAACCTGAAGCAGGGCTCTATGACAGTCTATCAGTATAATGTCAAGTTCCAAAACCTCGCCCGCTATGCTAAGCAAGACATTCCTGATGCTAAGAGAAAAATCTACCAGTTTCGTGGAGGCCTCAAAGATGAACTTCAACTTGCTCTCACTTTGTTCGAGCCCGATGAATTCGACAAGTTCTATAACATGGCTTTGAAACAAGAGGCAGCTCAGCTTAAGATGGAGGCTTCTAAGAAGAGAATTTGAGATGCCGTTCATTCTTCCTCATCATCTCAGTTGGCTGCGAAACAATAGAAATTCTGGCTTCCTCCTCCTCCAGTGATTCGAGCTCCTTACAACAACTCCAACAACAAGAACTCTAGTGGACGTGGTTTCTCCCACCGACCCAACCCGAGCAACCAGTCGAAGAAGCAGTTTCAGTCTCAAGGCTCCAAGTCAAGTGGTTCTCATTTCCGTCCTCTCTCAGAAGTGACTTGCAACAAATGCACTCAGAAAGGTCACTATGCCAACAGATGTCCGAACCCGAAGCGTCTTCCACCTCCTCCACATGTGAGTTCAGCTATTGTCAGGCATGATCGAAAGGCAGCAAGGGTCAATCTGATGAGTGCAGCGCAAGCGGAGAATTCTTCTGATGTCATTTTGGGTAACCTTCTAGTGAACTCTTTTCCAGCTAAAGTGTTGTTTGATTCGGGTGCTTCATGCTCTTTCATGTCATATCCATTTGCATCCAAGCACGATGTTGTCACCAAAAATCTGCCAAGGGAGTTAACAGTTATTTCTCCGGGGAGACGAATGCACTCCAGTGTTTATGCTCCGGATGTTTCTATTCGCATGGGTGATTATCGATTTTGGCTTCTCCGGTGGTTCTTGGTAATTCTGACATTGACCTCATCCTCGGAATGGATTGGCTTTCTCAGCATGATGCTCACATTGATTGTGCTCAAAAGGAAGTCAAGATGACTTATTCTGATGAAGATGTGATTATCTTCGCCTCCAGGGATAACACTATCAGGCTTTTCTCTCTCAATGATAAGGGCGAAATTAATGCCATATCTCAAATTCCGGTGGTGAACGAATATCAAGACGTCTTTCCTGAAGAACTTCCAGGCATGCCTCCACACCGTCAGGGGGAATTCGTTATTGAACTCGAGCCGGGTACTGAGCCAGCATGCCGGCGTCCGTACAAGCTCTCTCCGGATGAATTGAAGGAATTGTAGAAGCAGCTTGATAAACAGGAGAGTATGGGTCTCATCAGACCTAGTACGTCTCCTTGGGGCTGTGGTGTCTTGTTTGTCAAGAAGAAAGATGGCACGGAGCGTCTTTGTGTTGACTACCGGCCATTGAACAAGAAGACGATTAAGAACAAGTATCCGCTCCCCAACATCAACGAACTCTTCGAGCAGCTCAAAGGATCTAAAGTGTTCTCTAAGCTCGACCTCCAAATGGGCTATCATCAAATTCGCATTCGCGAGGAAGACATTCCCAAGACGGCCTTCAGAACGAGCTACGGTTCATACGAGTATACCGTCATGTCCTTCGGTCTCGCCAATGCTCCTCCTACCTTTTCGAGGATGATGCATTACATCTTCAAGCCCTATACTGGCGAGTTTGTGCTTGTGTATCTGGATGATATTCTGGTGTTTTCCAAGAATGAAGAAGATCACGAAAAGCACTTACGTCTGGTTCTTGATCGACTCCGAGAGCATAAGTTCTATGCCAAATTCTCCAAGTGCGAATTTTGGCTCGATAAGGTTTTGTACCTGGGCCACATCATCTCAGCTGACGGTATTGCGGTTAATCCCGAGAAAGTTGAAGCAATTGTCAACTGGGAAGCTCCTCAGAACGTCAAGCAACTCCGCAGTTTTCTGGGTCTTGCCAGCTATTGCAGAAGGTTCGTTGAGAACTTCTCCAAGATTGCCAAGCCTCTTTCCAACTTGCTTCAGAAGAATGTCAAATACTTTTGGTCTCCAGAGTGTGAAGTGGCATTCAAAACTCTCAAAGAAAAGCTCGTCTCTGCTCCAGTTCTGACTCCTCCAGATGAATCCAAGCCCTATGAAGTATTCTGTGATGCTTCTCTTCAAGGACTTGGTGGTGTGCTTATGCAAGATAAGAGAATTGTGGCATACACTTCTCGTCAGCTCAAGCCAAGTGAGAAGAACTATCCCACACATGATCTCGAGCTAGCAGCTGTGGTACATGCTTTGATTACGTGGAGACATCTGTTGTTGGGCAGAAAAGTCGACATCTTCACCGATCACAAGAGCTTGAAGTACATCTTCACACAGCCGCATCTGAACCTCCGCCAGACTCGTTGGGTTGAAATGATCCAAGAGTATAATCCCAGCATTGAATACACTCCTGGCAAGGCGAATGTGATTGCAGATGCTTTGAGCAGAAAGGCATATTGCAACAGCCTTTTTATCAAGCCGTACCAGCCTGAGCTTTGTGAAGCATTCAGGAAACTCAACCTCCAAGTTGTTCCGCAGGGTTTTCTTGCAAATCTTCAAGTTGCTCCTACCTTGGAAGATCAAGTCCGTGAGGCCCAACTCAGTGATACCATGGTGAAGAAGGTGAAACATGCTATTGCTAAGGGCATTCCGAAATACAAGTGCTTTCGTGTTGATGAGAGAGATACCTTGTTCTTCGAGGACAGACTCGTTGTTCCCAAAGGTGATCTCAGGAAGCTCATAATGGAAGAAGCACATGATTCTCTCCTTTCCATTCATCCTGGCAGTTCCAAGATGTACCAAGACCTCAAGCAGTCTTACTGGTGGACACGCATGAAAAGGGAAATTGCCCAATTCGTGAATGAATGTGATGTTTGCAGAAGAGTGAAAACAGAACATCAACGTCCATCCGGTCTTCTCCAACCTCTTCCTATTCCCGAGTGGAAGTTCGACCACATTGAAATGGACTTCGTCACTGGCTTTCCTAAATCCAAGCGAGGAAATGATTCTATCTTCGTGGTGATTGGCAAGCTTACCAAAGTCGCTCACTTTCTTCCAGTCAAAGAATCAATCAATGCAGCTCAATTGGCAAAGCTGTACACTTCCAGAATTGTGTCCTTACATGGCATTCCTCAAGTTATATCCTCAGACCGTGGAAGTTTGTTCACTTCAAGGTTCTGGGACTCCTTTCAGTCCGCCATGGGCACTAAGATCAGGTTCAGCACTGCTTTTCACCCTCAGACCAGTGGTCAAGTCGAGCGAGTGAATCAGATTCTAGAAGATATGCTCAGAGCCTGTGTCATATCTTTTGGCATGAAATGGGAAGACTGCCTTCCATTTGCCGAGTTCTCTTACAACAACAGCTTTCAAGCAAGTGCCGGCAAAGCTCCGTTTGAAATCCTCTATGGCAGAAAGTGCCGTACCCCTCTCAACTGGTCTGAAACAGGCGAACGTCAACTTCTTGGCAATGACTTGATCTCAGAAGCCGAAGAAATGTGCAAAGTCATACGTGAGAATCTCAAGGCCGCTCAGTCGCGTCAGAAGAGCTACTATGACGGCAAACATCGTGATTTGGCATTCAACATTGATGATCATGTTTATCTCCGTGTGTCTCCGATGAAAGGCACCCAAAGATTCGGTATCAAAGGAAAGCTTGCTCCTAGATACGTCGGGCCTTTCAAGATTCTTGGCAAAAGAGGCGACATAGCCTATCAACTTGAGCTCCCTCCCAACTTCGCCAATGTTCATGATGTGTTCCATGTGTCTCAACTCCGCAAATGCTTCAAGGCACCTGAGCGCATGATTCCATTTGAAGAGATTGATCTTCAACAAGACCTGTCCTACCGAGAGCATCCAGTTGCAATTCTCGAAGAAACCGAACGCAAGACCCGCAACAAGTCCATCAAATTCTTGAAAGTCAAGTGGTCACATCTCACCGACCGAGAAGCAACCTGGGAACGAGAAGATCATCTTCGTTCCGAGTACCCTTCCTTTTTCCAGTCCTAGATCTCGGGATGAGATCTTTTTGTAGTAGAGGAGAATTTGTAATTCCCCGGATGTAATACTTTCCCTTTTGGGTATATAATATATCTCCGGCTTCATCTATTTCCATTCCGGGTTCTGGTGTGGCGCGAGACTTGTCGTGTGTTGTTGTTTTGTTGTGTGCAACCCGCCTCTCAAATCTCGTCGCGTTTGGACTCCGTTTGCTATCCCATCAGTTATTCGTGTGGGTCCAAAGTGCCTTCGCTTTGTGGCCAGAACATCCCTCCAGCAGCCCACTACCCTCTCCTAGGCCCATCTAAACTACCCCGCGATCGGATCCGTCGGATCGCGATCGGAGGGCTCCTAGCACCCCCAAATCCCCTAACCCTAGCTATCTGCTATATATTAGACCCTAGGTTCATTTTTGGGGATCCCTAGCCTCTCCTTAATCTCTCCTCAAATTTTGTGCTCCACCAGATCCCAAAAAATCCTCTTGGCTGTCTCTTCTCAGATCCCGAAGGCCAACAGCCGCAGGCTCCTCTCGCTGGCTCGAGCGAGGCGGCCGACCGTCGGGTCAACGCCGCAGCGCCCTCGAAGACCCTGTCGCCAGGCCTCGGCCTCCGCTCGGCCTCCCTCGATCGATCGGCCTCCCTTCCTCGACAGGTCCAGCGCGGGACCACATCGCCTCCGTCCGGCCCGTCCCTCGCACCTTCCGCCTGGATCGTCCACACCACCGCAGGCCGACCGCGCACCGAAGCCCCAGGCCGCACCGCGCCAGGATCCGGGCCACCCTTCGCTGGGCCGACCTCCTCCCGCACCCACGGCTCTCCACCGGGCCTCATCGCCTCGCGCCTCCCTCCAGGCCCGTCCGCGCGCAGGCCGCCTCCCGCCTCGGCCGGCCGGCGCCAGGTGGGCCGCGGGCCGCCTCCATCCCGCGCCGCGCCGGGCTACTCCCTTGCCGCCAGGTCCCTCCAGGCCGGGCCGCTCCTCTGCCAGGCCACGTGGGCCGCCTCCACTCCGTCCAGCCGGGCCGCGCCGGATCCAACCCCGGGCCCGTGTGTTTTTTTCCCAGATCTGAGAGAGAGGTTGACCTTTTCCCTCCTAAGTCCCTGTGAAATTAGTTGCTGATGCTGTTTTAGAACTGCTGTAACTTTGTGTGTGTTTGTCCGAATGATGCAAATGACATGTCCAGGCGTTCGTGGTGAATAGCACTACGTTTTATCTTTTGGTGTCATGCATGATAGAAGTCATTTAGGTGCTTATTTTTCTGTTGCAATAGTGCATTGTGATATAAACTGCTGCTATGTGATGTTTTTATGTCATCTTTGCCATGTGATATCTTTTAGCTCGTTTGTCTGAATGATGCAAATGACATGTCCACGTGTTCGTCTTGCCATGCTCTACATGTTGTTGGTGATAGGTTGCATGATAGATTTATTCTTGCCATGTTTATCATCGTTGGAAAGTGCCATGTGGCTGTGATGTTGTTTCACTTGTTATGAAATGCCATCTTGTTGAGCTCGTTGCAATCGTTGTGTTTATCTCCATGATGCATGCTTGTGTGTTTCGGAATCACCATCACGTGTACTTTGATGAGGTGATTACCACTTGCCATGTTTAGTTTCGAGGTGACTTAAACTTGCTCTTTTAGATGCCATGATGAAATTGCTGTCTTAGGACTTAGTGGATTTTTCACTAAGTCTGAAATCTGTAACGTTCCGATGCCATGTTTGCTTGCTGCTCTAGGACAAACCATGATAGTTTTGGAGTGGATCTTGATTGTTCCTTGTAGTATATATTGTTGGTTTTCCATTCATGTTCTCACATGCTCATTTGAGAGGCTGTAGCATGTTTATCTTTTGCTCCAAAGTTTCAATAAAATTCTGCTGCCAGAATTTTTACTGTCAAGTTCAATATGTCCAAGCTTATTGCTATTGATCCGTGGCTCCTTTGGGGGTGCACCTTTGGACTTATTTGCTGTAGGATATGTCTAGTTTATGTTCATGTCCTTTGCCATGATGTTTGAGTGCTGTAGCTTAATTATTTTGTGCTCCGAAGTTGCTATGTTGCTGTAATTTTCAGCTTTCGCTCATTTCTTGTTTCGGGCATAACTTTTAGCCCGTAGCTCCGATTTCAGCGAGTCTTATATGAAACTTGATTGATTTTCTGTGTAGATTCATAATATCTTATTGTTATCTTGTTTTGAGGTGTTTTGCTTGAGTGCTAGTTTTCCGTGCTCCGTGTGCATCCTTAGTGCATCCATCATGCATCCATCATTTTTCGAGTGCGCATTGCATCTTGTTGATTTGTGCCTTGTGTGATTGTATTGTTTAGAGCCGGAAGCTGAGACCGAGTACGAGTACGAGCACGAGGTTACCAACGAGGTTGAGCACGAGGACCCTTCTTACGATCCGAACGGCTTCACTTCAGGCAAGATGACCGAACCCCGATAACATTACTATCTTTGCCTATTGCTAGTAGTTCCGCTCTATAGTTTTGCCTCGATGCCCATGTTCTTCCTGTCAGCCTCCTACTTGTAACCATTGCCATGTTTAACCACCCTACCTATGCAAACCGTTGCTTGGCTAAGTACGCTTCGCTCAGCCCTTCTTATAGCATTGCTAGTTGCAGGTGAAGATCGAAGATGCTTGCTTCATGTTGAAGTTTTGTTGGGTTATATCACACTACATAAATGCTTAAAATGAAATCATCTATATTTGGCAAGGGTGGAAGGCTAAGCCTTTTGCTTGGTGATTTGTTCCACTCATGCCGTTATGAACCGTTTAAACCGGTGTTATGTTCCTTGATTATGCGTTCCTAACACGGTTGGGGTGTATGGGACCCCCTCGATAAACCGCTAAGTGCTAAGTCTTTTCCAGCAAGTCCCAACATTGGTACTATTTGCCTAATAACTAATTAAACTTGCATAGGGAGTTATAAACCCTCTTTCTTAATTCAACAACCCGGGCCAGTGCTCCACATGAGTGTTGGTCCAAACTGGGGGTTACGCGGGGCCACCACGAGGAAACTCGAGGTTTGGTAAAAACCTGTGGGATCGCCCATCCGGTCGTGGCCTGAGACGAGATACGCGCGGCTACTATCAGGGTGTTGGCACGCCGGGAGGATTTGCTGGATTAGCCTTACCTTAGTTCGGAGTATCTTGAGCACGGGATTCCGAGGATACTCGGGTCTTCGCACTTTGGAGTTGCGACTCCGTGGATCGTGGGCTTGTAATGGGTCAAGTTGTAACACCCCTGCAGGGTTTGAACTTTCGAAAGCCGTGCCCGCGGTTATGTGGCAGATGGGAGCTTGTTAATATCCGGTTGTAGATAACTTGACACAATGTTTCTAATACACTACCAGCGTGTGTTCCGTGACCGTCAATTTCCGAATAGGGATTCGGGAGTTGAACACGGAGGGGTTATGTTTGTTGAGCTTGTAGCTAGGATCACTTCGTGATCACTTCTAGTCCGAGGCTTTCTCTTCCCGCTCTCACTCACGTAAGCTAGTTGCTAGTTGCTGCTGCAGACACTTACTCTTTTCTTCAGCCTTATCCTCTCCCAAGGCTTAAATAGTCTTGTTACCCGGGAACGGGATTGCTGAGTCCTCTGTGGCTCACAGTTACTTCACCACACCAGATGCAGGTCCAGCTATGAGCTATCTAGGTGATGGCACCGAGCTGGATTGGGAGTTCGACGAGGAGCGTAGTCGATACTATGTTCGTTATCCGGATGATCAGTAGTGGAGACTTCTACTAGGATTCGATCCGACCTGTGGATTTTATTTAAGTTTGGTATCTTAACATTTGGTTTTGCCCTTAGAGGGTTGTGATATTCTTAATGTATGATGTTTGAGACTTGTATTGTATTTGTGTGACGTGGCGAGTGTAAGCCAACTATTTATGTTTACAATCCCCTCTTTTACATGAGTTGTGCAAAGATACCAGACTTGCGATCATTCCAGCATGGGGTTAAGTCTCTAAGTCGTGCCTCGACACGTAGGAGATTTAGCTCCATCCTGGGCATTTCATTAATACCAGCGAGATGTTCTGGATAGATATCTCAAGGTGGATGATTAGTAGGAGATGCAGATGTATTCCGGTCTACTTGCCTTGGCGTACCGCCCATGCTTTGAACCTCTACCTTTCTTGCAACATAGTTAGCATTGGTTTGCGCACATAATTCTGTCAATTTCCCAGCTGTAATTCGTTTACCTCACATAGCTGTTTTATCGTCTTTTGGGAGAGAGACATCACTAGTGAACATCATGGGACCCCGGTCCATATTACCATCACTGATCACATCCGCTATTTACTTTCTGCTTTTACATACTAGTTACAATTATACCTATCACTATTATCACTTGCGTTTGATCCTTTGTAAACGACAAGGCCGGAGGGATTGACAACCTCTCTGTACTCGTTGGGAGCAAAGTTATTTGTATCTGTGTGCAGGTCCACGTTGATTGCTAATATCTGGCGCCGTTAGCAGTTGACACCTTCTTGTTGAAACTAGGAGTCTCAGGGGAAATCGATCCTTGGTATCTTTGCCAAGGGAAAACTACCGCTACACTGCATCTCAAACCTTCCACTTGGGGTAACCAACGAGGGGCGAGAAGCCATCAAGCAAAGTTTTCTGGTGCCGTTGCCGGGGACTCCACTCTTCAAGATAGGGGAGTTGCACGCTATCTTTTACCTTTGCTTTTTAGTCTTGTTAGTTTACCTTTCAGTTTTGCTTTAGTATCTTTTATCGAAAATCACAAAAATAGTTATCTTGCTTGCTTGCTGCTATGGATTCCACCAAAAAAACTAAATGGGAGGAGTACACCCCTTCTTCCATTACGCCAATCACCACTGTCGGGATCTACAAAAGTAATAAACCTTGTGATTATGTTAGTCTTGATGGAGAGTTATGCCCATGGCATGGTCTTCCAGGAAAAGAGTATGAGCCTCAGTTTAAAGTTGCTCCTATGCTTCCCCAAACTTGGGAAGACGTTCAAACTCTTATAATAGAGAGCAATTCAAACAAAGAAGATGACACTACAATTCTTCTCAATAATGATAAAATTGATTTTGATAATTGTAGTATCTCGGAAGTTGTCACCTTTTTACAAAGAATGGCTAAAGATCCCCACACTAGCACGCTTAATCTTGCCTTCACAGAGCATATCACTAATGCTCTTATCAAAGCTAGGGAGGAGAAACTTAGAGTAGAAGCCTCCATACCTAGAAAGCTAGAAGATGGTTGGGATCCTATGATTAAAATTAAGTTGAATAACTTCTCTTGCTATGCTTTATGTGATGTTGTAGCTAGTACCTCCATTATGCCCAAAAGAATATATGATATGCTTAAATAGAAACCTTTTGATTCTTGTTCTTTTGGTGTTCGCCTTGTTGATTCTTCCATAAAGAAACCTTTGGGGAGGATCGACGATGTTCTTATCATTGTCAATGACAATTACGTTCCCGTTGATTTTACTATTATGGACATTGAATGTGAACCTTCTTGTCCAATTATTTTGGGACGTCCTTTTCTACGCACCGTTGGTGCTATCATTGACATGAAAGAGGGGAATATAAGATTCCAATTTCCTCTCAAGAAAGGGATGGAACATTTTCCTAGAAAGAAGATTAAGTTACCTTTTGAGTCCGTTATACGGGCTAGCTATTCTTTTACTCTTGATAAAACTTGATCTCTATGCATTATGCCTAGCTTAAAGGCATAAAAGAAAGCGCTTTTGGGAGGCAGCCCAATGGATAAACTTTATTTTGCTTTTTGTTTTGTCTTGATGTTGTTACTACAGTACCATCATCATTGTATCTTTACTTTTCAACTTTGTGCCAAGTGTAGCCTCTGATTGCAAGAAAGTTCAAAAGTTGTGATGTGCTGTCCAGGAAACAGATTCTGTCCTTGGATAGAAAAATTCGTATAAAATCACCAGATCATCTTTTTGGTCTGAATTTTTTCGACAGCGTGCTCTATATAATTGTCTTTCGTGCGTTTGTTCTGAGTTTTTTGATTAGAGTTACAGAAGTGCCCCGAAAAAATCATTTACTACCTGCTGTTCTGTTTTTCACAGATTCTGTCCTGTTTTGCCTTTCCTTCATTTTGCAAACCTTGAGCTTGCTTTTTCTTTGCAAAAACCTTTTGGCAATCTTGAGAAACAGTAGACCTTCAAGAATATCTTTATTTCCAGCAAGGAACAATTATTTTATTAAGGGTACTAACCTCGCTAATCAGATTATGATGAGTTATGTATGAAGGGAGTTTTCAAGTGTGCGAGGGAAGATGATAAAAAGATTCATGAGTGTCAAACACTCAAGCTTGGGGATGCCCCCATGCACCCCCAAGAAATATTCAAGGAGACTCAAGCGTCTAAGCTTGGGGATGCCCCCGTGCATCCCCTTCTCCATCAACATTATCAGTTCGTCTTTCGTTCCACTATATTTTTATCACTTCATGTGTTATGTGCTATGCTTGGAGCGTCTTGCTTTTAGTTTTCCGTTTTAGTTTTCTTTAGCGTTTCATAACGAGTTGGAACTCAGCTTTCTTTATGTGGGAGAGAAACACGCTCCACTTCAACCTAGAACACAACATAGAATTTTCATGTTTATCTTTGCTGTGTATGTTCTTGGTCTTTCAATAGCTACTATCATGTTCAGCTCTTAGTTTTCATGCTTATCTTTTTAAAGAGCTTTTGTTTAGTTGGTTGCTTGAACTCTCTTTATTTATCATGCTTATCTTATTAAGAGAGTTTGCTTCTGTTGCATTGGTCAATATGTCTATGATAAAAATGCTACGTGCATAATGGTGCCTAGTAGTTCATGTTTTCTTATGGTTAGTCTCAAATAGCTGGGGGGTTCCCAATGTGTTATTGGAGTACCAACATGATTTGTTTGCCTATGATGTGGTATGGTTTAGTAATATCTTCCTTCAAAATTTATTTTGATTGACTTGGCGTATGCTCACGCATATTTAAGACTGTAAAAAAGTGTGTCAAGCCTTGATGATCCTTTATTTCTGAGTAGCGATATAACTTCCATGCCTGATTCAATGTTGCTTTGTCGCTCTGCATGATTATGACCGTCATTGCTCTCTTAGTTGGTCGCTCCCAGTCTTTTGCTAACCTCCGCCTGTACTAAGCGGACTGACTGCTTGTGCATCCAAAATCCTTTAAACCAGTTATGCCATATGAGTCCACCATACCTTCCTATACATGGTATTTACCTGCCATTCCTAACGAAGACTTTCATGTACCATCTCGAAATTATTCGAAAAAAGCATTTCTGTTTTGTGCCTCTGTTTTAGTTCATGAGGAAGTAGTAGTTAATTCATGATCTTTTTAAGTTGGACAAGCTTCACCCCGGGATTGCATGTCTAATGTGCAAACCCATAATATGAGAAGGAACTGGCAAAGAGTGCGCTGATATGTCTCGAACGTATCTACTTTTCCAAACAGTTTTGATATTGTTTTGACCTCATTCTTGCATGATTTGGACTAAACTAACCCGGACTGACGCTGTTTTCAGCAGAGCTGCCTGTATGGTTTATTTGTGTGCAGGAAAACGGATTTTTAAGTATCTCAGAAAAATCCACGAAATATCACAGAAAATCCACGCACCCGAAGGAGCCAAATACCAGAAGTGGGACCAGAGGGGGGCCAGGGGGTGCCCAGGTGCCCTGTGGGCGCGCCCCCCCCTGGGCCGCGCCGGGGGGCGCCTGGGTGGGGCCCACACCCCCTGGTGCCCTACTTTATCCCGTATTTTTACTCCCGACGTAGAAACCCCAGATCGGAAGTTCTTTCGCAGTTTTTCGTCGCGAAGCCGCCGCCACCCTCTGTTCTTCCTCGGGAGGGCTAATCTGGAGGCTGATTTGGCCTCCGGAGAGGGGAGATCGTCGCCATCGTCATCATCATCACCACTCCATCATCCCTCCATGACTTCTCCCTCCATGTGTGAGTAATTCCCCTACTGTAGGCGAAGGGGATGGTAGGGATTGGATGAGTTAGATCATGTAATAGTTCGTCAGATTGTTGGGGGCATGTTGCCTATCATCTACTATGGTGTTTATCATCTTTGCTTCAACTTGTTATTCTTAATGCTTGACACTTAGGGCCCGAGTGCCATGATTTCAGATCTGAACCATATGTGTTTGTATGAATATATTTGTGTTCGTGATCCTATCTATGAGTTGTTTGCACCTGTTACGGTTCGGAACCGGCGATCCCAAAAGTGACAGCTTGGGACACCAAAGGGGATGGTCCGTAGTTTGAGGATTACATGTATCCATTGAGTTCATTGCTTTGTTCCGGTGCTCTTTGACAGGAGTACCTTAATTTCCATTAGTTCCTTTTGGCCCCGTTCATAGCGGGATGGTAGGACAAAAGATGTTGTGCAAGTTCTTATTGCAAGCACGTACAACTACCTACGGGATACATGCCTAATGTTTGATAATTGCCTAGATGATCATTACTTTTCCGTGTGCCGTGCCCCAAGTTAGAATCTATCTCATCCATGCAGCGCCCAACCATCCATCTCCCTAGCCTACAGTATTTTAAACCCTGCTTGTCACTAGTTGCTACTTTTGCCATTTACTACTGCTATTTACTTTTGCTGTTTACTTTTACTATTACTATCATCACTATCATATCACTGTTACCACTTATCCGTTGTTGCAAGTAAGTATATTTCAGGTGCGGTAGAATTGACAACTCAACTGTCAAAGCTTATAAATACTCTTTGGCTCCCCGTGTGTCGAATCAATAAATTGGGTTATTCTTACCCGCGAAGACTATCTCGATCCCTTACGGTTGAGGGTTATCGAGTACCGTTTTCTGGCGCCGTTGCCGGGGAGCATAGCAATATTTACAAGTCTACTTGAGGTATCCTACCTGCTGCACTTCATCCACCATGGGTAAGAAAGGAGACCCCAAGGTTCCGATCTTACCATCCACTATAAGAAGAGGTACCGCTCTGAGCACTAGTACTACACTTGATTCACCTTCCGTTATGAGTAAGTTTGCCTCACCACCACCACATGATGCTCCTACTGAATCTGTTACTATGTCTGATACTCTTGATGATGCTTCTACTACTTTTGATGATATTAGTTCGCTTGGTTATGCTCTTGAGAAACAAATTGCTGCTGCTGCTAAAAAGTCTGGAATTGAACTTCCTGTTGCTCGCTATCCTATTGGTGAAACTTATGATTATCCTGATTTGAGTAAACTTAAGGAGAGTCTCCTTGATGATGATTACTATATACTTGATGAAGATTTATGCAGGGAACTGACAGAGTTTTCTGGCTCTGACTCTGAAGCTATTAAGAAACTGTTTGAAAAACACTCTTTGAAGAACAAAACCGTTCCTAATCCTGAATTTGCTACATCTCCTATATGCATTGATGATCCTGATTATGATTTCTCTGTTGATCTTTCACTTATACCTATGGTTGAAGCTGACCCCTTTTATGGCAGAGAAAATGATGATGCTATTGCACACCTAACTAAGCTTGGTGAGCTAGATAGCCTGTTTACCACAGATGAAAAGATACGATACTTTTATGTGACCAAGCTTCTTCCTTTCTCGTTGAAGGAAGGTGCTAAAGCATGGTATGATTCACTCCCATGCGGTTCCATTAAGAGTCCTCATGACTTAGCTCACTCTTTTGTTGATAAGTACTTTCCTGCTCACATGCAACATGCTGCTTTACAAAGAATTTATAACTTTAAACAGTTGCAGGATGAGTCCCTCCCTAAAGCTTGGGGGAGGTACTGCGGTCTGATTCGGGCTAGACCTGGACATGAAATCCCTAAGAATGAATTAATCGATATATTCTATGCTGGTCTAACTGATGAATCCAGGTCCTATTTGGACAGTTGTGCTGGTTGTGTTTTCAGGAAAAGAACACCGGACGATGTGGAAGATTTAATGGGCAGGATTGCCAAAAACCATGAAGATTGGTCCGTCCCTGAACCACCTCCACCAACAAAGAAGAGGGGCATGTTTGTTCTAAGCCCCGAGGATATGCGAGAAGCAAAGAAGTCTATTAAAGAGAAAGGTATTAAAGCTGAAGACGTAAAGAATCTACCCCCTATTGAGAAGCTGTGTGAGCCTACCACTCACCCTCCTATGGTAGAGGTACACTCTCTTTTAGATTTCAACGCAAGTGACATCCCTCATGGTAAGCCTCCTGATCAGTGTTTAGATGAGTTTGATAATTTTATTATGAAACATAATCATTTTAATGAGAGGATAGAAAGTCAGTTGCATGATAATTCCCTTGCTATCAAAAGACCGCTTGATGTTTTAGATAGGACAGTTAATGATGTTCAATGTCTTGTGAAGCATTTTCATATGGTTCAAACTCAGCTTGATCAAATTTCTAATGTGCAAAGAGATTTGCTTGCTAACAATGCCAAACAAGATAAATTGCAGGCTTTGGGATTAAGACCCGAGGAGGAACTAGTACTCAAGATCCTCTTTATCCAGAGGGACATCCGAAGAGAATCGAGCAAGATTCTCAAATGCAGGAAGAAGAAATTGTTGTCTCTCCAAATAAGAAGAAGAAACATAAAGAGACTGACAATTCTAATGACCCTATTGCAGATGAAGAGCCAGTTATTAATCCCAACAGTGTATCTATCTCCAATGCTAAGACTGAAGACGGTGCTGAACCTGAAGGTAATAATAATGAGAAGAATGATCCGCCTGAAGTTCGAGAAGAAGAAGCACCTGACAAACGTAAGAAGTACACTAAAGAAGACTTCATCGCAAGAAAACATGGGAAGGACAGAGAACCATGGGTACAGAAACCCATGCCCTTTCCAGGTAAGTCCATCAAATCTAAAGAAGAAGAGCATTATAATAAGTTTTGCGAGTGGCTTAAACCTCTTTTTCTTCAAATCCCTTTGACTGATGCTATTAAGTTACTTCCTTATTCAAAATATATGAAAGATATTGTCACTAACAAAAGAAAAGTTCCTAATGATGCAATATCTACTATGCTTGCTAACTATTCTTTCAGTGGCAAAATTCCTGAGAAGCTCGGTGATCCAGGTATACCCACCATTCCTTGCTCCATAATGAATAATTATGTCAAAACTGCTTTATGTGACCTTGGAGCAGGAGTGAGTGTTATGCCTCTCTCTCTCTTTACGAGAGGCTTTGTTTAGAGAAACTAATTCCTACAGATATCTCCCTTCAGATGGCTGACAAGTCAACCGCTATTCCGATAGGTATTTGTGAGGATGTTCCCGTAGAAGTTGCTAATTGTTTAATTCTTACTGATTTTGTTGTGCTTGACATGCCCGAGGATGGGAGCATGTCCATTATTCTTGGTAGACCTTTTCTTAACACCGCAGGTGCTATTACTGATTGCAATAAAGGGAAGGTTACCTTCCATGTGAATGATAAAGAGCACACGGTATATTTTCCGAAGAAGACCGACAGGAGGCATGCCCTCAACTCTATAGAGAATATCGAGACCGTGAAGATTGGAGAATGGGACTGTCCACTACATGTGCCTCACAAATATAAAACTATCATGGTGGGGACAATGTCCATCAAAGTAAAGGTTCAGTGATTACTCCATAAGAGGTGAGACTTTTTGCTCTATATATCGCTTGTTTGTTGGTAAGACTTGATCAACCTTGCTAGTAAACATGTTTTATATGGATAAAAAGTTGAGCTTGTTATGTTTTCACTTGTTTTTAGTCTTGTCCTACTTACTGTACCAAGTATTTATGTTTTTTTGAAGCTTCACAATACTACTAACTGCTTCAAGTTTTCAGAGAGTTTCGCAGCTTTTTGAACTTCGAAAAATTTTCAACAGTGAAGTTTTCAGAAAAAATTTCAACAGTGAAGTTTTCAGAAAAATTCCAGAAAAATTATAATAAAAATTTCCACAACGGGAGAGACCCAGAAAGTCCTGGGGCCAGCCAGGGGGGCCACTAGTGGCCCAGGCGGCCAGCTGGCACGGCCCAGCCCCTGGCCGCGCCCACAGGGCGCCTGGGGCCCACGGGACCCCCCTCCAGGTACTTCTTCTTCCTCTCTCTCTCTTTTTCTCCAGAAACCCGAGTTCTGGTCTTGTTCTTGTGTTCTTGCTGTTCTTGGAGGCGATTCTTCGATCTCTCTCTACAGCCCATCATTTGAGCTGAAATTTTGAGCAAATACTCCCTGGTATGTGACTCCTCCACCCCTCCAATTAGATTTTTGATTGGCGGCCTCATTTGTGAGTATTTAGTAGTTCTTGGTGCTGTAGAGATGAGCTTGCATGCATGTGTAGAAAGTTATTTTCCAAGTTTTGATGCAAGTTTATGCCTTGGGCAAGTGAGTTGAGTAGTTTGCCTTAGCTCACTTTGTTTTAATCCTCGTTTTTGTAAATTGTAAAAAAAATTCAGAAATGAGTTTGTTAGGAAGGGCAAAAGGGTGGCTTGAGAAGAGGAGGCCCGCACACTCCGATCGAGTCACTAGAGCCGCAGCTTCACCATCGACTGCTAGGGTGAGCTATAATGAAGATCATGTGCCCCTGGAGTTGTTGGAAGATACAAGTCCAGCACGTGCAATGACATTTCCATGTGATGAATTCATGGAAGCTGCGGGAATCAAGGATGAGTTTTATAATCTTTGTGCTAATGCAGGTTTGACACGACTCGTCACGAGCCGTGTTACTCAGTATCAAAAACTCACCTCCAGTTTTATTAACAGTTTTAGATATAATCCTGATTCAGGTGCTATTGAGTTTAAAATTTATAATGATCTTATCACCATGACTTTGGGAAATTTTTGTGAAATAATAGGTATGCCGAACGTTGGGAGGACGGCAAGGATGGCCACTCAGCCCTCCGAGCTGAAAACCGTCATCAACTCTCTCTGCAGCATGGGTACGAGGGATATTCATCGGTCGAAGATTTCCAGCATCTTGTTTCCTCACCTCAGGTATTTTGCATATTATATTGCTAGAGGGGTGTTAGCTCGTGACAACACGAGCAGCATTTCTGCTCCGGATATTGCTATCCTGGCAGCAGCCCTCTCAGGGAGGTCTGATTATAATCTGGGTACCTTGATTGCTCGACGCCTTGCTATGAACGGTAACAAGGGGGACTTATATGGTGGCGTTTATGCCACACTTATCTTAGAGCATCTTGGAGGCACCCCTCACCCTGATGATACTCCTTTTACTTATTTAAGCTTTGATCTTGCTGCTATGAAAAGGCATAAGTTTGTTACCATGGGTTCTGAGCTTGATAACCTTGTTTATATCTTGCATTTCGGAACTACCACGGAACGCGAGATCCGTCTACCTGCACCTCTTTTGTTTGATTTTTCTCGCATGAACGGATGGTCCTTTGATGTTGTCCAGTTCGATGAGTTCATGGTCCAGCATCAGTTCCATAACCCCATGGAGGGGGTTGTGCCCGACGAGGAGAGGCACGGTGAGATACCACATTTTCAGGAAGAGACCGCCACCGAGTTTGGTGAAGGGTCTTCCTCTGTTTGGCGTTCGGAACCTTCCTCGTGGGAGACTCCAAGGAGTTCGGTGTACGCGCCAGCATCCTTCTACGACCCGTGGACTCACCACCATACCCTTGGAGCAGGAGGCTCCTGGGGGCAGTAGCTGCTACCAACTTAGGTCAAAAGCCTAAGCTTGGGGGAGTACGTGCCCTTCTCACTTTTCCATTGTATTATCCGTTTTATTCGCTTTGATCTTTTCGAAGTTTTTGCCCGTTCTTCTTTATTTCTCACTTTGCAAAAACAACAAAAAGATTTTCCCTTTCTTTTTCTTTTGTTCAACCTTTGAAAAAACCAAAAAGATTTCCTTTCTCTCTTTAGTTTGCTTTGTTTTCAGAGATCAGCTCGAGTCCGTGATGGCATTTGATTATATTTCCTACGTTCGATCGTGCAAGTGACAAGCAGTGATGACGAAGATCGACTGAAAGGAAGCAACAAGGAAGACCGGTATGAACTCTTATTGTTTCTACTTTTGTACATATGCCTGTACTTATGATCTAGAGACCAGCTTGTAGCGACATAGTGCTATGTTTACAATGCTCTTCCAGTGGTTCATGCTTTCCTTGTGGCTAGTCCCGAATAACTAGAGTATATAATGTGTTATTGAAATGATCTACATGCATTGCACTGTTCATAGTCTGGTATACTAAGGTGGTATTTCCCTTTAGAGAATTTTTGGATTGACTTGGCACATGCTTACACATGTTTAAGACTAAAAAGTCTACTTTGCCTTGATGATCTTTGAGTTTTCGAATAGTTATATCACTTTCATGCCCGATTCAATGTTGCTTTGTCGCTCTGCATGATTATGACCGTTATTGCTCTCTAGTTGGTCGCTTCCCAGTCTTTTGCTAAACCTCCACCTGTACTAAGCGGACTGACTGCTTGTGCATCCAAACCCTTTAAACCTGTTATGCCATATGAGTCCACTATACCTTCCTATACATGGTATTTACCTGCCATTCCTAACGAAGACTTTCGTGTACCATCTCGAAACTAATCAAAAGCATTTCCCTTTTTGTGCCTATGTTTTAGCTCATGAGGAAGTAGTAGTTAATTATAATCTTTTTAAGTTGGACAAGTTTCACCCCTGGATTGCATGTATAATGTGCAAACCCCTAATACGAAAAGGAACTGGCATTGAGTGCGCCCGGCTCTAAAAGATAATATAACAAACAAACCCTCCTTCACGCTTTGTTCATGAGAAATCAGAAAACTTTTGCAGTGATAAACAAAGGAGATTAAGAGGATGTGATCGTCCTCATGCGGGAGCCGTTCCTCGAGACTTGTCTGGCTTAAAAAGTGATTGAGTTATCTGCTAGCATTCGTTGACGAAATATGCACCTCTCAAAAACATATTTACTTCTGTTTTTTAAAACCAAGAGCTCTGGTACATGTTTAGTTTTTGTTTCCGATCACGGGTTTTCAACCTTGCCAATAAAAGCCACGGTTCGAGAGTCTCACCTTCTTTCTTCAGAGCACTGACTAGGAGAGCATAATTGTCATTCTGAGTGTAATGTGCATTGTCCCAAAGTATTACATTGTCTTCTGCATACCTGTGATATGATTTATTCTGAAATTCTTAGTTCTAGTCTCCTTTAAACCTCTGGAGGAGTCTCTGCATTTATGTTTTGCTTCACTCATGGAGGCTAGCGAGATACCACTTTAATATGCTCAAGCTATGTGCAATGTAATCTTGTCTTGATTTTCAGTAATATATTATTTACTTTTAAGTATTTGTGACCGGTCACTTGAAAGAAGGATTGCTCCTTGCATTGTTCTCATAAGTACTGTTTCAATACTTGCTAAACTCTTTTCGTAGTACATGCTTATATACATCTAATGAAGCAAAAGAGTTTGTCAAAGTTTTCTTTGTCGCGTCCAGTTCGTTGAACTGAATTGCTTGAGGACAAGCAATATGCTAAGCTTGGGGGAGTTGATACGTCTCAAACGTATCTACTTTTCCAAACACTTTTGATATTGTTTTGACCTCATTCTTGCATGATTTGGACTAAACTAACCCGGACTGACGCTGTTTTCAGCAGAGCTGCCTGTATGGTTTATTTGTGTGCAGGAAAACGGATTTTTAAGTATCTCAGAAAAATCCACGAAAAATCACAGAAAATCCACGCACCCGAAGGAGCCAAATACCAGAAGTGGGACCAGAGGGGGGCCAGGGGGTGCCCAGGTGCCCTGTGGGCGCCCCCCCCCTGGGCCGCGCCGGGGGGGGGCGCCTGGGTGGGGCCCACACCCCCTGGTGCCCTACTTTATCCCGTATTTTTACTCCCGACGCAGAAACCCCAGATCGGAAGTTCTTTCGCAGTTTTTCGTCGCGGAGCCGCCGCCACCCTCTGTTCTTCCTCGGGAGGGCTAATCTGGAGGCTGATTCGGCCTCCGGAGAGGGGAGATCATCGCCATCGTCATCATCATCACCACTCCATCATCCCTCCATGACTTCTCCCTCCATGTGTGAGTAATTCCCCTACTGTAGGCTAAGGGGATGGTAGGGATTGGAAGAGTTAGATCATGTAATAGTTCGTCAGATTGTTGGGGGCATGTTGCCTATCATCTACTATGGTGTTTATCATCTTTGCTTCAACTTGTTATTCTTAATGCTTGACACTTAGGGCCCGAGTGCCATGATTTCAGATCTGAACCATATGTGTTTGTATGAATATATTTGTGTTCGTGATCCTATCTATGAGTTGTTTGCACCTGTTACGGTTCGGAACCGGCGATCCCAAAAGTGACAGCTTGGGACACCAAAGGGGATGGTCCGTAGTTTAAGGATTATATGTATCCATTGAGTTCATTGCTTTGTTCAAGTGCTCTTTGACAGGAGCACCTTAATTTCCATTAGTTCTTATTGCAAGCACGTACAACTACCTACGGGATACATGCCTAATGTTTGATATTTGCCTAGATGATCATTACTTTTCCGTGTGCCGTGCCCCAAGTTAGAATCTATCTCATCCATGCAGCGCCCAACCATCCATCTCCCTAGCCTACAGTATTTTAAACCCTGCTTGTCACTAGTTGCTACTTTTGCCATTTACTACTGCTATTTACTTTTGCTATTTACTTTTACTATTACTATCATCACTATCATATCACTGTTACCACTTATCCGTTGTTGCAAGTAAGTATATTTCAGGTGCGGTTGAATTGACAACTCAACTGTCAAAGCTTATAAATACTCTTTGGCTCCCCGTGTGTCGAATCAATAAATTGGGTTATTCTTGCCCGCGAAGACTATCTCGATCCCTTACGGTTGAGGGTTATCATGTGCCCGGCTCAAAAATAATATAACAAACAAACCCTCCTTCACGCTTTGTTCATGAGAAATCAGAAAACTTTGGAAGTGATAAACAAAGGAGATTAAGAGGATGTGATCGTCCTCATTCGGGAGCCGTTCCTCGAAACTTGTCCATCTCGAGAAGTGATTGAGTTATCTGCTAGCATTCGTTGACGAAACATGCATATCCAAAAATAATAATTATTACTTCTGTTTTTAAAACCAAGAGCTCTGGTACATGCTTTGTCTTTGTTTCCGACCACGGGTTTTCAACCTTGCCAACAAAAGCCACGGTTCGAGAGTCTCCACCTTCTTTTAAAGCACCAACTATTGAGAGCATGATTGTCATTCTGAGTGTAATGTGCATTGTTCCAAAGTAGCATTGTCTTTTGCATGATTGTGATATCGTTTATTCTGAAATTATTTTATCTAGTCATCACTTAAACCTTGGAGGTGCCCCTGCATTTATGTTTTGCTCCACTAAAGGGGGCAAGCGAGATATCACTTTATCATATTTGCACACCATGCTCATTACAAATTTATTTGATGTTTCAGTATCATGTTGTAAAACTTTCAGTTCTTTGTGATTTTCTCATAAGGCAACTTAATTACTACAGATTCATTGTCTCAGTAAGCTTTTGTCATGTGACTATAAAAAGTCCTTATATGGTTAATAGCATGTCACCACAGAAATTATACTTGTTATCATTTACCTACTCGAGGACGAGCAGGAATTAAGCTTGGGGATGTTGATACGTCTAAAACGTATCTGTAATTTCTGCTTGCTCCATGCCTCTTTTGTGTGATATTGCTATGTTATTTATACACTTCCATACACTTTTGATCATATTTGGACTAACCTATTAACTCAGTGCACCCCAGTGCCAGTTTCTGATTTCTGCTGTTTTTGTATTTCAGGTTTTCCCATCACGTAAACTGCCAGAAAAATCCCGGAAAAATTATATAAAAAATCAGCGTTCCGGAAGCTTCCACACGGTCGAAGTAGGGCCGGAGGGGGGCCACCAGGGCTCCAGGCGCCCTGTGTCACATCCCTAGCTAGCACTTGCATTAGGACCTAACTAGAGTGTGCATCATGTTTACTTTCAAAGAAACTTGAAATGGGATTAACAAAAACCCCAGCACCCCTCCCCTAACAACTAGGGTTTTCTAAAATATTTTCCAATGTACCCAAAATGCCCTTCAAAAATGTTCATCATTTCTGCCTTGGTCTTAAACCTCTGCTAAAAATGGTGCACAAATTTCTAGGACACTCAAGGGCTCTGGATTAAATCATATGGTATTTGAATTTGGGCATTTAAATGCTATAAAATATTTTAAATGCTCAAATAATCATGATCTATAATGTTTCCTACTGTTCATATTATATACAGTAGGTATGACAAGTGTCATGAGTTATAAAAATGTCTAGGCATTTTTATTAATTGAACAAAGCTGCAAAAGAAATAAAACAGAAAGAAATTGGAAAAGAAAAATAGGAAGAACACTTACCCGTGCCACTTACCTGCTGGCCCAGCCGGCCCGGCCCACCAGGGGCATCCCCGTCTTCTTCGCCGCGCCAGCGCACGAAGCAGCTCGGTGGCAAGCGCCGCCGATGCGCCGGCCACCTCCTGCCTGCCTGGTTGGCCCCTCGGCCCTCTGGACGGACTAGAACGACGCCATGAAGCCCCCTCGACCGTTTCCCCCTCTTCCCCTTGTATCTCCCCTCCTCTCTTCCCTCCGCCGAGCTTCCCCGAGCGAGCTCGTCGCCGACCACCGCTGACACCGCGCTCTACGCCACCCCCTCGCCTCCCCGAAGCACCACTAGCTCCGCTGCATCGCCCCGAAGCTCCCCACCGACGCACACGACGCCAGGAGCTCCGCAACGTCCTCCTCGCCGTCGTCTTCAACCTCCGGCACCGGAGATCGCCGCCGCCCGTACGCCGTCGTCCGACCGTCCCCGAGCTCACTTCGACGCCCTATGCGACCGCTGTGAGCTCACGCTTCGAACCCCCCTCTCCACGGGCTCGTTTAGGCCTTGTAGCCGCCGCCCCCTTTGCTGACCGACGATCACTACCGCCGGCCAACTCACCGCCGTGGCCATAGGCACCGTACCTCGTGGCTGAGCACGCCATTAGCTTCAGTAGGTCACCAGCAAGCTAAAGCAAGCTTTAGCTCCTCCTACCGTGCACTACAACCCCATCCCGACCAACTCCGTGCGAGCACTGCCGCGGACGAGCTCGTCGCCGTCGACTGTGGCGACCTCTCGTCCAACTAGTGGCACCGTTGGATGCGGTGCATCACCAGGAGCACACCGAGCCCATCCGCGCGGCAAATGGATGCCGGAATAGGGATTCCGACGAGTCACCGCCGTGCGAAATGGTCGCCACCGGCCAAACTCCGGCGGGCTGACGTGGCCTATTGATTAGGAACTAACCGTAATTAGTTTAATCACCACAGTCACTGACAGTGGGCCCCCGTTGTTAGTCAAACCCAGTCAACCCTGGTTATGACCGGAATTAACTCCTGAGACACTGACATGAGGGACCCACCAGTCAGGTTTGACCTGGACTGGCCCTGTTGACTGGCTGACGTCAGCATGATGTCATGCTGACGCAGTAAAGGTTTTTCTGGGATTTTTAGATTTAAAATAATTCAGGAAATTCCAGAAAATACCCAAAACTTCTAAAAATCATATAAAATCAACCATAGCTCAGATGGAAAAGATTTATATATGAAAAATGATCAGAAAAATCCAATATTTCCAATGGCACTGGTTTCATGCATGTTTGAACAAGTTAACTTGCTGTATACATCAAAAACATGATAATGCACTTATTTAAATAATAGTTTGAACTTCAATTTGAATCCTTGATTCAAATAGGTTCAAACCCTTCTGGTTTTAGTTGCATTAGCCAACACACATGCATCTTGCCATGTCATGAGCATGCATCATATTGTTGCATTTGTTTGTTAATGATTGTATCGCCGGTATTCCCTGTGTTAGGTCCTGCTCCCGAGGATACTGCTGCGTATCCAGTTGAAGAGCAGTACCCGACAACTACCTTGTTAGGCAAGCAATCATTGATAATTCCGATACAAACCCAATCTTCTCGCTCCTGCTCTCTTTTACTGCATTAAGGCAACAGCGCGTGAACTGCTACTTGCTGCGGTAGTTGAACCCTATTCCCTTGCATGACCTGTCATTGCCACAGTAAATAGTTGAAACCCACTAGCATGTGTAGGAGTTGATTGAGCCATGTGATGTGTGATCCACCATGCTATTTGTTTATGTTGCCTGCTATGCTTAGAGTTGTGTCTAGTCTGGTTCATCTGGGTGATGGATCAGACTGAAATGATCTTACCGATAAAGAGAAGGAAGTGTGGAATACGCTTGGTAAAGGTATCGATGAAAGGCCATGTAAGAGTACATGGTGGGTTGTTTCATTGGAATCGTCCATAGGACCCGAGATCTGTATGTGTGGTTCAAGTTACAGCTACTACCACGCATTGGGATCCTTAATTGACCCTCTCGGCTTATTAATTACCCTTGATCTCTGTCCAGGAGTTGCAACTAGTTTCTGGTGTTTATAGCTTACTGGAGGTCGTGCACAACGCTGACCCTCGGGGTGGGTTGTGATGCGACAGGTACGTGGCACGGTGTACCGGTTGCCCGTTTGGTGACTCGGGAACCCTGTACACATCGTTTGGGGCCGTGAGCGACACCCCGGCCGGATCTCCCCACGGATGGAACCAAAATAGGCGATAAACCTGGACGAGAGACTTGAGTAGTTAGTCAGGTCATGGCCGACACCCCCGCTGGGCTTCCGCTTGAAGGTTGCCGAGTACATGCCGAGTAAACGGCGATAAGTGGTGGAAGCGTGTGTGAAGAGGTACACCCATGCAGGGTTATCAATCTATTCGAATAGCCGTTGTTCGCGGTACGAACTACTTGGTTACTCCTACAGTTCATAGACAAGTTGATGGATACAACTAAAAGCCTCAAGATAAGCGTGAGTGTCGTGGATGGCCCTTCCGTAGGATGACGGAAGAGGATCCTCGGTAGTGTATTGATGTGGTGAGTAGAGGACTCGTGTTCGAAATAACATCTTGCAATCCGTTGAGAGTTGTAGTATAGGTTAGCCAAGGTCAAAGCTGGCATTCTGCTATAAACTCCACTACCCCCTTGATAATGTTGCATGTATGATAGGTTCTGTGGTAAGACTTGCTGAGTACCTTTGTACTCATGTTTGCTTAATAACTGTTGCAGAGGAGAACCCTGCCCCTGCTGATGGGTTCTACATAGACGTTGACGTCGACGAGTAGCTTGACACCCAGACGGTGATCTGGAGCTTGTGAAGGGCCTTGTAGATAGTCAGGCTACACCAAGCCTGTTTTATTTTCTAAGTTGTCTGTACTCAGACATGTAGCTTCCGCTTGTGCTTGTATGACTGTATGACTTGAGTGTTGGGTCATGTGACCCCTACCTGTATGGATATGTTATGTATGGCTCTTGGAGCCTTTTAAATAAAGTACTTTGAGTCATAGAGTTCTGTTGTGATGCAATGTTGTATTTGCACATATTGAGCATATTGCGTGTATGTTTGAAATGCTTGGTATGTGTGGGATCCGACACCTAGTTGTTTTCCTTTGGTAGCCTACTTTATAGGGAAATGCCTCCTAGTGATTCCAATGAGCCTTGGTAGCTTGCTACTGCTCGGAACACGTAGGCTGGCCGGCATGTGTCCTTCTTCGTTCCTGTGTCTGTCCCTTAGGGGAAATGTCACGCGTTGTTCCTTTAAGTCCATGTAGCTTGCTACGACTTGGGTTCATACGTTGATGACCGACACGTTCGTTGCTGGGTCATGGATGCCTGTCTCTGTAATTTAGTGCCACTTTTGGTTTATAACTAGCCATGTCGGCCCGGGTTCTCTGTCATATGGATGCTAGCGACACTGTCATATACGTGTGCCAAAATGCGCAAAACGGTCCCGGGCCAGGTAAGGTGGCACCCATGGGGTTACCGTGCGTGAGGCCGCAAAGTGATATGATGTGTTACAGCTAGATCGGTGTGACTTAGGATCGGGGTCCTGACAGCGTTGGCATCAGAGCTGGACTACCTGTAGGTTTCTCAAGCCAAACTGGTCGATGTTGAGTCTAGAAAAATTCTTAGTTATATGTAGGGGAATTGATTGTGGAAGGGAACGTAAGGCTCTTTTTACTCCTTTACCTTATGCCCTTCTGATCTGAATCAGTCTATTCTTTCTACGGGGATTTAGGACTAGGCCTCTTATCCTTACTAGGTTCACGTGTTACTAATCCGTAGACTCTTAGGATTGTTGGTTTCAAGCCTCAGTTCAGTTTCTATCCTTTTAGTATGATGATTGTTGAACCGGAACCTTGATATGGAATTGTTGAGTGGCTATGCTATCATTTGTATGATGTCTCAAATCTTTGTTTGAGCATTTACAGTTGTTATGCTGCCCGATTTCTTCCAGAAACACTAATGCCTTTGCATTATTCCGTGTTTCAGATGTCTGGGCGCATCCCTCACCAAGTGGTTCGTTTGACTCGGTGCATTAATGTGCCCGGTCACACGGCCATGCTAGTCCGTGTGATGACTGAGACCGGTTATTGCTGGTATCCTGAATACACCGTGGAGGAACAGTACCGGGATTTCAATCAAAGTCAGTATTTCTGCACAGTCCGGATATACCCCTCATATCCCGGAGCTAATGATCCCATCCATTGGTCTTATGGACTCGGGATTACCATCGAGATGGCAGTACAGGATGCCGCTTATTCGATGATGACCATTATCCGTGCTAGGCATGCCCTGTTGCTGAACACTGAGTTCTGGTACATGCCAGCCTCACTTCCCGGAGAGGAAGGCTACTACACTGGTCTGTATACTGATGCTGCTCATGAAGAGCCACTGCTTCAGACTACTGTTCAGATGTTGGAGGATAGGGACCGTGAGGTTCGTGCCCTCCGAATGGAGCTGTATAACACTCGAGCCGCTCATTGGACTACTTTGACACGGCTTGCACCTGCTGTGCACGCCGGATATCTGGACATGCGGGATTTGTATCTTGTGCGGACTAGTCTGCCTGATCGCATGGATTGGCGTGACGTTGGGGGTATTACACCTCCACGTGGGCGTCGGTTACCACCAGCATCGGGACCGAGACCACACCCATGCCCCTATGGTCCACAGCCTTCGAGTGCTCGCGAGTTCCAAGATTCGTCTGTACCACTTCCAGGCTACGGTGGTAATCTTTACGAGGATTACTACGCGAATGTCTGAGCTAGTCCGTGGTAGTAGTAGTATTGTAGTAGTTGTATTTCCATAGTCCTGCGCGTCTTGTGGAATATGACTTAGTGTGTACTGAGTTCCGGAGGTGTAGTTAAATAATGTATAGGAGCTCGGAATGCCTCTGATGGGATGTATCGTCTTTCACCGCAGTTGTACTTTAGCCTTGGCTTGTACTAAACTTTGTATGGTGTGTATGACCACTGGTGTATATATAGCAGTTCCTATATTACCATGTCATACAGATGAACATCTCTGCATTCTGTGTCATCCATTACATTCTGCACTTCTATGTCAAATTTTTGCCATCCTTGTCTAAACCGTTGTTTTGTTTTCCTAGGATGGTCAACACTCGCAACACTCCTGCTGCTCAGGAGCAGGGTGAGGCTAGTGGGGCTAGAGATGGGAATCTGCCCCAGCCACCCTCTTTGGCGGAAGTTATGCTTGAAGCAGAACGGAACAAGAGAGAGACCAACCGTCTACTGGAACGCATAGAGCATAACATTGGGTTCCGTCAGAGGAATGACGTGGTGTCAATCCACGATTTTATCAAGATGTGTCCACCAAAGTTCCATCACTCCACTGAACCTCTGGATGCTGATGACTGGCTACGTAGTATCACCCACAAGCTACACTCTGCCCGTGTGGCCGAAGCTGACAAGGTTATCTACGCCGCCTACCATCTTGAGGGCCCTGCCCGTCTTTGGTGGGAAAACTTTGAAGCTATGCGTCCTGCTGGCCAAGTCACTACCTGGGTTGAGTTCAGTGAGGCATTCCGTGAACACCATATTCCGGAAGGTCTCATGGATCGCAAGCGGGAGGAATTCTGCAATTTCACCCAGGGCCGTTTAACTGTGGATGGCTATAGTCGTGAGTTTGGTAATCTGGCACGCTATGCACCTGAGGAAGTATCCACCGATGCCAAGAAGCAGGCGAGGTTCCGCAAGGGACTCAGCCCTGAACTTCGTCGAGATCTACGTCTGCACGAGTGCACTTCCTTCCAGAAGTTGGTTAACAAGGCTATCAGTGCTGAGACAGGCCAGACCGACTTCGAGGCCACCCGCAAGCATACTCGAGACTTTGGTTCCTCATCCGGCTCTGGCTCTCACAAGCGCCGTGTGTGGGTTCCTAACACTGCTCTGCCACCCAAGTACACACCGAGGCCATCCTATGAGGCGCCTCGCCCAACTCAACAGTTTGCATCTGCTAAGACCTATGGAGGTCCACCCTCCAACTTTGCTCCACGCACCACCACTATGACATGTTTCAAGTGTGGAGAACCGGGACACTACATGCGTGATTGTCCCCAGAATCAGCCAGGAAAACCCGTTGGCCGTGGTAAGCCAACCGGCAAGGTGAACTATGTCAAGCCAATCCCCACTGCACGTGGTCATGTCAACTATGTTTCTGCCGAAGAAGCTTATGAGGATCCTAACGTCGTCCTTGGTACGCTTCTCGTAAATTGCCATCCGGCATCTGTTCTTTTCGATACTGGAGCATCCCATTCGTTCATATTTGAGAGCTATGCTCGATTGCACAACATGACTTTTTGTGACATGCCTACTTCCATGGTTATTCAAACTCCTGGTTCAAAGTGGCAAACCTCTAGGGTAAGCCATGGAAATGAAATCCTTGTCGATAGACTTGTTTTCCTTGCATCTCTAATCGCTCTCAAGTCCTCGGACATAAACATCACCTTGGGTATGGATTGGATGACAACTCATTATGCCAAGATTGATTGCTTTACTAGGACCGTTCAACTTACACATCCATCCGGCAAGATAGTCAATGTCTTGGCCCGAATGGCTGAACGTCAGCTCTACTCTCTTAATGCCAGCCCTCTACCAGAACTCGAAGATATCCCGGTAGTCCGTGACTTCCCGGATGTTTTTCCAGAAGAACTGCCAGGAGTTCCACCCGACAGAGATGTCGAGTTCGTGATAGATCTTATCCCTGGAACTGTCCCAATCTCTAGGAGACCCTATAAGATGGCACCACTAGAATTAGCTGAGCTAAAGAAACAACTCGATGAGTCCTTGCAAAAGGGTTTCATCCGTCCTAGTTCTTCCCCTTGGGCTTGCCCCGTCCTCTTCGTCAAGAAGAAGGATGGAACGGAGCGGATGGTTGTAGACTACCGACCTGTCAATCTGGTCACCATAAAGAATAAGTATCCGCTTCCCAGGATCAACGACCTGTATGATCAGCTCGCTGGATCCTCAGTCTTCTCTAAGATGGATTTGAGGTTGGGCTACCATCAAATCAAAATCAAGAATGGGGACATTCCTAAAACGGCTTTCGTTACTCGTTATGGCCAATATGAGTACACCGTCATGTCCTTCGGATTAACCAATGCCCCAGCTACCTTTTCTCGGTTAATGAATTCTATATTCATGGAGTATTTGGATAAATTCGTCGTGGTATACCTTGATGATATACTCATTTTCTCCAAGAACAAGGAAGATCATGCCGAGCATTTAAAGCTGGTATTGACGAAACTTCGAGAGCACCGCCTTTATGCCAAATTCTCTAAATGTGAATTTTGGTTGCCAGAAGTAACCTATCTAGGTCATGTGATCTCTGGCAAGGGTATTGCTGTCAATCCCGAGCGAGTTCAAGCCGTACTTGATTGGACTCCCCCTGAATCGGTCAAGCAAGTTAGGAGTTTTCTTGGCTTAGCGAGCTATTGCCGACGTTTCGTCGAGAATTTCTCCAAGGTTGCTAAACCTCTAACCGAACTCCTCAAGAAAGATAAAAAGTTTGAGTGGACCCCACAGTGCGAATCCAGTTTTCAGGAACTGAAAAGACGCCTGACATCTGCACCTGTACTGGTACCACCAGACTTTTCCAAGGATTTTATAATCTATTGCGACGCCTCGCGACAAGGACTAGGTTGCATTCTCATGCAAGATCGTCAAGTGATTGCATACGCATCACGACAGTTGTGTCCACACGAGGATAACTATCCTACTCATGATCTAGAGCTTGCAGCTGTAGTCCATGCACTCAAAACATGGCGACATTACCTCCTTGGTAATCGATGTGAAATCTTCACTGATCACCAAAGTTTGAAGTATATCTTCACCCAACCGGATCTAAATCTCAGGCAAAGATGTTGGGTTGAGTTGCTCACCGACTACGACTTAGGAATCACTTACACTCCTGGAAAGGCCAATGTCATGGCTGATGCACTAAGTCGTAAGTCATATTGTAACAATTTAATGTTACAACAAAGTCAACCACTTCTCCACGAGGAATTTCGTAAGCTTAACCTTCACATTGTTCCTCGAGGATTCCTTTCCACCTTGGTGGCGAAACCTACCCTTATGGATCAAATCATAGTTGCCCAGCGGTATGATAAAGGCATATCTCGGATCAAGGAGAACATTGCTAGCGGAGTTGCTAGAAGTTTCTCTATGGATGATCGAGGTGTTGTGTACTTCGAGAACCGATTGGTGGTTCCCAAGAAACCACAACTACGACAGATGATTCTTAAGGAGGCTCATGAATCTCCTCTCACGATTCATCCCGGTAGTACCAAAATGTATCAAGACCTACGTCAAAGATTCTGGTGGACTAGGATGAAGAGAGAAATCGCTCAGTTCATTGCTAACTGCGACGTTTGTCGTCGAGTCAAAGCAGAGCATCAACGACCTGCTGGCACCCGTGGGGTTACCGTGCGTGAGGCCGCAAAGTGATATGACATGTTACAGCTAGATCGGTGTGACTTAGGATCAGGGTCCTGACAGCGTTGGTACAGCCCAGTCTCGCCAAAAGAGCCAATATGATAGTCATCATAAGGCTGTGACTTTTGAAGTCGGCGATAAGGCTTACCTTCGGGTTACTCCTCTTAAGGGAACCCATCGCTTCGGTATCAAAGGCAAATTGGCCCCTCGTTTCATCGGTCCTTTTCGCATTCTTGCCAAACGAGGAGAAGTTGCCTACCAATTGGAACTACCTCTGCACCTCTCCAGAGTTCATGATGTTTTCCACGTTTCTCAACTCAGGCGTTGCTTCTCGGATCCTATCCGCGGAGTGGACCACGAAACGCTTAATCTCCAAGACAATCTCACATATCGAGAATACCCCGTTCGTATTCTTGATCAAACTGAGCGCACCACTCGACGCCACAATATCAAGTTTCTCAAGGTTCAATGGTCACATCATTCCGAGAGTGAAGCTACTTGGGAAAGGGAGGATCGTCTTCGACTTGAGTACCCCACCCTCTTTCCGGAGGAACCTGAATCTCGGGACGCGATTCTTTTAAGTGGGGGTGAGTTGTCACATCCCTAGCTAGCACTTGCATTAGGACCTAACTAGAGTGTGCATCATGTTTACTTTCAAAGAAACTTGAAATGGGATTAACAAAAACCCCAGCACCCCTCCCCTAACAACTAGGGTTTTCTAAAATATTTTCCAATGTACCCAAAATGCCCTTCAAAAATGTTCATCATTTCTGCCTTGGTCTTAAACCTCTGCTAAAAATGGTGCACAAATTTCTAGGACACTCAAGGGCTCTAGATTAAATCATATGGTATTTGAATTTGGGCATTTAAATGCTATAAAATATTTTAAATGCTCAAATAATCATGAACTATAATGTTTCCTACTGTTCATATTATATACAGTAGGTATGACAAGTGTCATGAGTTATAAAAATGTCTAGGCATTTTTATTAATTGAACAAAGCTGCAAAAGAAATAAAACAGAAAGAAATTGGAAAAGAAAAATAGGAAGAACAATTACCCGTGCCACTTACCTGCTGGCCCAGCCAGCCCGGCCCACCAGGGGCATCCCCGTCTTCTTCGCCGCGCCAGCGCACGAAGCAGCTCGGTGGCGAGCGCCGCCGATGCGCCGGCCACCTCCTGCCTGCCTGGTTGGCCCCTCGGCCCTCTGGACGGACTAGAATGACGCCACGAAGCCCCCTCGACCGTTTCCCCCTCTTCCCCGTGTCTCTCCCCTCCTCTCTTCCCTCCGCCGAGCTTCCCCGAGCGAGCTCGTCGCCGACGACCGCTGACACCGCGCTCTACGCCACCCCCTCGCCTCCCCGAAGCACCACTAGCTCCGCTGCATCGCCCCGAAGCTCCCCACCGACGCACACGACGCCAGGAGCTCCGCAACGTCCTCCTCGCCGTCGTCTTCAACCTCCGGCACCGGAGATCGCCGCCGCCCGTACGCCGTCGTCCGACCGTCCCCGAGCGCACTTCGACGCCCTCTGCGACCGCTGTGAGCTCACGCTTCGAACCCCCCTCTCCACGGGCTCGTTTAGGCCTTGTAGCCGCCGCCCCCTTTGCTGACCGACGATCACTACCGCCGGCCAACTCACCGCCGTGGCCATAGGCACCGTACCTCGTGGCTGAGCACGCCATTAGCTTCAGTAGGTCACCAGCAAGCTAAAGCAAGCTTTAGCTCCTCCTACCGTGCACTACAACCCCATCCCGACCAACTCCGTGCGAGCACCGCCGCGGACGAGCTCGTCGCCGTCGACTCCGGCGACCTCTCGTCCAACTAGTGGCACCGTTGGATGCGGTGCATTACTAGGAGCACACCGAGCCCATCCGCGCGGCAAATGGATGCCGGAATAGGGATTCCGACGAGTCACCGCCGTGCGAAATGGTCGCCGCCGGCCAAACTCCGGCGGGCTGACGTGGCCTATTGATTAGGAACTAACCGTAATTAGTTTAATCACCACAGTCACTGACAGTGGGCCCCCGTTGTTAGTCAAACCCAGTCAACCCTGGTTATGACCGGAATTAACTCCTGAGACACTGACATGAGGGACCCACCAGTCAGGTTTGACCTGGACTGGCCCTGTTGACTGGCTGACGTCAGCATGATGTCATGCTGATGCAGTAAAGGTTTTTCTGGGATTTTTAGATTTAAAATAATTCAGGAAATTCCAGAAAATACCCAAAACTTCTAAAAATCATATAAAATCGACCATAGCTCAGATGGAAAAGATTTATATATGAAAAATGATCAGAAAAATCCAATCTTTCCAATGGCACTGGTTTCATGCATGTTTGAACAAGTTAACTTGCTGTATATATCAAAAACATGATGCACTTATTTAAATAATAGTTTGAACTTCAATTTGAATCCTTGATTCAAATAGGTTCAAACCCTTCTGGTTTTAGTTGCATTAGCCAACACACATGCATCTTGCCATGTCATGAGCATGCATCATATTGTTGCATTTGTTTGTTAATGATTGTATCGCCGGTATTCCCTGTGTTAGATCCTGCTCCCGAGGATACTGCTGCGTATCCAGTTGAAGAGCAGTACCCGACAACTACCTTGTCAGGCAAGCAATCATTGATCATTCCAATACAAACCCAATCTTCTCGCTCCTGCTCTCTTTTACTGCATTAAGGCAACAGCGCGTGAACTGCTACTTGCTGCGGTAGTTGAACCATATTCCCTTGCATGACCTGTCATTGCCACAGTAAATAGTTGAAACCCACTAGCATGTGTAGGAGTTGATTGAGCCATGTGATGTGTGATCCACCATGCTATTTGTTTATGTTGCCTGCTATGCTTAGAGTTGTGTCTGGTCTGGTTCATCTGGGTGATGGATCAGAGTGAAATGATCTTACCGATAAAGAGAAGGAAGTGTGGAATACGCTTGGTAAAGGTATCGATGAAAGGCCATGTAGGAGTACATGGTGGGTTGTTTCATTGGAATCGTCCATAGGACCCAAGATCTGTATGTGTGGTTCAAGTTACAGCTACTACCACGCATTGGGATCCTTAATTGACCCTCTCGGCTTATTAATTACCCTTGATCTCTGTCCAGGAGTTGCAACTAGTTTCTGGTGTTTATAGCTTACTGGAAGTCGTGCACAACGCTGACCCTCGGGGTGGGTTGTGATGCGACAGGTACGTGGCACGGTGTACCAGTTGCCCGTTTGGTGACTCGGGAACCCTGTACACATCGTTTGGGGCCGTGAGCGACACCCCGGCCGGATCTCCCCACGGATGGAACCCAAATAGGCGATAAACCTGGACGAGAGACTTGAGTAGTTAGTCAGGTCGTGGCCGACACCCCCGCTGGGCTTCCGCTTGAAGGTTGCCGAGTACATGCCGAGTAAACGGCGATAAGTGGTGGAAGCGTGTGTGAAGAGGTACACCCCTGCAGGGTTATCAATCTATTCGAATAGCCGTTGTTCGTGGTACGAACTACTTGGTTACTCCTACAGTTCATAGACAAGTTGATGGATACTACTAAAAGCCTCAAGATAAGCGTGAGTGCCGTGGATGGCCCTTCCGTAGGATGACGGAAGAGGATCCTCGGTAGTGTATTGATGTGGTGAGTAGAGGACTCGTGTTCGAAATAACATATTGCAATCCGTTGAGAGTTGTAGTATAGGTTAGCCAAGGTCAAAGCTGGCATTCTGCTATAAACTCCACTACCCCCTTGATAATGTTGCATGTATGATAGGTTCTGTGGTAAGACTTGCTGAGTACCTTTGTACTCATGTTTGCTTAATAACTGCTGCAGAGGAGAACCCTGCCCCTGCTGATGGGTTCTACATAGACGTTGACGTCGACGAGTAGCTTGACACCCAGACGGTGATCTGGAGCTTGTGAAGGGCCTTGTAAATAGTCAGGCTACACCAAGCCTGTTTTATTTTCTAAGTTGTCTGTACTCAGACATGTAGCTTCCGCTTGTGCTTGTATGACTGTATGACTTGAGTGTTGGGTCATGTGACCCCTACCTGTATGGATATGTTATGTATGGCTCTTGGAGCCTTTTAAATAAAGTACTTTGAGTCATAGAGTTCTGTTGTGATGCAATGTTGTATTTGCACATATTGAGCATATTGCGTGTATGTTTGAAATGCTTGGTATGTGTGGGATCTGACACCTAGTTGTTTTCCTTTGGTAGCCTACTTTACAGGGAAATGCCTCCTAGTGATTCCAATGAGCCTTGGTAGCTTGCTACTGCTCGGAACACGTAGGCTGGCCGGCATGTGTCCTTCTTCGTTCCTGTGTCTGTCCCTTAGGGGAAATGTCACGCGTTGTTCCTTTAATTCCATGTAGCTTGCTACGACTTGGGTTCATACGTTGATGACCGACACGTTCGTTGCTGGGTCATGGATGCCTGTCTCTGTAATTTAGTGCCACTTTTGGTTTATAACTAGCCATGTCGGCCCGGGTTCTCTGTCATATGGATGCTAGCGACACTGTCATATACGTGTGCCAAAATGCGCAAACGGTCCCGGGCCAGGTCAGGTGGCACCCGTGGGGTTACCGTGCGTGAGGCCGCAAAGTGATATGACATGTTACAGCTAGATCGATGTGACTTAGGATCGGGGTCCTGACACCCTGGTGGCGCGGCCCCCCTCTTGGCCGCGCCGGGGGGGCGCCTGGTCCCCCCAGGCCTCCGCTGATGCCCCCTTTGGCATATATTTAACACGCGTCCCGAAACCCTCGAGACGGGAACCCTTTTTCGCGATCTCATCTCTGTTCCGCCGCCGCCGCGCTTCCAAGATCGGGAGCACCAGGAGAACTCTTCCCGGCACCCTGCCGGAGGGGAGGATCACCACTGGGAGCCTCTCCACCACCATGGACGCCTCCCGGATGAGTTGTGAGTAGTCTCCCTTGGACCATGGGTCCATGACCAGTAGCTATGTGATGTTCTCCTCCCCTTCTTGTGCTTCACTAATTAGACCTCGTGAGCTGCCCTACATGATCGAGGCACATATGTAATCCTTATGCTGTTGCTATGTTGAGTTTGCTGGGATCCGATGGATTGTGAGATTATGTTCAGATTGTGTTTGAGTAATATATTTGATTCACCTCTTTTATATTTATGTTCGTAAGTAATTCTTGCATGTTCTCTGTTGCTATTTATTGCTTTGGCCAAGTAGTAGGTCGTGACTCCAAGAGGGAACGTTATGCTTGATTGTGGGTTCATGCCCCTCGATGACTAGCTTGAGTGACAGAAACATGAGTCTAGGGGATGTGCTGTTGCCACAAGGGGGAAAACAACGGTGCTTGTGCCCGCGGGTGCAAGGATTGTTTACTTTACGCAAAGTTCTTTTAATGCAGTTGTCTGTTGCTTTGAGTTTACACTATGGGTGGGACTCGCAACTTAATACCAGCGAGATGTTCTGGATAGATATCTCAAGGTGGATGATTAGTAGTAGATGCAGATGGATTTCGGTCTACTTGCCTTGGCGTACCGCCCATGCTTTGGACCTCTACCTTTCTTGCAACATAGTTAGCATTGGTTTGCGCACATAATTCTGTCAATTGCCCAGCTGTAATTCGTTTACCTCACATAGCTGTTTTATTGTCTTTTGGGAGAGAGACATCACTAGTGAACATCATGGGACCCCGGTCCATATTACCATCACTGATCACATCCGCTATTTACTTTCTGCTTTTACATACTAGTTACAATTATACCAATCACTATTATCACTTGCGTTTGATCCTTTGTAAACGACAAGGCCGGAGGGATTGACAACCTCTCTGTACTCGTTGGGAGCAAAGTTATTTGTATCTGTGTGCAGGTCCACGTTGATTGCTAATATCTGGCGCCGTTAGCAGTTGACACCTTCTTGTTGAAACTAGGAGTCTCAGGGGAAATCGATCCTTGGTATCTTTGCCAAGGGAAAACTACCGCTACACTGCATCTCAAACCTTCCACTTGGGGTAACCAACGAGGGGCGAGAAGCCATCAACGAGGCGCGAAGAAAAAGTTGAGGCCGGATGAAAAGTTTGAGATCTCAGAAATCTCGCGCTCCGGCGAGCCGATTGAACCCATCCGGACAAAGAACGCATTTGTTAATCAGTGCGGGGTTCTGGTTAGGGACAAGATCCCGATCAGCATCCATCAATGGTTAAAGCCGGCTGCAAAAGACGCTCGGGTGTCTTATGTCACTGATATGCAGAAAGAAGATCTTTGGACTGAGCTGAAGTCAAATTTCATCCTACCGCTAGAGGATGATCCGGCGAATCCAGTTAAAGAGGACTTAATCAAGTCTGCTGCTCTTTCGAAGATGGCAGACCAATTCAGGGCATGGAAGGAAAAACTGAATAAGTTTGTCCGCGATAAAAAGACTCCAGAATTCGTGGGCATATATGAGAAGATCAAAGATGACTGGCCCGCATTTGTGGCCTATAAGACATCAAAAAAGAGTAAGAAGATGTCGGCGACAAACCAGATAAATGCTGCGAAGAAGAAGCATCACCATCGCACGGGGTCAGGTGGCTACCTCAGAGCCCGGCCTAAGTGGGCCAAGGCTGAGAATGATCTGCTTGAGAAAGTGATCAAACCAGAGACAACGCAATGGCCAGACCGTTGCCGGACTTGGTTCTTCGGGGCTGGCAGAACCTTGGACCCTGTATCAGGGAGGTGCATTTGGACGGACAAGCAATTGGAAACACCACTCAAGAAGATGCGGCAGTATATCAAAGCAGCGCATGAAGGGACGTTCTTCCCCGACAGAGAGAACGACGAGCTGACAATGGCCCTCGGGAATCCTGAGCACCCTGGACGGACACGAGGCACGCCAGGCTCCCTTCCGTGGCGTGCTGGGTTTCCGGACGCAGACGGCTACAAATGCCACGAGAGGAGGAAGAAAATGGAGCAGACCGAACTGCAGGCGCTGCGGGCCAGAATACAAGCGATAGAGGAACAGGAAGCAAATCGGGACAAAAGAATTGCCGAAGCTACCACGCCATCTCAGCGGAGAAGCAGCGTGGCTTCCACCGAGCTGCTTCAGCCGGAGCCTGTCTTGACGGCTACTGCCAGGTATCCCGTGGATGCTATCACGGAGGCACAAAATTGCCACCTTATGACGCAGTGGATAAATCTGAAGGTCAAGGCGGCTGCTGGCTCTGTTTATCCTACTGGACCCGGCGACACTTTTCACTGCCGGCCGATTCCAGAAGGATATGCTAGGGTGATGGTGGATGAAATTACGGAGGGATTTGAGGAGCTCTAGCTTGACCACCCTACCGGTGAAGGGAGACTTGGCTGGGTTCTTCACTGAAGACTCCATGCCTATGGCGGAAGGACCTCATCAACATTCTCAACTGGACGCCTCTGCCTCCTCCTCCTCCTCCTCCGGCGAGTCAGGGCACTCCGCCTCCTCCACCGCCTCCTCCACCGCCTCCTCCTCCGGCGAGTGACGATCAGGGCACTCCGGCTCCTTCTCCGGCGCGTGGCGGCACTCTGCCTCCTTCGCCTGCGCCGGCGCGCCCGAGCAGCCAGCCTCCTCCTTCTCCGCCTGCGCCGGCGCTCCCGAGCAGCCAGCCTGCTCCTCCTTCTCCGCCTAGTCAGCAAGGGCGGAAGAGACCTGCCGCCGCTCCGGCTGCTCCTGCTCCGGCGCGTAAGCAAGGAAAGAAGACAGCCGCTTCGTCTGGTCTGGCGACGTCTAGCAGTACAGCCAGAGGTGGGAGGCGATGCAGATTCGGTCATTCTCTCACGCCTCTAGAGAAGTTACCATACGAGAGGTCCGACGAGGAAAACACGAAGATCGCTCAAGGCGAAGTGAAGGACTGGCTTGAAGGGTTGAAAGCACAGAGACATCCACCTCCGGAGGAGAAGATAGATCCAGTGAAAGCAAAGCGCACTCTTGCTGCCCTGAAGCAACCAGCGAAAAGTAAGCCGAAGGACAACTATGACCGCATGATTCAAAAGTCATTTCAAGCAACGAAGCGGTCGGGAAGTACTAAAAGTGATCAAAGGTTAGCAGAAGGACGAGCTGGGAAACAAATTGCCCAGCTCGGCGAACAAGCGGACCAATCGTGCCCCCCGCTCAAGGTGTCTAGCGACATGGTCGCTAATGATCCGAGGATGGTGCCCGGTTATAGCAATCTTGGAGATTACGTGTCCGATGATGTACAATATGATTTCTTGGACGTGCAGATACAAAGATACGAGTACGGGAAGCCTCTCGTCAAAAATGAAAGATCTCTATCAACGAATATGCGAAGATTGCATGATTGGTACTTGAAAATCTCCAGAGAGTCTGGGGGGAGGGATAGCTTGTATTTGAGAGTTAAACCGGAGCATGACCTCGTTGGAATTGAACTGTTGCCTATTCCATTTGAGGAGTTCTATCAGTTTTTCAATCAATTGGCCCTCGATAAAGCAACGGTCACCTGCTACTGTCTGTAAGTAGTACTACTTCTTTCATTAAGTCTCTCTATATAGCTGATCTCTTTCATTGCATGTATTTATAATTATCCTCACTATATTATGTAGATTGAAGATCGTCGAATTGAAGAAAAGACAAGTAGGTGATATTGGGTTCATTAACACATACCTCATAGATGCAACCAAGGTTAAATGGCGTCCCTTAGGTACCAAGACCAACTTGCTACGATCGTTGGTGGTAAATGAAAACAAAGATATAATACTCTTTCCTTACAACTTCAAGTGAGTGTTACTGTCTTGTGCATATTTGGTTTCCCTTATATATCAGTCAAGGTTATAGTAATGTAATTGATGAGTTCATGCATGCGTGCGCAGCTTCCACTATATTCTCTTAGAGATTAAGCTTGAGAAGGGAGTAGTAACTGTCTTGGACTCTAAACGTAAAGATCCCGAGGAGTATGCGGACATGACTCAAATGCTCGACAGGTAAGTTAAATCGATCAATATTATCCACCATGCATAACAGCAACTTTGTTCATTTCTGATATCAAGTAATTGTTTTCTTTGTCTGGCAGGGTTTGGAGAAAATTCACCAAAAAAGCTCCGGGACTACCGAAGAAGCTAGAATTTAGATACCCAAAAGAAAGTACTATATAGTAGCATGTTCCGCGCGCGCATCTCCTATATCTTGATTCAAGCGCTAGTTTCATCAATACCATTTGGCATTCTTGCTTATCAGTTTGATTGACCTCTATTTCTTGTAAAGTGGTTGTGGCAGGAACCCGGGAATGATTACTGTGGATACTACATTTGCGAGTCCATCCGCCACATGACATGTGAGCGGGGCTACTCTGAAGCACAATTTGAAGTGTGTAAGCAATCAATAATATTCACAATTTTATAGCATCATTTCATGTATTGACCCCCTACTTCAAATTAGATGTTTCGGATGCGGGATGAACTCCTAACACCAGATCGTCTGCGAGCAATTCAAGAGGAATTTGCGGCATTCTTCCTTGAACACGTGATCGCGCCAGACGGAGAATACTATGTGGACCATGCGTCCATCGCATAGGAGATTATATTTGTAAGAGATAATTATTGTATATATGTACCCGGTAGTGTCGGATAGATATACGAGAACTTGTTGTTCGACCAATCTCTCGGAGAAGGAGAGGTGGTCGATATTACTTCTCTCTGTATGCATATATATATATATATATATATATATATATATATATATATATATATATATATATATATATATATATATATATATATATATATGTTGATTATACGATCTTCTGTTTCCTTCGTTTGCTTACTAGCTGATAACCCTCAACCGTAAGGGATCGAGATAGTCTTCGCGGGTAAGAATAACCCAATTTATTGATTCGACACACGGGGAGCCAAAGAGTATTTATAAGCTTTAACAGTTGAGTTGTCAATTCAACCGCACCTGAAATATACTTACTTGCAACAAAAGATAAGAGGTAACAGTGATATGATAGTGATGATAGTGATAGTAAAAGTAAACAACAAAAGTAAATAGCAAGAGTAAATAGCAAAAATAGCAACTAGTGACAAGCAGGGTTTAAAACACTGTAGGCTAGGGAGATGGATGGTTGGGCGCTGCATGGATGACATAGATTCTAACTTGGGGCACGGCACACGGAAAAGTAATGATCATCTAGGCAAATATCAAACATTAGGCATGTATCCCGTAGGTAGTTGTACGTGCTTGCAATAAGAACTTGCACAACATCTTTTCTCCTACCATCCCACTACGAACGGGGCCAAAAGGAACTAATGGAGATTAAGGTGCTCCTGTCAAAGAGCACCGGAACAAAGCAATGAACTCAATGGATACATGTAATCCTCAAACTACGGACCATCCCCTTTGGTGTCCCAAGCTGTCACTTTTGGGATCGCCGGTTCCGAACCGTAATAGGTGCAAACAACTCATAGATAGGATCACGAACACAAATATATTCATACAAACACATATGGTTCAGATCTGATATCATGGCACTCGGGCCCTAAGTGTCAAGCATTAAGAACAACAAGTTGAAGCAAAGATGATAAACACCATAGTAGATGATAGGCAACATGCCCCCAACGATCTGATAAACTATTACATGATCTAACTCATCCAATCCCTACCACCCCCTTCGCCTACAGCAGGGGAATTACTCACACATGAAAGGGGAAGTCATGGAGGGATGATGGAGTGGTGATGATGATGACGATGGCGACGATCTCCCCTCTCTGGAGGCCAATTCAGCCTCCAGATTAGCCCTCCCGAGGAAGAACAGAGGGTGGCGGAGGCTCCGCGACGGAAAACTGCGAAAGAACTTCTGATCTGGGGTTTTTTTTCGTCGCGAGTAAAAATACGAGGTAAAGTAGGGCACCAGGGGGTGTGGGCCCCACCCAGGCGAACCCCCGGCGCGACCCGGGGGGGGCGCGCCCACAGGGCGCCTGGGCACCCCCTGGCCCCCCTCTGGCCCCACTTCTGGTTCCTGGTTCCTTCGGGTGGGTGGATTTTCTGTGATTTTTCTGAGATACTTAAAAATCCGTTTTCCTGCGCACAATAAAACCATACAGGCAGCTCTGCTGAAAACAGCGTCAGTCCGGGTTAGTTTAGTTCAAATCATGCAAGAATGGGGTCAAAACAATATCAAAAGTGTTTGGAAAAGTAGATACGTTTGAGACGTATCAACTCCCCCAAGCTTAGCATATTGCTTGTCCTCAAGCAATTCAGTTCAATGAACTGGACGCGACAAAGAAAACTTTGACAAACTCTTTTGCTTCATTAGATGTATATAAGCATGTACTACGAAGAGAGTTTAGCAAGTATTGAAACAGTACTTATGAGGACAATGCAAGGAGCAATCCTTCTTTCAAGTGACCAGTCACAAATACTTAAAAGTAAATAATATATTACTGAAAATCAAGACAAGATCACATTGCACATAGCTTGAGCATATTATGGTGGTATCTCGATAGTCTCCATGAGTGAAGCAAAACATAAATGCAGAAACTCCTCCAGAGTTTTAAAGGAGACTAGAACTAAGGATTTCAGAATAAATCATATCACAAGTATGCAGAAGACAATGTAATACTTTGGGACAATGCACATCACACTCAGAATGACAATTATGCTCTCCTAGTTGGTGCTTTGAAGAAAGAAGGTGGAGACTCTCGAACCGTGGCTTTTGTTGGCAAAGTTGAAAACCCGTGATCGGAAACAAAAACTAAACATGTACCAGAGCTCTTGGTTTTAAAAACAGAGATAAAAACGTTTTGAGAGGTGTATATTTCGTCAACGAATGCTAGCAGACAACTCAATCACTTTTTGAGTGGACAAGTCTCGAGGAACGGCTCCCGCATGAGGACGATCACATCCTCTTAATCTCCTTTGTTTATCACTGCCAAAGTTTTCTGATTTCTCATGAACAAAGCGTGAAGGAGGGTTTGTTTGTTATATTATCTTTTTGAGGTGGGTGCACTCAATGCCAGTTCCTTTTCGTATTAGGGGTTTGCACATTAGACATGCAATCCAGGGGTGAAACTTGTCCAACTTAAAAAAATCACGAATTAACTACTACTTCCTCATGAGCTAAAACATAGGCACAAAAAGAGAAATGCTTTTGACTAGTTTCGAGATGGTACATGAAAGTCTTCGTTAGGAATGGCAGGTAAATACCATGTATAGGAATGTATGGTGGACTCATATGGCATAACAGGTTTTAAGGATTTTGGATGCACAAGCAGTCAGTCCGCTTAGTACAGGTGGAGGTTTAGCAAAAGACTGGGAAGCGACCAACTAGAGAGCAATAACGGTCATAATCATGCAGAGCGACAAAGCAACATTGAATCGGGCATGAAAGTGATATAACTATTCTAAAACTCAAAGATCATCAAGGCAGAGTAGACTTTTTAGTCTTAAACATGTGTAAGCATGTGCCAAGTCAATCCAAAAATTCTCTAAAGGGAAATACCACCTTAGTATACCAGACTATGAACAATGCAATGCATGTAGATCATTTCAATAACACATTATATACTCTAGTTATTCGGGACTAGCCACAAGGAAAGCATGAACCACTGGAAGAGCATTGTAAACATAGCACTATGTCGCTACAAGCTGGTCTCTAGATCATAAGTACAAGCATATGTACAAAAGTAGAGACAATAAGAGTTCATACCCGTCTTCCTTGTTGCTTCCTTTCAGTCGATCTTCGTCATTACTGCTTGTCACTTGCACGATCGAACGTAGGAAATATAATCAAATGCCATCACGGACTCGAGCTGATCTCTGGAAACAAAGCAAACTAAAGAGAAAAGGAAATCTTTTTGGGTTTTTTCAAAGGTTGAGTAAAAGCAAAAGAAAGAGAAAATCTTTTTGTTGTTTTTGCAAAGAGAGAAATAAAGAAGAACGGGCAAAAACTTCGAAAGAATCAAAGCGAATAAAACGGATAATACAATGGAAAAGTGAGAGGGGCACGTACTCCCCCAAGCTTAGGCTTTTGGCCTAAGTTGGTAGCAGCTACTGCCCCCAGGAGCCTCCTGCTCCGGGGGTATGGTGGTGAGTCCAAGGGTCGTAGAAAGATGCTGGCGCGTACACTGAACTCCTCGGAGTCTCCAACGAGGAAGGTTCCGAACGCCAAATAGAGGAAGAACCTTCACCAAACTCGGTGGCGGTTTCTCCCTGAAAAGGTGGTATCTCACCGTGCCCCTCCTCGTCGGGCACAACCCCCTCCATGGGGTTATGAAACTGATGCTGGACCATGAACTCGTCGAACTGGACAACATCAAAGGACCATCCGTTCCTGCGAGAAAAATCAAACAAAAGAGGTGCAGGTAGACGGATCTCGCGTTCCGCGGTAGTTCCGAAACGCAAGATATAAACAAGGTTATCAAGCTCAGAACCCATGGTAACAAACTTATGCCTTTTCATAGCAGCAAGATCAAAGCTTAAATAAGTAAAAGGATTATCATCCGGGTGTGGGGTGCCTCCAAGATGTTCTAAGATAAGTGTGGCATAAACGCCACCATATAAGCCCCCCTTGTTACCGTTCATAGCAAGGCGTCGAGCAATTAAGGCACCCAGATTATAATCAGACCTCCCTGAGAGGGCTGCTGCCAGGATAGCAATATCCGGAGCAGAAATGCTGCTCGTGTTGTCACGAGCTAACACCCCTCTGGCAATATAATATGCAAAATACCTGAGGTGAGGAAATTAGATGCTGGAGATCTTCGACCGATGAATATCCCTCGTACCCATGCTGCAGAGAGAGTTGATGACGGTTTTCAGCTCGGAGGGCTGAGTGGCCATCCTAGCTGTCCTCCCAACATTCGGCACACCTATTATTTCACAAAAATTCCCCAAAGTCATGGTGATAAGATCATTATAAATTTTAAACTCAATAGCACATGAATCAGGATTATATCTAAAACTATTAATGAAACTAGAGGTGAGTTTTTGATACTGGGTAACACGGCTCGTGACGAGTCGTGTCAAACCTGCATTAGCACAAAGATTATAAAACTCATCCTTGATTCCCGCAGCTTCCATGAATTCATCACATGGAAATGTCATCGCACGTGCTGGACTTGTATCTTCCAACAACTCCAGGGGCACATGATCTTCATTATAGCTCACCCTAGCAGTCGATGGTGAAGCTGCGGCTCTAGTAACTTGATCGGAGTGTGCAGGCCTCCTTTTCTCAAGCCACCCTTTTGCCCTTCCTAACAAACTCATTTCTGAAATTTTTTACAATTTACAAAAACGAGGATTAAAACAAAGTGAGCTAAGGCAAACTACTCAACTCACTTGCCCAAGGCATAAACTTGCATCAAAACTTGAAAAATAACTTTCTACATATGCATGCAAGCTCATCTATACAGCACCAAAAACTACTAAATACTCACAAATAAAGCCACCAATCAAAAATCTAATTGGAGGGGTGGAGGAGTCACATACCAGGGAGTATTTGCTCAAAATTTCAACTCAAATGATGGGCTGTAGAGAGAGATCGAAGAATCGCCTCCAAGAATAGCAAGAACACAAGAACAAGTGCAGAACTCGCGTTTCTGGAGAAAGAGAGAGAGAGAGAGGAAGAAGATATACCTGGAGGGGGGCCCTGTGGGCCCCAGGCGCCCTATGGGCGCGGCCAGGGGCTAGCCGCCTGGGCCACTGGTGGCCCCCCCTGGCTGGCCCCAGGACTTTCTGGGTCTCTCCCGACGTGGAAATTTTTATTATAATTTTTCTGGAATTTTTCTGAAAACTTCACTGTTGAAATTTTTTCGAAGTTCAAAAAGCTGCGAAACTCTCTGAAAACTTGAAGCAGTTAGTAGTATTGTGAAGCTTCAAAAAAAACATAAATACTTGGTACAGCAAGTAGGACAAAGCTAAAAACAAATAAAAACATAACAAGCTCAACTTTTTATCTATATAAAACATGTTTACTAGTAAGGTTGATCAAGTCTTACCAACAAACAAGCGATATATAGAGCAAAAAGTCTCACCTCTTACGAAGAAATCACTGAACCTTTACTTTGATGGACATTGTCCCCACCATGATAGTTTTGTATTTGTGAGGCACATGTAGTGGACAGTCCCATTCTCCAATTTTCACGGTCTCGATATTCTCTATAGAGTTGAGGCCATGCCTCCTGTCGATCTTCTTCGGAAAATATACCGTGTGTTCTTTATCATTCACATGGAAGGTAACCTTCCCTTTATTGCAATCAATAATAGCACCTGCGGTGTTAAGGAAAAGTCTACCAAGAATAATGGACATGCTCCCATCCTCGGGCATGTCAAGCACAACAAAATCAGTAAGAATTAAACAATTAGCAACTTCTACGGGAACATCCTCACAAATACCTATCGGAACAGCGGTTGACTTGTCAGCCATCTGAAGGGAGATATCTGTAGGAATTAGTTTCTCTAAACAAAGCCTCTCGTAAAGAGAGAGAGGCATAACACTCACTCCTGCTCCAAGATCACATAAAGCAGTTTTGACATAATTATTCTTTATGGAGCAAGGAATGGTGGGTATACCTGGATCACCGAGCTTCTCAGGAATCTTTCCACTGAAAGAGTAGTTAGCAAGCATAGTAGATATTGCATCATTAGGAACTTTTCTTTTGTTAGTGACAATATCTTTCATATATTTTGAATAAGGAAGTAACTTAATAGCATCAGTCAAAGGGATTTGAAGAAAAAGAGCTTTAATCCACTCACAAAACTTATTATAATGCTCTTCTTCTTTGGATTTGACTGACTTACTTGGAAAGGGCATGGGTTTCTGTACCCATGGTTCTCTCTCCTTCCCATGTTTTCTTGCGATGAAGTCTTCTTTAGTGTACCTCTTACGTTTGTCAGGTGCTTCTTCTTCTCGAACTTCAGGCGGATCATTCTTCTCATTATCATTACCTTCAGGTTCAGCACCGTCTTCAGTCTCAGCATCGGAGATAGATACACTGTTGGGATCAATAGTTGGTCCTTCATCTGCAATAGGATCGTTAGAATTGTCAGTCTCTTTATGTTTCTTCTTCTTCTTTGGAGAGACAACAATTTCTTCTTCCTGCATTTGAGAATCTTGCTCGATTCTCTTCGGATGTCCCTCTGGATAGAGAGGATCTTGAGTGCTAGTTCCTCCTCGGGTCTTAATCCCAAAAGCCTGCAAATTATCTTGTTTGGCATTGTTAGCAAGCAAATCTCTTTGCACATTAGAAATTTGATCAAGCTGAGTTTGAACCATATGAAAATGCTTCACAAGACATTGAACATCATTAACTGTTCTATCTAAAACATCAAGTAGTCTTTTGATAGCAAGGGAATTATCATGCAACTGACTTTCTATCCTCTCATTAAAATGATTCTGTTTCATAATAAAATTATCAAACTCATCTAAACATTGATCAGGAGGCTTACCATGAGGGATGTCACTTGCGTTGAAATCTAAAAGAGAGTGTACCTCTACCATAGGAGGGTGAGTGGTAGGCTCACACAGCTTCTCAATAGGGGGTAGATTCTTTACGTCTTCAGCTTTAATACCTTTCTCTTTAATAGACTTCTTTGCCTCTCGCATATCTTCGGGGCTCAGAACAAACATGCCCCTCTTCTTTGTTGGTGGAGGTGGTTCAGGGACGGACCAATCTTCATGGTTTTTGGCAATCCTGCCCATTAAATCTTCCGCATCGTCCGGTGTTCTTTTCCTGAAAACACAACCAGCACAACTGTCCAAATAGGACCTGGATTCATCAGTTAGACCAGCATAGAATATATCGATTAATTCATTCTTAGGGACTTCATATCCTGGTCTAGCCCGAATCAGACCGCAGTACCTCCCCCAAGCTTTAGGGAGGGACTCATCCTGCAACTGTTTAAAGTTATAAATTCTTTGTAAAGCAGCATGTTGCATGGGAGCAGGAAAGTACTTATCAACAAAAGAGTGAGCTAAGTCCTGAGGACCCTTAATGGAACCGCATGGGAGTGAATCATACCATGCTTTAGCACCCTCCTTCAAGGAGAAAGGAAGAAGCTTGGTCACATAAAAGTATCGTATCTTCTCATCTGTGGTAAACAGGCTACCCAGCTCACCAAGTTTAGTTAGGTGTGCAATAGCATCATCATTTTCTCTGCCATAAAAGGGGTCAGCTTCAACCATAGGTATAAGTGAAAGATCAACAGAGAAATTATAATCAGGATCATCAATGCATATAGGAGATGTAGCAAATTCAGGATTAGGAACGGTTTTGTTCTTCAAAGAGTGTTTTTCAAACAGTTTCTTAATAGCTTCAGGGTCAGAGCCGGAAAACTCTGTCAGTTCCCTGCATAAATCTTCATCTAATATATAGTAATCATCATCAAGGAGACTCTCCTTGAGTTTACTCAAATCAGGATAATCATAAGTTTCACCAATAGGGTAGCGAGTAACAGGGAGTTCAATTCCAGATTTTTTTGCAGCAGCAGCAATTTGTTTCTCAAGAGCATAACCAAGCGAACTAATATCATCAAAAGTAGTAGAAGCATCATCAAGAGTATCAGACATAGTAACAGATTCAGTAGGAGCATCATGTGATGGTGGTGAGGCAAACTTACTCATAACAGAAGGTGAATCAAGCGTAGCACTAGTGCTCAGAGCAGTACCTCTTCTTGTAGTGGATAGTAAGATCGGAACCTTGGGGTCTCCTTTCTTACCTATAGTGGATAAAGTGCAGCACGTAGGATACCTCAAGTAGACTTGTAAATATTGCTATGCTCCCCGGCAACGGCGCCAGAAAACGGTACTTGATAACCCTCAACCGTAAGGGATCGAGATAGTCTTCGCGGGTAAGAATAACCCAATTTATTGATTCTACACACGGGGAGCCAAAGAGTATTTATAAGCTTTAACAGTTGAGTTGTCAATTCAACCGCACCTGAAATATACTTACTTGCAACAAAAGATAAGAGGTAACAGTGATATGATAGTGATGATAGTGATAGTAAAAGTAAATAGCAAAAGTAAATAGCAAGAGTAAATAGCAAAAATAGCAACTAGTGACAAGCAGGGTTTAAAACATTGTAGGCTAGGGAGATGGATGGTTGGGCGCTGCATGGATGAGATAGATTCTAACTTGGGGCACGGCACACGGAAAAGTAATGATCATCTAGGCAAATATCAAACATTAGGCATGTATCCCGTAGGTAGTTGTACGTGCTTGCAATAAGAACTTGCACAACATATTTTGTCCTACCATCCCGCTACGAACGGGGCCAAAAGGAACTAATGGAGATTAAGGTGCTCCTGTCAAAGAGCACCGGAACAAAGCAATGAACTCAATGGATACATGTAATCCTCAAACTACGGACCATCCCCTTTGGTGTCCCAAGCTGTCACTTTTGGGATCGCCGGTTCCGAACCGTAATAGGTGCAAACAACTCATAGATAGGATCACGAACACAAATATATTCATACAAACACATATGGTTCAGATCTGAAATCATGGCACTCGGGCCCTAAGTGTCAAGCATTAAGAACAACAAGTTGAAGCAAAGATGATAAACACCATAGTAGATGATAGGCAACATGCCCCCAATGATCTGATAAACTATTACATGATCTAACTCAACAATCCCTACCATCCCCTTCGCCTACAGCAGGGGAATTACTCACACATGAAAGGGGAAGTCATGGAGGGATGATGGAGTGGTGATGATGATGACGATGGCGACGATCTCCCCTCTCCGGAGGCCAATTCAGCCTCCAGATTAGCCCTCCCGAGGAAGAACAGAGGGTGGCGGCGGCTCCGCGACGGAAAACTGCGAAAGAACTTCTGATCTGGGTTTTTTTTCGTCGCGAGTAAAAATACGAGGTAAAGTAGGGCACCAGGGGGTGTGGGCCCCACCCAGGCGACCCCCCGACGCGGCCCAGGGGGGGCGCGCCCACAGGGCGCCTGGGCACCCCCTGGCCCCCCTCTGGCCCCACTTCTGGTTCCTGGTTCCTTCGGGTGCGTCGATTTTCTGTGATTTTTCGTGGATTTTTCTGAGATACTTAAAAATCCGTTTTCCTGCGCACAATAAAACCATACAGGCAGCTCTGCTGAAAACAGCGTCAGTCCGGGTTAGTTTAGTTCAAATCATGCAAGAATGGGGTCAAAACAATATCAAAAGTGTTTGGAAAAGTAGATACGTTTGAGACGTATCACTAGCTAGCAGCTAGCTAGCTAGCGTGTCTAGTCCTCTCTATACGTATGTGTAGTACGTAGCATCGACCAAGCATGGACATAAGAGAGGACACTTCTCTCTATTAATTAGCTAGCTAACACAATATGAAACACCTAAATTAACCCCCCAAAACCTCCAAACCCCCCTCCCCTTTCAAAAAAAACAAAAACCACAGCCACAGAAATGCTGACGCGTGGATGCCTTTTGGTCCCGGTTGGTACCACCAACCGGGACCAAAGCCCCTCCTGCCTGGGCTCGGCGCACAGGCCACGTGGACACCCATCTGCCCCGGTTCTGGATTGAACCGGGACAAAAGGGTCAGAGTATTAGTACCGACACTTTTGTCCCGGTTCAGGAACCGGGGCTAAAGGTCCAAACGAACCGGGTCTGATGACCCTTTATCTACTAGTGACCGTTACACTGCCCTATTGGTGTTTTTATATACAAGTAAAATTATTTTTATACTACGGATATAAAGAACGCACTGACAACATTCTACAACGGCGTTTTCCTCCGTGTCACATTACCTGATGAACGGACGGCCGATTCATGCGTCCACACCGGTTTACAACATGGAGGACAACTTGCCCGTCCGTACCGGCCTATAATATTGCGGCCGAATTATCTATCTGCTCTTACGGTCGACTCGGCCGTGATTGATGTCAGTTTCACCATGGTGATAATCAACTCCGCGGTGGATAATTTTTGGCCTAAAGATGTCAGGTGAAATCCATCCAGTATATTTTTATATTATATATCGTTTTCTGTAAAAGAGCAATTACTCCGGCTTGCAAAGTCATCTAATGCAGGGCCCTAAACCGCCACAGTGCCGTTTTAAACCGCCGGTCCTTCGTCTTCCTTGCGGGTGTTGCATCTAGACCGCCGCTGCAAGCTGCCAGTATATCAGCCATCTTTTTCATAAGAGTATCACATGGAGGCTTCTGCATGCAAGGGAGTTCCTATGGCCTCTTAAACCGGCGCCCCCGGTAAACCGGGGAATCAGCCATCTTTTTCACAAAAGAGTATCACACGGGGCTTCCAAGGAAGCTTTCCATGGCCTCTTAAACCGGCGCCCTTGATAAAATCAAGGAATCAGCCGTCTTTTCTACACAAAAGAGTATCACATGGGGGTTTCCAAGGAAGCTTCCATGGCCTCTTTGTCGGGGGAAACTGTCCTCCCACGAGCACCTATGGGACCGGAGCCCCTTTTACGTTGCGGTAAGGGAGCGGAGGGAGCACGGAGAGCAGATCGAGGAGCGCACGCGGGCAGTTTACCCAGGTTCGGGCCGCGCGGACGCGTAAAACCCTACTCCTGCTTATGTTGTATTGAGTTCTTGAGCTCGGGAGCTTGAAGAGCTATAGTACTAGCTACACCGAGCGAGAGAGTTGTCTAGGCTTCGAACCGAACCTCCCTCACGTTGTGCATGGGCCTCCTTTTATAGCTCAAAGGGGTCACCGACAGGTGTCAACGTAGAGGAGGGTAAAAGTGTAAATTTGGTGGTAGTTGTAACAGTGCATGAACAGTATATGAACAGTGGTCTTCACCTAACTTTGACGGTGGGGGACAAGGGCATTAAATGCCCGTCGCCGTCGCCCCAAAAACCGTTCGTCCATGCTTCTCCGTTCGCCACGGCGGTAGCCTCGTCATCGTGGCTTGCCACCGTGTGCCCCAGGCTGCACAGCCGTCCGCCACGCGTCCCTGGAAGGGCCCCAGGGCGACGCGTGGGCAGACGAGCTGGAGCGCAGGCACACAGAGTAGGTTTCCCCGGCAAGCACCTTGTCGGGGTCGTGATCTTGCCGGGCCCGGAAGCTTGTCGCTCTCCGGATCCCGCCGGGGCGCGTGATGCGCCGAGGCATCTCCCGAGGTATGCATTCCTTGGCCTTCCTGGCAAGCTCCTCTTGCCAGGGTCTTGTGCTAAAGTGATAACCTTGAGCCTGGTGCGGCCTTCCCGGCAAGCTCCTCTTGCCGGGGCCTTGATCTTCTGACTTGTATACTTTGTTCTTGAATGGCTTCATAGGGACCAGAAAGGTTCCCGGCGAGCACGTGGTAAGCCCTGCCACGGGAAGCTGCTACTGCCCGTGCACAAGTTGGGGTACTTAGTACACCGACAGGAGCTCCCGGGCCTGGACCACACACGGTGCCGAGCGCTGTTGGGCCAGGCCCAAGACAGTGCACGGGCACGCGCGGCCCACGGCAAGCCGTATCCCCTTCCGTATCCGCCGCATCCCTCCCTAATGGCACGCGTCGATTGCGGCGTCGTGGGAGAGATCGTGGCCTGTTCTTTAATGGGAAATGCGGAACGTCCCCCACTTCCCCCTTAAAAGCAGAGGAAGCAGGGGCAGTTCCCTCCATCGTCTTCATTGCGGCTTGATTCTCCAGAAACCCCCGTCGCCCTCCGCCTCCCCAAGGTCGACAGAGAGCCCAGCTCCACTCCCTCCTTCGCCGTCTCCCGCATCCGCGGCACCGTCGAGCTCCTCGCCTCCTTCCTTGCCGCCCCCGCCATGGCTCCGAAGAGCGACAAGGCGAAAGTAGACAAGGCCAAGAAGGAGAAGTCCGAGCAGGCGGCGAAGCTGGCTGCCCTGCGGAAGAAGTGCGTGGTCTTCGCGCCAAGGCTTGGTCCGAGGGAGCTGCGGGACAAATACTATCTGTTCTGGGCGAGGAAGACCAAAGCTCATCCCCGCACCAGAGTCTTCCCCGCCGTCGCCAAAGATATGTTCCCCGGCGGGTACTTTTTCTTTGCTGCATTCTTCCATTGTGGTCTGTGCCCTCCGTTCTCGGAGTTCTTTTGTGATGTAATGAACACATATGGCCTCCACCTCCTAGATTTTACCCCCAACGCCATCCTTACGATGGCCGTTTTCGCACATCTGTGCGAAAACTATGTTGGGGTTCATCCAAATGTAGCCCTTTTCCGCCACTTCTTTATGCCTAGAGTAGAGTCAGGTGCCCCCCTCTCCGGCGGCATCTCCTGGATCTTTAGGCTGAACAAGAAGGACTCATACATGAAGGGTGAGCTTCGCGGCAAGTGGGAGGAGTGGAGAGCCGATTGGTGCTGGGTGCTGGAAGATAAGCCAGAGCCATTTACCACGCCGCGCCAGACTGCCATAGTGCGCGGCAGGGATTGGAGTGAATTGGCCCCGGAGGACAGCAAGCTTAATATCGCCCTCATTAGGATTATTCGTCTCCGGGTCGCCAATCTGACTATTGGAGAAGTTGGGGCAGATTTCCTCCGCCGCCGCATCGCCCCTTTACAAGAAAGGAAAAGGTCCGCCTGGGAATTCGGCAATGCGGCAGATATCATGAGGCTGTGCCCTGGATTGAACTACAACTTCACTGCCTTGGAGTTGAAGGGGATGGTCCGGGAGCTCTTCAAGCATGACCCGGCCCACCCGGAGTGGTTCAGACCTTCCCGGGGAGTGGTGCCGCTGTGCAACAGCACTGCCCGCGATTCCCTACGAGCGATGATGCCCGCGTGCGACTCCCATTGCGTCGTCCCCACTTGGATAGAGCCTCCGCCGGATACCGTGCTGACCTTCTTCGACAACTTGGTCGAGAAGCCCCGCAACGCCGAGGAGAACAAGGGCCTCACCAGGGCCACTACTGACCGGGATATAGCCTACATCGCCTCCAGGATGGAGGAGGCCGCCGCAGCTGCGGCTGCGGGTGACTTTGGATACACTGTGGACGAGGCACAGGCCGCGGACGCAGTGAGCCAAGCAGAGGAGGCGGAAATCCTCAAGCTGCTGAAGCTTGCGCCCGAGGAGTTTGCCGTGGAGCCTTCCGTGAAGTTTGCCGGGACGAGCGAGGTTGCCAGGGGGAGCGGGGCCGCCGGGCATGGCACTGAGTCCAGCGGGCCTGCCGAGGAGGAGGAGGACGCCGAGGCTGGGGATTCCGATGAAGACTCCGGTGGATCTCTGAATCTTGACGATGCCTCCTCGTCCTCGGAGAATTCTCCGCCTCCGCCAAGCCCTCCGCAACAACAGAAGAAGCACCCCCGCAAGGCAGCCGAGACGGCGAGGCCACAGGCGCCTCGGCAGCAGCCGGCGCGCCATGCAACGCGCGCCACCAAGACGAGCGAAGCCGTCAAGGAGGCGCCCCGTGCTCGAGCACCAAGCGGAGGGGGATCCTCCCGGAGCGGAACGGTCGCTCCTTCTGCTCCTCGGTCCTCGGCGACGACGGGGGCTGGGTCTTCACAGCCCGCAGCCCCGGAGACCGCCAAGCGCCCGAGGGAGCCTTCTCCTCCTGCTCCTCGCACGGAAGCACCCCAGGCGGAGTTGGACTTCTCCGCCCTCAGCTCCGACGAAGAGGAAGAGGAGTAAGTACTTGCAACTCCTTTAGTTTCTTTGATTTTCCTTGCTTGGTTCTGATCTTGCTTTTGTTTTGCTTCACAGGACCTTGACCCAGCGGATGGCGAAGAGGGCCCAGATCCCTGTGGTCACCATTGAGGACGACGAGCCCGTCGCGGCGACAAGCGACGCGTCAGCGACGAGCTTGCCGGATCAGCCTGCTGCTCCGAGGAGCAGCCCCCAGCGTAAGTCTGGTATTCGTTTTTCTGCTTGACGGGCGCGCTTGAGGTTATCATCTTGATGTTTTGTTGTCTTGTGCAGAAGTGGAGCTGCAGCCGCAGGAGCGCCAGGAGGTCGCCCCCGACGAGCCACTTGCTCCACCCTCCCCGCCAAGGGTGAACTCCCCGGCAAGGGAGAACGCTCCGCCAAGGACGGGCACTCCGCCAAGGGTGAGTACCCCGCCAAGGGTGAGCAGCCCGACAAGGGTGAGCACCCCGCCAAGGGAGGGCGCAGGCGGCCCTCCGCCAGCAGGGGCCACTTCTCCACCGCCAAGGGAGAATTCCCCGGCGAGGGACCCTGTCGTCGAAGAGATCCGCGAAGGTAAGCCTTGCAACTTCTTCTTCTTGGATTCTTCTTTTTGGATATTTGCTTGATCTTTTCTTTTCATTTTCTTCCATTAGATCCTCCTGCCCCAGAGCCGATGGAGATGGAGGCCACCGCTGGGGAGGAGGTGTATGGCGACGGCGGCAACGCCACTACAGCCGAGGGAACGGCTAGAGCTGACGAGCCAGTCATTGAGGAGAACGCCCCGACCGCCGACGCCGCGGCTGGGGAAGGGACCGGCGACCATACTGCTGGCCCGGAGGCCGCAGGAGCGAAGGACGCTGCACCAGCCGCCGACCCTTCCGCCTCCGCGGAGCGGTCAGGCGTCTACTTGGAGGCCGGCAACGGGATCTTTATTCAAGTCCCGTGGGCGTCCTCGTCTCGAGCACCTGCAGAGGGAGAGACCTTTGACGGAGAGGTCCTCGCCTCCGCCGGATTGAAGATTGTTGAAACGCCCGGCGACAGCGACGAGCCCGAAGAGGAGAGACTCCTTCGTCGGCTCCTGGCTTTGTACCGGGCCAGGCAGGCGAAGTTGGAGTCTCGGGAGGCGCTCGCCGCCAAGGCTGGGGCTGACTTGGAGAAGCGCGCCGCGGAGCTCCGCGCCGCCAACCAGGCGGCCCTCCGCAACTTGGCGGAGGAGCGTGAAGAGCTTGCCGGGGCGCAGCAAGCCTTCCTCCTTGAAAAAGCTGAGGCCGAGGAGCAGCAACGGCTGGCCGCCGAGGAGCTGTCCCGGCGAGAGGGAGCGCTCAACCAGCGGAAGGTCGACCTCGACAGCCACGAGGACGACCTCACCGCCCGGGAGCAAGCCATCGGCGGGGCTCTGAAGGAGGCGAAGGATGCTGCCGCCGCCGCGGAGACTGCTAAGAAGGATCTGGCGGCCAGGGTGGCGCAGCTGGAGTTGTTCCTGAAGGCAAGCGAGGACAGAGTCACTGCGCTCAATGTGGAGCGGGAGAAAGATGCCCACACCAACTCTGAGCTGCAGGTACGTCTCTCCGAGAAGGGCACAGAGCTCTCTGACGCCAAGAACTCCATTGCTGACTTAGAGCTGAAGGTCTCCATCTTGACTGGTTCGCTCGACACCGCCCGGGACCGCGAGACGAAGCTGAAGGACGAACTCCACAAGGAAAGGGCCTTGGTGGATAGCGCCGCCGTCTCAGCGAACAACTTCAGCCGGGCAGTGGAGCAGTGGACTGATGAGATGGTCACCTCCGCTGCCAAAATTGACATGGAGATGATGGCGCTGAAGGCGGAGCATCTTGTGTACTCCCCGGACGAGAGTCTCCCCCACAGTGCCAAGCTGAGTTTGTTCTTCCGGGGGATTGCGCCGGCGCATGCGCAGCTGCGGGAGAAGATCCCCGTGCAGCTGGCCGACGAGGCGCGTCGGCTCTGCATGGGCACCATGGAGCGGGTCTTGTCGAAAATCGTCTACCGCAACCCCGGCATCAACCTCGTCAACGTCCTCCGCACCTTGCCGCCCGAAGCTGATAAGGAGGCGTTGAAGGCGCAGGTTGCCCACATCGTCGCCAAGGTGGGCAAGATCACGAGGCGTGAAGGCGACCGCGTAGATTAGATTCCTTTCTTTCTGTTTCCCTTGCCGCTGCAAAGCATGTTACGGACAAGATTCTATTAGTACTGCGGCAAGTTATCTTTGTGATATACAATCTTATTTCGAACAATCAATGCAGTGTTATCTCCCTTGCTTTGGTCCCTTCACTTTGTATGCATTCCACCCTACGCTTTTAGGGGACTTGCCGGCAAGGGACCTTTGCCGCGAGCGCTGAGTGCTGGACTCTTAGCAGCCTGCTGGCAAAGGCCTCGCCGGCAAGAAACCTTGCTGTAGCTAGTCGCAGCACACTTAGCTTGCTGAGCGAACTCGAAAACGAAATAAGGGCGCGACACTTGTCGCAGCTCACTTAAGCCGTTGAGCGTGCTCGAAACAAAGTAAGGGCGCGGCTAGCCACGGGTAGGTTCCTCCGCGCACAGGTTTTCCATACAAAGTGTGGTTGTTCAAGGAAGATAACTAAAGTTTTAAAATTTTGAACTGCTCAAATTCTGGTAACTTAGCTTTCATAGATTGTTTGCTCCCCGGCACGTCTTTTCTTTCTTGAACAGCACTTGGTTCACGCCTCCATCTTCCTTCCCCCCCCCCTACCTGGCGCGCCAAAGATGTCGGGGGAAACTGTCCTCCCACGAGCACCTATGGGACCGGAGCCCCTTTTACGTTGCGGTAAGGGAGCGGAGGGAGCACGGAGAGCAGATCGAGGAGCGCACGCGGGCAGTTTACCCAGGTTCGGGCCACGCGGACGCGTAAAACCCTACTCCTGCTTAGGTTGTATTGAGTTCTTGAGCTCGGGAGCTTGAAGAGCTATAGTACTAGCTACACCGAGCGAGAGAGTTGTCTAGGCTTCGAACCAAACCTCCCTCACGTTGTGCATGGGCCTCCTTTTATAGCTCAAAGGGGTCACCGACAGGTGTCAACGTAGAGGAGGGTAAAAGTGTAAATTTGGTGGTAGTTGTAACAGTGCATGAACAGTATATGAACAGTGGTCTTCACCTAACTTTGACGGTGGGGGACAAGGGCATTAAATGCCCGTCGCCGTCGCCCCAAAAAGCGTTCGTCCATGCTTCTCCGTTCGCCACGGCGGTAGCCTCGTCATCGTGGCTTGCCACCGTGTGCCCCAGGCTGCACAGCCATCCGCCACGCGTCCCTGGAAGGGCCCCAGGGCGACGCGTGGGCAGACGAGCTGGAGCGCGGGCACACAGAGTAGGTTTCCCCGGCAAGCACCTTGCCGGGGTCGTGATCTTGCCGGGCCCGGAAGCTTGTCGCTCTCCGGATCCCGCCGGGGCGCGTGATGCGCCGAGGCATCTCCCGAGGTATGCATTCCTTGGCCTTCCTGGCAAGCTCCTCTTGCCAGGGTCTTGTGCTAAAGTGATAACCTTGGGCCTGGTGCGGCCTTCCCGGCAAGCTCCTCTTGCCGGGGCCTTGATCTTCTGACTTGTATACTTTGTTCTTGAATGGCTTCATAGGGACCAGAAAGGTTCCCGGCGAGCACGTGGTAAGCCCTACCACGGGAAGCTGCTACTGCCCGTGCACAAGTTGGGGTACTTAGTACACCGACACTCTTGAACCGGCGCCCTTGATAAATCAAGGAATCAGCCATCTTTTCTATATAAACAAGAATCACATGGGGGCTTCCAAGGAAGCTTTCCATGGCCTCTTGAGCCGGCGGCGATATGAAGCCCATCATAAGAGCACTGCTCTTGTTGCTACGGCAATTTCCACATGATGATGAGGGGTAAAAGAGGGTTTGATGCCTAACACAACTCAAACATATTCTCCGACGAGCTATGCTCACACACTACCTGGGGGCTCTCAGCGAGTTGAATACCCTTGTAGTGAACATGGCTTGGAAGCCCGGTGTATACACCTAAAACCCCGGATTAACCTGCCTGCATCAAGTAAATCACGCCGTCCAGGTAAACCTGGTATGACCCGTCGAACGTATCACAAGTCAATCCTTCGGGACCCTGAACTTGGTCACATTAAATTGACGATCATCGAGTGATTACCCAAGCCAAAATCTTTATGAGATTTTGAAACATTGGGTAGCTGTTGACATCGATGATTTGGTTAAATATTGCGGATCATCTTGATAGGCTTTGCTAAAATGGTTAATGACAGTAGCCTGGCAGCTCATAAAAAGCCTCGAATTTGGAGCCTGGCAGCTCGTAAAAAGCCTCGACTACATGGTCTTATTTGCCCAAAAACTTTATTTTTCATTTTTTATGTTTTCACAAATCTTTATCTTCAAGGTCATTGGTTTTTCAACCAAGTCCATCGATTCAGTGAGTGGATGACTATAAGTTGCCACTACATCTGTATTTACATAGCTCTAGTCTGGGTTATAGACACCAGTACTAACTATAGCTAAACCGGAGTTCATCATAACCCGGTTCGGTTTTCATGACGAACCGACAAATAATCAAGGGAGTCATCAGCAATTACACCTTGAAGCATTATTTCTTCCTGCCGGATTAAGGTTTATTGTGATACACTTAATCACAGGTATGATACATACTTATACTTTATGCACAGTTTAAATTATCAACTTAGATCATGTGCTTGGGCATTATGACCCGTCCGGCGATAAACCGGCAGGACACTTTGAACATTGTCTTATGCAGAAAACAGGTTGTCAGTACATGATCAGTTATAATGACCGGTGTTTTAACCCAGCCTGGCATTTGACTATAAGTCGCCAGTATGAGATAAGATAATGACCGGTGTTTATTAAACCGGACTGGCTTTCGACTATAAGTCGCCAGTGTGAGATAAAATAACGACCGGTATTTATTAACCCGGCCTGGTTGTGATCAAATATCACTGGAACCGGTTTTCAAACCGGGTTATATTATTCAAAATAGCCAACATGGCTGGATTTTATTATGGTTATCAATAGCCAGTATTATGATTAAGGTTTTCAAAGTTGCTTTAGCGCAATGGCTATCATATTGTCAATGGTATGATTTATTTTACAAAGGAATAGTCCCGAGTCGCTGCAGGCTTACAACCTGACACTTGGGGGCTACATTATTCAAGTTAAGATTACATCAAATATGCAAGTCTCATGTCGCTGCAAGCATGCACCATGACACTTGGGGGCTAATGCAAAGTCATTTTTTGCTCACTTTATTGAAGACCCGACTCATCACATTATAATGAGCCGGCCATTGGGGGCTACCAATTGCTCGTGTCAACAATTCAAGGTACGCAAGTATTAATCCATTATATTGAAGGGTCCACTTCTCAGTTGGTAAAGCACAAAGCTCTTAACCTTGTGGACGTGGGTTCAAACCCCATGATGGGAGTTACATTATATAATGTTATTTTCAATGATTATATCTATAAAGTCCCTGCTCATTATTACATAATGACCCGGCCCTTGAGGGCTACAGTGGTTGAAGTTTTTGAGCATCAGGCAATTACATGTCCTAGGTTGCTGCAAGCAAGACAACCCGGCACTTGGGGGCTACATAATATGGAGTATTCAGTTTTTACTAGTGACTGAGATGAACAATCTAGGGTTTCTTCAAGGTTGCAACATTTATATTGAAACAAGTCTTAAGCTATCGTTATGTTCTCCTCTTAAGACTTGGGGCTACAGCCATGACCCGGAATTATCAGTTTTTATAACCCAGCAATGGTGATAATCATAAACCGGCATATTCAAGCCGGCTAGATATCAGTTGAATATTTCAAAGACCAATATGTTTGTCAAGTCAGCGCATTAAAGGCCGATTCAAATGGATTCTTTATTTACAAAATATCTTCTGCAAGCAAATTGATTATGAAGGTGGTCTATTGACCCGGAGTTTTCAGAAGAAGTGCCTGGAATTTTTGCATTGGTAATGTTTGAAAATATCTGCTAAGGAGATTTGTTATGAGATCATGGATACATATCAAGGAGGAAATGACAAGGATATAAGGATGATCAAGTGCCGGTTCAGGAAAATATTTTAACCCGGAGCACAACCTATCAAATTTGTTCTCGTGTTTATATATGCAGGAAGGATCAACTTTAACATGGATAAATCCAAATTAAACTGGGGCCTAATGTCGGGGATATACCCCGCGGCGTAACCCGGCCAGAAATATAACCCGACCGGACTTGGCGGTTTACTTGAGACATTTTACACTTGGCGATTCACTGGTAACCCGGCGGGCGGATCACGGATGACAAGGCCCAAGGCCCAGAAGGCCGGTTCATGTTATGGTGGGCTGGTTTATGAAGAAAGCACAAGGAATATTCTCCTACAAAAGAAGCAAGACTAGGACTCCTTGTAATAGAGTAATCCTAATCCTACTAGGACTAGTCATGTAACCCGCCCCTTCAACATATATACGGAGGGGCAGGGCTCCCCAAAGAGGGGGAGTTCTCACAAGTTAGAGGCGCCATAATCTCTAGGGCTAGACACAAAGAGCCGGTTTACCGGCAACACCATGAGGGTCATAATGAGACCTAGCCTCAAATAACATGTAGGGCTATTACGGGATGATGTTTCCGGGGCCCGAAGCTGTTTAAATCCTTGTCTTGCGTTGCGTCTCTCGATTCCGCTCAACCCCTCTCAAGCTACCACATAGATGCGTTGGCCTCGCGACTAAGTCCTTGCCCTAGGACATCTGCCGTGACAATTCCACGACAGGTATGTAGATGCACTCCCCTCTCCCTCGTTGCTAGATGACTCCATAGATTGATCTTGGTGAAGCGTAGAATTTTTTTGATTTCTGCTACGTTCCCCAACAATTGCTACCCCATAGGTACCCCGTCCCGTCTAACCCTGACACAGACGACCGCCGGGTCTAGCCCTTTGAATTTCGCCGGACGGAGTTTGACCGGTGGACCTCATCACCTGGTTGTCATAGCCCAGCACATAGCTACACCCCCAACACAGTCCCGGCCCAAACCCACCCCAACATTCTCTACTTGTAGTCCCGACGTGGCTGTTTCCCCCCTCCGGGACACGGCGGCGGTGACACCCGTGAGGGGGGGCACACCCCGAAGCTGCGTGCCGGGTGCCTGCGCCTGCCACCACGCTTCCAAAACCGTAGGAGGGCTCACAGCAACACCTGGTGGCATTGCTACCTCACAGGTACCCCGTCGCGTCTAAC
>LR738712.1:797810408-797844352 GCA_902687465.1 Secale cereale | reverse complement strand
GGCCCAAACCCACCCCAACATTCCCTACGCGTAGGCCTGACGTGGCCGTTTCCCCCCTCTGGGACACGGTGGCGGCGGCGCCCGTGAGGGGGGCACACCCCGGAGCCGCGTGCCGGGTGCCTGCGCCTGCTACCACGCTTCCACAACCGTAGGAGGGCCCACAACAACACCTATCGGCATTGCTACCCCACAGGTACCTCGTCCCGTCTAACCCTGGCACAGACGACCGCCGGGTCTAGCCCTTTGACTTTCGCCGGACGGAGTTTGACCGGTGGACCTGATCACCTGGTTATCATAGCCCAGCACATAGCTACACCCCAACACAAAAAGCACACATTTATCTTGTGAAAAAGTACAAAATAATAAATAATATAAGGACAAAATAAAAATGAGGTATAGCCGTCGGCATAGCTTCGCACACAGAGCTACGATCCCACGGATCAATGACGTGTCATCGCATGCGGATCCATGACGTGGCAGAGGGCATGGGCCAGGCCTATGCCGACGGCAATGCCGTCGGCATATCTATCCGGACCCCTTCGCACACGATGGCACGGATCGAAGACGTGTCAACGGCGCGGATCAGTGATGTCAGCATATGTATGCCGACGGCCGTCGTCAGCCCACGTCGGCGTAGTTTCAACGCCGTCAAACGGTCGTTACTGACCAGGTTGGTGGGCACGGGCTATGCCGACGGTCTCGTCTATGCCAACGGCCCCCGTAGGCGTATCGCTAGCGGTCCCGACGGCGTTTCTATGCCGACGGCCACCGTCGGCATAGATGAACGTATGCTGACGGCACTTCTACGCCTACGGCCTTCCCCAGGCCGTCGGGATATCTCCATCTATGCCGACAGGGGCCGTCGGCATAGATGAGGCCGTCGGCAACTACGTAAATTCTGGTAGTGAATTCCGGCGATGGTGATACGACCAACGACGAACAACGATGACGAACGAAGCTCGCTGACGAACTCGACGAAATGCTTTACACCGAGATGCACCGTGGCGAACGTAGCTGGCTCGATCCACTAGTACACGCACGCACACAGCAAGGAACGGCACCTGTGTAAAGCTAGCTATGCACGTGCACAACAGCAGGCTACTCACACACGTACACAACGGCCAGCTGATCGCTCGCCGGAAACACACGTACGTATATTGAGAGACGCTGATCGATGGATAGCCACAGGTACGTATCGTACCTTTTATTTCTTTATTGCTTTTGATCAACTGGTTTGCTATTTCATATCTAGATGTGAGATATTATCTCACATCTAACTTCCTCACCCTTTTAAATCATGGGAGATTTTAAAAAAAAATTCAAGGATGAGTGTGTTAGATGTGAGATAATATCTTACATATAGATATGACATAGACAGACCCTTCGATCAACTCACGTTTTAAGTTTCAGGTTTTTTATTTCACATCTAGATGTGACATAGACATACCCTTTTAAGTTTATACAGGGGTGCTTACATGTATATACAACAGCTAGGACTAGTTAGATAACCCACACGCGTTTCTACTCCTAATCCTATTCAGCTACGTACATGGAAGTCCTACTTGGTGACGTCTAGGAAACCAACACGGACATCTACGTCGTGTTTAGTTCCAACATAATTGTCCCCTAAAAGAAACTAGTACCAGCAGGATATATAGCGAAATAATAGGCAATCTAATAGCAGCTGATGAATCCTTTTCAATAATAGTTTACCATTGTGCATAACAGCATCATAAGCGCAGGTACAAAGGCAACAGAAATCAAGCAAAACAAATGCAGTGACCTAGGGGGGGTGCACAAAACAAAAGACAACATCACACAATAAACTTGAAGCATCAGACCATTAAACACACAACATGATGACAATGCAAAAACAACAATGCAGTTAATTAGGTTTTTTTTAAAGTGAGGATGACCCCCGGCCTCTGTTGGGGAACGTAACAGAATTCAAAAAATTTCTTACGCTTCACCAAGATCAATCTAAGGAGTCATCTAGCAACGAGCATAAAGAAGTGCATCTACATACCCTTTGTAGATCGCGTGCGGAAGCGTTCAAAGGAACGTGGATGATGGAGTCGTACTCTTCGTGATCCTCGTCACCGATGATCCCAGCGCCGAACGGACGGCACCTCCGCGTTCAACACACGTACGGTACAGTGACGTCTCCTCCTTCTTGATCCAGCAAGGGGGGAGGAGAGGTTGACGGAGATTCAGCAGCACGACGGCCTGGTGGTGGATGCAACGGGAAAAGCTGCAGGGCTTCGCCGGTGCCCTGCGGGAGGAGTTGGAGGTGTGACGGGGGGGAGAGGCGCCAGAGGCTTGGGGTGCGGCTGCCCTCTCTCCCCCCCCCCCCACTATATATAGGGGGCCAGGGGGGGCGCCGGCCCTAGGAGATCCAATCTCCTAGGGGGGGCGGCGGCCAGGGGGGGAGAACTTGCCCCCCAAGGCATAGGGGGCGCCCCCACCCCCTAGGGTTTCAACCCTAGGCGCATGGAGGGGGGCCCATGTGGGTGCGCCAGCCCACTAGGGGCTGGCCCCCTTCCCCTTCCGGCCCACGGGGCCCTCCGGGATGGGTGCCCCCCCCCCCCCGGTGGACCCTCGGGACCCTTCCGGTGGTCCCGGGACACTCCCGGTGACCCCCGGAACTCTCCCGATGGCCGAAACTGGACTTCCTATATATCATTCTTCACCTCCGGACCATTCCGGAACTCCTCGTGACGTCCGGGATCTCAGATTCCGAACAACATTCGGGTTTCCATGTACATGTATCTCTACAACCCTAGGGTCACTGAACCTTAAGTGTGTAGACCCTACGGGTTCGGGAGACACGCAGACATGACCGAGACGACTCTCCGGTCAATAACCAACAGCGGCATCTGGATACCCATGTTGGTTCCCACGTGTTCCTCGATGATCTCATCGGATGAACCACTGTGTCAAGGATTCACTCAATCCCGTATGTTATTCCCTTTGTCTATCGGTACGGCACTTGCCCGAGATTCGATCGTCGGTATGCCCGATACCTTGTTCAATCTCGTCATGGCAAGTCTCTTTACTCGCTCCGTAATCCATCATCCCGTGACTAACTCCTTAGTCACTTTGAGCTCATTATGATGATGTCTTACCGAGTGGGCCCAGAGATACCTCTCCGTCATACGGAGTGACAATATCCCAGTCTCAGTTCGTACCAACTCAACAGACACTTTTGGAGATACCCGTTGCGTACCTTTATAGCCACCCAGTTACGTTGTGACGTTTGGCACACCCAAAGTATTCCTACGGTATCCGGGAGTTGCACAACCTCATGGTCTAAGGAATAAATACTTGACACTGGAAAAGCTTAAGCATTACGAACTATACGATCTCGTGCTAGGCTTAGGATTGGGTCTTGTCCATCACATCATTCTCCTAATGATGTGATACCGTTATCAATGACATCCTATGTCCATGGTCAGGAAACAGTGACCATCTGTTGATCAACGAGCTAGTAACTAGAGGCTTACCAGGGACACGTTGTGGTCTATGTATTGACACTTGTATCGTTGTTTCCGTACAATACAATTCAAGCATGAATAACAGACAATTATCATGAACAAGGAAATATAATAATAATCCTTTTATTATTGCCTCTAGGGCATATTTCCAACAGTCTCCCACTTGCACTAGAGTCAATAATCTAGTTACATTGTGATGAATCGAACACCCATAGAGTTCTGGTGTTGATCATGTTTTGCCCGTGGAAGAGGTTTAGTCAGCGGGTCTGCCACATTCAGATCCGTATGCACTTTACAAATATCTATGTCTCCATCTTGAACGTAATTCCGGATGGAGTTGAAACGGCTCTTGTCAGGGATATTACTAGCAGGTATGAACCGGCTAGTGTAAACCGGTTTGTTATATGATGTTTGTATGGTTGTAATATTTAGTAAAGGCTACGGCCCATAAGATCTTAGGGCCCATGTATAGAGTTATGGTTTGTAAACCGCCCGATGATGTAACTTGAGAGATAAAGAAGAAAGAGCAGAGACCGAGGTGGACACAAGTATGAGCCGGCCTCGGGACTCTGTAAACTGGACCAGGCGTCGCCTCTATATAAAGGGACGACCCGGAGACGGTTCAGGGACAAGCAAGAAACAACCCGTCGAGACAGGCAAGCAAATCGCTCCCTGTTCATCGACGCCCAAGCAATACCAAACCAAACTAGACGTAGGCTTTTACCTTCATCGAAGGGGCCGAACTAGTATAAACCCTCTGTGTCCTTTGTGTGCTTTTAACCCCTTCAAGCTAACCCGTGCGATGGTTCCATCATCAAGTCCCTTAAACCGGACATCTGCTGTGTTAATTCCACGATAGTTGGCGCCCACCGTGGGGCCTCCGCACGATGGTTTCGAGTTCTTGAATGGCAGCTTTGAAGGGCTCAAGGGCTACGTTGCCGGCCGGATGACCAAGAGTCGCCGCGGCCGGATCTACATCGACGACGCGGGTTGGGGACCGAAGGCCGATTCAATCGAATACGGGTACCGGGTTCCCTTCGGTGGCATTCATGTCTTCATCGGCAAGATCGGCGAACCGGGACCTGAGCCGGACATCTTCTCCAACATCATCGAGCCGGCTCAGCGTGCGAGATCGGCCCGGATTCAGCCCGCCATGAAGCACGTTTTCGTTGGAGCAGTTCACGGGGTCCAAACCGAGGACGAATCGGAATCCGGCGGTGAAACAGTTGTCTACTCCGATGACGGATCCTCATCCGGAGAGACTGAATCTCTGTATCAGTTGTAGGGCGGCCGGTCTGAGGGTGAGTCCGACGGGAACATTATTCCGGACCCCTTTGACCCGCCAAACCGGGTGGCTGTCTTTATGGCCGGTTCACAGCCCACGGTGAACGGGGCGACAGCAGAAGCTGGTGTAGGCGGGGGCGGCCCAGCCCTCTCACCTACTGACGTTCTATCCACCTTAGGCGAGGAATTTACGGCCAAAGCTGTGGCAGAGGTAGCTCCAGCAGACAAGGCGCAGCATGATGCAGAGCTCCTTCAGCTAAAGGGCCGGATTGATCAAGCAAGGGATGATCTGAAAGCAGAAAAGGCTATGATAGCAATAAGGCAAGCGGAATTGAATGATCAGGCTTTTCACCTAAGGATGGAACAGGCCTCTACACAGGGAGTAAGAAGTCGGAAGTACCAATCCCGTATACCGCCGGTTTATGAAGCGACGGATCTGTTTAGGACGCCAGGGGCAGGAACTAGCAATGATCCAGCTTTAAACCGGAGGGCACCCCCAGCGAGGGACGGGCCGGTTCAGCAGCCCACTGTAGAGCAAGATCGACGGATCACATCTACACCTCACGTTCCTACCCCTCCGGGTCATTACTCGAATCCTTTGGACAATATCGTGGCAGCTGGTTCACGCACTACAACAGATCAGGCCTACTATGACGTGCCAAAATATGTCATCGAATAGCTAATAACGTCACAAATTACCATTGAGTGACATTTTATGGGCGTCACAAGCATCGTCACGAAATCCCCGTCACAGATTACTCATAGTGACGTCGCGCGCAAAAAAATGTCATTGGAATTGGGACCTTCGGTGACGTTTTCTAGAACGTCAACAACTTGCTATTTCTGTGACAGTCAATTAGTGTCACATGTTAGGAGCAAAGATGCCATATTGTACTATATTCAATGACGAAGCAACGTCACCGACTTCATGCCACGTCAACACCGATTAGATTAAACCAATACTAGTGTCACTACTTTCATTATTAATGAAAATGACATCATCAATTTTTTTTATTTTAAATAATTTACAACAAATTATCAAATCTAATATACTCAAATAAGATAAGAGTGAAATCACATTATAATTGAAATGAAAGACAAGTCATATTATACAATCAATCGTCTCAGCCAAATCATCCACCATGTAGAAATGATAATAACAATAACCCTCACTGAAGTTTGACATGACAATAGACAAGATAAAAAACTAATATTTTCATAACTAAAATATTGCATGTGTTGTCCTAATCATTGCAATGTATGATTCATCAACTATCTTTCTATCACAAAAGGATGGCCTTCATGGACCATCAAGTTTGGGTTGACTTTCTTGCTGAGTTGCTTGAGCACTTCAGAGAATACCAATCAGGTTATCCGTCTCATGTAGCTTCTTTTCCCAAGCTTCATTCTTCTCTTGTTGGCCCTTCTTCACAACTTACCATTCTTTTTTATGCTTCCTCTGCATCTCGTCAAATGCTATGTCTTGTGCTTCAAATATCATGGGTAACTCATCCTTGTGCCTATAAATTGACGAAACACAACAACGTGTTTCATCTTAATGATATGAAACCATACAAGACAACAAGGTCTAAGAGTACCACTTAAGAAGCTTACAAACGGTCAAATTATGAATATGAGTTCATTATTAAATGTGAGGCAAGCAAGAATAACTCATAATGGTTCAATTACATGTACTCCCTCTAGTAAATATAAGTCGTTTTAGAGATTCCAATACAGACTTTATACAAAGCAAAATGAGTGAATCTACACACTAAAATATGTTTATATACATATATATTTAGTTTGTATTAAAATTTCTATAAAGACTTATATATAGAAACGAAGGGAGTATAACTAAGTCCTAGATTTCAGCAACCCAAGTTACATGAAGCAACTATGCTAGCACAACAATTTTTTTAGTTCAAACTCTACCAGCCTACATCATTCTGCTAAAAAACATTTATTGATATCCGGATTAAAAGGCTAAAATGTTATTCCAATGCCTTCGTGTTGCAGCAACAACAAACCATATTTGTCATTACAACTAGTTCTTATTTTTTATGTTAGTTTGGAAGATTGGATTTGGATCAAACTAGAAGAACTGAAGATGAAGTCTTATTCACACACTTTTTTTTCACTATCATGAGTGTACTGTGCACACAAAAGGAGGCAAACAAAACAACAAAAACACAAAGAGAAAGAAGACAAGTACCTAGCATTTGCATCTTTTGCCTCTCTATCATTCTATTAAATTCTTTCTTCTAGAACTCGAATTTTTGCTGATGATGTAGAGCTCCAAGACCTTTAGGTGCCTGCTGGGTCAAACACGTTAGATAAAACAAGATAGCAAGTCAACATTCACTTATGCAATGTCAACAGTAGTTCAAATAGGAATGTAGTGAACAGAAATATCATAATCTAGATTACTTAGTAGGAGAGTAAAAGAGTGGAGGAACAGAAACTATGAATAAATCTTTAGTCAGTTGTTTGTTATACTTAAAGTGCACAGTGACGTAGGCATGATACGAGCAATGCAGAATTAAAGCCACTTAATCACCATTAAGTACATATTATTGAAGATGTATGTTCACACGATATATTACCATTGCTTTGGACATAGGAAGAGCGGCCTCCTCTTCATCTCCTTTCCTTCCTCCCCTTTATTTCAAATACACCTCACCCTTTATTTTCCGTTCTGCAAGATATGCCCTGCTTCCCCTCTCAATCTCCAAAATTGGTGGCATGATTTTAGTAACTGAAGCTGGAAAATATGACAGGGAGTGAACTGAATGAATTGCCAAAAGACCTAGATTATGTAAAATAATGTTAAACATGCGACACTGCTAAGAAGCAGTTCATGTCAGATTACATAAACATAAAATGAAGATTTCATGCGTTGATATGTAACAAGTGAAGCAAGCAACATGCAGGATACAACCGGGGCACTGTCAAGGAGAAGTAGCCAACAAGCCTAGAAAAACATGACCAGGAAGTTCAGAAAAAAAACCAACAAAAATAATAACATTACTGTTGGTGCTAGCATAGTTCAGAAAACTAGAAAGTTTACTATACTGTATCAAAACTAAGTCTCGATGGATGGTGCTCTATGTTTCTAAACTAGGAGTAGCTTATTCATGGAGTGGACACTCCACTTATAGCTAGACCTTTATGTAGAAAGTTAACAATCAACTTGATTTTACAAGTTTAGTATGTCAGGATACAATCACAAACTGAAGTTTAAGATTATGCATCTAAAGGAAAATGGAATGTTGGTCAAAGCTTATTATTTCGAAACTTGCAATGCATCTCCCAATTTACATGAATTTAACTACCATTGAATCATTTTTTCACCAAGAGACCATGATTCCTCAAGGGAAAAATAAAGGAGAAGTCGTACCAGCTTGAAGTGTCGACATATGAGGGACAGAACAATCCAAAAAGAACAAATAAAATTATAGTAACCATAGGCAGTCATCCAAATATTGTCTACATAAAGGTATGTCACTAGTGACTAATTCTTGCGGCTTGGCACTGGAAATCATGCAAGTGTAATCGATGATAATGGATGATAAGACCCAATGGAATGTACATCGACCATCCTAACATGCCGTGGTGTTTGGAAAAAATTCAAATCTTCACAGTACCTGTGCCTACTCAAATATACAAACACCAAAATTCTAATCCCGGAAAGCCCATGAACATCATCTTCACACTAACATATAATATTCTGTATGCAAGAGTATGTCTATCCATACAAGCAGATACCAAACAAACAACATCTGTAATACGATATCCAAACTGCCATCATGATTACATATATTTAATTTATATACACAGAATGTAAATAGTTAATGAAGCTGTGAAAGATATGAGAACCATAAAAAACCTTACTCTGATATTCTCCCCATCGGTTTTCATTTTGTAAGTGTGAAGCGGGATATAGTGGAACCTGACAAAAATGCATAAAAGATGACATTGTCAAACCACTGATTACAAAAGGTAGCAAGGGCAAAGAATGTGAGTACGAAAAGAACTCTAGTTAAAAAAATCAAAATTATTAATCTTATATACACAACTAATAATTCGCTGATTTACTGCAATAGAATTCAGGCACGTCATTCTCTTTAGACACAGTTGATCAGGGGCTCTATCATACCCCTTTGTATCAGGAATTGGCAATAGCCCACTGGTTACTGTGAGGACTAGCGACTCCTTGGAGCCTAGTTAAAATCTCTATGGGGCGAAATTAAAGCTAGTTGATTTGTTTTGTAGGATGAATTAGACATGCCGTAAAGAGATCTCTCAGCTGATAGTTAACTGAATTTTGCGTAATGGCTAACTGACTGCAGTAGCATATATTCAGATTCAGGCCTTTTTTACCATAGCAGCTGTAGCAAACGCAAAACCAGGTTCACTACTGCAGTATTACACAAACCAACGAATATGATATCAAGTAAAGTTATCTAGTAGGAGGCTCGGACTTTTTACCATAATAGGATGTGGAAAATCCTAATTACAGAGAAGGGCGGGATGATGAGTAGTATGCATGAACCCTAACCATTGAACATCAAGGGGTGGCGGGATAAGGAAATCACAGAGAGACATCGCCGATCCAGGGGAGAAGAGAGCCGGGTGCTCGCAGGGTGGGTTGATGCGGCGGATCTATGATCGGCGGTGACGCGGCGTGGCGGCCTCCTCCAATCTTCCGTAGCCGGTCGCTGAAATTGGGGGGAGAAGAGAGCCGGCCAGCTTCTCGAGGGGTAGGATGTTGGCGTGGATACGAGCTCAGCCGGTGGGGCGGCCTCCCCCGATCCACCATCACCGATCGCTGTAATCGTGGCTGAAGTCGTGGGGAGAAGAGAGCCGATTAAATCGGAGGAGAAGAAAATACGGGTTAGGCGGTGGCTCTTCGCGGGTGAAATAGAAGGGAGGAAAATTGGCTAGGTCTTTGACGGGTGGGGACACAGGGTGTATGCGGGAAAATTTAGAGAAGTGGAGGGAAAAGAATAAATATGTTAGGTGGAGGGAGAGAGTTTTTTCGTCGGGGAGATAGTTTATTTTCAGAATTTAATTTCCACTTTAATTCGAAATAAGTAGAAAATGATTATTAAAAATGTAAATCTCACATACACACCATGATGTCATATTTTCATGTAGTTTTATATTTGGAAAACTGTAAATAAATATGTGGAAGGTTATACACCGGGGGTCTTAACTATGTGATTTGGTTCCTAAAGAAAATACTATGTGATTTCAAAAAAAATCAAATGAGTGAAGATTTGTTTTAACTCTTTTAATCTAGGATGTATAAAACCCTTTTTAGATGTATAAAACTCCTCTTGATCACGAGATCTTGTTGGCGGTGGCATGTGCAAATAGACATGAGGTTGTTCGATGATTGTACCCAACACACTAATCAATTGACCTAAAATTGGACCTATTGTTCCTCTAATTCTCCACGATACACATCTTTTTTTCCCCGGCCACTACCTACCATTTTTATTTTTGAGATAGAACCGAGCAACTACAACGCCATATTCACGAATGACCGTAATATCCTTTTTCTGCCACTGGCTATTTATATTAGATATTACAAAATAATTACATCACTCGATAGGCCGTGAATAAACAATGGCGGGTCCCATCGTTAACTTTGACGTGTTGGTCCTACCATTTAATAAGTTGTGAAGCAGTTGTGGTGGGTCCCGTTGCTAGATGTTACATGACAAAAAAAATGAGCATCACACATTCTTAATATTCGATGACTCTAATAGGTCCGTCATCAAAATTACCAAATCGTCATAGAAATTGGCAGACATGTGGCACTCAACCGTGGAGGCGATGTTGTGACGTTAACCGTCACTGATTAAGAGAGATCGGTGACTCCACCTATAAAACGTCCACATCAGGTATTTGTGTGACACTGTCCACCCCCGTCACGAGGATTTTCGTCACAGTATCTCAGTTTTCTTGTAGTGACGCTTGGCCGCTTTACCCATTGAGGGGACGTCTCCGGTGGCATTGGAGGCACGCAGGGTCAAGGATCTACTCAACACGGCGTTGATACAATAGCAAGCATATTCTCATAGCAGGGAGAGGTTACATTCAACACCACGTCCCAGCCGGAGTTACACTAGGCATTGGGAGGAACCAGAAGTGTCTAGCAGTGAACGCAGGCGGCATCGGCACAGACAGGATAATCCGGCAGGCGTAGATGCACAAGCTCAGGATGCAAACCGGGTTAGGTCGGTAGCCCGGGAGGAGGTCCGTCAGACGACGCCGGTTCAAACTGCCACAGCAGAGACAGGAGTCACAACGACTTCCTTTGGAGTGCAATGTCTTATCCCCGCTTTACGGAGCGTGAAACTGCCCAAGGATTTCAAAGGTCCGCGTAAGGTACCTAACTACACAGCAGATCTGGCTCTAGAAGCTTGGGTTGAGAGTTATGAGATGGCCATGGAGATGCTGGACGTGGATGAAGCGGCTTGTGCAAAATACTTTACTATGATGCTTGAAGGTACAGCCCAGACCTGGCTAAAGGGTTTACCCCCAAATTCCATCGGATCATGGGGAGAGCTACGTCGCCAGTTCATCAAAAAATTTAAAGATACGTGCAAGCAGCCGATGTCAGGAGTCCACAAGTGCTTGGGTGCGGCGAGTGTCAGAGATCTTGCACTCTTCGAATGGTATCAATCCTAGCACAGCAATAGTGACTTTGGAAAACAATTGCCGGTTTGAGTCTCTAAAGCTAAAGCTAGGATGGCTTAAACGGGATTGTAATGATATGGGAACTCTCATGAGTGCTCTGGTGAAGTATGGGGACTCTGACAATACTAAATATCCAGAAGCTGATGGAGACAAAGCAGGAAAGGTTAGTAAACCAGGTAAACCGGCGCAAGTTAATCCGGCTGCTGCAAGTTTCTTAGGCAAGCGAAAGGCGGAAGGTGGCTCTGATTTCGTAGCCAATACCCAAGTCCAAGGGGGTTTCCAGCGCAATAGGGGCAATCCACCCCAACAAACCGGCGGAGGGGACATCATCCAGAACAGAGAAGCAACAGGTAGAGTGGCGAAGTGGGCCATTGAGCTCAGCCCACATGAGTTGAAATATGTGCCACGCACCGCTATAAAGTCTCAGGCATTGGTGGATTTCATCAATGATTGGACAGAGTTACAAACACCTGAGGAAAAACCGGATTTGACGTACTGGACGATTCACTTTGACGGTTCAAGACAGCTAGAAGGCTCGGGGGCTGGAGTTGTCTTAAGTTCCCCACGAGGTGATAAGTTTTGTTACGTCCTCCGTTTATTGTTTCCTTGTACTAATAACGCAACAGAGTATGAACCATTGCTTCATGGCTTGCGGATGGCAAAGGAGATGAACTTGAGCCGGGTTAAGTGTTTCGGCGATTCAGATTTGGTGGCACAGCAAGTTTCAGGCAAGTGGGATTCGAGAGATCCCCTCATGGCGGCTTACAAACGAGAAGTGGAAACAGTTGCTGGATATTTCAAAGGGTATCAAGTGGACCACATAGACCGGCGAAGGAACGAAGCGGCTGATGCTTTAAGCCGGTTGGGTTCTCAACGTAAACCGGTGCCACCAAATACTTTTCTGGATGAGCCGCACAGTCCATCAGTACAAGTACCATCGGAGGAAGACCTAGCTGTTCCTGATCCGGAGGCACGGTTAGTTGCAGCACTTCATGTTATTCCAGATTGGACGCTGCCTTACTTGGCATATCTAAGCCAAGGAGAGCTACCGGACGATGAAATAGAGGCACGGCAGATAATCCGGCGTTCTAAGTCCATGACAATTGCAAACGGGGAACTTCATCATCGCAGCGTTTCTGGAGCGTTTCAGCGGTGTGTGTCAGCTGAGGAAGGTTGCGAGATTCTTCGCGAGATCCATGAAGGAGATTGTGGTCATCATGCCGGTTCAAAATCATTGGTGGCTAAAGCTTTTCGACATGGTTTCTATTGGTTAACAGCTCATGCTGATGCGGCGGATCTAGTCCGGAAGTGTGATGCTTGTCAGAAGTTTTCACGACGTGCTCTTGTTCCGGCACAGGAGCTCCGGATGATACCAATAACCTGGCCGTTTGCGACTTGGGGGCTTGATATGGTTGGACCTTTTAAGCGATCCCAAGATCAGAAAACTCATCTGCTGGTGGCAGTGGATAAGTTTACAAAGTGGATTGAAGCAAAACCTGTGAGCAAGTGTGATGCAGCCACAACGGTCAAATTCATCAAAAAGGTAATTTTCCGGTTTGGCTTTCCACACAGCATCATCACAGACAACGTTACCAATTTATCTAAAGGTGAGATGGAAGAATTTTGTCAACGAGAGCATATTCGCCTAGATGTATCTTCTGTGGCCCACCCTCAAACCAATGGTCAAGCTGAAAGAGCAAACCAGGAGATTTTGCGAGGTATCAAGCCCCGGCTTATGACTCCCTTGCAAAGAACCCCAGGATGTTGGGTCGAGGAGTTACCGTCTGTCCTTTGAAGTATCAACACTACACCAAACCGATCCACGGGTTACACACCTTTCTTCATGGTATATGGTGCTAAAGCGGTCCTTCCAAGCGATATCCGTCATGATTCACCAAGGGTGACAGCCTATGTTGAAACGGCCAACGAACAGGCGAGACAAGACAGTTTGGACCGGCTGGATGAAGAGCGTGATATAGCAGCTGCACGGTCTGCGATCTATCAATAAGACTTGCGCATATATCACAGCCGCCGGATCAAGACAAGGACGTTCCAGGAGGGCGACTTAGTACTCCGGCTCATCCAAGATCAAACAGATATGCACAAGTTATCCCTACCTTGGGAAGGACCCTTTGTGGTCAGCAAGAATCTGCACAACGGCTCATATTACCTGGTGGACGTTCGAGAACACAAGGACTCACGGACATCGGAAGAGGAGACAAAGAGGCCATGGAACATCGCCCACTTACGGCCCTACTATACCTGAGCCAAGAGCTCCACTGTATCCTATGTATATATTGTGATTAATGAATAAACCGGCACCCTCGGTAAACCGGGGGCTCAGCCTTTTTCTAATACAAATATCTTATGAGGACAACCATGCATGTGTTACTGTATGTTATATTTCAAATAGATCGATCGGTTTAAACTGATTTTGCAGAACATATGCACTCAGAAGCAATAAACTCCCTGAAGAGCGTAAGGTCACATCCGGCTCAAAGAGAACGCTTCATGAAAACCCTCTGGATGGTAATCCATCCAGTGATTGGTTCAAGACTTACCCATGGTTTCATGGAACCATGGAGGCCCTCTGGAAAGGCTACGGGCATCCAGTGATTGGCTTATATTCACCCATGGCTTCATGGAGCCATGGAGGCCCTCTGGAAAAGCTACGGGCATCCAGTGATTGGCTTATATTTACCCATGGTTTCATGGAACCATGGAGGCCCTCTGGAAAAGTTACGGGCATCCAGTGATTGGCTTATATTTACCCATGGTTTCATGGAACCATGGAGGCCCTCTGGAAAGGCTACGGGCATCCAGTGATTGGCTTATATTTACCCATGGTTTCATGGAGCCATGGAGGCCCTCTGGAAAGGCTACGGGCATCCAGTGATTGGCTAATTTTTTTTCTTATGGTTCTTAGGGATGGTACCCGCATCCATTGACCGGCCCTCTGGAAAGACGACACTACCTGAACCTTGCTTTGAGGCTGGCAGCTCATAAAAAGCCTCGACTACATGGTTTTATTTGCAAATTTGCATTTTCTGATGTTTATGTGTTCTGATTCTTTAATCCGGAGTGGGACAGTTCAAGAAATTGACCACACATCTACAAAGTTGAAAAGTCTGGGTCATGAGCACCAGCATGAGTAAAAAGTTTGGGTTAATCCGGTGTTTATCATAACCCGGAACAATCGTCACGCAGAAACAAGACAAGAAGCCAAGCATGCTTTAAACCGCCAGTTCATATAAGACCAGGGATTATTATTGAGTCTATTAAAAGACTCCCTTCAAAAAGGCAATATTAGCCGGATTAAGAGTATCAAGCATACTTGGTCACAGGAATAAAGTATTTTCTGATATAAGTATACGTTTGTTTGATATATTGTGAGAACAATTTAATATGTCCGGCGGTAAGCCGTTAGGACATATTTTCAGTATTATCTATGCAGGGACAGGTCATATGCAAGATAAGCGACATCAGACAAATTTTAAATTGGCAAACATTAAAACGAGAAGTTGGAATATCCGGATCAAAGCGCACAATGTTTTCAGCTATCCTATTACAAGGCATAGCAAGCCTGACAGATTAAAGATTGTTCAGTAAAATGGGACTGTAACGGCAACAATAAACTATGAGCTATGCTCCTTCCTGCTGAGACGGCTGAGCATCAACTTGATCCGGAGTTTCCTCTTCTTCTTGAAGCGGCTGGAAGTCCGGGGCGCACCAGTCGATTTTCGTTAAAGTACGGAAATACATCTCTTCGTTGATCAGTTCAGACGGATCGATATCTGGAGCGAAGGTATGAGGACGAACTGGTGGGATTAGATTAACGGTTTCATAAACCGGCCGCTCCACCCGCTCGTTTTGCAAGTCGTACCCCGGATGATACATGGATAAATCTGCTTCAGCTGCAAGTTTGTTGGCAAGAGGACGCATCTCTTTTGTCAAGGCATAGAGATCCTTTGCAGTAAACGATGATCCGTCTTCCTTGGTACTTGGACACCCATTTAAAGCTTCTTCCGGATCAAAGTCCGGAACCCATGCTTTCGCTCTGGTAAGCGCCATGAGGGCACCGGCTCGAGCAGCAGATTTCTTAACTTCCTCCAAACGCACTGGCAAAACAGACAGCTTTTCTAACGTGCCTTGGATGGTAGTGGGGGCCGGTTTATTGAATGATGTTGCACTTATGATCCTTTGAGCGCCGGAATACAGCTGCTCGACCAAAGTATAACATTCCTTGAGTTTCTTCCGTAAGTCATCCCCAAGATGGGTGACACGGCGCCCTGCATATAATTATCACAGTTAAACCGGCACAGATGGAAGGTTACAAGGATGAAAGCAGGAATACAGATTATATACTTACCAAAGATTGCAGAAGTCATCAACTCTACTTGCCGCTTTAAGCCGGTTAATTCTTCAGTCACCGGATTAAGCGCTTCTTCAGCATCTTTGACCCTTTTCTCCAGATCTTTCTTCTGAACCTCAAAGGCGGTCCGTTCTTCTTCAAAGAATTTCTTCAGCTATTCAGCAGTTTTCAAACTCAGCTTCAGATCTTTCTTGTTTTTAGATGCAGCAGCTTCCGTTTCAGCAAGACGGCTCCGAAGTTCATTGATTTCATCAGCACTCCGGTTTAAATCAGCCTGCAAGGATGATCAGGTAATAAGAGGAAATAATTCAAAGACAAAGTCTCAAGCACACAAACAAGTTGTCTACTTAACACTTGGGGGCTAATGGGCAATTGAAGTGTTAGACAGCAGCGATTCAAAGACAAAGTATCAAGCATACAAACAAGTTGTCTACTTGACACTCGGGGACTAATGGATAATTGAAGTATCAAAGGAAAAGTCAAGCAAGTCCCAGGCACATAAACCGAGTTATGCCCCTGGCACTTGGGGGCTAATGTAAGCTCATTCGATTTATCCGGAAGTACCGGTTCACCTTCTCAATATAAACTAAACCGGAACATGGGGGCTGATATGGTATAGACAGAAGTGCATAGAAAGTCAAAAGAAGATGCAAGGGATTACCTCATACTTGTCTTTCATCATATTAATCAGGCCTGCTTCATAGTCTCGACCTGTGTGGAGCCGGTTCAAGTACCCGGAATAGAGCTCCTGGGCACTCATCTCAGCAAAGCTGGACAGCTCGGTACTCCATTTACCCTTTTCTTTATACACCTTCTCCGCTTTAGCCGTATGTTTGGCTAAGACAGTGGGCTCAGCAGGAGCGGTATAAGCCATATGAGTTATTTCCACATCCGGAGAAGCAGTAGTTGGTGGTGGGGTTGCAGTATGAACAGGACTGGCCGGAGCCGGATTGGTCTGAGGAGTTCTGGCCCGGGCAGGACTGGACGGTTCACGAACGTCCTCAACATTGGGATTTTCAGGCATAGTAGTGTGGTCTGTAGGGGCAGGATCTTCAAGGGGAATTGTACGATCACCTTCCGGAGGGACAGTTGAGTCCGGATTAGCTGCCGGATCATCAACAACAGTCTGAGCAGTTGGTTGGTTGGCCTTTGGTTTTTTGCTAGGCTTTGGCTTGCTGAAGAAAGTTGGAGAAACAAGTTAGAACTGTAAGACAAGGTGCAATCATAAACCGAATAAATTTAAAAGACTTACCCTAGGACAGTTTTCAGGGGTGGAAGTTGCGTTGCAGTTGATTCACCGGAAGAGGATAACGGAGTCTCCTGATAATCAGGGTCAGACGGTTTAAGAGGTTTTCGTATAAGCCCGGCCTTGGGATGAAGGAGGGTTGGAGAGAGTATAACCTCAGAGCGGCGCCTCCGAGCCGGAGTAAGAGAAATTCCGGATGATTCCACTGCAAGACCGCTATGGCGAGTGGTCCGGCGAAGAGCTTCGTGTTGTTGTTTCTTCTAAAGAAAATTAGGATCCAATTGAGCATAAGGATGAGAAAACTGATATTTCCGGACTGTCCGACGACTTTTTTGTGGAAGTGGTTCTGAATCGGAAGAAAGGATAGTTACCTCAACTTCGGCAGGTCTATGTCCTTCAGCCAATTCCTGTGAAAAGTTATTATTAGATACAGATATGAATAAAAGCGAATAAGTTAAAACTGGATCAATTCATACCTCAGAGTCCGGATCATCATCCTCAGCGTGAGAACCAGAGCCACCAGCTGCTTTTCTCTTCTTGGAAGCAAAGGTTTTCCGGCGTGGCAGTTTTCCGGCTTTTTCCTGAGGCTTCCTTTTCCAGAAAGGATAATTAGCTTGTTCAAAAGATAAAAGATAAATTCGACGAACGGTTTAAGGGAACGGATTACAGATATATGAAAGAAAGTAAGACATACCGCAGGCAGCTTATTTTTCTTGTAGTATGGAGCCAGTCCGGTTTTGCTGCATTCTTCTAAAGTGAGATTAAGCATTCTCTTGGCGGACTCAGTGACTTCTGACTCAGAAAGTTTGTCCTTAGTAAAACGCTGAGGATCATCCGGTTTACCAGAGTATTCATACATCAAGCTTGGACGCCGGCTCAGAGGAAGGATACTCCAAGAGAGCCAGCAGCGCATGAAATCCACGCCGGTTAAGCCATTTGCCATAAAAGCTTTCAACTTGGAAAGTTGGGAGGCAAACCGGGGCCGCTCTGCAGAGCTGAGGCACTGTGGCAAGGGGTGGTCCTCCGAAAGACGGTGCTCGCGATAACCCGACAAGGGGTTTTCCCCCGCAGGTGAAGTGTCAATGCAGTAAAACCAAGATTTATTCCAGTCCTTGGGATGTGTGTGCAGAGCGGCATGAGGAAAGACTGCATCTTTCCTTTTCTGAATACTGACCCCACCTAGTTCTTGATGTGGTCCACTAGTAAATTCAGTCCGCCGGTTTAGATGGAAGAAATCTCGGAACAAGTCAACTGACGGCTCTTCTTGCAAATACACTTCAGAGAACACTTGGAAATCACAGATGTTGGAAATAAAGTTGGGACCGATGTCCTGAGGATGGAGTTGGAAGGCAGCAAGTACATCCCGGAAAAACTTCGAACCGGGAGGAGTAAAACCACGAGCAATATGGTCAAAGAAGACAATAACCTCCCCTTCCTTGGGAGTGGGAGGACACTCGCCTCCAGGAGCTCGCCACTTTAAAACGGATTGAGGGCCTAAAGTGCCAATTGACACAGCTTTGACTAAATCATCTTCCGTAATAACGGAAGGAACCCAATCGCAAGACACAAATTGTTTGGCCATGGCAGCAGAAGAGCAAGCGCTGAAAAGATAAAGTGTAAAGACCGGATTACTCAGGTACGGCGACATAAACTAGAAGATATATGCAAGGATTACGCAACGGTTTAAGCAAGGGACTAATGATATGGATAACCTGGCAATAACAGGGGGTTATGTTACTACCGGTTCATGACAGCAATAGAGAAAGAGCTAAACTGTCGCGTATGTTTTTTAAAGTTTTTACAGAGCCCGTGCATGACAGTTTAAACCGGAGTATACCTAACAGATCTATAAAGGAGATGAAACAGGTTCTCACAGACAGCTAAGGTGGAACAGATCTGAGCACACAAGAAAAAGAAAATCAAACGCAAGGATATACGGGAAGAACTACAAGGGTCCTATACAGAGCGGATAAATTTACAGGTTAAACAAGAATGACGAAGATCTGAAGCATATACAGCGGAGTAGAGGCAAAGTTTAAAGGGCAAGATCTAAAAGTAAAGGTCACTGAAAACTATTTTGATTAAGTTGAACAAGGTGAAGCTTCCATTGAGGCTCTAATGGCGGAGGCGCGAGGAAGAACCCTAGAAGTTACGGATCTATAATGAGGAGGAAAGACATACCTGGAACAGCAGAAATCAGCGGCGGAGGTTCTCTGGTCAAGCTCAGGTCGATGCAGCGGCTAGCGAGGACTTGGATTCGGTGGTTGACGACGGCGGTTCGAGCTCGGGCGACAATGGAGTCGGGCGACGGAGGAGGAAGAAGGAGCGGAAGAAGATAATGAATGAGGACAGCAGTATTTATAGAAGAGAGGCAGATCCGAAGCGACAAGTGCGGGATTCGAGGAGGCAAAGGATTGAATAAAGATCCTCTGTCGCCTCGATTTTCGGAACAACCCTTAAACAAAGCCGATGGACAGCTCACGGCGTTAAATGCGGAAGTGATATCACAGTCAGATTAAGTGATTTTCGAGGATGACGTCAGGGCCGGTTTACAAAAAATGAGAAGACACAGAAGAAAATTATGCAAGACTGAGAAGATTGATGTGAACAAGTTCAAATCATTCTGGGGCCTAATGTCAGGGATATTACTAGCAGGTATGAACCGGCTAGTGTAAACCGGTTTGTTATAATATGTTTGTATGGTTGTAATATTTAGTAAAGGCTACGGCCCATAAGATCTTAGGGCCCATGTATAGAGTTATGGTTTGTAAACCGCCCGATGATGTAACTTGAGAGATAAGGAAGAAAGAGCAGAGACCGAGGAGGACACAAGTATGAGCCGGCCTCGGGACTCTGTAAACCGGACCAGGCGTCGCCTCTATATAAAGGGACGACCCGGAGACGGTTCAGGGACAAGCAAGAAACAACCCGTCGAGACAGGCAAGCAAATCGCTCCCTGTTCATCGACGCCCAAGCAATACCAAACCAAACTAGACGTAGGCTTTTACCTTCATCGAAGGGGCCGAACTAGTATAAACCCTCTGTGTCCTTTGTGTGCTTTTAACCCCTTCAAGCTAACCCGTGCGATGGTTCCATCATCAAGTCCGTTAAACCGGACATCTGCCGTGTTAATTCCACGACAGCGCTTGATGTGCTTGGTCTTCTTGTGAAACCTGGGCTCCTTGGCAATGGCAATAGCTCCAGTGTTGTCACAGAAGAGAGTCATCGGGCTTGACGCGCTTGGAATGACTCCTAGGTCGGTGATGAACTCCTTCATCCAGACTCCTTCTTGCGCTACTTCACAAGCAGCTATGTACTCCGCTTCACATGTAGAATGCGCCACGACGCTCTGCTTGCAACTGCACCAGCTGACTGCTCCACCATTCAAAATATACACGTATCCGGTTTGTGACTTGGAGTCATCCAGATCTGTGTCGAAGCTAGCATCGACGTAACCCTTTATGACGAGCTCTTCGTCACCTCCATAAACGAGAAACATGTCCTTAGTCCTCTTCAGGTACTTTAGGATGTTCTTGACCGCTGTCCAGTGTTCCATACCGGGATCACTTTGGTACCTCCCTACCAAACATATGGCAAGGTTCACATCAGGTCTGGTACACAGCATGGCATACATGATAGAACCTATGGCTGAGGCATAGGGAATGACACTCATCTTTTCTCTATCTTCTGCCATGGTCGGGGACTGAGCCGTGCTCAATCTCATACCTTGCAAAACAGGCAAGAACCCCTTCTTGGACTGATCCATATTGAACTTCTTCAATATATTGTCAAGGTATGTGCTTTGTGAAAGACCAATGAGGCGTCTTGATCTATCTCTATAGATTTTGATGCCTAATATGTAAGCAGCTTCTCCAAGGTCCTTCATTGAAAAACTCTTATTCAAATAGGCCTTTATGCTCTCCAAGAATTCTATATCATTTCCCATCAGCAATATGTCATCCACATATAATATGAGAAATGCTACAGAGCTCCCACTCACTTTCTTGTAGATACAGGCTTCTCCCCAAGTCTGTATAAAGCCAAACGCTTTGATCACATCATTAAAGCGAATATTCCAACTCCGAGATGCTTGCACCAGCCCGTAAATCGAGCGCTGGAGCTTGCATACCTTGTTAGCATTCTCTGGATCGACAAAACCTCCGGCTGCATCATATACAGCTCTTCCTTGAGGAAACCATTAAGGAATGCCGTTTTGACGTCCATTTGCCATATCTCATAATCATAGAATGCGGCCATTGCTAACATGATTTGGACTGACTTCAGCATCGCTACGGGAGAGAAAGTCTCGTCGTAGTCAATCCCTTGAACTTGTCGATAACCCTTAGCGACAAGTCGAGCCTTATAGATGGTCACATTACCATCCGCGTCTGTCTTCTTCTTAAATATCCATTTATTTTCTATGGCATGCCTATCATCGGGCAAGTCCACCAAAGTCCATACTTTGTTTTCATACATGGATTCTATCTCGGATTTCATGGCTCCAAGCCATTTATTGGAATCCGGGCCCGCCATCGCTTCTTCATAGTTCGAAGGTTCACCGTTGTCTAACAACATGATTTCCATGACAGGGTTGCCGTACCACTTTGGTGCGGAACGTGTCCTTGTGGACCTTCGAAGTTCAGTAGTAACTTGATCTGTATCTTCATAATCATCATCATTAACTTCCTCCCTTGTCGGTGCAGGCACCTCAGGAACAATTTCCTGCGCTGTGCTACTTTCCGGTTCGGGAGGGGTGACTGTCACCTCATCAAGTTCTACTTTCCTCCCACTCACTTCTTTCGAGAGAAACTCTTTCTCTAGAAAGGATCCATTCTTGGCAAACAAGACCTTGCCTTCGGATCTGAGGTAGAAGGTGTACCCAATCGTTTCCTTTGGGTATCCTATGAAGACGCATTTTTCCGATTTGGGTTCGAGCTTTTCAGGTTGAAGTTTCTTGACATAAGCATCGCAACCCCAAACTTTTAGAAACGACAGCTTAGGTTTCTTGACAAACCAAAGTTCATACGGTGTCATCTCAACGGATTTCGACGGAGCCCTATTTAAAGTGAATGCGGCAATCTCCCCAAAAAGATAGCGGTAAGTCGGTGAGAGACATCATAGATCACACCATGTCCAACAGGGTATGATTTTGACGTTCGGACACACCATTACGCTGAGGTGTTCCGGGCGGTGTCAATTGTGAAACATTTCACAGTTCCTAAGGTGCGTGCCAAATTCATGACTTAAATATTCACCCCCATGATCCGATCGTAAGAACTTTATTTTTCTGTCACGTTGATTCTCAACCTCATTCTGAAATTCCTTGAACTTTTCAAAGGCCTCAGACTTGTGCTTCATCAAGTAGACATACCCATATCTACTCAAGTCATCTGTGAGGGTGAGAACATAACGATAGCCTCCGCGAGCCTCAACACTCATTGGACCGCACACATCGGTATGTATGATTTCCAATAAGTTGGTTGCTCGCTCCATTGTTCCGGAGAACGGAGTCTTGGTCATCTTGCCCAAGAGGCATGGTTCGCACGTGTAAAATGATTCATAATCAAGAGACTCCAGAAGACCATCTGCATGGAGCTTCTTCATACGTTTGACACCAATATGACCAAGGCGGCAATGCCACAAGTATGTGGGACTATCATTGTCAACTTTACATCTTTTGGCATTCACACTATGAATATGTGTATCATCACGATCGAGATTCATCAAAAATAAACCATTGACCAGCGGGGCATGACCATAAAACATATCTCTCAAATAAATAGAACAACCATTATTCTCGGATTTAAATGAGTAGCCATCTCGCATCAAACGAGATCCAGATACAATGTTCATGCTCAAAGCTGGTACTAAATAACAATTATTAAGGTTTAAAACTAATCCCGAGGGTAGATGCAGAGGCAGCGTGCCGACGGCGATCACATCGACCTTGGAACCATTCCCGACGCGCATCGTCACCTCGTCCTTTGCCAGTCTCCGTTTATTCCGCAGCTCCTGCTTTGAGTTACAAATGTGAGCAACTGCACCGGTATCAAATACCCAGGAGCTACTACGAGCGCTGGTAAGGTACACATCAATAACATGTATATCACATATACCTTTGACGTTGCCGGCCTTCTTGTCCGCTAAGTATTTGGGGCAGTTCCGCTTCCAGTGACCCGTTCCCTTGCAATAAAAGCACTCAGTCTCAGGCTTGGGTCCATTCTTTGGCTTCTTCCCGGCAACTGGCTTACCGGGCGCGGCAACTCCTTTGCCGTCCTTCTTGAAGTTCTTCTTACCCTTGCCCTTCTTGAACTTAGTGGTTTTATTGACCATCAACACTTGATGCTCTTTCTTGATCTCCACCTCCGCTGATTTCAGCATTGAATACACCTCGGGAATGGACTTCTTCATCCCTTGCATATTGAAGTTCAACACAAAGCTCTTGTAGCTAGGTGGGAGCGACTGGAGGATTCTGTCAATGACCGCTTCGTCTGGGAAATTCATTCCCAACTGAGACAAGCGGTTGTGCAACCCAGACAACTTGAGTATGTGCTCACTGACAGAATTGTTTTCCTCCATCTTACAGCTGTAGAATGCGTTGGAGACATCATATCTCTCAACTCGGGCATGAGCCTGGAAAACCATTTTCAGCTCTTGGAACATCTCATATGCCCCGTGGTGCTTGAAATGCTTTTGGAGCCCGGATTCTAAGCTGTAGAGCATGCCGCACTGAACCAGGGAGTAATCATCACAACGCGACTGCCAAGCATTCATAACATCTTGGTTTGCCGGGGCGGGAGCGTCACCTAGCGGTGCTTTTAGGACATAAGTTTTCTTGGCAGCTATGAGGATGATCCTCAGGTTACGGACCCAGTCCGTATAGTTTCTACCATCGCCTTTCAGCTTGGATTTCTCTAGGAACGCGTTGAAGTTGAGGGTGACATGAGCGTGGGCCATTTGATCTACAAGACATATTGTAAAGAATTTAGACTAAGTTCATGATAATTAAGTTCATCTAATGAAATTTTAATGAACTCACACTCAGATTGACATCTCTCCAGTCTTCTAAGTGATACATGATCCGAATCGACTAGCCCGTGTCCGATCATCACGTGAGACGGACTAGTCATCAACGGTGAACATCTTCATGTTGATCGTATCTTCTATACGACTCATGTTCGACCTTTCGGTCTTCCGTGTTCCGAGGCCATGTCTGTACATGCTAGGCTCGTCAAGTGAACCCTAAGTGTATTGTGTGTGTAAATCTGGCTTACACCCGTTGTATGCGAACGTTAGAGCCTATCACACCCGATCATCACGTGGTGCTTCGGAACAACGATCCTTAGCAACGGTGCACAGTTAGGGGGAACACAATTCTTGAAATTTTTAGTGAGAGATCATCTTATTTACTACCGTCGTTCTAAGTAAACAAGATGCATAAACATGATAAACATCACATGCAATCAAATAAAATGACATGATATGGCCAATATCATCTTGCTCCTTCGATCTCCATCTTCGGGGCACCATGATCATCTTTGTCACCGGCATGACACCATGATCTCCATCATCATGATCTCCATCATCGTGTCTTCATGAAGTCGTCACGCCAACTATTACTTCTACTACTATGGCTAACGTTTAGCAATGAAGTAAAGTAATTACATGGCGTTATTCAGTGACACACAGGTCATACAATAATTAAGACAACTCCTATGGCTCCTGCCGGTTGTCATTTTCATCGACATGCAAGTCGTGATTCCCTATTACAAGAACATGATCAATTTCATACATCACATATAGCATTCATCACATCTTCTTGGCCATATCACATCACATAACACATGCTGCAAGAACAAGTTAGACGACCTCTAATTGTTGTTGCAAGTTTTTACGTGGCTTCTATGGGTTTTCTAGCAAGAACGTTTCTTACCTACGCCAAAACCACAACGTGATTTGTCAATTTCTATTTACCCTTCATAAGGACCCTGTTCATCGAATCCGATCCGACTAAAGTGGGAGAGACAGACACCCGCCAGCCACCTTATGCAACTAGTGCATGTCAGTCGGTGGAACCAGTCTCACGTAAGCGTACGTGTAAGATCGGTCCGGGCCGCTTCATCCCACGATGCCGCCGAATCAAGATTGGACTAGTAACGGCAAGAGAATTGAACAAAATCAACGCCCACAACTTGTTTGTGTTCTACTCGTGCAAGATGCTACGCAAAGACCTAGCTCAGATGCCACTGTTGGGGAACGTAGCAGAATTCAAAAAAAATTCTACGCTTCACCAAGATCAATCTAAGGAGTCATCTAGCAACGAGCATAAAGGAGTGCATCTACATACCCTTTGTAGATCGCGTGCGGAAGCGTTCGAAGGAACGTGGATGATGGAGTCGTACTCTTCGTGATCCTCGTCACCGATGATCCCAGCGCCGAACGGATGGCACCTCCGCGTTCAACACACGTACGGTACAGTGACGTCTCCTCCTTCTTGATCCAGCAAGGGGGGAGGAGAGGTTTACGGAGATCCAGCAGCACGACGGCGTGGTGGTGGATGCAACGGGAAAAGCTACAGGGCTTCGCCGGTGCCCTGCGGGAGGAGTTGGAGGTGTGACCGGGGGGGAGAGGCGCCAGAGGCTTGGGGTGCAGCTGCCCTCTCTCCCCCCCCCCACTATATATAGGGGGCCAGGGGGGCGCCGGCCCTAGGAGATCCAATCTCCTAGGGGGGCGGCGGCCAGGGGGGGAGAACTTGCCCCCCAAGGCATAGGGGGCGCCCCACCCCCTAGGGTTTCAACCCTAGGCGCATGGAGGGGGGCCCATGTGGGTGCGCCAACCCACTAGGGGCTAGCCCCCTTCCCCTAGCGGCCCACGAGGCCCTCCGGGATGGGTGGCCCCACCCGGTGGACCCCCGGGACCCTTCCGGTGGTCCCGGGACACTCCCGGTGACCCCCGGAACTCTCCCGATGGCCGAAACTGGACTTCCTATATATCATTCTTCACCTCCGGACCATTCCGGAACTCCTCATGACGTCCGGGATCTCATCTGGGACTCCGAACAACATTCGGGTTTCCATGTGCATGTATCTCTACAACCCTAGCGTTACTGAACCTTAAGTGTGTAGACCCTACGGGTTCGGGAGACACGCAGACATGACCGAGACGACTCTCCGGTCAATAACCAACAGCGGGATCTGGATACCCATGTTGGTTCCCACGTGTTCCTCGATGATCTCATCGGATGAACCACTGTGTCAAGGATTCACTCAATCCCGTATGTTATTCCCTTTGTCTATCAGTACGGCACTTGCCCGAGATTCGATTGTCGGTATGCCCGATACCTTGTTCAATCTCGTCATGGCAAGTCTCTTTACTCGTTCCGTAATCCATCATCCTGTGACTAACTCCTTAGTCACTTTGAGCTCATTATGATGATGTCTTACCGAGTGGGCCCAGAGATACCTCTCCGTCATACGGAGTGACATATCTCAGTCTCGGTTCGTACCAACTCAACAGATACTTTCGGAGATACCCGTTGCGTACCTTTATAGCCACCCAGTTACGTTGTGACGTTTGGCACACCCAAAGTAGTCCTACGGTATCCGGGAGTTGCACAACCTCATGGTCTAACGAATAAATACTTGACACTGGAAAAGCTTAAGCATTACGAACTATACGATCTCATGCTAGGCTTAGGATTGGGTCTTGTCTATCACATCATTCTCCTAATGATGTGCCCATTATCAATGACATCATATGTCCATGGTCAGGAAACCTTGACCATCTGTTGATCAACGAGCTAGTAACTAGAGGCTTACCAGGGACACGTTGTGGTCTATGTATTCACACATGTATCGCTGTTTCCGTACAATACAATTCAAGCATGAATAACAGACAATTATCATGAACAAGGAAATATAATAATAATCCTTTTATTATTGCCTCTAGGGCATATTTCCAACAGCCTCTGCATCTGGGCAGTGCATACGGCCACTTTATTAATTATTCTCACAGGACCTTACAAAGCCATACAACAACATGACTAAAGCCACCGTCTAAGCAACAACTGTCGCTTCACCTATCCAATTGATGAAGGGCGCAGATAGTCCGAGCCTAATACCAAACAGACATCGCAACCAAACCTAAACATCTAAGACCTGAGGTCCCAACCAGGACGCCTGCCGGGTATGGGGCACCTACCAGTCCGGCGCACTCCTCAACCAGGACGCCTGCCGGGTATGAGGCCGCCGCAGCCATCTGCCCCAAATTCATCTTCAGAGCTGTACTATTGCATGTACCGTGCCAGGTCTCTCTGCCATCGACGCCACCACGACGCCCGACTGCGTCGTCCTCCTGCGCGAGTCCATCCTCCCACAGCGAACTCCGAATCTGCACTGCGCCATGCCGTCAAGATCCGTCGCCATCAGTGTGTAGGATGAAGCACCGCTCCACCAAAGAATCCGTCCTCTGGTCCCTTGATCACGTGTGTACCTCCAAGAATGACGCCCCCAAGGGAGGAACGACACCAGAGCGCCGCTGTCATCCGATCATCCGATCCGGGGTTTCCCCCGGAGGTAGCAGAGAGTGGCCTTGAACTTCTCCACTGCGATCCCTTCAAAAAGGGAACGACGCAGATAGTGCCGCCACCGCCGACCTTAGCAGGAGTCGAAGGTAAGTTTTCACCCAGATCAGTTCGAAGGGATCCAACTCTCGTGCCCAGGCCGCCGTCACCACCAGCACCACCAGGCAGACCTTGGAGTACCGGCTGATCAGCAAGCCGCCGACACCACCGCATGTAGATCGCCGGTCACGCCGGGCCGCCGCCATCCCTCGCGCCGTCCGGGTCAGAGACGGAGCCTCCGACAGCGCACAGGGACCGCCGCCGTCTACACACGTCGGAGCGCCACCGAGAGCCCAGCGCCCGCCACCGCTTGCCGAAGCCAACCATCCGAACACTGGCGCCACCGTGGAGCCCAGATCGGGGAGGAAGACGCGCGCCGACCACCCTCGCGGACCCCGCCGCATGCCCGAGCGTCGGCGCCACCGCGACGCCATCAGATCGGGATGAGGAGGAGCCCGCGCGCTGGCCGCCCCGCGTAGACCACGCCGCCGCCAGCGCCGCAGCGCCACCAAGCAGGGGAGCCCCGTCCAGATCCGCCGACGGCCCGACTTGCCGCGAGGGCCGAGCGCCGCCGCGAGGGCCGGCCATCCCGCGCCGCCTAGGAGCCTTGCGGGGGAGGGGGTGGGGGAAGGAGCCCGCCGCCGACGACGCACGCGCGGGATTTGCCCGGCGGCGTCCCCTGCCGGCGGCGAGGGAGAAGGGAGGCGAGAAAGGGGAGATGCAGTTAATTAGTGCCTGGTGGAAAATTCCACCAAGGAACAGAGCACATCGAAAGGCGAGTGAGCGAGTGGTAAAGACCCCCAGAATCTAGCAACTTCGTCAGTGCGTGCAGTTCCGCTAGGTGTGCGCACGTGGTGGGTTGTAAACGATGGTATTCCGATTTCTTGCTCAATATATACTGTGCTTTAAGAAAAATACGTACGACATTTCATAAAAAAATGTCAAGGCGTGTCACGCCTGTTCGAATCATCGATCAGCATTTCAGCAAACCCGAAGGCCGAAGCCCGGTCTGATTAGCTTTGTCATCTTGCTCTAGACTTGTATTTGTGTATGAGGTAATATCGTACTGTACTATATTTGATTCGTTCTGATCTAGTACTAAGAGCATCTTCAGCCGTTGCGCCTCCAAGACCCGCCGAAAATCGCCGTTTGGGGGCGAGCCGGCGCTATTTTAGGCGTGGGGGCGAGCACGTTTCCAGCCGCCGCCCCCAGGCCGCCCCCACAGTTCGGCCAAAAATTAGCAAACACGGCCAAAATTCAGCAAACACGATCAAATTTGATTAAACACGGCATATTTCTGATTAATTCAGGCGTTTTTACACAAAAAAGGGGCGAAAAAAAAACCCTAAACTACGGGTCGAAGTAGGCGCTGAGCAGGGCGTAGTCGTCGCCGGCGTCGTCCTCCTGCTTCTCCTCCTTGACACGGCCGGCGCCGCTGCTCGAGCCCTCACCCCGGCGTGCTGCTTCACGGCGGCGGCATTCGGCGATCTCCTGCAGGGCGCGGCACTGGCGGTCCAGCTCAATGCGCGCGTAGTCCTCGCGCACCCACTTCAAGGCAATCTCTTCTTCGTCGACCTCCTCGGTGAGAGCAGGCTCCGGTTTCACGGCGGCGAGCCCCGGCTCCGGCTTCACCGTCGCCAGCCCTGACTCCCTCTTCGGCTTGACGAGGCGAGGAGGGGCCGAGGAGGAGGAGCCACGGCCGCCGTCATTGATGACGAGGCCGGCGCCGCGGGTGCGCCTACCGAGCGGCGTCTCGTCCGGCTCTGGTTTGACGCTGACCAACGCCGGCGCGTCGGAGGAGTGAGAGGAGGATCGGGAGGAGGAAGAGGAAGAGGAGGATGACCAACCCATCATCCTCCTCGGCAGCCACGCGCCGCCGCTCCGAGCGGCCGGGTACTCGAACGGCGGGTCATTGCCGCCCTCGAGGTGTGCGAGCACGCCGCTGAGCGTGCGGCCAGGGACGCCCCACCACAGGCGGCGGCCCTCGCTGTTGTTGCGCCCCCGAGATGCCGGCGCGTTGTTGGTGGAGGCGAGCCGCTCCTCCTGCCGGTGTTCGAAGTACACCGCCCACGCTGCGTGTTTGCCGGTGGTGTACTCCGGGAGCGCCCACTCCGCGACCGTCAGGGACGCCCGCGCACGCTCGATCTCGGCGTGGAAATAGGCGGTCGTCACGGGGACGGGCAAAGGGGGGACAGGGACCCCGCTGGCGCTGAGCCCCACCGCGACGGAGCGCGTACGTCGGGCGGCGCGGGGTAGTTGGCCTCGTGGAGGAGGTACGCCTCCCACTCATGCAGCGAGCGGCAGTCGAAACCGTTGGCCGCCGCCGCGTCGCCGGGGTACCTCACGCTCATGGTTGCCGGGGGGGGGAGAGAGGAGCTCAAACGGCGGAGAGAGGGGAGGAAGTGCGGCGGCGAGGAGGGGGAGGACTGCCGATGGATGGGTTCCTCACCGGCGCCCCTGGCCAGGGGCGCCTTTTATAGCGGCTCGAGGGCGGCCGTGTGCGAACGCGTGGAGGAAGGCGGGGCGGCGTCGCCGCAATACGCCGCCCGTGAATCAATGGCAGGCTGACCGGCGGCAGCCTTGGCATTGATTCCCTGTGGGGAAACCGAGACGATGAGGACGACCAGCCTTCGTCTCGCTGACGCGCCGGTCCCGCCACTCTTTCGCGTCAAAACGTTCGCGCCGGCGCCCCCGGGCGCCCCCCACCGCGCCGGGTTCGGGTTGGGTGCGCCGGCGCCAATTTCGGCCCAATCCGGCGAAAAACAGGATCGTAGGGGCGCGGCTGAGCCGATTTTTCGGCGCCGGCGCTAAAAAACGGCCTTGGGGGGTCTGTTGAGGACGCGGCTGGAGATGCTCTAAGGTTTAGAGGGCTGGATGCATGGATGGATACAGTTTAATTATTCACACACACACATCTCTCTCGTATCATAATCTTGTCACACACACACACACACGTAAAAAACTCATGTTTGTTTGAAGAGAGCAGAGACCTCGGATGCTCTTGGTGGAGAGGCAGATGGATGAGCTATTGCATTGGGTCGATCTGGTGTTGGGAAACGAGTAGGCCGCTGGTAAAAGAAAGGTTGCAACTAGCCGGCGTCATTTCCGGCCGGAGCCAATGAGGTTGAAAAGCTGTCGGCTTGATCCATGTCGCTCACGTGTACCTGCTCGAGACAATCAAAAGCCCCCATTCTTTTTTCTCTACGCCTTTGCAACTTGCAAGGCGCCTCACTCAGCTGAAATAACCTTACCGCTTGCCTTGTGAGGGGAGCACTGCACCGTAATCCTTCAGTTGAGAGTTTTGCTAGCGGAAGTTTGCCCTTCGGTCTCACCTCCTGCAGGTTAGTGTTGATTCTTCCTCTCCCAACTCTAGATTTGTTCTTCTTGCTAATTCTGTCAGTCAGTGTTGGAGAGTGTTGTTCTTTGGGTTCCTTCCTTTTTGCTAATGGATGGTGAGGATGCATGTCTATCTCTTTTCAGACTGTTTGGGTCTATTTTGCAATCTGTTTATCATTGCTACCATCACAAAATATATACTCTGGTTACCTGTACTATATACAGTATTTTTTTGAACTATAATACTTACCTATCCAGGTTGAGTAGCACACAGCTTCGATCTAGCACTCCGTCTCCAAGTAGCTAGCTTGATCCGAGATGGATCCTGACCAAGGCAGTGAACTTCTTGCCCTGGATAAGGCATTGTATGATGAAAGCATGGATCCAACCCACCTGCCTCTCTCGCTTTTGAAGGCCATCACAAAAGATTTCTCTGACGACCAACAAATTGGCAGAGGTGGGTTTGGAGCAGTTTACAAGGTAAATAATGTGATTAATTATGCATGCTTGTGCTGACTTTAAATCTCTTAGCCATGAGGTTGCAGTTGCATACTCCCTCTGTCCGGCGAATAAGTGTACATCTGGCTTTTGTTCTATGTCAAAGTTTTGAAACATTGACCATCTTTATAGGAAAAAGTAGCATCATTTATAACACTAAATTAGAATCACTAGATTTGTTTTGAAATGTACTTTCATAATATATCAATTTGATGTCAGATATGCTACTACTCTTTTTATGAAGTTGGTCAAAACTATAAACTTTAACTTAGGACAAAAGGTAGAAGTATACTTATTCGCCGACGGAGGGAGTACACAATTAAGGTTGACATTTTAAGGCGTGAAATGCAGGGAGACCTTTGGAATGGGACGGTAGCAGTAAAGAAGCTTTTCGACTTTATTGCCATTGATGAGAAGAACTTCCAAAGTGAGGTTGATTCTCTCTTAGGGGTCAGACACAAAAATACAGTACGGTTTCTAGGATACTGTTCCGATACTCAACAAGTAATGGACAAATTCAACGGAGCAACTGTCTGGGCAGAGCGACGGCAGAGATTGCTCTGCTTTGAGTTCCTACCAAAAGGGAGCCTCGCCGACTATATTACAGGTAGAATCAGGCACATTCTCTTGTTCTATACTCTTCCAAGCCACAATGAAAGATGCAAATATTTGGCAAGCCAACATTTGGCAATATCAAAAGTTGCCAAAAAATTGGCAACTTCTTGTGAGGTTAACAAGTAAACTTGGTAAACAACCAAGCACTAGCCAATATTTGGGATTTTCCAAATGTTGGCATTACCAATTTTTGGCATCAAACCAATCACTACCAGAATCGCCCCCTATGCCGACGGCCAGGGCCGTCGGCATAGCCCTGAGTCCCGTCGGGACAGACCTATGCCGACGGCCCCCGTCGGCATAGGGCCGTCGGCAACATATACGTCGGCATAGCCTGGTTGGCCGTCGGCATAGAAAAGCCGTCGGCATATATGCTATGCCGACGGCGGCCGTACATCAATGCCGACGGCAACGACCGTCGGCAAAGTCCGTGCCTAACGGCGCCCACAGCCGTTAAGTTCGCCCAGCGACGGGCCGCCACGTGGCACATGGCTATGCCGACGGCCTGCCGTCGGCATAGGGCTGCCACGTGGCGACCAGTCGCTGCTCGTGGCCCATGTCTATGCCGACGGCAGGCCGTCGGCATAGGGCGCCACGTGGCGGCCTGCCGTTGGTCGTGAACCAGGGCTATGCCGACGGTCGCCGTCGGCATAGGCACGCCACGTGGCTGCCTGCCGTTGCTCGTAGACCAGGCCTATGCCGACGGCCAGGCCGTCGGCTTATATTTCAATATATGCCGACGGCTATGTCGTCGGCTTACTCATTCATACGCAGCTCCCAGTAGCTGACGCGTGGCAGCTATGCCGACGGCCAGGCCGTCGGCTTAGTATAAATTCTGTGCCGACGGTCAGGCCGTCGGCATAGATGCCACGTGTCAGCTACTGGGAGCTCACAGCATCCCTATGCCGACGGCCTAGCCGTCGGCATAGTTTTCTGCTGCTTTTTTTTTGTTTTGTTTCAAATGAATTCAATTCAAACAACAGCACATATATATGATAGAATAGACATATAAACAACAGCACATATCAACGGGATATCATCCGGCACCATCACAACAATATATGCATAATTAAGCATCATCACACACAAATCTCTAAATGATCATCAACACAACCAACACTGCCGATAGTGATCACATAAGCATATAGATAAGCACGCAAGTCATCTAGGAGTATCATCGAGCACCACGGAGGTCGTCACCGCCAAGACCGCCGAAGCCCAAGTCGTCACTGCTAGCAGCAGAGCTACCACCAAGACCGCCGAAGCCTCCACCTCCGCCTCCGCCTCCGCCTCCGCCTCTGTGTATCGGAGTGGTCGGGCTCCGTGTCTCCGGAGTGCTGCGAAGACCACCGCCAACGGTAGATCCACCTGTTCCCTGGATGTTGAAAAGACATATTAACGGGATATATGACTGTGTTGAAAGGCATGACATGCTTTGGATGAATAGATTGGGGATGAACTAACCGGCGAGGGGCCAGCGGTCTGTGCCACAAACTCCTCAAAGGTCAGCAGCACTGGTTGCGCTGGAGGGCATTGTGCTGGCTGCAACTGAGGACACCTGCCGGCCGCCATTTCCTGAAAAGCCTGCTGCATCTGGAGATCCCTCTGCACTTGGTGTTCATAAAGCCTCTTATGCCACCCCATGGTCTCCTGGCGTGTGTACTCCAGGTAGGCCTACGGTATGCCATGATGGAACTCATAAAACTAATAAATGCGGAAAATAAAATGAGCAATGAAGATAAGAGGGAAAATACTTACAGATTGTTGCTC
>LR738712.1:797789151-797802691 GCA_902687465.1 Secale cereale | reverse complement strand
AGTGCCCCCGTCCCGCCTAACCCTGTAGCGTTGGACCACGGGATCTAGCCCTTTGACTTTGCGCGGACGGGCTTTGACCAGTGGACCTCCCCACCCGGTTGTGTTAGGTCAGCCCATAGGAACAGTCTGGAGAAACATCCGGGACAGATCCACAGCAAGATCCCCTCCGTGTAGACCCCACGCGTCCGTTTCCCCCCTCCAGGTGCCGGCGGCGGCGCCGTCCGTGAGGGGGGGCACACACCGGAGCCCCAAGACGGGCCTCTACGCATGCATGAACACTTTCACATATGCATCGGGACCGTTTCGACTCTGTCGACCGTTTCCCCGAACCCCCCCACCAAGCAGAATTCCCTCCGTGTCAACCGTTTCCCCCCTCCGTGACACGGCAATAGCGACGTTCGTTACGGGGGGGAGGGGGGCGGCAATCGATATACATCGGGAATTTTTTTAGATAAGGCATAATTATCTTATGCAAAACAAAAACTAAAATAAAGTAAAAACAACAAAGCAAAGTAAAAACAACAAAGCAAAGTGAAAATACAAAATAAAGTAAAATAAACCTATGCCGACGGCAAGGCCGTCGGCATACCTGTACACCCACGGAGGTTGTGCCGCGGATCGATGACGTGGCGTGACACACGGATCAATGACGTGGCGAGTGAGCCTATGCCGACGGCCAGGCCGTCGGCATACCTCTGCCACAGATAACAGAAATGGAATAAAAAAATTAATTAAAATAAATGTATGCCGACGGCCTGGCCGTCGGCATATCTACCTTCGTCCCACGGATCGATGACGTGGTGTAGCACACGGATCGTGGACGTGGCAGAGGGGCCTATGCCGACAGCCAGGCCGTCGGCATACCTCTGCCACAGATATGCCGACGGTCGCCGTTACGGCCCGTCGGCGTAGGGTCAACGCCGTCAGGTGTTCTGCGCTGACCGGGCAGGTGGGCCAGGTCTATGCCGACGGCCTGTCCTATGCCGACGGCCCCCGTAGGCGTAGCTCGTGCGGTCCCGACGGCCTGTCCTATGCCGACGGGGCCGTCGGCATAGATGGATGTATGCCGACGGCCTTTGTACGCCTACGGCCTACCCTTGGTCGTCGGCATAGGCCTCTAGATGCCGACGGGGGCCGTCGGCATATATTTGGCCGTCGGCAAACCCTGTTTTTCTGGTAGTGAATCATACTCTCTAGGCACTCTTCTTTTTGCCATTCCCTGGAAGTGAATAGTATGCGAAGAAAGAGTCGCAAATATGTAATTATATATTTTTTGTGGGTATGTAACTACATTTTTCAGGTGGTAAGACAATCCATCTATTTGTACTGAAAATCAGTAGTAGGATTTGATGGTATGGAAAAGGAAATGATGTGATAGGTGTCTAGAAGAAATAAATGACTCTCGGGTGGCAGAAGAAGGGAAGCGTTGCCATGTGAACCGCTGGAAAAGGTTAGATCGCCAACCTGCAAGTGTTCTGGTAGAAAATACGATGTGGGAAAAGGCAGGGGATTTTGTGCAGAAGATGAAGAGGTCGACGCTTTCATCAGTTTCATGTGCTGTTTGTTGTTAATTATTGGGTGAGCTTTAATGTTGGGCAGCATTTGCGTGGAGTAATAGGCTGCCTGTTTTTGCTATTCAGCCTGCAAAAGAAACCGAAGGCATGGAATCGAAAGAGACTTGCTCAGAAAAAACCCCGAAACATGTCATTTTTTGTGAGATGGAATGTTGTTGACAACCGCTGATGTGGCAGATCGCTTCAGAAGTGAATGCTGATGTGTCATCATGATGATATGGATAGTGTGCATGATGAGAGAATAGGGAGTAGTGGGGAGTAACTTCTTAAGAATGGTAGATTTCTAGCTTGATCCTACTTCTCCTAAATATAAGTCTTTTTAGAGATTTCACTATTAATTACACCCGGAGCAAAATAAGTGAACTTATACTCTAAAAGGCGTCTATATGCATTCGGATATAGTTTCTATAAGAGAAAAAAATTCACTACAGATCCATTTACTTGCGCTGGCGTTAGCTTTAGTCCCTATTGTTACAAATACCCAAAATACAGTCACCAAACTTGTTTTATGGGTCACATACGGTCCATTATACGATTTTGTCTACGTACATGCTGATTTGGCAGCGGTCAACTTGTGCCACGCGGACGCTGACTGTCCACGTCATCTCCCGACGCTTGAATACCCAAGAAAGCGGGGGGGGGTCTTTTGCAAATTACACACATAACCCCGTCGTCTCCCGTCGCTTGAATACCCAAGAAAGCAGGGGTCTTTTGCAAATTACACACATAACCCCGTCGGACCGCGCCACTTCCCACCTGGTCGGACCGCGCCACCCTCGCTCTCTTCCCCCAACCGTAGTCCGTCCCCGCCGCCGCCAGCCTCCTCTGTTGCCGCTTGCTGCCATCTGCGGAGAGAGAAAGAGATAGAGAGGAGAGAGACCACGGCTTCCTTCGTCACTTGCAAGGGTGCTGCACCTGTCCGGGATCGTGGCCATGCTGAAGAAAGCGCGCCCGCAGTGGTCACCAGCGGTGATCACTTCAGCGCTGATGACGGCGGCCGACGTGACGCACCAGGACGGCACGCCGATCGTCGACGAGACCACCGGGCGGCCGAACTGCTTCCTCGTGGACGGACCCCAGTTCCGTCTCCACGAGGAAAAGGGACACAACGTCCTCGCCAGTCCCGAAGAGTATGACGCAGCCGTCGTCACGGAGGAGTGAGCCGACGAGCTGCGGGAAGAGGCCGAGCGCATCGGCGACGGCTGCCCAGAGGACGTCGACGGGTCGAGGGGGACTGGTTGGGCACCGGGCAGGGAAGAAGTGGACGGCGCGGAAGGAGATGTCGAGCACGTTGCGGTCGGCGTTGAGGCAGGAGAGTGGCAGGGACGACGCCCGATGCTGCGGCGCCGGGAGGGAGCCTGACGCTGTCCAGGACTCCAGGGAGGGCGGGGGCGGAGGCGCCGGCGGCTCCATGCCGAGGGCTGTGCAGATGGCGGAGCCCCCGCGATGACGAGCGTCGAGGCGGAGACGGCCGCGGGAGCGAGCAGCAGCAGGAGGAGGAGGAGCGCCGTGAGCTGAGGTACGATGGACGCGGAGGCCATTCGAGGGAGACTGTAGCGATGGCAGCCGCTAGCTCCTCCTCCGCGGTCCGTTTCTGTTCTGTGGCCGCGTGGTAGCGCCGTGCAAGCGGCATTTGCCAATGCCTCTGACTCGGCACTCGCCACGGGGGGCTCCCAAGCTTGAGGCATGGTGTCTGATTGGTGCTCTGCTCCAGCTCGGGCGCGGGCGTGCTCCCACAGAGCCACCTCGATCCCCACGGGCTTGCCGTCGGCGACTCACGTCACACGTGTGCGGGCTCCGGTGGCACAACCATACCGCAGCCTCGCGGAGCCACACACCTACCGTGTACTACCCGGCCTATGGCTATGGGACGGAGTTCATGTTCCTTGTCGGCGGCGCGCAGCAACCTCACGTGCGGCCTTGTCACCACCAACTTCGTCGTGCTGTATTGGTCGTCAACCTCGTCGGCGGCGGACAACGCGGTGGTGATGGTGCCATTGCGCGCGATTCTCCCTAGCTCGTGCGTCCCCGACGAGTCATCGTGCGAATGCAACGAATTCCCGCGGTCCGCGGAGCTCTGAACGAGCGTGCACAGGCGACGGCGTGATCTGCAATAGGGTGTGCGGCATTTGGCGCATGACGTAGTAGTAGTTGCCGTAGAACCCGGTGCCGGCGCGCGGGAGCTAGCGAGGCGTGCAAGAGCGGCCGAGCGTTAATGGCGAAGCAATGTTTGCTGTAGATGCGACTGCCGCTTCAACATCAGTACATACCACTAGTACTATCAACTGTAGGCGTGCAAGTTGCAACCACGGCAATCTTTTTTTTGGAATGTAGACGCTAGATGCGTCCGGCTTTAAATTAATAAAGCCACTAGGGCAACCGTCGTCACACATAAGTTTAGGTTACAGATCACACATAGCAGACTCAAAGTTTCAAACTGCAGTACCAACACAAAAACCAAAAGAGACAAGGCGAAACGGGAAAGTCGAAAGATATCTCGCTTAAGTAACAGTAGCAGGGGGCCCGTCGTCTCATCGAACTTGGCTTGTCACCGTTTTGATCTTCTCCATGACTGAAAGCATGTCTTGTTCGTCACGCGCTTTCCCCAACGGCATCCACACCTGAAGAAAAATGTGACATTTGAATAGTATGTCAGCTGGATGGTTTGGGAACTTGTGTTCGATAGTGAATTTGTTTCGAACCGTCCAAAGGGACCATAGAAGCGCCCCTACGCAGCGCCACAGAATCCTAGCGGAAGATCTATTCTGGGCAGAAAGAATGTCTAAGAGGTCCTTCGCGGATTGAGGGTGTCAATTTTTGGAGAAGGTTTCCCTCACCGCACTCCACGCAAAACGGGCCAGCACACATTGAAAAAATATATGGTTGGCATTTTCTCCCAACCCACACAGGGTACAAGTGCCATCAGCCGGACCATTCCGTTTGGCCACGTTATCAGAGGAGGGTAACCTATTTCTCACCATCTGCCACATGAAGATTTTGATCTTCAAAGGCAAACCCGCTTTCCATAGTCCCCTAGCCATGGAAGACACCGGGCCCTCGGACATCTTGGAGTATATGGATTTGACCGTAAATTGTTTAGAGGACGTAAGTTTCCAAGAGATATCATCTGGCTCGGGGGAGAGCTCGATATCCCTCCAAGCCTCCACCAGATTATCCCAGCTAGATGTTTCCACCGGTCCCAGAGCACGAATAAAGGATATCGCCGGGGGGCTGACTCTAAGGGCATCCGCAACCATAATGTTGGTATCGGTGGCCAGGTGATATAGCTCGGGATGAGATTGCCACAAAGGGGCATTCTCCCACCAATGATCGAGCCAGAAACGGGTAGAAACGCCGTTCTTAATAGTGAATTGCGCCCCTAAAGCGAAAGCCGGCCGAACGTCCTGGATCCCTCTCCAAAACGTCGATCCCGAGGACTGGGCTTGAAAGACCGTTCCGTCCAGAAAGTACTTGGCTTTAAGAATGCGAGCCCAGAGCCCCGACTCATTTTGAGCTAATCTCCACCACCATTTGGTTAAGAGTGCTACGTTCATTAACTTGGAATTTGTAACCCCTAGCCCCCCAAGTTTTTTTGGACGGCAAATTGCCGCCCACTTGACCAAGTGGTATTTCTTTTTGGCTCCCGTTCCTTCCCAAAAGAAACGAGATCGGGGGGTGTCGAGTTTGGCATGAACTCCATCCGCCAGGAGGTACATACCCATAGTAAAGATGGGGAGAGAGGATAAGCTCGAGTTGGTCAGGATGAGTCTGGCCGCAGACGACATAAATCGTCCACGCCAAGGGCTAACTCGGTTGGCAACTTTCCCGTAAAGAGGTTTCCATTCAGCGATGGTAAGTCCACGAGAAGATATAGGTAATCCCAAGTACTTAATCGGAAAGACACCACGCTTGCAATTGAGTAGGTTTGCCACTCGAGAGCTCGAGAGGTCATCCATCCCTATGGTAATGACTTCACTCTTAAGGAAATTAATCTTAAGCCCCGACATAAGCTCAAAGGCCAGGAGAAGGAGTTTGACAGAGGCCACACTACTGTCATTGGGCTCGAATAGGAGTAACGTATCGTCAGCGTATTGAAGGTGAGAAACTCCGCCCGGAATGAGATGCGGAACAAGACTGGAGATGTGACCGGCAGCACAAGCACGGTGAATCATCGCGGCAAGTGCGTCTGCCACAAAGTTGAAGATTAAAGGGGAACTCGGATCCCCTTGTCTGAGTCCCCTCTTATTACGGAAGAATCTACCCATTTCCCCGTTAATGGAAACCGCCGTGTGTCCACTAGACACGAGATGCATGATGCGGTGTACAAAACCTGCCTCAAAACCCTTTTTGAGGAAGACTTCCTGAACAAAATCCCAGTTCACACGGTCGTAGGCCTTCTCGAAATCGAGTTTGAGTAAAACTCCCTTAGTTTTATTCTTTTTAAGCTCGTGCACAATTTCCAACAAAGCGATCGGACCCTCAAGAATATTTCTATGTTTAAGGAAGCCCGTTTGGCTGTGACTAATGATCCGCTGCGCTATTGGAGCTAGACGAGAGGCGTAAGCTTTAGCGCAGATCTTGAAGGGAACATTGATGAGAGTGATAGGTCTGAATAGTCGAATATTGTCCGCCCCTTTGACCTTAGGGAAAAGGCTAATGGCTCCGTAGTTAAGTCTCGAAAGGTCTATCGTACCTAGGGCGAAGCCGTTAACAATGTCATAGAACAGGTGTTTCAACATGGGCCAAAAACGTTTGAAGAATTCCACGGGCCAACCATCCGGGCCAGGCGTCGTGTCGTTCTTCATATCTAGCAGGGCCTTATCAATCTCCTCAGGAAGGAAAGAGAGAGCCAGGCTATCATTTTCCTCCTGAGAGACCTGCTCCGCCGGATTCCACAAATCCTCGCGAAGACGAAGAGGTTTTTCACTGGCCGTCCCCAGAAGGTCAATGAAAAACTCATATATGTGGGCCGAGATTTGCTCATGGGTGAGCAGCAGACCCGAGTCGGAATGTAGGCGCAGAATAGTACTTTTCCGTTTTCGGCCATTCGCAAAAGCGTGGAAATATCCGGTATTTGCATCGCCCTTCGTGACCCACTTGACGCTGCCCCTACGGCGCCAATATTCCTCCTCAGCCCGAAGCAGAGCCAGGACTTGGTCTTCCAAGGTGTACCTGTGTGACCATTCAGCCTCCGAAAAGGGGCGAAGGTCCGCTTCGTGGTCGAGTCGCGCGATTTCGTCCGTAAGCCGAGCACGCTCTTTTTTGGACGTACTACCTTGGTTGGCTCCCCAGCCACGTAGGAAGGCCCGAAGCTTAGCCGCCGCGGCGTTCCAAAGATCCGCTGGAGATCTTTGAGGTCCAATCGTCAAGAGAATATCGTCCCAGCGATTGCGGACCATAAGCTCGAAACCCTCGTACTCAAACCAAGCCGTTTCAAAATAAAAACGTTGGTTGCGTCTAATCGACTCCTCCCCTGAGGAGAAGATTAGCGGAATGTGATCCGACCCTATGCGCGTTTCAGCTACTAACGAGCATAGGGGGAAAGGGGCTTCCCACTCTGGTGTGAAGAAAACCCGGTCAAGGACGCTCCGGACCGGATTAGTTTGTTTGTTGGTCCAGGTGAACCTGGCTCCGGTCCTAGCCGCTTCCCTAAGGACAGCCGAAGCGATAGCCTGATTGAACATGGACACCCTTGTCCAGTCAATGTTGCTGTTATTCTTGTCCGCACCCAAGCGGATCAAGTTAAAATCACCCCCAACCACAACGGGGAGATTAAGATTACGCTTAGTGCTCACAATTAAAGATAACTCGTGGAGAAAATCGTGGGAGCAGTCGTGGTTAGCCGGGCCATACACGCAAATGGTAACCCAGGTAAGTCCCGATCCCTTGTGCTTGGTTGTCACATAAACGCAAAATAGACCAACCTCCCAGGTCAGCACCTCACAGAAATCACGGTTGCACCCCATAAGGATGCCTCCGGAATGGCCCGAAGAAGGAAGCCAGTGCCAATCAAAACGTTGGAGGGGGTCAAAAGCAAGGAGATCTCTATGTGAAAAGTCTAATTTGATCGTTTCTTGAAGAGCAATAAAATCTAAGCGCTCCTTAGCTATGAGTTCTCTAAGTTGGGTGCGGCGGCCCACATGGCCGCAACCCCTAATGTTCCAAAAGAGGAACCGCATCTCGATAACACGATTACGTAGGCGAACACCCCTAGAGGTGATCACCTTGGCCACTCTCTTCTTAATCCGTCCCCGCCCCTGTGAGTCCCTCGGAGAAGAAGGAGGTGCATCAGAACCTGTAATCGATGCAACCTCATTGGGCACCACGACATCACCAGCCCCAACTGGGATGTTCTCAGGTAAATCTGGCACTGCACACCTGGCAGCTGCCTCAGACAAAGATGCCTGCGCGTCTTCACGCGCCCTAAGTAAAGAGATAATCTCGCCAGGGGGATTAGGCACAAACACACCAGCATCATCCAAAATCGAAGCAAGGTGATCATCGGAAAAGGCATTAAGAATGCGAAAGGAGGGGGGGATTACCAGAGGCCTCCATGTTCTTGTCGGCGATGCGAAGCTGGGCGCTTTCCATGGACGATAACTCCCCCAACTTGGCCTTGGCACGTGCACTAGGAGCCCGCTGCGCCACCGGAGTCGCCCTCGTACGCTTGGCCTTGCTGTTGTTCCCCGTCGCGCCCAAGGCCGCGCCCAGTTCACCACCCAGCTCCACAGAGTTCCCAGTCCGCGTCGAAGGAGTGGCCTTGGAGGCCGGTTTCCGCCCCGCCGTCTTCTTAGGTTGTCGACCCGCACTGTTGGAGCCCCGCTTAGGGCCCGGAGTGTGATCGGTGTCGCCAAGCACCACCAGTTCTTGATCTTCGGGCAGAGGAGTGTTGAGGGAGGGAGGAGCTTTAGGCGCTCCGGCTCCGCCATGACAAGCCAGAGGGAGAGCGTCAAGGTTGGACCCATATTCGTTGAAAGAGGTATCGAGGGACCGGGCGAGCGGAGGGACGCTAACCGCGGTGTCCTGGGTCGCCGTCCCAATGGTTCCCACTTCTGAGGTCAAAGCGCCCAGCTTTTCCCAGGTCTCAGTGTCTATAGATGTATCATGAAGGCTATCATCCGGGTCGTCCGTGGTAACAGGCAGAGGGGGTGCGATAGTAAAGGTAGTTCCCCGTGCACTGGCCCCGCCCGGACCGCACGGGATAAACCACGCACTACGGGACTCGAGGGCTATGCCTACAGCCAGGGGCCGTCGGCATAGGTCTTTTGCCGTCGGCATAGATCTATGCCGACGGCAGCCGTCGGCATAGATCTATGCTGACGGCAGCCGTCGGCATAGGGCCGTCAGCGTAGATCACGTCAGCGTAGTTTGTCAGACCGTCGGCGTAGTTTAGCCGTCGGCATAAGGGCCTATGCCGACGGCCGTTAGTCGACCGTCGGCATAGTTTAACCGTCGGCATTGTATTTCACCTGACGGCAACGAACGGCGCCGTCAAAAGCGGCGACGAAACACGGGACAACACGTGGCAGAGATATGCCGACGGCCAAGCCGTCGGCATAGGCGAAAACTATGCCGACGGCTTGGCCGTCGGCATATCCCTGCCACGTGTCGTCCCATGGTGCCTCCTGGTAGCGCAGCTATGCCGACGGCAAAGCCGTAGGCATAGATGAAAACTATGCCGACGGCTTTGCCGTAGGCATAGATGAAAACTATGCCGACGGCTTTGCCGTAGGCATAGCATGCCACGTGGCGTCATCTGGTTCTTTCTAGCGGCAAGGCTATGCCTACGGCAAAGCCGTCGGCATAGATTGAAATTTTGGTTTGGTCATTACCCATTTGCCTGAGCCACGGAGGATCTGATGTGGCTGAGCTGACGTGGCATTGTTAGTGACCAAATGGAATCATCATCAATTTCATAGCCCAGTCCACCAATCTAGCCTATGGGCCTGGCCCAATACCTAATTCTTAATTGAAATGGTCTGATTTATTTGGGCTGATGCATTATTTTTCAGAAGCGTGCATATCTCAGGTCTGAAAACAAGTACGTACAACAGAATACAATGTTTCAGAGAAACTGTATATTTCATTTCAGAACATCACATGAAATACAATACATCACCCATCGACTCCTCGACACATCAAGGTCCAAGGTCCAACAAGTGCACAGCAAAATAATTCTACAAGTGCAAGTGCATAGAAAAAACACCAAGAAGTGCACAGGCACACAATAACCTAGTTCTACAAAGATTGGACGAAATGGGCAAATTTTAGTTGATCACACATAACATCAATGTGCAACGAAGCGCTTCTTCTGCCCTTTGCTTCCTCTGAGTGCTTCAGATCATCCTGGTAATTGGAACAATCAACCATAAGAAAGCATATAAAATATGAGCAAACAACAGATAAATGGAGGTTTTCAACAATTAACACAAGACTTATGGCATGCTCCCATAGAAATTTTAGGAATTGCAAGATTATTCTTGTGTAAGCTCAACACTTAGTGCAAAAAAGCTCATATTAATAACTTCCAACATCAAGAGATGTGAATCATGTATCTTTAACACAGTAAAATAAACAACAGCTATATGTGCAGCACAATACAACACAGCTCATAAACCACCAAACCAAACAGATCACTACAAATTATAAGTTGACCTCAACACAAAAAACACATGCACACAAAGTATGCATGGCTGAAACACAACCTCAAATGTAGATTTTAACATAATTCACGAGTTTAAATCTGAAGAGTAACAATCAGAACCATTTCTTGTAGTGATCTCAACCTTTATTGTTGAACAGGAAAATGCTAACAGCTAGTTAGAGATAAACAAATGAAATAATCCTCCCAGAAGATTCTTGGCGATTTGCATTAAATATTAACATGGTTGCAAAACTTCAGTAGTAAAGAGGGTAGCATATTTCTTTAGCATTTACTTGACTGGAATTACAAAATGAACTCACTTTAATCGTGTTTATACTTTTCTTGCAGATTAAGATGTGGGAAAAGATCATTACCTTGATGGATCTCAGTAGAAGCATACAACCTGGACAGTGTAGACTAACTCTGGAGAAAAAATATTACATTTTCCCAAAGGTGAGATTGAGCTACACATTGCCAAACAACCCTTGCAGTCACTTGGTTCAGATCTTCCCTATGAGGTGATGAGCATTCCACTGCAGCAAACCAATAGAAATAAAAATCAAAATATAACCACTTCCATGGAGACTACTACAAGCCAAGTTTAGATAATATGACTTCTATAGCATGCAAGATATTTCTTAGATCAACAAAAGTTGGATGAACATTCTAAAATTAATCTATTAACTAGACTAACATATGAATGTAGATTTAATACAAACAAGAACAAAAGCTATGATGGGGAACCCTTGAGCGACATATAATGAGTAGAGTATTCAAAGAAGGTCATATTTTCCACAAGACTGATCGAAACAAGAAATAATCAAGTCTACTAATTTATTACTGAATCACATAGCATCATAGGAGAAAACAATGATTTTCAAGTTTAAGTAAAACATACATATGAGCTAAGGAATAAAGTCACAGCCAAAAGCATTTTGACTTCCATTTATTTGCACCCACAAAATCATCATGTGTTCGCGGTTCAGATCAGGTTATTTAATTATGTAGCTTCCCACTGTTGCTGGCCTGACTAAACTCGTCCTCCAGCATACGGGGATACAAAAATTTGATTAGGTAAGGATTATAAGAATTTTAAAGGACATTGCTACAGGGGAAAGCCTGATGTGGTGTTTGCCGATTATTTGCGACTACACTTATTAACAATATTGACATTGTTTATGACTTGGAAGTCCGTAAGCCACTAGCTCAGCTGGTGCAGAGAAGTTGATTATAAGTGTTTGTGCTGCTACACTGTCTGGCACTTATTAACATTGTTTATGACTAGGAAGTCAGTAAGCCACTAGCTCAGTTGGTGCAGAGAAGTTGATTATACGTGTTTGTGCTGCTACACTGACTGGGGGTTTCCATGGAACACTCTCAATTAACCAAGCTTTTTCTCAGTGATGATAGTATCTACTTGCTCTCTCTATAATCGCTCAGGATTGTGTTCTTACCATGCATGCTCAGGCATAATTACGCAAAAAGACTTAGTCCATCGCTAGTAATATACACTCACACACGTCCGTGCACTACTCATGCATACCTAGAATTTATTTGTTTGTACACTAGCTGATAATTGGTTACACAGTTAAAAAAAATGGCATGAACATATATCTTAGCAGCAGATACTGTACTGCACCCACCATTGATTAATTCCCTCACCGACACTGACACCTTCAGAGCAGCAGATTTTAGTTCCTATACATAGCAGCAAATTTGACACATTCACACATTAATTTGAGCAGCCACAAACACCTTCATCGATCGATAGTGCTCAGAAAGAAAACAAAGAGACTGACCGATGCTGAACTCTAAGGCGACGACGATAGTGAGGATGGCCAGACGGGGTTGCGAGCGGCGCGGTCAACTAGGCCGCATACACGGGATCCCGGGGGCCTTGCGGGCGAACGCACGCATCTCCTTTGCCGCTGCGAGCACCACCGCTGGCCGCACAGGCCAATCGTTCGGCGCCTCATCGCCGCCGACGCTGGGGCCATTGGAGTTGACCAGTCAAGCGACGTGGTCACCCAGCACCCGCTGGTCCAGTGACAGGCACAGCGTTCGCTGCTCCGGCTGAGGCGACAGCGACCTCATCGGCGATGCAGTGATCCGTCAAGCCCCGCCCTCCGTTGTGACGCACGCGGTTGGTGCAACCGAGATCTTGGTACCCGCCGCCGTCGAGGTCTCGAGATGGTTGGTGGTTCCCACCGCCATCCTGGTGACCTGCCGCCACAGCTGCGGGATGGTTAGGCCAGATCTGTGTGTGGATTGGTTGAAGCTCGACAAGGAGGAGGGGAGGGCGTCGTGGGGAGAGTGCCAGAACTGGGGGAAGGGGAGGGGGTGGCGGCGCTGGAGGGGATTCGGGAGGAGTTAGGGTTTCATACATTTTATATGACATGGGCTGCTCTGGTTTGGGCCGAGAAGGCGCGCGTGGGTCATGGATTTGTAGAAAAATAAGCTGGCAAATTTGGCGCGAGCTGAAAAATTGCTGTACATATGGCGCGAGTCTGTGTTAGGAAATGAGTTGGCATGAGCCGACATTTGGGGCTAGCACATCACTGTTTAGCCGTGGTCAGTGGGTTCGATACAAATTACTAGTGCCACAAGTGTATAAGAAACGAGTATTATTTGGCCTAAAAAAACAAGTATTCTTTTTTTTCGGCAAAAAAGTATTATATTTTGCTACTTCATCTGTCCCATAATGTACGAAGTTTTTTTTAATGTCAAAAAAATATCAACAGTATGACTCATATATACATAAGTCCAAAAGATGTTTTATTATTTGGATATGAAATAATACTGATAATCCACGAAGAAATTAAAAAAGGGTTGAAGCAAATTTGAATCCCCTTGGGCACTCCTTGACCATTTTTTCAATTTTGGTCACTGATCTATGACCAATAAACCATGGTTATTATATTTTTGTCATAAACGGACGTATTTCTTGTAGTGTACCCCGCATGTATGAGGGGCTACTGCGATGCTCCGGTGGCATTGCTACCCCCCGGGCCTCCGTCCCGCCTAATCTTGGAGCGGTTGACCACGAGATCTAGCCCTTTGACTTCCCACAGACGGGCTTTCAACAATGGACCTCTCCACCCGGTTGTGTCAGGTCATCATAGAGGGACACCTGGGAGCAAAATCCGGGCCAAACCATCATCTACATCCCCTCCGTGTAGACCCGACGCGTCCGTTCCCCCCATTCAGATGCCGGCGGCGACGCCGTACGTGTGGGGGCCACGTCCCGGAGACGCATGCCTCCTCTTCGGACATGCCACAACACCACCCCGCATGTATGAGGGCTTACTGCGATGCTCCGGTG
>LR738712.1:797765078-797781358 GCA_902687465.1 Secale cereale | reverse complement strand
TACGTCGCTTCAAAAAAATCCTCGGAAATTTGTCCTTGGCTGGGGCTTGGGTGGGTGGGGGGGGACAGCCCCCTCAGGATACACATAGCTCCGCTTCTGTCGTGCTGGTCTACTACCAAGCCATATCAGTTGTGAGTCAGTGTTGTCATGCCTTGCCGGGGCTACGACGAAGGAAAATAAAATTTCAATTTCCAACAAGAATTTACCGAGATCAATAATAAAATGTGTTTTTCTGCGGCATCACCATTTGCGCATTGAGGTATTTTTTTCTTGTTTTGGCACTTACAAACTTTCTACAGTATACGTTTGCAGAAGGACCGAAACACGAGATACATATAGCTATAGTAGCGATAGCCGTGCTTACGAGTACTGCACCACTCACTGTCATTGTAGCAAGGAGGAGGAGACGAGCAGAAAAGACATTAGAAAAGGAAACCACTGGGCCGGGCTGTAACCAGCTCACCTCACTGCCTTGCCACCTACTCCATGCATTTACTATTTTTCACCTACCGGTCTAGTAGAAAAACAAGGTGTAGTATAAGCAATGGCGGTCCTACCATTGGGGCGAGCAGGGGCGGCCGCCCCGGCTCTCCTGGTGTGGAGCAGGGCACCCCAGCTCAGCCCCTTTCAGTTTTAGTTGATGGGGAGCAGCGCCATTGACGATGAGATTTGTTTCTGTCGAACAGTTTTGTTCCAGAGGAAGAAGAAAGAAAAGATGGGTCTAGACGGCTGGACTTTTTGGGCTTTAGTTAGTTGCGGAAGGCCCATATTCTATTTTTGTAGGAACTAACACACCATGCACACGAGCCTGTAGCCTGTTGAATCGTTCGATTCAGTACTGTTCGATTGGAGAAAAATTCCCATACTGCCTCCCAAATTCCAATCCCTGTCTCACCTTCACGACCATGTTAGTAGGCAATGAGGTTTAGATACATATTTTTTTTTCTTTTTTACATGTTGTAGGTTTTGCTTGGAGTTTTGGGTCATGTTGTTACAGCCAATGAGTATTCAGGCAACAAGAGACCATGTTAGGAGTTTCTAAGATGTTTATTTATATTTCAATCTTGTCCATATTGAAACTGAATCTTTCGAGGCCATTTATTGTGTTAAAAACACTTGCATTTTTGCTTCAATTTTTTTTGTCCTAACATGTTCGCCCCGGCTAACTTGAATTCCTGGGTCCGCCACTGAGTATAAGCACATGTCTGGCGTGTTTTATGTATGTACGGACACGCCCGGCCGTTTGGCAGCATGCACGTACATACAGATACAGCCAGCCGGAGTAAACTCGAGGTCGTCCGCACGCGGCAGCTTAGCTAGCGTCGGTCCACTCAAGACATGCATGATGCATGCAGCCGCAGGGACGGACGTAGGTGGCCACCCCGTCCCGTTCCGTCCACGAGTACAAATAACCAAGACACCCTGCCGAGAGAGCTGTGGTACAAGAACATACCCCACCCCACTGCAGAATAACAAGAAGAAGAAGAAGAAGAAGAAGAAGAGCACATCGGCCGATCGCCGTCCGTCCAAGAAGAAGAAGCTAGCTAGGCATCACGCCAGGCCAGGTACCTTCAAGCCTACTTACTTTCTTATTAAATTTTCCTAATAAATCGGCATCATCTGGCTACGGTTTTTTATCTCATTTATTATCTATTACTTATATGCTGACAAATACAGTAATTGTCTACGCAGCGACCATGAGGACCAGCAGCCTCCTCCTTGCCACCGGCGTCGTCGCCGTCATCTGCGCCGCCGCCACCGCCACACCCAGGTGGAAATCCAGCGACGACGGCCCGAAGATCGACGAGCTCGCAGAGTGGGCGCTGGCGGAGATGAAGCAAGGCCTCCAGTTGATCAACGTGCTCCGTTGCGAGGAGCAAGACCAAGGCGGTCCAGGAATCATCTATCGTATCCTGCTGGACGCGGTCGACCGCACCGGCGGGATGGGCCACTTCACGGCGGTCGTGTACGAGGAGGCGGCGACCAAAGTGTGCACGCTCCTCTACTTCGCGCGGCACAGCCCGGTAGTAGGCAGCGGCCGGGCTGGGAGCACTATTTATTTAGGCTAATGTGATTAGTTAAGCCAGTGTTTCCCATGACCATGTGGATGGAGTATGAAGCATGTTTGTCTTTTGTTTCGCACCGGTAATAACATGTTGCAAGAAAAGTCACCCTGCTTTATTGATCATAACAATTATAGGTACACTGATTAACAATTATAGGTACACTGATTGGACCTAAGATTCAAGAAAATACAAAGTAACTTTTATGACTAAGAATTACAATGGAATCTCTTCTACACACTTTCTTTGCGGTACCAATCTTTGACTAAAGAGGCTGCAATTAGACTAAAGCAACGGTGTTTTCACTCTTTGACCCGCACGAACATTACCAATAATGGTTTTTGAAAACGCCTCGAGTCGCCAATCCAAAAAGATGGGAAGCCTTGATCGATGAGCGTACTTGGGCCGGGGATGAGCCCCTAGAAGTGCAGGTCGTCGAATCACTATATATTCACCATGGTGCTGATGAAAGATTTCACCTCCACAAAGAATCAGACCAACAAAAAAAGCTTGACACAGCAACATAACCTCATCAGATCTGTATAATCAGGTCTGCGAGGACAGGAAACTCACTAATTTCATGGCACTGCCAAAAGAATGAGAGGACCAAAATTTCTCGGACGGCGGCGGTGACGGCGGCACGAGAAACACCACAGATGATGCCTCCCTTCTTCGTTTATGCACGCTAAAGAATCATTACATTAGGTTTTTCTTTTTTTGAGAAGAGAAACATTACATTAGAATATATTTTTTAAGACAGAGAGAGAGAGTTGAGTCACTTGGTCAGCAACGCGAAATGAGGCCCGGCCCGGCCCGTGGAGTAAACGGGGGCCCAGAGGAGAAGTGGTCAAGGGGTCGCGGAGCCTTTATGATTTCTCCGCGCACTCTCTGGCTCGCCTTCGCTCTCCCTCCCCCACAAACGCGTGCGTCTCCTCCCTCCCTCCCTCCCTCTCCCCGGCGGCGGCGGCGAACACCGATCGCGAGGTACTCTCACAACCGACCCCTCTCTATCTCCGCCCTTACGTGCGAACATGGGTCTCTGCCGCCGACCGCGGACGCGCGCGCGCGCGTTCGAGCGAGGTTTGCCGCCGTTCTTATTTCCCACGGTTAATCTAGGGTGCGGGAATTGCCGAGGATACCGCGGGATCCGTACGTACCACGCGCCGTGAAGGGCGCTTAGTTCCGCGTCGATCGATCAGATCCGCCCGCCTTCTCCGCGGTTCGTGATTGGTGGTGCCGGGTTTGGCTCGGACGTCAATGATCGTCGTCGCCTCGTCGGGGAGGATCGGAGGATTTGGTTTTAGGGAATTTAGGCCGCGGTCTCTGGATGGTCGGCGCATATATATGTAGTGATTTGTTACCGTGATTGATTCGTATCCTTCGGTTCGTTGCTGACGCGATGGATTGGTGGGTCGGCATTTTTACCCGGTGGATCTGTGCTTGTTTTAGATAAAAAAATGTCTCACCTTGATCTCTGCACATGTGCATGCATAGCTTTTCAGTTACCCTTCAACCTGGTCATTGATACGTACTACTCCCTCCATCCGAAAATACTTGTCATCAAAATGGACAAAAAAACATGTATCTAGAACTAAAATACATCTAGATACATCCTCTTTTATTTATTTTGATGACAAGTATTTCCAGACGGAGGGAGTAGTTGTGATTAGCATGGTCAAAAGGGCACATAGGTTATCTCTTGGTGGTTCATGTGTAACCCTTGCACATAATGCACAAAATATTCCCTTCCATGATGCGCCATCTTGTGTAGACCGAATTGATTTCGTTCTGCGATTGTCTCATGGCGGACTGCGTTGGTTCATGACCATGCCTATATATGCGAATTAAGAAAACAGCCGTCTATGTGGATCTACAAATCAGCCGACTGTGTTAGTGGGCATGCTCTCTTTCTGTCATCCCATGCATTTGAATTTTGATACATGCGAGTAGTTCTGTATACCCTGTCCATTACGTTTGACGATCTGCATCCTGTTTCATCATTGTGCAGCAGCAATGTCGGGCAAGTACATCATCGGTTCGCTGGTTGGATCCCTTGGCATTGCATATGTCTGCGACACCATCGTTTCCGACAAGAAGATCTTTGGAGGTGACTGAGTACCATTCTGTTGCATAATATGCCTGTAGGATGCTATTGCCCCTAACCTCTTGGAAGAATGCATCTGATGCTGCTTGTTCCATTCCGATCGATCCAGGCACCTTCAGCAAGACTGCGACAGACAAGGAGTGGTTTAAGGCCACGGACGCGAAGTTCCAGGCCTGGCCTCGCACTGCTGGGCCGCCGGTCATCATGAACCCCATCACCCGCCAGAACTTCATCGTCAAGGACCCCTGAATAGGTGGCACAAGCAGCATCTAGCTCTTCCTCAAAAAAAAAAAAAAGCATCTAGCTCTCACCATGGGAGCCCAAGTTTCTTTTCTAGGGTTTTGAAGTTCCTAATAAAAGGGACTTGAAAGTCAGGGTATACATACTCTATTGTTTTGCGAATTTCAGTTTCAGTGAGCAACTTTGGGGGGCTTTACCGCTCGCTCAGCCGCCTTTTGATGAACTCTGTTCCTCGGTGAAATTATCCACCAGGCAGTAAAATAACTGCATTGTTGTTTCCCACTGTCTTTCATGTGCTGTGTTTCTTCCTGATCTGATGCTCCAAGTTTATGTTGTGATGTTAATCAGCCTATTGCTTTTGACTTTTAGCATGGTTGTGCATTATAATTCTTTTTGCTTGTGCTGCTATTGTGCACAATGGTAAACTATTGTTGAAAACAATTCATCAGCTGCTGTTATTTGCACCGTTAAACTATTATTGAAAATAATTCATCTGTTGCTGTTAGATTGCATATCATTCTGTGATATCCTGCTGAAAATGCTGGACTCAGCTCGAGTCTTGCAGCACATCAGTGCCCATTGAAGCCCAACAATAGTACAAGTCTCTGTGCCTGTGATATCTTTGTATTTACATAAGCTGTTTTCCATTTTTTTTGGCTAGAACTGTTCGAGCAACTGAGAATTAATTTGTGTTTTGAACAATGTAACACAATGGCCATGAGCCACTCATGGATCTGATGTGCTTTATCCGCCGAAATATTTTAAATGCCAACATTACATCAGGCTCTTGACACAATAGGTTTCTCTAAAATTAGGGGCATTCATATATGGAGCAGATTAAAATTAGTGGTAGTATGAACATCAGATTTCTGAATGTGTTTATCGGGAAGCGCATCAAAGGGGCCACACATGATGACAAAAGGACAAGCTAAAAAAACACGGAATTGGATGACTGTACCCATGTCAATGTCAACAAATTTGGTGATGTGGCACAATCAAACAATAGCAAAATGCGTTGATGGAGGGGACGATAGAGCAGGGATATATATGGTAGGAAATGAAAGCTTTTGCTGGGAAAAAGAGGAATTGGAATTCAAATGCAACACAGAACTTTTTAGTCGTCACAAGTTTTCAGGAAAAAAAGATAGCCCTGCATCCTCACAAAAAGTGCTGAACATATGGCCTATGGCTACCAGAACTAATGTAATTGACTGGATCTACTGCTTTTCTCTAGGTCAAATGCCGAGCCAAATCTCCGCGTGCAAAAGCTTGGCTGCTCTTTCAGAAAATACTCAACTCCAAAGAGCAGGATCTGTTCAGAAATTAGTGGTCAAACATAGAGAGTGACTATGCTTTGCTCATCATGCCGACCCAAGTGGGCTCAATGGTTGCACTTAGCAGAGTTTTGGTACAATATGTACAACCTATCACTCTGCCCGCCAACAAAACCCCATATAAGATCCTATACGGCAGGCACTAAACCACTTCACTTGGGATTTCAAGGTGTTGATTCTGTTAGGATTTAATTAATCCTATTAATCCATGCTTAAGGAATAGATGGCGGTTGCCATATGGAAACCAACGTCGCCTCCTAGTGCCTTCCCGAACAGACACCTTTTCACTTGGTGTCTTTTGTAACTCTATATATAGATGTATTCATCATCAATAAAGATTACCCCGATTCATTGTTGTCTCTCTCGATTTGCATCTAGATTAGCCGCAATACGTTATCAGCACGCTCCAGGCGGAGCGATTCCATCGGCCTCGACGCGAAAGACCAAGGCTGGCAACATTCCGAAGGGCTGCCCCTGGCCAGCGCCGTCGCTCTCCAGCGGAGCGATTTTCACGACGGGCTCGCCCGCGAGAAACACCGAACCGGCGGTCGTCCACGCCTCTGCAAAGTGGCACGGCGGCACAGGTCTCCTGCCGGTACGTGGTCGCGCGGCCTCAACCTCACGCACCAGCCCGAGGCGTTCACCAGGCAGGCACGGAGAGGCTCTCGATCTGAGATGAAACGAGGAACCAGGCCTCCAAGAACAACAAAAAGAAGAAAGAACAGGGAAGTTGGCATCCATTGATCGAAGATTGAATGACTCAATCAAGATCGGATAAGTGATTCGGCCAATTCCAGTGCCTGACGCCCACGGCCAACTCCAGTGCCCGGCTCGCTTCCAAGGCTACAGGAACGACGCGCGTGGCGGCCAACTCCAATGCCCGACGCCCATGGTGGCTCCCGACTCCGGCATCTCCGCGCCCCGCGCCCGGCAGCCCGGCCTCCGCGCCGTGCTCCTGCGCTCCACCTGTGGCTGCGCGTCCACGCGCTCCTCCCGTGGCTGCGCGGCGCCCGGCCGCCGTCTCCGCGCCCCGCGCCCGGCAGCCCGGCCTCCGCGCCGTGCTCCTGCGCTCCACCTGTGGCTGCGCGTCCACGCGCTCCTCCCGTGGCTGCGCGGCGCCCGGCCGCCGTCTCCGCGCCCCGCGCCCGGCAGCCCGGCCTCCGCGCCGTGCTCCTGCGCTCCTCCTGTGGCTGCGCGTCCACGCGCTCCTCCCGTGGCTGCGCAGCGCCCGGCTGCCTCCCGGCAGCCCGCGCCCCGCTCCCGGCAGCCCGGCCTCCGCGCCGTGCTCCTGCGCTCCTCCTGTGGCTGCGCGTCCACGTGCTCCTCCCGTGGCTGCGCAGCGCCCGGCTGCCTCCCGGCAGCCCGCGCCCGGCCGTGCGCCGCGCTACGCCAGCCGCTCTGCCGCCCAGTCACGCGCCCTTTTGCATGCGCCAAGACCGCGCGGCTGTGCCCGTGACCGCCGCCCGGCCGTGCCCATGGCTGGCCCCGCCCACCTACGCCCGGCAGCGCTCCCGCGCTCTGCCCAGCGGCTGTGGCCGGCGAGCCCGAGGGGCGAGGATAGTTGCAGTAACCGCACGGGAGAAGACAGGCAAACCTTATCCTTTCGCCATTTTGCACTAAGATCCCTGTATTGCAGGAATTAGCAAAAGAGGCTAAAACACTGGTCACATCCGATTTTTGCAACAATACAATTCCATTTCTGGAATTTTTGAGAATCGGTTCGGATAATAGTATACTATTTACTACTCCCTCCGTCCGTAAATACTTGTCGGAGAAATGAATGTATTTAGATGTAATTTAGTTCTAGATACATCCATTTTTATCCAATTTTTCCGACAAGTATTTCCGGACGGAGGGAGTAGTATTTACCTGTTTTTGACCATGTTGTTTATAATTTTTTTTTCTGTTGAGTATTGTTCTCCAGAATAAAATTATGATATAAATAATTTCCATGCCCACATATGTTGAGATTATTTATATCTATTATTTGCAATTGAGATTTTCTTTTATCTCTTGCAAAGATAAATTCAGTACCTCAACAATACTGATTTGCGATTGAGAATTTTCTTCTCTTGCAAAACAATGTCATTGAGATTGAGATTAATTTACTCTCGTAAAATATTAATTCACACTGCTGAATTATCTTGCAAATTGATACATGATCATCTCATTTAATTTGAGGTCTATAGAATTCAAGCTTTTTTCACTTAAACATCAAAGTTTGCAACATCATTACTATTCATTATAATAGTGGTGTATTTCTGTTGAGTACAATGTATTCCGGAATGTATGTATCTCCATGTTCACTACATGTTGAGATTAATACGTCTATTTGCAATTGAGATTTTCAATTTCTTGCAAATAAATATGCAAAATTCAAGGTGATTTCTTCAAATTGATGCTTGGGATCACAAGGTAGTCATATGGATCTACTGCCTACGCAGATTATCGATGACTACTGATAAATCCTATATTTTGTCGTTTCGACATTATGATTGCTTCACAAAGTGCTCTCCCACACATTTTACTAAGTTATGACATAAGGCATCATGAGTGAGTATCTACTGATTTCATCAGATTATACTCCCTATGCTGCAGATCTACTTCGTTTTGGAGATTATCTTCAAGATGTCATACTTAGCAATTTGAGATTCACAATAATGGTTTCAAGATAACTTCTTGAAATACCTATTGATTTTGCTAAGTTCATTACAACATCAACCATGATGGTCTTTAATTTACTGGTTGTAAATTAATTATCTCTGGTTTACCCATAGAGGTAACATATGGCTATAGAGTTTGAGGCATTCGTCCTCAATGGCCACCACTGCCCTATCTAGGCCATGGACATCATGCTCGCTCTTGTGTCTCGTGGAATAATGTGTGCAATCCAAGACCGTAGGATTCACCTCTGGTCGGAATCACACCGCTAACAGAAAAATATGTTGCCTTATAAATCTTAAGGCATTATATCGATCCTGGTCTTAGCATCTGGTTATTCTGTATCAGCTATTCCTGGGACGTAAAGAATCTCAAGGGCAAATGTTTGAATCTCACTTCGTCCCAACAACATGACTATCAGCAGTCATGGGACCCTATGAGCATGGAGAGCTTGATGGTTGAATATGCATCAACCGACATGTTTGGAGACTATACATTTAGTCCCTTAGTCTCCTTAGTGATCTATTTATTTATGTCCATTTATGATGTTCTAATAAGAACATGATTATTGTTGTCATCATATATTGTATATCACAATATACTGTATGAGCACTTTGGTACAAATACATTTGTATGTATTCTATATATCTGACAATGATTTTCATATTGAGAATCTTTATGTCTACGGGAGTCAATCCGATGAAAAATGATATGTGCCTTGTGGACATATGCACCACAAACTTTATACTCAGGGAAGTCCAATGTTTCCACTCTCATTGAGAGAAAGGGGATATTTAAATCGCTAGACGCGATGAGGTATTTGTTGGCTCAACTTGAGTCATATTTACTATCCCTGTGGGTACTCGAGTAATGTCGGGATGCTTTATTGCTTCCCAGGTTTAATTGTACCCTACTAAACTATGAAGGTATCCGTCAAAATAGTTTCCATAGCGAAACTTATGATGACAACAAAGAGAAATAACTTCTCTTTACCATATGCAACGGATATGGCAAATACATTCTCTGTGTATCATCTGGATTGTACTACACATACGACACAACCGAAACTATCAGAGTGTCTTGTACATGACATACTTGGCATACTGGCCTTTGTCATCGAGACATTGGGTTGAAACCGAAACTATCAGCAATTCCAATAGTTTACGATTTCATTTGGATTTTATGTGCACTACAAGTGAAATAGGGAAGCTAATTTTAAGGCTCGCACACCTTAAAGTCTACGCTGAACCACCCAGACTCCTTGAATGCATCAAGTTGAGGTAAGTGGCTCTTCTCATCCATTGAGTAGACTATTCAGGTATTCCATGGTTCTACAAGACATATCTACATGATGGTCTTAAGTGTGTGCTTTATTCACACGAAACCATTGGCTTTATCCTGACATCGATTTCAAGCAAATCGGATAGACAACATTGCAGAATTCTCCTTGAGTGCCTCCTCTATGGCTCTCGGATTGAAGTTTAACGATTTGTCTTAATGTCTAGACTCAAAAATGGTTTGGTAGAATCACATCCAAAGAATTGAGCTCATTGCATGATCTTTACTTTGAATTGCAACTTACCAACTTTACGTTGGAGTCATGTAGTCTTACACACTCATGACCAAACTGCATATATTATTCCCCTCTATCTTTGATACGTGGAAATCTACCAAGTATTTCCCATCTGCGGTACTTCGGTTGCATACCGATATCACCACCCGGCATACATCATTGGCCCCTCAACACATAGTTGGGATCTATGTGAGGAATAATTGTATTACCGTCAATACCTCAAGCCCCTCACATGGGGAGTTATTCAAGGCCAGTATGTTGATTCAATGAGGAACATTTCCAGGCATTAGGGGGAGATTTCAAGTACCATAAAGAATGCCAGGAAATTAGTGGAATGTTCAACACATTTCCGCCTCAAATCCACGTACTCAAAGATCTGAACCATGCATTCAGAAGATTTGCAACACATTGCAAATAACCTGCCAAATTCATTTACTGACTATAAAGGTGTCACGCAATCCTACAATCCTGCAAAAATATGTTCGAAAGAGTGGAGGTACCAACTAAAACCACTCAACTCCCCGTTCAAAGCAACAGGGGGAGAAGTACGACAATAGTACATCAGGATTCAGCTTCTTGCAAGCAAGGATATCAAGGCCTCTGAATCAGTAAATGCATGTCAACTTTACGTTGACAGACACCTAATGGGTAGTATACACCCAGTGGACGGGAAACCTCCACCAACCCAGGTCATAGTGCACACAATGACCGGGACATCGGAATACCCGACTCAATCGCATTGGGAAATCGTGAGCAGTCACCATGGGTAACGATATTTCCATCAACTATATATTGATATATAGATTCTGGAGAAACATATAACCGGAAGTCTACAATTGTCGACGTACATTTCTCAACTAGATTGCAAAAACCTTTCAAATGATTCAGATCCAAAGACCATGGCCATGGCAAAGTGTGAACAACACTCGGACTGAACTCAAGCAAAGGGTATAATCTAGGTAGAAATGATCTTGCTCAGTAATGGGAAGGTATTCATAAGCAATACCTACACCAGTTTTCTTCTGGAAATGGAATTGAGAACAACAAGGTGGTGAACAAGGAGCAAGTATTGTAGCACAAGGGTTCACGCAGATACCCAACTATTCTCCAGAGGTGGAATCTCTTTCCGATAACTTGTATCATTGGCAGTACAAAATCATCTATCTCTGCAGTTGATAGATGTGGTGATTACATATCCATGTGGATCACTAGATTCAAACATATATGGTTGATTCCCGATGGAATCTCAATTCTGAATCGAAATACAAAATGCAAACATACATTGTGTAAATTCAGTAAGTCACCATACGACTTATTATTGTCAGTACATATGGTACAACTGACATAGTGAGATCCTTATACACAAGGATTACTCATACAATGATGATTATCCATGTTTGTGCGTCTGCAATGACGTCACTTGTAATCATCTAAATGACGGAGTTTAAAATGAAGGATTTGGGTAAACCAAAATACCGCTCGTTACTACAACTTGAGCACCTTCATTCATATATTATGGTATACTATGTTGTCTATATCCAAAATATATTGGAGAAATTCATTGTAGACAAATCTTATCCATCCATAACTCTCATGGTAGTTCATTCTCTAGACGTAGAGAAATATCTATTTAGACCAAGAGATGATGGAAATGAGATATTGGGACTCAACGTTCCATAATGCCATTGGATCCACCAAACACAATTGGTTGGTACTCAAGAATATCTTTCGATATCTCCAAGGCATCAAACATCTTGTCCTGGTTTTCAGTTTCACAGGAATGTGAACACCGATATCATTGGATACATCGATCAGATCCCCACTATGTCAGATCGTAGACAAGCTCAGTGTTCCTACTAGGTGTGGTAGCCCTCTCATGAAGAGTCTTCGAAACGGACCTCATGGCTACATCCACCAACCATTATCTCAACGATAATGTTTCTTGTGTTGCCCGGATGCAAACAGGTTGCATAATAATCAATATCACTATGTTGCATATCTTGCAAGTCAAATCATGCGACTGATTTGTTCACCAGGTCTCTACTAACTTCTATGTTCCAGAAATGTGTTCATGGAATTGGTATATGACAACTTCGGAATATGCAAGAATCAGGGGGAGTATCCTCCTGAATTGTTCCTGTTCAAAGCATCATATTATACTCTTTTTCCCTTCATGAGTTTACTATACAGGTTCTCATAAAGGTTTTTAATGAGGTAATATCAACCTAAGATCATATGTCATACTTTCTGTTTTCCCCACCGGGATTTTTAGGAAAGTATATACGACATATTTATTGTCCTCTAAATTCTATTGGTTTCTCATATTGAGTTAAAAGAGGCAATAATCATTATATGTTGCATCATTTTCTCCTTATTTTCCCACTGGGTTTGAAGGAGTTTTAGCAACATATCAAACAATATACTCCTCATTTTTCCCACAGGGTTTTAGAGGAGCCTCTAATGAAGATGATGATATTACACTAACAAGCATAGATTAGGGGGAGTGTTAGGATTTAATTAATCCTATTAATCCATGCTTAAGGAATAGATGGCGGTTGCCATATGGAAACCGACGTCGCCTCCTAGCGCCTTCTCGAACAGACACCTTTTCACTTGGTGTCTTTTGTAACTCTCTATATAGATGTATTCATCATCAATAAAGATTACCCCGATTCATTGTTGTCTCTCTCGATTTGCATCTAGATTAGCCACAATAGATTCATGTAAAGTTCCTGATCTGTCATGATACATGACACGCTATGCACAAGAAACCACAGCAAATGACCTGCCTGTATGCAAAATAACTATCTGACCTGCAATGTACTAGTACCAACTACGTACAGTTGAAATGTCAAGGCATTTTTGTTCTCCACAAATCAAGCGCAGTACAGATAATTTATGAATTTTCTACTGAATTAATTTGATGTGAGGTTTGGAGCGGTGCTCAGCTCAATCCAGCCAGATCAATTTCCCTCTAATTCGTTGTCCCTATTGCTGACGCGATAATGCTTCCAGGTCCATGTCCAGGACTTCTATCCCTTTAGAATATCCAATGACAAGCCTACAGAGAAAATATATTATTGGTTGATTTTTTTCTCAAGGGTAGAGTTAAAAGTCTGAAACGCCAAAAAACAAACACAATACAATAGAGCTGAAGGAAATGATGCCTTGATTCTTCACTTTACGTAGTCTAGTGAAGACCGTTTAATATCTCTACGATTTTAAGGTACCACCGAGTATACAGTACCGCTAATATAAATTTGTCTTCATTTCAAGCAAAACTTCACCAAAGGATGGAGTTACAGGTCGGAAACTGCCTGCCAAAAACTAAACAAAAATACCAGAGCTTAAAAGAGGCCAACTACTGATGCTTTTATCCTACACTCTAGTTTACCGAAGGTCTTATAACCCTGCACTTGTAAAATACACTAGTATGTACTCCCTCCGTCCCAAAATTCTTGTCTTAAATTTGTCTACATAGGGAAGTATCTAACAGTAAAACGTGACTAGATACATCCATATTTTGACAAATTGAATACAAGAATTTTGGGACGGAGTGAGTATATATAAGCCACGTTTCACAGTGCCTGAAATTAAAAACTCAACTACTTTCTATAAAAACATCGGTGTTCAAGTTCAATTACTACTCCCTCCGTCCGGAAATACTTGTCATCAAAATGAATAAAAGAGGATGTATCTAGATGTATTTTAGTTCTAGATACATCCCTTTTTGTCTATTTTGATGACAAGTATTTTCGAACGGAGGGAGTACATTTCAAAGAGAACTTCACTATAAGGATATATAGAGTTAGATGTTGGAAAGGGCCAAAAGTAATTTCAAACGGATGTATCTAGCACCGGGGAAGGAGGGAGTACAAGACAATAGAGCTTGAGAAATGGTTAACTGCTAATGCTTTGATTGACCCGCAAATATTTGTTGTTTATTTTAAAAAAAATTATTCCACATTTCTAGAATCTAGGTACATCTGCTCAGTTTGCATGGGCAGTAAGAAACTAAGAATTGAATGTCTTCCCATAAAAAATCTTTGGCTCCAAAGATATATTTATAAAAAGAACTTTGAACCATTTATAGGCCAATATTATGTGATCCACTCAGGTGTCCCTTCATTCGCACACCTCAATATATAGTATTGCAGGTGCCAAACAACAAGGTATAAAAGTTACCAAAAAGATGCATTATATATACCTTCTTGAGCCTACGAATGCAAAATTCACGAGCTCACTGTCATATGTCCATCGTAAAGTCTGCAGAAGCCTGTAAACATACAATCCACAGTTAGTTGTGAAAATGATTTTTTTTTTTTTGCAAGGGTTCCAAAATGAATTCGTCTAGCCCCATGGAGCAACCCAGACGAAAGAATCAGATCGGTACGTCCATCGTCTATTTCGCCTCCGGTCTCGTCGGTGCCGCCAGCCTACTGAAGCTTAGAGCATCTCTAACAGATTTTTGCAATGCACAAAACGCTGATCAATGCAATTTTTTTACTCACAGTGATATAAAACAGGGCACCATTGCATTACTTGGGCCGATCGAGCAAAACACGCGCAACCTCAACTGCAGCGGGGAACCTTCCCGCCACGCGCCCATCACCCGCCAGACCCTATGGACACCTCCTCAAACCCCACGGCCGCCAACGCCGCTCCAACACACCTCACCATGGCCGTCTCAGTGGTGATGTAAATTTTACATCATCTGTTGGAGTTGAAATTTTTTTGGTGATGTATATTTTACATCATCTATTGTAGTCGAAGGTTTTTGATGATGTAAGATCCACTTTTTGGTGATGTGAATTTTACTCGAAGCACAATTTGATGATGTATTTTACATCATCTATTGAACATGCTCAGCGTCCATGGAGACCGGCACCACCGCATTCATGCTCGTGTTGTAGGTCTGGGAGACCTGCAGTTGGCCGGCGGCGACCGCAGCTCCTCCGTGTGTATTGGTCGCTCGGGGAAGCCGCCACCAGCTCAGCTGCGTGTGTCTGCTCCATTGTTTCATTTTTCTTTTGTTTTTTCCCTTTTGTGATTTTTCATGGAGGGTCCCACCTATAAAAGGGAAGACAGTGTCTAATTTTTTGGTGGGCCCCACATGAGAGAGAGAGAGAGAGAGAGAGAGAGAGAGTCCTATCTAAATTGCAGTCTAACCTAACGAGGGGGATGCACCCATAGTTCAAATACCATCTTTGAACGTGTCCACGTCAGCATCCGATCGAGGCACGCCTGCCAGGGACATCTTTTGACCGGTATGGGGTAGTTGAGGGGGTAAGGGAGCAGAAAAAACATCAGAGGGTTATGTAAACAACCAAGTTTCTTCAAGGTTGTAAAATAGAAATAAAAAAATTTGTTAGATATATCCGGCTGAGTATAACCTCTTAACAGATAAGGGCATGTACAATGGTTCTATCTTAAGAGTGCCACGTAGGATAAATGATGAGGTGGAGGAGAGAGAAATCATAAGAGAAGGCTTGTCTTCTCTTATTTAAGAGAAGACAAGAGATGATCTCTTAGCACAATTTGGCTCACCATATTTTTAGGAACAACTAATTATTGAAGATAAGACTAAGAGATGATCCATTGTAGACATGTTTTCTTGTCATCTCTAATTTACATGCAAAACTTAAGATAAGACTATCTTATCAACCATTGTACATGCCCTAATATATTCAGTGTGTACATTCCATATTCTTAATATGTAGACACTTTCTATATTCATATCTTGACACTATTGACACCAACTTTTGGCACTGGAAAAAATATATGGTATGTAAGATTGTTTGGGCAATATCCATATGTACCCGCGGGACTTGCATGCATGGAACATTTGTTTCCCTGAAAAGGAGGATAACCATTTATTTTTGGTGAATACAGAGCCCCTCCTTGCGCATCGTTGAACACCATAATTCTTGTTCGCTTTTACATGGGGAAATAGTTTATCATTGCATTTTAGATGAGAAATCATAAAAGTAACTGACATATAATACATATATTTGTTTATGTCATTTGCAAGCACAAAAGAAACCAGGTATTATCGAAACAGTGTATTGTTCGGCTCACACATACATACTATATTTAGACTCACCTGAGAAATAGGCACACATTTTTTGGAAGGTTGGATACAGAATTTTACTACTAGCGCATTTATGTAGAGTAGTAGTATATGCAATAAATCAGCAGTAGTGGTATTCATTTTTCGATAAAGGACATTTTGATTCAAATGCTACTCTATGGTACGGTGAAGAAATATTGAGCTGATGCAGTAGTAGTTTTAATTACCTGTAGTT
>LR738712.1:797721274-797754922 GCA_902687465.1 Secale cereale | reverse complement strand
TGCATCTAGACGATGCATGCAGCCATATTATTAATTATTCACAAAGACCATACAAGGTGATACATCAACAAGCCTGAAGCCACCATCTTGGCAACACCGTTGCTACTCCTATCCCTTTGATGAAGGCGTGCCGAATGTCCGGGCCTAATACCAAACAGACATCGCACTAAAGCCTAACATCTAAAGCCGGGTGTCCCCTCCAAGCCACTACCTGGATTGGGTCCCACACCGGTTCAGGCACACTCCCAGTGAGCACCGCACGCTGCAAGGGCCGACACCTCCATCATCCCTCGGTCCATCCTCAGAGCAAAATTGTTGCACCAACCTTGGCAGGCCTCTCTGCCATCAACGCCACCATGACGCTAGACAACTTCCTCCTCCTGCACGAGTTCATCTCCAGACGCGCCCATCGCCGAACCTCCGCGACACCATGCCGCCAGGATCCGCCGTCGGCCTCGCGGTAGATGTAACACCGCTCCTCCTCTTGTCCCCTCCAGCCAGCGCGTGCTCCAAAACGATGCCCCCAGGAGGGACACAACATCGAAGGTGCCATCATCGTCAGATCCGGTAGACCCAGATCAAGGGTTTCCCCTGGAGCTCACGCCGTCGCCGCTGCTGGAGCTACGCAACGCCCAACACCCATAGCATCTCTTGCCCGACCTGAGCCTCCCAAGACGGCGCCTCCATGGAGGTTACGACGCGCAGGGCGCCGCCGCCGCCCAATCCAGACTGAATTTTAGACTTTCGTCCGGGAGGGGTTCGGATGTGGATAGGAGGGACCTCGGCTTCGCCTCCAAGGAGGGTAACGGCGTCGTGGGACGCCGCCGATGCCGGGCCGGACCAGACGGCCAAAGTTTCCTCCGGTCCCCAACCTATACCACCAAACCTCCGACTGCTCCGGATCCGGCAGCGAGACGAACCGAGACCAGCAGAGATGCAAGTGCCATGGGGCTCAACCCACCAGGAAGGAGGATCAAGAAGAACAGCCGCCGTAGATCTCCAGGCGCCGGATCCGACGATCCGACGAGGCCAGCGACGTAGACCACCACCCTGCGCCGGCCGACAACATCCAAGCGCCAGATCCAGATGGATTCGGCCTAAACATGGCGGCGCCCGCGACCACCCGATCTGATGAACACGCAGCCACCACCTCGCCGTGGAGTCGCATCCAAGCCGCAGCTGCCGTGCCGCGTCACCAGCGCCGCATCGGGCCGCCGCCAAGATGCTCGCCCACCGCACCGCCAGACCCCGCGCTAGCCCGGCGCCTCTTCGCGATCTGGTCGTCCCGCGCCGCCCAAGATGCTCCAAGGGGAAGAGATGCCCCGCCGCCGCCCAGCCGGCCAAGCTTTGCCCGGCGGCGGTGCGGACGGCGGCGAGGAGAGGTGGAGGCTGAGGAGGGACGAGGGGAGCGGCGGCTAGGGTTCCCCCTGGGTCGCCCGCGGGGACGACACGAGGGGGACGAGATAGATCGCACGTGAGTAGCTTTTATATTCGTTACTACTCCCTCTGTAAAGAAATATAAGAGCGTCCACTAAAGTAGTGATCTAAATGATCTTATATTTCTTTACGGAGGGAATACTTGCTTATCAAGATCATTCACACAACACGCAAGATCTTAGGCTGTTTTGTTCAATGCCATCTGAAGGCGAGTATTGCTTTTTTTGTGGGGTGCTTTAATGGCAGCGATTAGTTTAGTAGGGAGAGTTGGTCTAATGAGTATTTAGTAGAGAGAGATGGGGAAACAGTAAAGTAAGCACGCGTCCTTCAAATTCGCCACCAGACGTGATGCCTTGTTGTCTGTGATTAGTTTAATTAGGTCATTAGGTAAAGTAATGTGAAGTGAAGTAAAAACATGACTGGCATCTGCTGACGCTGATCGCTAATGTAAAGTAAAATTTTAATGCAACATAAAGTAATAATGATTCGAAGCAAGCAGGTAGACAAGCACGTACCATGTTTAGAATATGTAACTAGTGCTCAATCGTAAGATGATACAGGATCATGTGAGTTTTACCATTGAGAAAACTCCACATCATGGCAAGAAGAGTTACATTCACTATGCCTGTTTGGTAGTGAGAATAAGCTTTAGTTCTTTACTAGTAAGCCATCTCAGAGGAAGAGCAGCTGATACAAACAAAATTTGCACCATTGGTTCAGTTCTGGGTTAAGGTTTGCTTTGCCTTAGGACGCCAATGCTTATGCAATTGTACATCTCCCCTAATTTTCCAGCTTTTTTTACCATGTTCATTGCTATCTATTGCCAGGTTAGCACCTACACTACCTGTTATAATTCTAAAGGAGCAATTTGGTAAAGATACTGATATTTTTATCCACTGATGATAGGGTTTGCGTATGGAACGTCATCATGTTGTTTCTCATGGCAATGTTTAATGTTGTTGCTCCTTTAAATTGATTTATTACAAGGTCTGTAGTACCGCCGTTGTGAAATATTCGATGTGTGGTTATTGTGAATGGTCAAACTTCTTTCACTGTCATGGCTCCGAAAAAGTTACTCACATATTTGTAGCTTTCATCCTCAAGTATCACCATGTTCTAGTTCTATCACAAAGTAGTGCAGTTTTGTTCTGTTAGATTATGAATTGCAGAGACAAAGGAGCGGAATACCATCTTCAACATCTCCGATTCCATTAGTAGAGCAGTGGAAGGTACACCATCTGTTAACGCCGTCGCCGCCCGTTTTGTTTTGTTTGTCATATCAATTATTCATAGTGATGGAACTATTTATCGATGACTTGTTTCATTTCTCAAAACAAAATCAATGGATTACTTTTACTGTTTGAATAACTTTGCATATAGGGGTATTCTAGGATTAGAGCCATGTGGAATACCCACTGAAACACAGTGATACATCAGCACAGTAGATAAGCTACAACATTTACAGCCCACTGTTTCAGACAAATAGCTACCATTATTGCAGTTAAATAGTAAGATGTTTTGGACATTTCAATGGCCTATATATGGACTGAAATTAGTGAACAAACACACTAAAACGTGTCTATATACATCCGAGTCAGAAAAAGGTTAGAACATCTTATATTTGTGAACGTACTGTAGAACAGAGGAAATAGTCTACTCTACATCAACCGTTGTTTTTCTTCCCCCGCTCTTATCTTTTGGAGATATAAACTCAAATTGAAAACCACCTGGATTTATATTTCCGAAGTTTGAAGTACCACAGTATGCAAAAGCAGAGGCTGATCTGCTGAAATTAACAGATGATACAAGATCAAATGACCTTTTTTTGTTGGCTTATCTCTTTTTTTTTCTTTTTTTTTCAAAAAGGGGGAATCCCCGGAAAGAGTTACAGGGATTAGTATATTAGTAACAAGAGATGTTTCTTTAGTTGTGAGAATAAGTTTTTTTTCTTGGGTAGTAAGCCATTTCAGAGGAAGACCAGCTTCCTACAAACACATTTTTTTGAAACATTGGTTCAGCTCTGGGTTAATGTTTGTTTTCTTTAAAATGGCTTATCGTCTGTGTCCTTCTTTCCCTGGAGATAACTCCTGCCTACTACACCAACCAACCATGAAAAGCAGAGAGGAAGAAACAGTAAAGTAGCCAGGGGAGACTCGAAACTGTGGTCGCACAATGAAGACCACGACACCACCAGCCTGAGATCTGAAGCTTTTGTGGGAAAGAGTATCGTTTTGTGCCTTTTTATTTAAAGCTAGCACAAACAAAATTTCTCTAGATCTGCAGAAAATTGTTGGCTAGATTCTGCCTGTCGCATCAGTGGATCAGGACAGCGTTGCTCGGGAACGCGACCACGACGGCACTGGCCAGCCACCACCACGAGATCTAAAGCCAAGTAGTACTATCATTATGGTGTTGCTCCATTGGGCATCGACTAGTTTAGTTTAGAGACCACGGAGGCACCAGCTCAAGATCTGAAGCCAAGTACTATTGTTTTTGTAGGGTTTGCTCAGCTGTGTTGGATGAAGTCCGGCGTATGGTCCATCAACATGCATGGCTGGAACATGATATAATTAACTAATGAGAGTAGATAACTTTCTTGTGCTTAGTGTTGCTCCATGGGATGCTATGCTCTACTGGCAGTTGATAAGTTTAGCTTTACTGGGTGGGAGTAGGGAGTGAAATTGCTGGCAAAGTAAGCAGTCTGGCGTGGCCACCAAGACAGGTACTCCCTCCGTCCCATAATATAAGAGCGTTTTTGACTCACTGCTTGGGTTAGTGGTATTTTTTAGTATTATAGTGTTGTGATTAGTTACAGGCTCACTGCTTGGGAGCAACGACTTAACTCACAAAGCCACCATGACAGCCATCTCTCTGTAGATATCTTCCCTCCCCCTGCAGTTAACGCGCCATACCATATCTCCACCCTCTTCCTTAGCGGAGCAAAAAAACGACACGACTCTCAGCAGACGACTTCCCTCACCGGCGACTGCCTCCACGACGTACGCCGGCCGGCAGGCAGGCGGCCCCCCCTCCCGCGTCTAGGTGCGTACTATTTGTTCATTCCTCTCTTGATCCTGCGGGTACTCCCTAGCAGCGAATTGCAATCCCCAATCAATTTTCTCTGTAGTGAGTACTTATTTACCGCTACATAACTGGTGTGCATTAATAACCGAACAAATTTCTCTTAATTTCTGCAGGTCCTCACACTCACATCACAGATCCTTAGCAATACGTTGGTGTGTCTGAGCAGAGGATGCTCGTGGCCCTCAGTGCGGCGCAATGGGTGGTGGGCAAGGCGCTGGCCCCCATTGCCGATGGCTTGCTGGAGGCTTGGGGTGCTACCAAGAACTTGGGTCTCAACTTCGAGGCCCTTAGGATGGAACTGCTGCTCGTGAAGGCCACGCTTGAACTCGCCGGCGGCAAGCAGATCCAAGGCCAGGCTATGGAGGAGTTGTTGGGGAAGCTGCGGCACTCGGCGCAGTGTGCCGAGGACTTGTTGGACGAGCTGGACTACTTCCGCATCCATGACGAGCTCCACGGCAGGTACGACGCTGCAGATCAGCATGCCAAGGGTTGCATCCATGATTTTTCCCTCAATGCTCGCCACACCGCCAAAGCTGTTGGCAAACTGGTTGGTTTATCAGCAAGGTTGTCTGCTTCCAGCCCTGCATGTGATCCTGGAGAAGTACAAGCTGCAAGACAACGGGTCAGCTGTTGCGTTTGGCCTCATGGTAGGCAGAGGTCATGCGGAAATTCCTCCTTGGCGCCAAATGCCAATCAGGAGGTCAGCGGATGCATGCCCAAGCTCGGTAAACTCCTCCTTTGCTCATCTTCCCCACATGTATGTGATGATCATTCTGGCCAGCCAACTCTTCGTGGTGCATCACAAAGGGAAACACCAGTACTGGGGTTTAATAGAGTTGATGTCTCTGAAAGAATGAAGTGCATTGTTGGGCAATTGCAGCCTGTGCGTAGAGAGGTTACCAAGATTCTGCAGAGTTGTAACCGTATGACTGTCCCTGATATTTCCGAGAGTCGTCCCATTACCACTGGTCAAAGTACAGAGCAGAAATTGTATGGGAGAGACCATATCATGCATACCATCATACATGATATGACCAAGGGTAAATACTGCAGCAAGGATCTAACCGTGCTTCCGATTGTCGGTGCAGGGGGAATAGGCAAGACAACACTGGTACAGTACATATATAGAAACCAACAAGTTCAGAATCATTTTCAAGTCCTTATTTGGGTATGTGTGTCACTCAGTTTCAATTTGAGTAAGCTGCTAGATGAGATTAAAACATATATCCCTCGGGTTGAAGGGGAAAAAGTTGGCAGAGTCGAGGAGCTGATTGAACAGAGGTTAAAATCCAAAAGGTTTTTGCTTGTACTGGATGATGTATGGGAGTTCAATAATGGGGATGACTGGAAAAGGTTGTTGCTGCCATTCAAAGCATCTCAAGAAAAAGGTAGCATGATTGTACTCACGACTCGGTTTCCAGCAATAGCAAATATGGGTAAAACAGCTGATTATATAGAACTGGAAGGATTAAAATCTGAAGAATTTAGGAAGTTGTTTCTTTCGTTTGTGTTTGTTGATGAGCCCTTTACAAGTGATCATAGGTTTTTGCTTGAGACCGGAGATAAGATAATGGAAAAACTAAAGGGCTCTCCTCTTGCTGCAAAAACGGTTGGTGCATTATTGAGAAAAAACCTTAATTTGCGTCATTGGAGAAGAGTCTTAGAAAGTAAAGAATGGGAGAGACAAACCGGTGTCAATGACATTATGTCTGCCTTGAAGCTTAGCTATTACTATCTTCCTTTCCATCAGCGGCAATGTTTCTCCTATTCTGCATTGTTTCCTGAAGATTACAAGTATAGTAATACTGAGCTAATCAACTTGTGGATAGGACTGGATATTTTACAACCTTGTGGTCAAAATCAAACATTGGAAGATATAGGTCTGAGCAATTTAAATGATCTGGTCACATATGGATTTTTCAAAGAAGAGAAAACCAATGGTCGTCTACGTTATGTAATGCATGACCTGCTACATGATTTAGCATTGCACATGGGATCTCATGAATACATTAGTTTACATCGGTCTAATGTGGGATCAGTGCAGATTAAGCCATCCATACGTCACTTGTCTATAATCATAGATGATGATGATACACTATCTCAAGAGAACTTCAAGGGACAATTGAGAAAACTGAAGACAATATTGAAGGTTAAACAATTGCATAGTTTGATGTTATTTGGAGAAATGGATGAGAGCTTTGCCAGCATTTTGGGTGATTTGTTTAGGGAAGCAAATGGTCTTCGTGTTCTCCGTCTGGTTAACATGCCAACTTCTGTGGAGTTCATGTTACACAACTTTTCAGCACTTGTCCACCTACGATACTTATGTCTAGGTACAAAAAAGTATGGGAGGGAGATGCAATTACCACTTGCCATTTCCAGATTTTATCATTTAAGGATTCTGGATCTAGGATCATGGTATGGCTGTCGTGATTTGCCCAGAGACTTGAGCAAGCTTGCAAAATTGCGTCGTTTTTATACCCAGAGTGATGAGCTTCATTCTAATATTTATAGTGTGGGGAAACTCAGACTCTTAGAAGAGTTGAAAGTATTTAGACTCAATAAAGAAAGGGAAGGATTTGAAGCAAAGCAACTAGAGCATTTAACTGAACTGAGGGAGCTTGGCATCTACAATCTTGAGAATATACACACGAAAGAAGAAGCAACCAAAGCAAAACTGATGGAGAAAAACTACCTGGAGAGGTTAACATTAGATTGGGATAGTAAGCGGTCTAATACCGAGCCTTGTGTGGAAGAAGTTATCCTTGAAAGCCTTCAACCACATAGATATCTTCAAGAGTTGTGCATTAGAGGGCACAGAGGCTCTTCTTGTCCAACATGGCTAGGTGATAAGCTCGATGTTGATGCTCTTCAATCTCTTCAGCTCGTTGGTGTTTCTTGGCAATGTCTGCCTTCTTTAGGGAAGATGTGGGGTCTTGGTAAAGTAATATTGAAGCATATTGCCACAATGAAAGAGTTCGTTATAGAGCAAAGCTTTATCAGGCTAGTAAGGCTTGAACTTGTTGGCTTGGCAAGTTTTGAAAAATGGATACCATCACAGGACACTCATCATATGTTTCCTCTTTTGCAAGCAATGATTATTAGGGACTGCCCTAAACTCTTGGAGTTGCCATTTTCAAACCACATTATTAACCCTGCAGATCAAGACTGCAACATTGATTGGTTTCCCAAACTACAAGAGCTTGAGATACTGTACTACTGCCCAGAGTTCTTATTAGTGCCTCATATCCCCTGGACTGAAACACTATGTACTGTCAACATACGAGGTATAAAGCTACTAGAGATGTTCAAGTACTCAAGATCATCCTACAATGGAGTAGGACTGAAAATTGTTGGAAAGGATGAACTGCAGAGCTTAGATCAAGTGTTAGCATGCAATAAACTGTCAGGTCTCGAGCAGCTAGCACTCGAGAAGTGCCCACCTCTGGAGTTAAAGCACCTACTGATGCTAACCTCACTGAAGAAGTTGGATGTAAGAACTTCAGGCTGCCTGGTCGGGCCATTAGGAGGTGAGGGTGATGTGGAATGGCAGCACCCTATTATCCAGGAATTACTTGTGGTCCAGGAATCAGTTGGTGGTCCTAGTGGGAAGGAATTAACAGAGCTTCTCACTCACCTCCCGAGGCTCTCCAAGTTACTTATTGCCGGCTGTGAAAATGTAACACAGCTCGCAGTGAGGGTGGATGTGCAGCAAACAACTTTAGCACCGGTGTCGGTGGTGGAGCAGGAGAAAGAAGAAGATGGGTTGCTACTCTTCCCGGCCCATCTCTGTGACTCACTTAGGGAATTGGTCATCAACAGATGTCCAGAGCTGGTCATGGTGGAAGTGGAAACCCCTTCGACTTGTCTTCCCACTGCAGGAGGAGGGTTCCAAGCCCTTCGGTCCCTCCAGAGTTTACGGATTTTTGACAGCCCCAAGATACTATCCTCCAAGAGCTCGTTTTCCTGCTGCATTTTCCCATCCTCCCTGCAAGTCCTTGAGCTTTATGGTGTGGAAGGCATGGGAACGCTGGAGCCTCTCTCAAACCTCACCTCTCTCACCCGATTAAAGTTGTGCAATTGTGGAGAGGATCTAAGATGCAAGGGTCTGGGGCCTCTCCTGGGACATCTCAGAGAATTTATCGTCTTTGGCAGCCCTAGAGCATTTGCTGGTTGGGATCCCAATCCCAGACGGGTGCTGCAGTACGAAGGAGAAGACCATGAGCTGCATCTTGTTTCCCATTCGAGTTCATCCCAAGTACATATCCTCTGTACGGATGAGGCCATGGGCCTCCTCGCTGCACCCATCTGCAGCTTGTTGTCTTCCTCCCTCACCTGCCTGCACTTTCACCTCCTCGCCTCCGTCCCTGATAAGATTGAGCGCTTCACCAGCGAGCAAGAGGATGCCCTTCGCCTCCTCGTGTCCCTCCAGGAACTCGAGTTTTGGTATTTCGACAAGCTTCAGAGCCTCCCTGCAGGCCTGCAAAATCTTGCCAATCTCCAGCGACTACAGGTCCGCTCATGTCCAGCCATCCGATCACTGCCCAAGGATGGCCTCCCCAAATCACTGCAAGAACTAGATGTCCAGGAATGCGGCAACGAGGAGCTAATACAACAGTGCAGGGGGTTAGTTGGAACCATCCCAAAAATCATACTGCAACATGGAGACTGACAGAAGGTAACCACAACTGCTTCCTTGTTTGTGTCCCCTGTCACTTCCCAGCTCCCAGCATTACACTTGTTTTTTGCATGCATAATAATCTGAGAGTGTTTGTTTCCACCAACTATGCTATGTAGGCCTCTGTCTTGGACATCCCTTGTACATTCTTCTAGCCTTGTAGAGTGTTCAAATCTCACCACACACGCACATTTGTCACATGGATGAGGGTCTTGTAGCCATCTTACTTCATGTACATAAATCTGGTAAGTAAATCTGAACTAGAACCTTAGTCCTTCTGTACAGTATCGATTATATCAACTTCCATGTATTTTTTCATTAAAACCCTTCCATTTATATTCCTGCGGCATCAAATTTACAACTTGTTCTGAACGGTTGTGAAAGTAGTTCTAAATAATCAGTTAGGATTTTTTTTCACCATTCCCCTTTTCTTCTCACAAGTCAAGAAAATAAACATATTGTCCGCTTATGCTTCCTGAGTTTCTGTTTTTTTTTCTTCCTAACTGAAAATCATGAAACCTGTGACGTCACATAATCACCATTTATTTTGGTTCTCTGTGCAGGTGTTTGTTCGTGTTTGTCAGGATAATTTTTTTGCATCCGCATATGTTGCCTTAAAATTTGGGTTCTTGTCAGTTGTCATTCATGCATCGTGCTTGGTAGTCTACTTGCCTGGTTCAGGTCTTAGGATCAACATGTCACTATGGCATAAGTATGAAGTAAATGAGACTTTGGGATCATTCCGCTGATATTAAGGTTAGCAAATTTTTCACACTGCTACATTGCTATCAGTACTAGGTGTTCTTGCATTCATCATTTGTGTTGGCTTGTTGTGCAGGAGTTCTTGTGTTTGTTCTGGTTGTCTTCTGGCCATGTGTGTTTACATTTTATCCAAAACTCATGAAGACTTGGTGGTGTACCTTGAAAATTCAGGTTTGAGGATTAGAAGGTCGCCATGGGTAATTACCAAAAACGGTAAGTTTCACAGTTTTGCTACTGATAAGGTTTGCTGTTTTCCAACTAAGTCTACAATCAAGAGTGCATTCATTCATTATAATTATTGTTGTTTACTGAAATTTCAGTGCATTCTATTTCTACACAGTCTACATTTCAATCTCGCATTCTACAGTACACTCTTGGAGTCGATTTGGATCACAGCTATGTTGAATAGGCATACCCAACATGTACTTAATTTGCATTTAAATCAGCAACGCATTAGTAGTAGTCTGAAGGGGTAGCGCCTACTTGTGCTATTAATGAAGTGCAGTTTAAATTGAAAACCTCTAAGAACTACTCTACAGATCACTTATTTTCCAGTTTTGAGCTATAACAATTCTCACTGCTCCTATTTTGAGTCCTTCCTATTTTAAACAGACATATACATTTTCGGAAGCTCATGTCAGTTACAATGTTACTTCACTCTGTACATCGTTTGGCCGGCCACACGAGAATGTTACTACCCAGTGGATGCAACTTCATATGTTCAGTTCTACGAAAGTATGTCCGCAATGGTTTCCCTCTGCATCTGTACAGAAGGTGGTCGTACCGTTGGCCGATACTCGCTGGATACGTATTGGGAACATATCAGATATGGATTCTCTGGGTCCAGGTCGTATACATATTTTTTAGGGTAATGCCCAGTATGGTCTCCCTTTGCATCTCTATGGAAGGTGGTCGTATGTTGTTTGGTGTTCCTGCGCATGGTTATGAATTGACACACCGTTCTAAAGTTTCAGACCCGAATTATAATTTTTATGTCGGTTGATAGTTGTGGCTTGTGGTATAACTTCAGAACTACACAATACAGTTGTAGCCGCCACAAGGCATGGCTCGTTTTTCTAATCCCTACACTGAACTTTGTAATTGTTTTTTTTTCTGTGTACATGACAAAATAGTGCAATTTTGATCTGATCGGTTTACCCTTAATCAGGGAGTCATATGTGCCAATGATTTACTTGCTGCTCGACTGCTTACATGCGAATCTTGCCATGCTATATTCATGGATCTGTGAGTGCCTCACTCATATTTCTCTTTCCCCTACCACGGTAAAACAAATACGGTGTTACTTTACTTATGTTGATCAATCTCATTGGAAGCAGCGGATCGAATTGGCAAAAAGACGTGGTTGATTCACACAGCCACAGACCAAAGAAAAATAGATTTTGAAGTTGAGCTGCAGCGATGCCATATAAGAAGATGAGTTGCATGGTATGCCTTGATCTTAATGTCTCTTTGAACTTGCTAGCTTTGTGATATTATCCTTAACTACTTGTTCATCGTTCTATTCTTCATAGGCTGCAGCAAATCGAAACCCATCTTGAGCTTACAGTGCTCGTTCTACAGTCAGTTTTGGTGGCCTCTTAATTTGCCGGTACGTATGGAGAGAGACTACCGGCTAGATGGTCAGTGTTGTCTTTGCATGAAGAAAAGTCTTGCTGCGCTGGATGTATTGAGCGTCAGTTTGGTAGATGTTGCAATCACCCAGGGATCCCTTGATGAACAATGTTTGGCTCCATCTGTGGCCAAAATTGCTCCCTCTACTACTGATCACCACTTTGTCTGTTACAGTACTATTATAGATGCCCTAAACTAAATGATCGACATTTAATTACAACTGAATGTGCGCACTATATAGTATGCATGTACTCTTTTTGATGGAATAGACGAGCCAAAGAACCAGCACCAACACACACACACACACACACACACACACACACACACAAAGGATTAATTATGATTCAGGAATAGATGACTAGCTGCTTTCAGGATCAGCTCATCACCGTCAGGGGCCTAATTTTTCTTATCCATGTGCAAGCGCCCCATAAGTTTTGCTGCACGTGGTATCTAAGTTCAGAAAAGAAGAAAATGGTCAGTTTGATAGTTTTGTAGCATGTTCTCATGCATGGAGTTCAACCATTTTACCTCAGTAATTACAACAACTCGCGGAAAAAGTGATTGCATACCAACCTTAATGAGGACAGCAAGAATTGTGGTTCGTCGACATACCAATCATCAGTCTCTACACCCGCTTAACACTAACAGTTGCTACAACTGAACTGAATACTAGCAATGCCCAAGCACCTGTCACAACTCACAACCATAAGCATACAGGGCACCCATTTTTTTTTTTTTTGACGGTGCTACGGCGGGCTTACGCCGGCCTGAACCATTTTCATTATATATAAGAGAAAGATACAAGACATCAGTTACAACAGAAAGCAACCAACACACACAAGAAGGCACAAGAAAGAACAGAAGAACCAGAAAAGAACTACGACAAGCAGCCAACACCAAGAACTTAGCACCCAACAGCACTAGTTGGACCGAGAAGAGCGGAAGCAAGCTTTGTTGAATCAATCAAAAGGAGATCCGTCACCGAGAAGACGTAGAGAAGAAGTTGCCGGCTGCCCTGCGATCACTCTGCATCTTGAAGAGCTAGGAAGTCGCAACCACCGTCGAAGGGCATCCCACTGCCTAGCCACGTCGCGGCAAAGAGAGCCATAGACCGTGCCGAAGGGCAATGTTCCACCGAGACAGGCCCTGCACCTCCTCTAGGCCACACCACGACCACCATAAAAAATAGAGAGAACCAAAGCACTATGCCAGGCAACGAAGCCTCGGACGCCGTCGAAGGGCACCGAACACCGAGACCTCATCGTCGCCACGAGCCCCCAAGAGATAGGCCAACCATCAGCACCGAGGTGACCAAGGCATTGGTCGCCGCCACAGATCACTTCCACCGCCACCACCCTGCACACCAACAACCCAACAAACACTCCAGTCCAGACATCAAGCTGCCAACCGCGGATCCGTGGCCCCAAAAACAACGCCCCCATGGGGGAGAAACGACATCGAGACGCCGTCGTCGTCCGATCCAGAGATGGATCTGAGGCTTTCGCCCGGGGCACACGATTAAGAGGGTACAGTAGCTTCCCGAGGACGCCTTCAAGAAGGGAAACGGCGCCCGAAGGCGTCGCCGTCATCGTTGCCGACAAGATCGACATAGGCTTTCGCCTGAAGCATCCCGTCCCCATCATCTCCGTTCAAGCTGGCCGATGTGCCCAGCAGCCCGAGACCTCCCCGCCCTCCTACCAGTCCATGGCGAGCGTCCCCACTAGGACTAGCTTGAGGCTCCGTTGACACAGAAGCTCACCTCGAGCACCTGCACAGCCGAAGTCAGGTCGTTGTCGGCTGCCACCTGCATTCAAGCCCTTGCCGCCCTCCACACCCCACCACCACCGAAGCCAAACTCAGTCGACGGCATCCACCGCCGACCCCCTGGTCGTGGCCACGAACGCCGGTTGGCCGGGGGAGTTCAGGAAAAGCAGATCTGGGCGCCAAGAGCATCCCAGACTGGCTAGATTGCACCCCCGCACGACCACGCAGCCCGTGCGCGCACACCAACACCTCTGCCCTTCGCCACCTGCAGGCCGACGCCGCACCTGGCCGGCTCGTTGGATCCAGATCCAAGTCATCAGGTCCACCGGAAGCCACGCCACCGCTGCACAGCCGCCCGCCACCGCCTCGCATCCACTACCCTGAGACAGCCCGCGTCGGATGAGACCGCCGCCGACCGCGACCAGATGCGCCGCCGGCAGAGGGCCTCGCGACGCCGAGCCCTGCTTCCTGGATGAGAGAGAGAGAGAGAGACGCCCCGCCGCCGCCGTCCCTGGGTCCAGCGCGAGCTTTGCCGGTGGAAGCCTCTGGCGGCGGCGAGACGGGAAGGGGCGAGGGGGAGGGGTGGTGGCGGCGCTAGGTTTTCGCCCCCGAGTCGCCAGAGCTAGGCGACGCGGGGGGGGGGGGGACTATGACCTCTACCCATTTTGTATGTGCAAGTTCTCAGGTTGCATCAACTATCAACTGGAAGGATACAAATACAATACAAACCACATAATAGCGTCCATGCAACGATGCCGTCGTTTTTTCCAACGCATGAAAGCTTATCACCGATATATACAACCTACTGTAATACATAAGACTTGTCTTTGCCAAAGAGATGACCAGGATAAAATAAGAGGCGCTGGACATCTAATTCATGTTGTGCCAGCATCAATTGATCAGCCTTTGGCTTTACGGCAGCATTTCATGCATCTGAATCCGATGCATGTAACCAAGCAGAAGGATGAGGTGGATGTTGGAATTTACTAGTATTTACTAGTCCAAATAAATTCAGAAATTCTCATTGACACATTATTATTTTGTTAATTGAGAAAATTAATGAGTCAATGATTAATTAGTAACGGTCGCGTTTATTGGGGCTGTTTCTATTTCATTAACAGACGCGGTTATTATGACCGTTTCTGACTCATTAACAAACGCGTTTATTGTTACTGTTTCTATTTCATAAACGGACGTGTTAAGTACGGCAGTTTCTAAATCATAAACGGACGCGTTTATGGCGGCTGCTTTGACTCCCAACATACACTATATAAACCCATACCAAGCCAGCCTTGAGAGTAGGTTGTTTTCGTATGGTTTCTCACCGTTCCAAAATATTGCGCCGCCACTCAAGCCTTCTCCATCCCTCCTTCCGGCGTGCACCAGAAGAAGGGACAGCAGGCCTCCGGAACCCCGCCTCTTGCGATCCTGTACGGGAGAGGGGCGATCAGGTTTTTGGGGAGAGCTCTCGCTCGACTGCTGACAGCGATCACTTCCCCAACGACGACTTCTTCCCCGACATCGGCAACCTCTTCCTCACGACGACATGGCCCAGACCGGGGACAACACAGCCGCTACTACAGCTGCTGCAACGTATGCATCTCTCACTCATCTGTATCAGATCTTGCTACAATTTCTATGTCTAGTACTTGCCGTAGATTGGATATGTTTCCCCATTGTACTAGATATTTGCATGCTCGCTTTAGTTGCTTCTGTCATGATTAATTTTATGATATTTCGGATTAAACCATATGATGAATTGCTAATATATTCAACAATCCAAAAACCTGATAATAGGCAATTTGCTACACCTGCTTTTCTTACGTCGACAAAGCCCGATCGGTTCAAGGGTGTGAACTATAAGAGGTGGCGCACGAGAGCAGTGTTGTGGTTTCAATCCATGAACTGCTATGCGGCCACCAAGGGCATGCCTGAGGGCGATCTTGAACCTGCACAGCGGGAAGCCTTTGAAAGGGTTGATATTATGTTTAAGACAGCCCTCCTCGGTATTATTGATGATTCCATTGTGGATCCTTATATGTCGTTTGATAATGGCAAGGACATGTGGGCCGCGCTCGAGGCCAAGTTTGGGGTCTCGGACGCTGGTAGCGAGTTGTACGTCATGGAGCAATTCTATGACTACAAGATGACTGATGAGCGTTCTGTTGTTCAACAGGCTCATGAGATACAGTCACTCGCTAAGGAACTTGAGCACTTTAAGTGTAATTTACCGGACAAATTTGTGGCCGGTGGCATCATTGCCAAGCTTCCACCTTCGTGGGGCACCTTTGCTACTTCTCTGAAACACAAGAGACAGGAGTTATCCGTTTTGGACCTCATCGGATCTCTTGATGTGGAAGAGAAGGCGAGAGCAAAGGATACACGTGCTCGGGTTGCTGAGGTAGGTTCTGCTGCGCACATGGTGCAGAAGAAAAACTACCAGCCCAACAAGCCTAAATATAACAAGAAGAAATACGAGGGTAAAGGCAAGCCTGACAACAAGTTTAAGCCATCGTCCTCTACCAACTTTAAGAAGAAGAAGGGATCATGCCACGTTTGTGGCGACCTGAGCCATTGGGCTCCGAGATGCCCCAAACGGCATGAGCTGCAGCAGCTGGAGAATAGCGGCAAGACCGCTAATGTTGTCATGGCTGACACCGAGATGAAGGATATTGGGTACGGTATAATTCCTACCATTCTTTCAATTTGTCATTCTCCTGATTGGTTGATTGACACAGGTGCCAATGTACATGTTTGTGCTGATGCCTCCATGTTCTCTTCTTACCAGGTCACAGGGACTTCCCCCGTGCTGATGGGGAACGGGTCACATGCCACTGTTCGTGGTGTTGATACGGTCGATCTGAAGTTTACTTCGGGGAAGATCGTGCGACTGAAGAACGTGCATCATGTGCCCTCCATCAATAAGAATCTCGGCAGCAGTTCGCGTTTATGTAGAGATGGTTATAAGTTGGTTTTCGAGTCCAATAAAGTTGTAATTTCCAAGTATGGACAATATGTTGGTAAAGGCTATGAGTGCGGAGGCTTGTTCTGCCTATCTTTGTCAGACTTATGCAATAAAGTTATTAATCATGTTTGCCACGATAATGAATCTGATATTTGGCATTCACGACTTTGTCATATTAACTTTGGTTGCATGACGCGGTTAGCAAATATGAGTTTAATTCCGAAATTTACTACCGTGAAAGGTTCCAAATGTCAAGTGTGTGTTCAAGCTAAGCAACCTCGCAAGTCCCATAAGACTGCGGAGGTAAGAAATTTAGCCACTGGAGCTTATACATTCTGATCTTTGTGAGATGAATGGCGTGTTGACAAAGGGTGGAAAGAAATACTTTATGACACTCATTGATGACTCCACTAGATATTGTTATGTGTATCTTCTAAAAACAAAAGATGAGGCTTTAACTTACTTCAAAAACTATAAGGCCGAAGCAGAGAACCAACTTGATCGTAAAATTAAACGACTTAGGTCTGATCGTGGTGGAGAGTATTTTTCAAATGAATTCAATTCGTTTTGTGCGGAACATGGTATTATCCATGAGAGGACGCCTCCCTATTCACCTCAGTCAAATGGGGTGGCTGAAAGAAAGAACCGAACTCTGTCTGATTTGGTTAACGCCATGTTAGACACTTCGGGTCTCTCCAAGGCATGGTGGGGGGAGGCGCTAATGACTGCATGTCATGTCCTAAACCGAGTTCCCACAAAGAATAAAACCATTACTCCATTTGAGGAATGGGAAAGGAAAAGATTGAAACTCTCTTACTTACGTACTTGGGGTTGTTTGGCGAAAGTCAATATAGCAATTCTCAAGAAGCGCAAGCTTGGACCTAAAACCGTAGATTGTGTTCTTCTGGGCTATGCTTTTAATAGCATCGGTTATAGATTTTTGGTAGTAAAATCTGAGGTATCCGACATGCATGTCGGTACGATTATGGAGTCGAATGATGCGACTTTCTTTGAGAACATATTTCCTATGAAGGATATGGCTAGCTCATCAAATCAGGAAATACCTATTTTATCGAGTCAGGAAATAACTGAGATTCCTGAACCCACCATTCCAATAGAACACGTTGAGAATCCCTTGGAGGATGACAATAAAGTTCCTGTTAGGAGCAAGAGACAGAGGATTGCAAAGTCCTTTGGTAATGATTTCATTGTGTACCTCGTGGATGACACACCTAGGACTATTTCAGAAGCCTATGCATCTCTTGATGCTGACTACTGGAAAGAGGCTGTCCGTTGCGAGATGGATTCCATCCTGACTAATGGAACCTGGGAGATCACCGATCGTCCCTATGGGTGTAAACCTGTAGGGTGTAAGTGGGTGTTCAAGAAAAAGCTTAGGCCTGATGGTACAATTGAAAAGTACAAGGCAAGGCTTGTGGCCAAGGGTTATACTCAGAAAGAAGGTGAAGACTTCTTTGATACTTACTCACCTGTGGCTAGATTGACCACTATCCGAGTGCTACTGTCTTTCGCTGCCTCGCATGGTCTTCTCGTTCATCAAATGGACGTTAAGACAGCTTTCCTTAATGGAGCGTTGGATGAGGAAATTTATATGGAGCAGCCAGACGGTTTCGTAGTGCCCGGTCAGGAAGGAAAAGTGTGTAAGTTATTGAAGTCATTATATGGCCTCAAGCAAGCTCCTAAGCAATGGCACGAGAAGTTTGAAAGGACTTTGACTTCTGAAGGCTTTGTTGTAAACGAAGCTGACAAATGTGTGTACTATCGCCATGGTGGGGGCGAGGGAGTTATTCTTTGTCTATATGTCGACGACATACTGATATTTGGAACCAATCTTGATTTAATTAAGGAAGTTAAGGATTTCTTATCTCGTTGTTTTGAGATGAAGGATCTAGGAGTGGCTGATGTTATCTTGAACATCAACCTGCTGAGAGATGATAATGGTGGGATTACACTGCTTCAATCTCACTATGTGGAAAAGGTCTTGAGTCGCTTCGGGTATAGCGACTGTAAGCCTTCTCCAACTCCATATGATCCTAGTGTGTTGCTTCGAAAGAATCGACGGATTGCTAGAGATCAACTGAGATATTCTCAGATTATAGGCTCACTTATGTATTTGGCGAGTGCCACGAGGCCTGACATCTCTTTTGCTGTGAGCAAATTGAGCCGGTTTGTTTCCAATCCGGGAGATGATCATTGGCGTGCGCTTGAGAGAGTTATGCGCTATTTAAAAGGCACAACGAGCTATGGAATTCACTATACCGGAAACCCGAGGGTTCTGGAAGGCTATAGTGATTCTAATTGGATATCTGATGCTGATGAGATTAAGGCCACTAGTGGTTATTTATTTACACTTGGTGGTGGCGCTGTTTCTTGGAAGTCTTGCAAGCAGACCATCTTAACGAGGTCAACTATGGAAGCAGAACTCGCAGCATTAGATACAACCACTGTTGAAGCAGAGTGGCTTCGTGAGCTTTTGATGGACTTGCCTGTGGTTGAAAAACCAATACCCGCGATCCTAATGAACTGTGATAATCAAACCGTGATCATCAAAGTGAACTGTTCTAAGGATAATATGAAGTCATCAAGGCATGTGAAGAGGAGATTGAAATCTGTCAGGAAACTGAAAAACTCCGGAGTTATTACAGTGGATTATATCCAAACGACTATGAACTTGGCAGATCCCTTCACAAAGGGTTTATCACGTAATGTGATAGATAATGCATCGAGGGAGATGGGTTTGAGACCCACGGTATGAGTTGTCCACAGTGGTAACCTACTCTATGTGATCGGAGATCCCGTGAATTAGAAGTAAGAGACAAGCTGTTGGTCAGTTGAGAGGAGAGTATTCTTATATTTTATCCCACTCCGTGAAGATGCAATATTCTCCTAATCTGTATGGTAGGTTGACATTTGTCTTAATGAGTTCCAAGTGGTTTACTTATATAAGCGGAGATGTGTCCTACAGAGCATCTCTTGAGGAACTCACCTATATGAGCTTGATTGTTGAACGTCGCAATCTGTGAGAATTGGGTGTTCTCTAATAAACCCAGGAAAGGCCTTCGGAGTATGCCACATAAGCTCCAACCGCGGGGAAGCCTTGCGGCAGCCTAGTATCGGTCTAGACGTTGTGTGAAACTGGTATCACAACAAACTTGTAGTTCAAGGCATAGTCCACTATCCAAGTTGTGAATTAGTGTAACATAACATTCTAGGTGGAAGTTTAACTTAACAGTCTCCACTAAGTACCGGTATATAAACAATGCTTTGGAACTTAAAAATGAGGAGATGTGTCTATGAGATTTTGTGGGGGATTGTTGGAATTTACTAGTATTTACTAGTCCAAATAAATTCAGAAATTCTCATTGACACATTATTATTTTGTTAATTGGGAAAATTAATGAGTCATTGATTAATTAGTAACGGTCGCGTTTATTGGGGCTGTTTCTATTTCATTAACAGACGCGGTTATTAAGACCGTTTCTGACTCATTAACAAACGCGTTTATTGTTACTGTTTCTATTTCATAAACGGATGTGTTAAGTACGACGGTTCCTAAATCATAAACGGACGCGTTTATGGCGGCTGCTTTGACTCCCAACATACACTATATAAACCCATACCAAGCCAGCCTTGAGAGTAGGTTGTTTTCGTATGGTTTCTCACCGTTCCAAAATATTGCGCCGCCACTCAAGCCTTCTCCATCCCTCCTTCCGGCGTGCACCAAAAGAAGGGACAGCAGGCCTCCGGAACCCCGCCTCTTGCGATCCTGTACGGGAGAGGGGCGATCAGGTTTTTGGGGAGAGCTCTCGCTCGACTGCTGACAGCGATCACTTCCCCAACGACGACTTCTTCCCCGACATCGGCAACCTCTTCCTCGACGACGACATGGCCCAGACCGGGGACAACACAGCCGCTACTACAGCTGCTGCAACGTATGCATCTCTCTCTCACATCTGTATCAGATCTCGCTACAATTTCTATGTATAGTACTTGCCGTAGATTGGATCTGTTTCCCCATTGTACTAGATATTTGCATGCTCGCTTTAGTTGCTTCTGTCATGATTAATTTTATGATATTTCGGATTAAACCATATGATGAATTGCTAATATATTCAACAGTGGGGACCTGCACGGCCGTCTTGCTTTTGCTTCCTGCTCACATCAAGGGTTGAACATGTCAAAGATATTTCACTTTTCCATATGATATAGTATAGCTGCTAACTTAATTGCTCATTGATAAGTGTATCTGCTTACTTAATTCCTTTCAAAACAAAATTATCACAACAACATCAAATGAACAAGCAATACTGTTATGCATAAGCAGGGTGCAGGGGACCATACAGTTAGGCTGGAAGATCTAGCAAAAAAAACAGTACCAAGTTAAGCGACTAGGCCGGTGTGAGCCCCTTCCTTCCTGGCTAGCTGGCTAGCTACTATGTGTGCGCTTCTTCCTCTGCTGCTCGCGTGTGCGTTCGTGTGCACTCCTTGCCGAACTTTAGTTAGTAGTTACCCCCTGAGCCGGAAGCTACTTCATGTTACTCCTTCTCTGCATCTACGGATGAAGAAGGTTAGAATCAGCAGGACGTAGTAAATACAACAAATTATGTGGACAGAGCAACCTCATAAATTAAGATGTAGCTAGCTAGGAGAATTTGCGTTGATTTACCTCCAGACTGCTTCCTCCATATCCTCAGTGTACGGTACACCTTCACCTTCCTCCATATCTATCACTATGTTATGCAACATCAAGCATGCGTGGATTGCTTTAGTTAAAGTTTTCAGGCGATGCGTCCCTCCAAGCAAGAACTTGTATGTGTCTTGAAACCTGGCCAACGCCTTCAGTGTGATGTGTTGTCCCCTAAGGCTGCGACCTAGGGTTCCCTAGCCCCCCCCCCCCCCGGCGCGTCGCCGCCGTGGGTTTTCTCCTTCCCGCAGCCGTCGGGCCGCGTCCATCGGCGACATCCCTTGTCCCCAAGTCCATGCTCTGCATGCAGGCTTGGTTTCGCTCTCGAATAACTCAGATCGGATCCCGGATTGGGTTCTGCAAGCACGGGAGACCACCGGCATGGCTTCCTCCATGGATGCAAGTGCTAGTAAGGGAACGGGTCTGCAGATCCGAGTGTACTCCTGGAAAGACTGCATCTAGAAGATGACGAACTTGACAACCTAGTCTGGGAGGATGAAGCAGAAGAACCTGAAGAGAAGCCCAAGTGGCTCGCGCTTGCTAGGGTTCTAACAGGAAAATCCTTTGGCCAAGGTGCTCTGATCACGGATATGAAGGCCGCATGGAATCCAACACGTGAAGTGAGTTGGCGCAGAATTAACTCCAACCTGTTCTCGGTGCAGTTCCAATGTCTAGCAGATTGGAACAAAGCAATGCATCAAGGACCATGGGATTTCAAGGGTATGGCCCTTGTGATTGCTGAGTATGATGGGTTTAAAAACCCAGAATCTGTGAAGCTTGATAGGATTGAAACCTGGTGTCAAATCCACAAACTCCCGGATATGGTGCTGAAGCAAGAGAGGTTTGTGAAGTCCATGGCTGAGCGTATTGGTGAGGTCTTAGAACTGCAAATAGTACTGCCTAATGGATTTGTGGGGGAGTTTGTCAGAGCACGGGTTCAGATAGATGTCAACAAGAAACTAACAAGGTTTGCGAGCTTTACTAAAGCGGGCGAAACTGAATTTTATCAAGTTAAATTTGAGAAACTGCGAGTGTTTTGCTACAAGTGTGGTTTGCTTGGGCATTGGCACGAGGAGTGCGGCACCGGAAAACACAATGTCGAAGAGATGGAATGGGGTCCGTTTGTCTTGGCTCCTAGAAGGGGGCGTGGAGGACGAGGTCGCGGTTCTGGCTGCGGGGCAGATAGAGGATCTGGGAGAGGTGATCATTTTTCTGGGGATGACCCAGATAGAATCTATGGAAGAGGAAGAGGGGCTGGAAGACCAGGGACACAGCAGCATAAATGGGGGTATAATGACAACCATTATCCTGAAGAGAGAGATTCAGGGGATATAGCTACAGATGGTCAGATAATGACACAGAGCTGGCGCTTCAATGCGAAAAATAAAATGAATGCAGATGTGGGAAAGGCAACCGATGAAAATAACTCTACTCGTGTAGGGGCCAAGGAGGACCTGCTGACTCTGGGCAAAAGGGTAGCGGTGGACTCGGCGACACTGGCCTTGCCAAAAAGTGGTACAACGGGACATAGTGGAGCCATTGTACCTGCAGGTAACACTGCTGTGATGGTGGAACAGTTTGAAGATTCAGAAGGGGACCTTGGAAAAATGATGTGGCGGGTACGCCACAGAAAAATGCAAACCGAAAGAAATTAAGAGCTGTAGATGGAGGGGCAGTGGATAGTTCTTCCGTGAATGGTTTGGAGGCCTCCTCGTTGAAGGACCGCCCGTCCCAATGAATTTACTAAGCTGGAACTGCTGGGGAGGGGGGGAATCCCCGGACAGTTCGTGACGTTGCGACACTGGTTCAATCGCATTTCCCCATGTTTGTTTTCTTGTGTGAAACTAGACAAAAAGCAAGTAAAATGAAAAGGATCAGAGGGCGTCTTGGGCTCAAAGGATTTGAGGGTGTTGATAGCAACAGATTCAGTGGAGGTTTAGCTCTTTTCTGGCATGAATCATATCAAGTATCAGTTTTGGGAACCGATGACCGGTTCATTGACATCTCCGTTACTTCCCCTGGAGGCGAACAATGGAGATTAACTGTCGTTTACGGCGAACCTCGAGTGGAAAATAGACATTTGACGTGGTCTAAGCTGCAGGCTTTGAAGCAAGTATCGGATTCACCATGGTTGGTTATTGGCGATTTTAACGAGGCTTTGTGGAACTTTGAGCATATGTCCTTGACTTCTAGACCTGATGCTCAAATGGCAGCATTTCGTGATGTGCTTATGACATGTGAACTCGTTGATTTGGGGTTTATTGGAGTCCCTTACACATATGATAATATGCGTTCAGCCCCTGCAAATGTACGCGTACGCCTAGATCGTCCTATTGCAACCAATGAGTGGAGGAACATGTTTGCGCATGCCTCTGTACAGCACTTAGCGCCCCCCTGCTCGGACCATGTGCCGCTCCTTTTGAAATTTTCCATGGAGCAAGAGAGTCCCAGATCAAAGGCAAGAAGATATGAGATTTTTTGGGAGAGGGATGCTGGGTTACCGGATTTTATGAAGAATGCCTGGACTGCTTTCGGTGCTATGAATAACTTGGGTCAGGTTAATGATGCTCTGAGATCTACCATGGCGTCGCTTAGATCATGGAGCAACAAGAGGTTTGGAAATATTACAAGGGAAATAAATAAATCACGTACTCAGCTAGAGGAGTTGATGAGTATGAATGCTGACCGGCAGGAGATAAGAAAGGTTTCCGATAAGCTTAATGAACTTCTTTATAAAAAAGAGATGCTATGGCTTCGACGGTCCCGTATCACATGGCTCAAGGAGGGCAATAGAAACACAAAATACTTCCAGAGCAAATCTGTTTGGAGAGCTAGGAAAAATAAAATTTGGGAGCTTCATGACAATGATTGTAATGTTTACACGGATTCTGAAACTATGTGTAACATGGCCACCTCTTACTTCAAAAATATTTTTACAGCCGATCCTACATTAAACGCCGCAGTGGTTGTGGATGTCTTCCATGCGGTAATAATAGATGATGAAAATGATAAGCTCTGTGCTGACTTCTCCGATCAGGAGGTATCTGATGCTGTCTTTCAGATAGGACCTTTAAAGGCACCGGGGCCGGATGGATTCCCGGCGAGATTTTTTCAACGCAACTGGGATGTTTTGAAGGAAAATATTGTTAAGGCTGTCAACGAGTTTTTCAGCACGGGAGTAATGCTAGAAGGGGTTAATGATACTTTAATGTCTTAATTCCCAAAATTGCTAATGCTACAAAACTTTCTGATTATAGGCCCATTAGCCTGTGTAATGTGACTTACAAGGTGGTCTCCAAATGTCTTGTGAACATGTTGAGGCCTCTGCTGGATGCTATTATATGACCTGAACAAACTGCCTTTGTATCCGGCAGGATGATCACTGATAACGCGTTGATTGCCTTTGAATGCATTCATCATATTAAGTAGGAAAAAGATCCAACAAAAAGCTTATGTGCATACAAACTTGACCTATCAAAAGCTTATGATCGGGTAGATTGGAACTTCTTGAGGCAAGTGGTGCAAAAGCTGGGTCTTGCTCGTCGATGGATTGACTGGATTATGACTTGTGTCACATCGGTGAGATATTCTGTGAGATTCAACGGAGCCCTCTTGGATTCATTTGCACCGTCGTGTGGTCTTCGGCAAGGTGATCCACTCTCCCCCTTTTTGTTCATTTTCGTTGCTGACGGTCTTTCTGCAATTCTAAGACATAATGTAGAAGTGGGATTGATTACTCCAATAAAGATTTGTCGATGTGCACCGGGTATTTCACATCTTTTGTTTGAGGATGACACACTTATGTTCTTCGAGGCATCGCATGTGCAAGCTGAACAAGTTAAATCATGCCTTGATCTATATGCAAATGCCACTGGTCAACTATTAAATTATAATAAATGATCTATCATGTTTGGTGAAGCATGTCCGGTTAACTCTCCGGAGGACGTTCGAAAAGTTCTAAATGTAACAGTTACATGCTTTGTGGAGAAGTATCTAGGGCTCCCAACCCCTAATGGTAGGACGTCTAAAGGTCGGTTTCAAAACCTACAAGCACAGCTTATGAAGAGACTGATCCAATGGGGGGATGGACATCTTGCACAACCTGGTAGGGAAGTGTTAATTAAATCTGTGGCTGAGGCACTACCAGTTTTCATCATGGGAGTTTTTAAACTACCTTTCGCTGCTTGCGGTTATCTTACGGAAATGGTCAGGAATTTCTATTGGGGAGCCGCGAAAGGATAGCGTAAAGTACACTGGAAATATTGGCAGAAATTACAACAGCCAAAGAGCAAAGGTGGTGCAGGGTTCAGAGATTATCGCCTCTTCAATCAGGCGCTCCTAGCTAGACAGGCCAGGAGATTGCTAACTAGACCTGATAGCTTGCGTGCAAGACTGTTGAAAAGTAAATACTATCCAAACGGCAAGTTGGAGGACACGGTTTTTTCGGACAATGCTTCCTCAACTTGGACTGCAATCAGCCATGGCCTTGATTTGCTCAAGAAAGGTTTAATATGGAGAGTTGGAAATGGAAGGAGCATTCGTATATGCAGGGACGCTTGGATCCCTAGACGTTTTTCATATAGGCCAATCTCTGTTCAGGGCAGGTATCGTTTCGTGTCACAACTTCTGCGCGAGAATGGATCATGGAATTACAATCTGCTCTAGGATGCTTTCCTACCATGTGATGTGCAGGAGATTCTGTAAATAAGAGCATCGTCGCGGCTAGGCGATGATGTGCTTGCATGGGGGCCGGCTGGAAATGGTGTTTTGTCAGTCAAGTCGGCTTATACCTTAGCTTTTGAAGAGACACATAGATCTACTGCAGAATCTTCGAGCTCAGCTCCGGATGGACATCGGATCTGCTGGAAACTTATTTGGAAAATTTTTGTACCTCCAACAGTAAAAAACTTTGCATGGCGTGCAGCGGTGAACTCCCTCCCCACTTGGCAAAACAAGAATAAGCGTAACTTAGAAACTTCGGGAATTTGCCCAATCTGCGAGAGGGAAGAGGAAGATACATTTCATGCACTCTGTAAATGCCCTTTGGCGGTGCAACTGTGGGGATGCATGTCATGTTGGAAATATGCCCTAGAGGCAATAATAAATTGGTTATTATTATATTTCCTTGTTCATGATAATTGTTTATTATCCATGCTAGAATTGTATTGATAGAAAACTCAGATACATGTGTGGATACATAACAAACACCATGTCCCTAGTAAGCCTCTAGTCGACTAGCTCGTTAATCAACAGATGGTCACGGTTTCCTGACCATGGACATTAGATGTCATTGATAACGGGATCACATCATTAGGAGAATGATGTGATGGACAAGACCCAATCCTAAGCCTAGCACAAGATCGTGTAGTTCGTATGCTAAAGCTTTTCTAAATGTCAAGTATCTTTTCCTTAGACCATGAGATTGTGCAACTCCCGGATACCGTGGGAATGCTTTGGGTGTACCAAACGTCATAACGTAACTGGGTGGCTATAAAGGTGCACTACAGGTATCTCCGAAAGTGTCTGTTGGGTTGGCACGAATCGAGACTGGGATTTGTCACTCCGTATGACGGAGAGGTATCTCTGGGCCCACTCGGTAGGACATCATCAAGTGTGCACAATGTGATCAAGGAGTTGATCACGGGATGATGTGTTACGGAACGAGTAAAGAGACTTGCCGTAACGAGATTGAGCAAGGTATCAGTATACCGACGATCGAATCTCGGGCAAGTACTATACTGATAGACAAAGGGAATGATATACGGGATTGATTGAATCCTTGACATCGTGGTTCATCCGATGAGATCATCGTGGAACATGTGGGACCCAACATGGGTATCCAGATCCCGTGGTTGGTTATTGGTCGGAGAGTTGTCTCGGTCATGTCTGCATGGTTCCCGAACCCGTAGGGTCTACACACTCAAGGTTCGATGACGCTAGGGTTATAGGGAAAGTATGTACGCGGTTACCGAATGTTGTTCGGAGTCCCGGATGAGAACCCGGACGTCACGAGGAGTTCCAGAATGGTCCAGAGGTAAAGATTCATATATGGGAAGTCCTGTTTTGGTCACCGGAAAGGTTTCAGGCGCTATCGATAGCGTACCGGGACCATCGGGTGGGGCCACCGGCCCCAGAGGGCTGTGTGGGCCAAGTGTGGGAGGGGACCAGCCCCAGGTGGGCTGGTGCGCCCCCCACCATGGCCCAAGGCGAAGAGAGAAGGGAAGGAGGGGAAACCCTAGGCTCAGATGGGCTTAAGGCCCACCTAGTGGTGCGCCCCCCTCTCTCCCCCTTGGCCGCCCCCCTAGATCGGATCTAGGGCTGGCCGCCGCCCCTAGGGGTGGAAACCTAGGTGGGGGCGCAGCCCCTCCCTTCCCCCTATATATACTTGAGGTTTGGGGCTGCCCAACACACGGTTTGACCTCTCTCGTTTGGCGCAGCCCTACCTCTCTCCTTCCTCGTCTCTCGCAGTGCTTGGCGAAGCCCTGCTGGAGTCCCGCGCTCCTCCACCACCACCCCGCCGCCGTGCTGCTGCTGGATGGAGTCTTCCCCAACCTCTCCCTCTCTCCTTGCCGGATCAAGGCGTGGGAGACGTCACCGGGCTGCACATGTGTTGAACGCGGAGGCGCTGTTGTTCGGCGCTTAGATCGGAATCAACCGCGATCTGAATCGCTACGAGTACGACTCCTTCATCCGCGTTCTTGTAACGCTTCCGCATTGCGATCTACAAGGGTATGTTGATGCACTCCCCTCTCCCTCGTTGCTAGATTACTCGATAGATTGATCTTGGTGATGCGTAGATTTTTTTTTGATTTTTGCTATGATCCCCAACATGTCAACTATTTGGCGTTTGCCACCGTTGGAGGAAATGAAGAATACGGGGACTGAATGGCTATTGGAAGCGCTCCATCCACTCCCTGAGATCGATAGGTGCATGCTAATGATGACACTATGGCGGGTATGGCATAACCGTAATGAAGTGATTCACAACAAGGATCTGCTACCCATGGAAGTGTCCAAGCGGTTCCTCATGAGTTACTTGGACTCGCTCTTATCACTAAAGTACTCCGATGAGGATCTGGTTAAGGGGAAGCATGTGGTCTCTTATGATCATCTACATGAACCAGTAGTGACATTGCCTGCGCCTCGGCGCATCCCTTGGGTGTTACTAATGGAAGGCTGGACTAAACTTAACACAGATGGTTCTTGGTCAGTTGATGGAAGTACAGGTGCTGGTATGGTACTTCGGGATAATTTGGGTCAAATTATCTACACATCATGCAGGGAGCTTTTCTCCTGTAGAAACGCATTGGAAGCGGAGCTCAGCGCATGTATGGAAGGGCTTTCACTTGCCATTCAGAGAACGGAGTTTCCTATTCATGTTGAGATGGATTCCCGACAAGCTGTGAGCATGATCTTTGACGATTCAACTGATAGATCATTCTTCTCTTCACTGGTGAAGGAAATCAAGCATCTAAGGAGCCTTCGTATGACTACTTTTAGTCTTGTTCATCGTGGTCAGAATAGTGTTAGCGATTTCTTGGCTAAGTTTGCTAGAACTCAGAGTAGAACTGTCGTTTGGCTTAACTCTGGCATACCAGAATTTATTGAGCTTTGTAATGCAGACCGTGGCCTTGATCCCACTTAAGTAATACAAAGTTCACCCACAAAAAAAACGCCTTCAGTGTGATGGTCACGACTGCAGAGTGTCTCATGTTGAACTCAGCTTGATAGGGGAAGTTCTGGAGGTCCTCCTTTTCCAACTGGTGAGGTGTGAGGAGCCAGGGGAGAAGAGAGTATACTGCATCACCAATTACATATTCCCCAACTTCAGATCCATCTAAAGATACCTTGAGCTTGTTGCCGTTCAACCACCCGCCCTTCTCACAGCGCTGGAAGAGAATAGAGTCATGCAGAATCACACCAGGCTGAATCCTGCTATGTGACCATTGCATGCCAGCACTAATGAACCTCAAATCTGGATTGACGATGACTTGCAGTATAAGTATAATGCCTGTCTCTGCACTGATTTTAGTTGTATGTATAATACCACAGCAGTTTGGCAGACTATTGATCTTATAAAACTTGGATTTGGTCTTCTCCATTTCATCAGGATATGGCCAGTGCAGGTGGTCGTATTCTTTCTCCACCATAGCATCAACAAAGCTATGGGTTACCAGCGAGACGGTTGACTTGTTCACACCAACAGAGGATCCAAATTTAGTGTCTAGTCTTTTAGAGTTTCGAGTTCTGGTCATAAGTTGTCACGCCGTCGCCGCACCATATTCATCGCCCCTGCCACATACCACCACCAATCCGTATCCATATAACACCGCCCCTGCCATATACCACCACCTCCACCGCTGCCATATTCTACCACCATATATCCACCACCAATCCGAGTTCTTTTCGTTTTAGATTTGTTTTCGAGATCCATTTAGTTTCGGTTTCGTGTTTCCTTGCCTGAGTATGGAGACCCCCGGGCAGTTTTTAGGCCAAAATTTTGACAAGTGAAAATATATTTTCCCTATCCTACTTTTAGGCTTTTCTGAGTCTTTTGAGACACGTGCCATCATACTGTTTTTTTACCGCATTTTTTGGTCGTCGCTGCCTGATTTCCAAAAAAAAGAAATTCGTCAAAAAAATTCGTGCCTATCATCTTAGTTTGACTTGGGAAGAGTTTTGAGACACTCGCCATTATAGTGATTTTCGGCAAAAAAAAAAGGAGCGCAAAAAAACCCCGCAAAAAAAGAGGTGAAAAAAATTCAGTGTGTGCTTTCCCCTTGATTACGTGCAGCGCCGTGATTTTGTTAGTGTTCTAGGCTCGCGTCTCTAGTACGGTCTAGCCTAGGACCAGCATAGTACCGTCGTTGAGCGTTTATTCATCTTTGCTTCTGTGAATTGATTATTGCTGACATTTTTGCTACCATATCATAAGCCTTCCCACCTACACATACATCTACATCGTGCGTTTGACACCACCTCGCAATCGCTTTGTCCAAGCTTTGAGAGTTTTGACTACAACGGTTGCCGATCACCACCTGCTGTTGGTAAGAATTTGAGATTTGCTTGACGGATTTGTGACGCCCCACCATCACCATTTTCTAGTCTATAGGATCATATTTGTTTTTATTGCTGATAACCATGGCATGATCACAAGTCAACGAGATTGACTGGGAAAACATGACGAACAAGGAGTTGCATGATAAATTTCAGCAAATGATGGGTCAACAGGTAGAAGATATGATGACCAGTTTTGGCGACGCACTAGCGAGGATGGATGGCATTGAGAAGTCAATTGACACCAAGTTGGATGCTAAATTCGCTGAAGTCCTTGCGCGTCTACCTCCACCTGCTGCACCATTGCAACAACATCAACAACAACCACCTTCACATCGCGAAATAGCCCTCCGCAAAGCGAGCCGTGTCCCTCTTGAGCCCGGCCAAACTGTTGGTGCCGCTGTTGATACTTTTGTGGCTCCTGCTGCTCCTGAGGAGGAGGACGATTACATGGGAGATTACGAGGATGAGGTTGATCAAAATCAGAACTACGTGCAACTACTAGCACCACAACAATCAGATCGTCCACATGCAAATAATCACAATGGTAGGGCTGCACCACACCCTCAGGTACGAGATCATGACCATCTCCCTAAACTAAAATTGAATATTCCACCATTTGAGGGTAGATATGTTCCTGATATATATCTTATTTGGGAGTTAGAAACCGAACAGCGTTTTACATGTTTAGAATATCCCGAGGAGAGACGTGTTGCTGCTGCTCTTTGTGCTTTCACTAGTTTTGCTTATGTGTGATGGTCTAAATATTGTAGATTATATCCGAATAATATTCCAACTACTTGGGCTGCTTTGAAAACTGCTATGCTTACTCGTTGGGTTCCACCATATTATCAATGTGAATTACTTCAAAAATTGCTAGAGACGATGTGTGGGACACATGTTTGGATTATCCATCGCATTCATGGCAGAAACAAATAATAATTCATCTATAGGGTGGTGATTAAGTACGCAACAAACCAATCTGACTGGGATCATCACTAAATCTTGAGGTGACGAACCACGGGTAGAGAAGGGATTGTGTTGTGGGGAGATTTTCTTGACAGAGGTTGAAGATGGAAGGGCAACCTAGTGGATCGGAAAAGAATGGATGCTAGCCTGCTAGAGGGACGAAGCTCCATGGCGTCGGTGGCGCGGAGCAGCCAGACATCTTCTCTCACACGGTCGAGGTTAGGTCCTGTCCCAGCATGCCTTTCTGACCTCCATGGCAACCAAGCTCAGAGCCTTAGCGAGGTGGCTGCAGCCGTGGCGGATCTGGCAGCCGCCATGACTAGCGCCTGACCTGGTCGATCTTCCTGTTCTCTTCTCTTCTGATGAGATGAGTAGGAGAGGGTGGGAGAGGATAGGGGTAGAGGCTGGCGGTGAGGTGGCGTGAGGCGGACCACTGGTCTCCTCGAGGTTGTGATCGTCGGCGCTGCCTGACAGGATTCGTCCAAGCGGCCAGATTAATAGAAAGGAGAGAGAGGTCGGGGATGAGAGCTCCTATACGTCGCCCGTGTGCGTTCGTTTGGTGCAGCTTCGCTGAGCAACGCGCAAATGGGCGGCTCGGATCAAACACCAAACCTCCTTGTGGATTCTAGCGTACCAAGCTAGCCGAGCTAGCGACATACAACGGATTTATCACAGCGCTAGTCTTAGGCCCTGTTTGGTTCGGCTGTGGATTTCTAAAAGTAGCTGTGAAAAATTTGCTATGGAAAAACAGCCGTGGAAAATCTGATGTGAAAAAAATGTAGGTCATTTAGCAAACCAGCTGATACATGTTTTTCATATTTTGGCCCGCGACGGAATCAGATTTTGGAAAGCACGTCCTGGGCTGCTTCTGCTTTTGGTTCAGATTTTGGCAGCGGATTTCTGAAATCGGATTTTGCTGGGTTCGCCTTTTTGTTCAGATTCAGCTGCGCGGCAGCGGAATCCGTCAATAAAAGCTGGACCAAATAGGGCCTTAAAGTAGCAAGTCAGCGGCAAATATATTTTTTCCAAAAATTCAATTTTTTATAATATACGTCAAATAAATTTTAAAATACAGTGAACCTTTTTTGTAAATAAACACTGAAGAAATTTCAAATACACAAATGAAAATTTTGTAGGATGCGTTGAACAATTGTTTAATGTACGATGAACAAATTTTAAATACACAATTTTTTTTATATGTTGAACAATTTCCTAATATATGATGAACACTTTTTAAATATACGATGAACATTTTTATAAATTTAAGGTGAATTATTTCATAAAAATATACGATGAACATTTTCTTAATACGATTTTTGTAATATGCAGTGGAATTTTATATAATACGCAATAAAGAGAAGAAAAACAAAAGGGAAAAAAGAAACATAAAAGAAAAGATGAAGGAACCAAAACAAAAAAATAAAAAACTGGAAAAAAACAGCTGAAATCCGGATAGAAAGAGTGAAAAAAGTGGAAGCAAAATACCATGGAAGAAAAACTGAAAAAAAAAACCCGCAAGGAACAGGGAAGGAAGCAGCAGCGAATGAACCAGACGGCAAACGCCAATCCCGTAAATGGGCCGGTCCTACCGGAGGCTCGCCTCAGCGAAAGCACACCGTTCTGACGCTAACGAGCGTCAAATAGGGTGTGTCACCGGGGATAGGAGGAGTCGAGGGTGTGCGGCCCTGCATCTCGATCTGCTTCAGGTGGGGAGACTAGTACAGCCCACTGAGCCCAATTTAACACAGAACGTCCAAAAAAGCTCATGGAGCAGTGGCCCAACACGATGAGCGGTGGGTATTAGCGAACGAAGCGAGCTTACGCGCGATTCTCTGCTAACTGATTTGATGGCAGAAACTGCTTAAAACTGACAATTCGACGGCCGGGAATAGTGATAGCATGAGAGGGTTGGAAAAGTGCTCAGTTTTAATGTTTCTAAAATGAGAGAGACAAACTGTTGCCAATGACATTATGCCTGTCTTGAAGCTTAACTATTACTATCTTCCTTCCCATCAGCGACAATGTTTCTCTTATTCTGGAATGTTTCCTAAAGATCACAAGTCCAGTACCACACAGTTAATTAACTTGTGGATAGGACTAGATATATTACAACCTTGCGGTCAAAATCAAACAATGTAATGTATAGGTTGAGAAATTTAAATGATCTGCTCACATACGGATTTTCCAAAGAAGAGATAGCTAATGGTCGTCTGCGTTATATAATGCATGACTTGCTACATGGCTTAGCATTGCATACTGCATCTAATGACTATATTAGTTTACATCGGTCTAATGTAGAGTTAGTAGAGATTAAGCCATCCATCTGTCACTTGTCTATAATATTAGATTATGATGATACAATGTCTCAAGAAAACTTTAAGAGTCAAGTAAGAAAATTGAAGACGTGGTTGACGGTTAAATAATTGCATAGTTTGATGTTATTTGGACAAATGGATGAAAGCTTGGCCAATGTTTTTGGTGAATCATTTAGGGTAAGCAAGTGCTCTTCCTGTTCTCCATCGGGTTAACATGCCAACTTATGTGGAGTCCATGTTACAAAACTTCTCAGCACTTGTCCACGAATGATACTTATGT
>LR738712.1:797694711-797721174 GCA_902687465.1 Secale cereale | reverse complement strand
TTTTTCATCAAGTCATAATCTGTGATATAAAGTTTGCTTGTTGCCTTGATCATGTTGGATTACTGTTGAGGCCTATGAACCTGATCCTTGCTGTTATTTGAAGCATGCAATATGTTCTTTGAGCTCATGCCTTGTTTGCGTCAATCTTGTACTTGTAGCATGTTGTTTTGATGCTTGTAAGATGCCTAGTTGCTGTTTTGGACAACTTATCCTTTAAACTTGTTTAGTGTGTATGTGTTGACCCGTGGCTCTGTTCGGGGCATGCTCTATATAAAACTTGCTTGGTTTTGCTTGTAGATGCATCATGTCATGTTGCATCAATGTTTTGAGTGTGTTCGCTTGATGTTTGAATGCATTTTGCATCAATGCCATGCGTAACTTGTTTTGCTTATATCTTCTAGGTTGTAGCTCCGAATTAAATGAACTTTATATGTAACTTGACTAGAAAATCATGTAGATCATCATGGTGCATGTTAACTTGCTGTATAATAACTTGAACTTAAGGTTTATTCAGTTATGGACTAATTGGACTTGGGGAGTATTCCTCCCCCATGGCCGACGCCCCAAGGAGGGACTTTCCCTCCATGGTGGCTGCCCCTCCTCCTCCTCCTCTAACCTATATATATATACTATGCTATGGTTTTCACTCTATTGGACGTACAAGTTTTGGAGCATCCTCTAGTTTTTCTAGTTCTAGTTCTAGTTGGTCCTAGTTGACTAACTAGTGCTAGGCTAATCCTTTTGTCCTCATAATTAGAAGTCATGTGTGGTTCTAATCTGCTCACTCTAATTCTCCGGCGATGATTAGCTCTGTACGGCGAAGCGCTGCCGTATCGTGAAGGCTGCACGCTTGCAACTGATACGTCTCCAACGTATCTATAATTTTTTATTGTTCCATGCTATTATATTATCCTTCTAGGATGTTTTATGGGCTTTTATATACACTTTTATATGATTTTTGGGACTAACCTATTAACCTAGAGCCCAGTGCAAGTTTATGTTTTTTCCTTGTTTTTGAGTTTTACAGAAAATGAATATCAAACGGAGTCCAATTGACGTGCCAATTTTTGATGATTTTTTCTGCATCAAAAGAAGCCCCCGAAGTAAAAGAGTTGGGCCAGGAGAGTCACGGGCTGCCCACGAGGGTGGGGGGCACGCCCACCCCAAGTGGGGGCGCCCCCCTATCTCGTGGACAGCCCGGAGACCCCCCTCACGTGAGACCTAGGCCAAAAAATCCTATAAATACAGAAACCTCCGGAAAGTAACCTAGATCGGGAGTTCCGCCGCCGAAAGCCTCTGTTGCCACCGAAAACCAATCTAGACCCATTCTGGCAGCCTGCGAGAGGGGGGGAATCCCTCTCTGATGGCCATCTTCATCATCCTGGCGCTCTCCATGACGAGGAGGGAGTAGTCCACCCTCGGGGCTGAGGGTATGTATCAGTAGCTGTGTGTTTGATCCCTCTCTCTCTCATGTTCTTGAGATGGCATGATCTTGATGTATCGCGAGCTTTGCTATTATAGTTGGATCTTATGATGCTTCTCCCCCTCTACTCTCTTGTAATGGATTGAGTTTTCCCTTTGAAGTTATCTTATCAGACTGAGTCTTTGAGGATTTGAGAACACTTGATGTATGTCTTGCGTCGGATACCTGTGGTTACAATGGGGTATTCTATTGATTCACTTGATGTATGTTTTGGTGATCAACTTGCGGGTTTCGTGACCTTGGGAATCTATGCATAGGGGTTGGCACACGTTTTCTTCTTGACTCTCCGGTAGAAACTTTGGGGCACTCTTTGAAGTTCTTTGTGTTGGTTGAATAGATGATTCTGAGATTGTGTGATGCATATCGTATAATCATACCCATGGATACTTGAGGTGACAATGGAGTATCTAGGTGACATTAGAGTTTTGGTTGATTTGTGTCTTAAGGTGTTATTCTAGTACGAACTCTATGATAGATCGAACGGAAAGAATAGCTTCGTGCTATTTTACTACAGACTCTTGAATAGATCGATCAGAAAGGATAACCTTGAGGTGGTTACATACCCTACCATAATCTCTTCGTTTGTTCTCCACTATTAGTTACTTTGGAGTGACTCTTTGTTGCATGTTGAGGGATAGTTATATGATCCAGTTATGTTATTATTGTTGAGAGAACTTCGACTAGCGAAAGTATGAACTCTAGGCCTTGTTTCCTATCATTGCAACACCGTTTATGCTCGCGTTTACCACTTGCTACCTTGCTGTTTTTATATTTTCTTATCGCAAAAACCTATATCTACCATCCATATTGCACTTGTATCACCATCTCTTCGCCGACCTAGTGCACCTATACAATTTACCATTGTATTGGGTGTGTTGGGGACACAAGAGACTCTTTGTTACTTGGTTGCAGGGTTGTTTGAGAGAGGTCATCTTCATCCTATGCCTTCCACGGATTGATAAACCTTAGGTCATCCACTTGAGGGAAATTTGCTACTGTCCTACAAACCTCTGCACTTGGAGGCCCAACAACGTCTACAAGAAGAAGGTTGCATAGTAGACATCAAGCTCTTTTCTGGCGCCGTTGCCGGGGAGGTGGGTGCTTGAAGGTATATCTTTAGATCTTGCAATCGAATCTTTTAGTTTCTTGTTTTATCACTAGTTTAGTTTATAAAAGAAAACTAAAAAAATAGAATTAAGGTTACCTCATATGCTTCATCTTTTTAATATCTTTCGTGAAAATGATGGGAAGGAAAATTGTGCTCAAGTATTAGAAGAAGAACTACATAGAATGCTTGGCATAAAATACTTGAATGATGAGTATGATTGCAATGTTGTTAGTGTGAATCTTTTGAATATCCATGATGCTAATGATATGCAAAGCCAGAAGCTTGGTGATGCTATGTTTGATAAAGATGATATTTTTTGTTTGTAGATTCTTGGGGCAGAGATGAGTTTATTTTTTTAGGATTTTTATTTGTAGACCGTGATTCTTTATAATCAACCATAGCATATTCAGCGCAACCGAGCAATTAGGTTGGATAATCAATGGTGCCTTAGAGCATCTCCAACAGGCGCGCTAAGCGGCGCGCCCAAAAAAACCATTTACCGCGCGCGCAACGCCTGTTTTGCCGCGGCGCGCAGTGCTGGCTCCAGCAGCAGCGCTATTTTGCAGCGCGCGTGTGCTGCTCCAGCGGTGCCCAAAAAATACAGCGCGCGCACACTTTTTTTTCATACTTAAAAATTGCATTTTAATACAAAGATAGATAGTTCAACATAGATAAAAAACATAGTTCTAAAACATAGGTAAAACATAGATAGATAGTAAAACATAGATAGATAGATATATAGTTCGAAAACATAAAAAAAAAACTAATCACTCCAGTCATCATCATCGCCTTCGTTGTTGCTGTCGAAGGAGGTCGATAGCCAGATGTCGAACCAGCGGTCATCTTCATCAGCGAAGATCGCTTGGCCGCCGGCATCGCGGATGGCGGTCTGCTGACACGCCAACTCCCTCCGACGACGCCTGTCCTCGCGGCGACGTTCCCAGAACTGATGCTCGGCGACGACGTCCTCCGGGTGGAGGCGGCGCCACTCCGCCATGCGCCGCTCGTCCTCCTGGGCGACGAGGAGGCGGTTCTGCGCCGCCGTGTGCTCCGCACGATCTCGTGTGGTGTGTAGACGAGGCGGCGGGGCGAGCTCCAACGCCTGCTCGAGCGTGCGGGCGTCGTCGAAGTTCATCTGACGACGCGGCCTGCCTAGGCGCCACGCCGCCGCGTCGTACGCGCGGGCGGCCTCGTGCGCCGTCTCGTAGGTGCCGAGAGGGAGCCGAAGATCGCCGGAGCGTATCTCGGCGTAGAAGCCGCCGCCGTTCGGGCGCTCGCGGACGCCGCGGTAGCCCGACGAAGAACGGCGGCGCGGCGGCATGGTGGCGCGTCGGAGGCGGCGGCGGTGCTCCGGTGCGGCGGCGGTGCTCCGGTGCGGCGGTCGGGGTCGGCGGGCGCGAGAGAGAGGAAGAGAGAGAGGGAGAGGGAGCGGTGCAGCGAGGACGGGCGCGCGCGCGGCGTTTTATAGGCGCGCGGGGCGCGCCGCCGCAAAAAAGGCGCGCGAGAGGCCGCCGTTTCGCGCGCGCGCAAGCGGTTCCCCCGCGCGCGTCTTTCCCGCCGCCGCTGGAGCGCGTTATTTTTTCCGCGCGCGCGAAATCGCCGGTTTAGCGCGCGCGCGCCTTTTTCAGCGCCTGTTGGAGATGCTCTTAATATGCTAAACTGGCAAAGCAACACCTTCAGGGTACTAATCTCAAATTCGATAATTAATATGCTGCTGACACATGCACCAGTTGCACACAAATATGCACTCTTAACCGGCGGCGTTGCCAATGCGGCCGAGGCGGATGGCGTTGATGTAGCAATCTCATATTCGATATTCGATAATCGTCCCCGACGCGCACAAACAAATATGCAGTCTTAACCGGCGGCGGAGCGGATGCGGCCGAGGCGGACGGCGTTGATGTAGTCACGTGGGCTGTGCGACGCAACGCCGGGGACGAGCATGCCGATGACAGCGCGGTAGAGCAGGGAAACGGCACCCTCACGGTACTCACCCCCGGCCTTGACCCATAGGAACATGACTCTCAGCAGGTCGCCCAGCGCGTCGCGATACATGGATGGCGCATGCCGCGGGTCGATGTAATTCGGGTTCGGCACCTCCTCCCGGCTGAGCACCCGCCCGTCGTACCACCCGTCGTAGTACACACACGTCCCACCGTGGCTGTATCCTGCCACCGGCGGCGCGTGGAAGGGCACCCGTGGCACGATGTCGTACCTGTACACCACACGCAGGTAGGCCGCTGCCACCTTGGCTTGGAAGAAGTCGATGAACGCGTCGTCCCCGATGCGCGGCTGCCCGTAGGTGTGCACGGCCCCGAGCCTGCCGATGATGTCCCACTCCCCGTGGAGCGCCAGTACGGCCGGGAAGAGGACGGCGAGCGCGCCCCCAAGGCTGTGGCCCGTGACGACGACGCGGGCCCTCGGGTGCTCCGCGAGCTGCTCGCGCAGCACCCTCCTGAGCTCGTAGTAGGCTACCACCTTCCCCGCGGGGACGACGGCAGGTGCTTCCCTTGGGAAGGCACGCGCGGCGTCCTCGCCGTCCTCCTCCTGGAGGCCGAGCGCCTTAAGGAAGCCGGCATGCACGTGGCCCATGGCGCCTAGGTGCAACCACGCCAGGTTCACGTCTGTCGACCAGTCCTGTGTGCTGAACACCTGCGTGCCGCGGAAAGCCACCATGACCACGCCCGCGTCCTTGCCGCGGTCTGTCATCACGAACGCCTGCGTCGCGCTCACCTCCAGGAACTCTGCATGGGTTTACACTTATTTATTGTTTCATTATATAGTACTCCTAGTTGATTATATATGCTTATAGAACGTTGATCGATCCAACTGGTTTATACTTCTCTTCTTTCTAAATATAAGCCATTTTAGAGATTTCAATATAAACTACATACGAAATAAAATAAGTGAATCTACACTCTAAAATGCTTCGTATGTAGCTAAAAGGTCGATACTCCCTCCGTTTCTTTTTAGTCTGCATATAAGACTTGGTCAAAGTCAAGCGATGCAAAGTTTAATAAAATATATATCAAAATATATCAACATATATAATACTGCACCTATATGCTATGAAAATTAATATCATGATGCATATAGTAATATTGATTTCATATTATGAATGTTGATATATTATTCTATAAAGTTAGTCAAAATTTGTGTAGTTTGACTTTGACTAAATCTTATATGCGGATTAAAAAGAAACGAAGGGAGTACATCCATATTTGAATCTTTAAAAGGTACGTATTATATTTAGAAATGGACGGAGTATATGTTATCTAGCCAGTGCCATGAATGATCGATGTTCATGCATGTACGATCACTGCTTGCTTGCTTCTGGCTTACTATTCCAGCAGCTGTAAAACCCCACGAAATTGAACTGCAAATTAATGAATACATAGCTTATTATGAAGTTGCAAGGACGAGAGAGAAAGATTGTCGTCCAAGGTAGCTAGGTGCGTACCCCCCACACGTTGGCGACGATGTTCTCGATGTATGCGGCGTTTTCATAGGCGATCTTGGCCGCCATGACGGTGACCTCAAAGGTGCCCCCTTGAGTGCACTCTCCGTTCTTCACCCACAGCTGCCGTATGTTGCTGGCCGTCGCCTGGGGGCTCGGCTTCAGCTCGGTTCTACCGTCGACCAGCGCTATGAGCGTTCGGAAGTTGGGCGCCTCCCGATCCAGCGGAATCACAAGATTACCTGCATTGCATTGGGCCTCCTTTGCTTTACAGGAATTTTGTAGGGGATTCAAAAGGATAAGAATTTTGTAGGAGCAAATTGATATTAGCTCAGATGGTTAGGTTTCTTGCATTGGAATAGTTCACCAGGGTCCAAATCTTAGGCTTGGCTCTGGTGCACGCATTGTCTCTTCAGCGGTGTTCGTTTAGTGGGAATATACATTTTCTTCAACTGCGAGATGCCTGTGGTGACTTCGTCGATCTGAGTATGATGTGTCATCTCAGTATCTCGAAGAAGCTCGTAGTGTAGGGTGTGTGCGTTCGTTCACATGTGTGCCTATATGTGAGCATGTTTCATTGTACTGTGTTATAATGATTAATTTTACAGAAATAATTTCTTTGGAGTCCTTTGATTTATAGGGATGGATTCTTTTTTAATTTCTATATGTAGTATAGGATCCAATCCTTCATGTTTTAAAGAAAAAAATATACTCCTACCATTCTCTTATACAAGGCCACAAACTCATATTACATGTATTAAGGTAAAATTTAATGACTGCTTTGCTAGACAATTTTTTTTCGTTACATGGGATCATTAATGCGTCTGTATGCATGCAAGGAAGAAATGAGAAGGAAGTAGTACATTATCATTATGACTACATGCATGGAAGTGTTAAACAAGTTAGTAGCACGAGGAAACATTATTAATTTTTGTCTCGACTACTGTTAGGGACCTTGTACAGATGCAAAATGTATTTTTGATAGTGGCCTTGTATAAGGAAATGGAGGGAGTATCAGCTTAAACTCGATGAAAAAAAATTGTATCATATGCATCAAATTACATATTTCCCTGTAAGAGTACATGTTCTCACTTTCTATAATTTTCCTATCTCTACAGAATGTATATCCTGTGAATCAAAAGGGGCCTTAATATATATGTATATATTGCGCCAAAAACATGCACCTCATTTTCAGTGGTCTTTTTTCCGATGCCTTGCATGCATACTCTGCCGTGTTTTTTCTCGGGGAAATCCGGATGCATACAAATTGCATGCTTGTGTCCTAGGAGAGCTCATTTTATTCTTTTCGAATGAGCGCCACACCGGAGCACATGCGATGCGGCGTCCCAATCGACTTTTGTCCTTCAAAATTTATATGGAGAGAACTGAGAGAGTGTCAATTTAGTACTGTACCAAAGGACATCGTGAGGTAAATTTTCTATCACCGTGGACGTTTGTGTCTGGTCCAAGTCAGTGCCAAAAATCAGTACGGGACACGTATTGTCACCTATCTAATTAAACTCATGTCCTGTCGCAGTGAACCCGTGTCAATAGCAATCAGCTGTGTTTGTGTTGTCGATCTCAGCACCGAAAGTCTCATACCAAATTACTTTTTCCAATCAGGTTTATTTACTTCTCATATTTTCCTCAAGTTTTAACCATAGCTTAACAATAAAACATAAGTTGCACGATATAAAAAATATATTAATATATTTCTTTTCAAAACAGGATTATAATGGTACTAGTTTTGTGGTATATAACTTATAATATTTTTAATTAAATTTAAAATCAAAATCGGACCCAATATGCGAAGACGACTAATAAACCCGGAGGGAGGTTGAGCCCTACGCGCTTCGATCTGCTGGTCATCAACGCATGGCGCCTAATCAGAGAGGGACTTGTTTTGTAGTCTAACCGAGGGAGTACGACAAAACTAACATTTTGAAAAAAAAACTAAAAGGATGTATCGAAGGAGCCAAGGAGGCCTCGTATTTTGTTTTACCAACGTAGTGGTAATCAAAGTAATTATGATAGCATGTGTGCACACACAAGATTTGATATGGATAACGACTTGTATATATAATAATGAACAACTACACGAAATTAGTATTTGTGGTGTCCGTGTCAGGACCGAGAGTCACATACGAAGTTACTTCCTCCATCCAGGTTTATTTCCTCCTCCTATTTTTCTCTCTTATTTTGACCATTGATTTAACAAGCAAAACATAAATTGTATGTCACAAAAATTATGTTATTAGATTTGTATTCGAAAGAGGTTTAAATGGTACTAGTCTGGTGGTGCATAACACATGTTTTTTAATTAAATCTATAGTCAAAATTTGACCCAAAATGCGATGACGGAAAATAAAACCAGATGGAGGCTAAGCCCTAAACGCATTGAACTGCCAGTCATCAGCATGTGGCGCCTAGCCATTTCTTTGTAGTCTAACTGAGAAAGTATTAGAAAAAACTAGCATTTTCAAGAGAAATTAAGAGGGTGTACCGAAGGAAAGCCTCGTGTTTTATTTTACAAATGTAATGGTAGTCAAAGTTATTATGATAATATGTCTACACGCACATCAGGATTTGATATGGACAATGACGTGTATATATGACCAATTACACCAGATTATAGTAAGAACCCTAAAAACCATAAAACACACCCAGAAATAAAACATGTCAGGGAGAAAATACACACAAGAATATATGTTATGAGTGCGTTGCACTATGTGATGAAAAACATGTGCTTTGCCCGGACACGTCATGTCACCTACTAATTGAACTCATGTCCTGTCACAATGAGCCTCGCACATGTTGATAGCAACCAGTCATGTCTGTGCTGTGAGTATCAACACTCGAGAGTTCATACGGAACTATTTCCCCATCTTGGTTTATTTCCTCCTCGTATTTTCCAAAACATAATTTGTATGTCACATAAATTATATTATTAGAATTTTATTCAAAAGGGTTTTTAATGGTACTATTTTTGTGGTATATAACATATATAGTTTAGTTAAATCTGAATTCAAAATTTGACCCCAAATGCGGAGATGACAAATAAAACCGAAAGGAGGATGAACACTAAAAGCACCGATCTGCCAGTCATCAGCACTTGGGTCCTAGGGATTTCTTTGTAGTGTGACTGACGAAGTATTAGACAAAACTAACATTTTCAAGGGAAATTACGAGGGTGTACCGAAGGAAGCCTCATATTTTCCTTACAAATCTAATGATTGTCAAATTTATTATGATAGCATGTCTACACACACACACATCAGGATTTGATATAGACAACAAGTTTTATATATGGACAATTACACCATATTAGTGTAAGAACCCTAAAAAGATATAGATACCCATAAAGAAAACTTATCAAGGAGAACATACACACAAGAATATATGTTATGAGTTTGTTGCATTGTGTGATGAAAAACATGTGTTTTGCTCGGATACGTGGTCAAATACTAATTGAACTCATGTCATGTAAGAATGAACCTGTCCCGTGTTGATAGCAACCGGTCATGTTTGTGTTGTTCAAATCAACACTTGAGAGTCCCATACGAAAGTATTACCTCCATCTAGGTTTATGTCCTCCTCATATATTGTCTGAAGTTTTTGACAGTAGATTTAAGTAGGAAAACATAAGTTGTGTGGCACACAAATATTATATTTGTATTCTAAGGAGGTTTTAGTGGTACTAGTGTTGTGGCATATCACTTATATTTTTTAATTAAATCTGCATTCAACAATTGACCCAAAATGTGGAGACGACAAACAAACCCGAAAGAGCGTTGACTCCTAAACGTATTGATCTACCAGTCATCAGCATGTGGCGCCTAGAGATTTCTTTCTAGTTTAAGAAAGGAAGTATTAGACAAAACTAGCATATTTAAGAGAAATTAAGAGGGTGAACAAAATGAAGCATCATATTTTATTTTACCAATCTAGTGGTTGAAAGTTATTATAAGAGCATGTCTACACACACACATCAGGATTTGATATGGACATGACTTGTATATATGAACAATTGCGCGAAATTAGTGTAAGAAACTCCATAATGAAAATTTATCAGGGATAAAAACACACATGAATATAAGTTGTGAGCGTGTTGCATTGTGTGATGCAAAAACATGAGCTTTGCCCGGACACGTCGTGTTCACCTACCAATTGAACTCATGTCCTGTCACAATGAACCTACACCGTGTTGATAGCAACCTAGTGTATCTGTGCTGTAAGTATCAACACTTTGGAGTCTTATACAAAATTAATTCCGCCGTCCAGGTTTAATTCCTCCTCATATTTTGTTTCAGATTTTGACCATAGATTTAACTAGCAAAACATAAGTTGTATGTCACAAAAGTATAATATTAGATTTTTATTCAAAAGAGGTTTTTAATGGTACTTGTTTCTTGGTATATAACTTATAGTTTTTTAACTAAATATAAATTCAAAATTTGATCCAAAATGCGAAGACGACAAATAAACACGGGCGAAGGTGGAGCACTACACGCATATGGATCTGCCAGTCAGCAACATGTCACCTAGCGATTGCTTCGTATTCAAACTGAGGCAGTATTAGACAAAACTAGCTTTTTAAGAGAGATTAAGAGGGTGCCAAAGGAAGCCTCATATTTTATTTCGCCAATCTAATGGTATTCAAAGTTATTATGATAGCATGTCTACACGCACATCAAGATTTGATATGGATACTGACTTGTATATATAAATAATTACGTCAAATTAGTGTAAGAACCCTAAAAACATAAAAGATACCCATAAAGATAACATGTTAGGGAGATAATACACACATGAATATAGGTTATCAGTGTGTTTTGCATTCTGTCACACATGAATACATACCTACCAAATGAACTTATCCCCTGTCACAATAAACCTAGCCCATGTTGATAGCAACAAGTCATCTATGTGTTGAGAGTCTCATATGAAATTACTTCCTCCATCCAAATTTATTTCCTCCCTGTATTTTCTCTCAAGTTTTGACCATTGATTTAACTAGCAAAACATAAGTTGTATGTCGCAAAAATTATATTATTATATTTGTATACAAAAGCGTTTTTTATGGTACTAGTTTTGTGGTATATATTTATATTTTTGAATTAAATCTAAAATCAGAATTTAACACAAAATACGAAGGCGGCTAATAAACCCGAACGGAGGATGAGCACTACACACATCGATCTGCCAGTCATTAGCACGTGGCACCTAGGAATTTCTTTGTAATCTAACAGAGGAAGTTTTAAACGAATTTTTCTATCTAAAGAAAATTAAGAGGGTGTACTGAAGGAAGCGTCATGTTATTTTGATTACCAATCTAATAAATCCTCCGTCCCAAAATAAGTGTCTTTGACGGAGGAGTATTAGTCAAAGTTATTATGATAGTATGTCTACACACACACATCAGGATTTGATATGGGTCACGACTTGCATATATATTACCAATTATGCCAAATTAGTATAAGAACCCTAAAAACACAAAAGTTACCCCTAAATAAAACTTATCAATGAGGAAATACACACATGAATAAAGGTTATGACTTATGAGTGTGTTGCATTGTGTGATGCAAGAACATGTGGTTTTCCTGAAGAAAACTTATCAGGGAGGAGATACACACATGAATATAAGTTAGAGTGTGTTCCCTCGTGTGATGTAAAAAACTAGGTATAATACGTTAACTGTGTTTCTTCCATACGTAATAGTAAGTTAATTTGTAGATCAGCTGAAATGTTTCTTTGATTTATATATAAGCCAGCCTAGGTGCACGCGTGTCCTCATTTTCAAGATGAATTAAGATCATCCATGCATGGCCCGTTGATCCTGACTCAGGAAGTCAGGATCGAGATGCTCATATATACGTAAAGTACGTCAAATAATAACGTGTAGGTACGTACATCTCATGATGCTCCCTATGATCCCAAATAGGCCGCCATTGGCCGCGACGAAGTTGAGGAGGAACTCGACGACGGCGCCAAACCACTTGGCTGGGTAGTAGGCAGCGGCGAGGGCCCTCTGGATCAGCTGGGTGAGTGCCACGAGCAGGTCGCCTGGCGTGTTATCCAGGACTGTGTCCTGGTCCCTGGAGTTGACCAAGGTGTAGCTGCGCCTGCGCAGGAGCAGCAGTGACATGATGTCGACGAGCCGCGCCTTCTCCGGCGGCATGATCAGCTTCTGCACCCCGCCGTCCTGGCAGGAGGAAGAGGAGGAGAAGCTGTACAAAGTGCTGGTTAGGTAGGTGTATGTGATGTGCGACCGAATGATGGGATGGAAGAGAAGGGTGCCCTTTTTGTAGGCGAAAATACTAGACACGCGGACTGGACCGACGGAACTTTACTTACCAGCTTACTTGTCCTAGATACACTGACATACTTCAACGGACTTCACGGTCTAAATAACATGCACTAATCTAATTGGCCCTCATTTTAACTGGTGGGGGGCGTCCTAGTTAACCAAATCACAGCCACTAATCTTTAATTAGGGGAGCAACTAGTTAACAAGCGCTCCTTCGGGAGCCTCGCGGCGATCAACGTCACTTGACGCGCTCTCAGTCATTCGCCACGTGTTGCGCTCTGGACGCTCCCTCCGGATTATATTTATTTTATTTTTTCACATGCGTTTTTGGCTTGTTAAGCGGGGTTTTTTCGACGTTTTGGTTTTCCACCGGTCTTACTTATCTTTTCGACGGAAAAAAAATTCAACAAAAAAATTGTGCGAAAAAACACGTTTTTTCGCGAGAATCACGGGTTTGATTCCGTGAGAGCGACGGTTGTGCTTTCGCGAGAGTCACGGCCGTGCCTCTCGGAAAGGGAAAAAAACGCGTTTTCTGTTTTTTTCCTTTCGGGAGAGGCACGGGCCGTGCCTCTCGGAAAGGGAAAAAACATGTTTTCTGTTTTCTTTTTTTTTTCGCGAGAGTCATGGTTTTGCTTTCGCGAGAGGCACGGTTGTGCTTTCGCGAGAGTCACGGCCATGCCTCTCGAAAAGAAAAAAAACACATTTCTGTTTTTTTTTCGCGAGAGTCATGGTTTTGCTTCCACGAGAGGCACGGTTGTGATTTCGTGAGAGTCACGGCCGTGCCTCCTCGGAAACGGAAAAAAACACGTTTTCTCTTTTTTTTTTCTACCTCGAGAGTCACGGTTTTACTTCCGCCAGAGGCATGGTCGTGATTTCGCGAGAGGCACGGTCGTGACTCTTTCGTAAAGGGAAAAAACCAGTGCGTCCGGTTCGGTTTTTGCGTCTGGTTTTTTTCGTGAAAAAATAATTCGTCAAAACATATCAACATGGGATCTAGTTTTAAAGATCTCAACGCCAGGAATTCAAAGGTGAAAACGGTTCGAGATTTGGATGCATGGTTTAAAAGATAAAACGTTTTGAATAAATGAATGTACGAAAAAAAACGCCCAGGTTGCGACAAGTGGCGCACATGCAGCACGCCACTTGTTGCAACCCCGGGGGTTCGGGATGATCTTTGCAACGAGTACTCCTCAACTAATGATTTTGTTTAATTAGCCTCGTAAAACCTCCCATGTGTGTAGCATGGCGGCCCATTTTAACTGGTGGGCTAGACGGCCAGCCCGTAAACCACCTATAAATTGCCTGTTAATGTAGCAAAGCTCTTTTGTAGGGATCGGATCGATGTGGATTATGGTAATCAAATCGTCGCAAGCAATGGTTACCAGGAGGAGTATTTGATCTTAATTGTCCATTGAATAGAGATATTTTTGATCAGGCAAACACTTCGATTCAGCCGACGGATCACATGCCGGTATCCACAGCCTCCTTTGTGTGATGTTGTGTCTTTGCGTGCCTGCTGTATTTTCTAGAAAACTGATTGGTTCCATCTGGATGTAAACAGCCCCATCGACAACCGTCTCGTGTGATGGACGCGTGTCCTGGGGGTGTGGGCCAGGCACCGCATCTCATCCATGTCTCCACAGACGCGCCAGAGCCACTCATTCATCTTCTTCCTTCTTCGAATCACGTTTACTCCAGCCCCCGGCAAGCTCTGTTGTAGATCTCATCCATGCTTTTCTACCTCAACTCTGGTAGCTCAACCACCACAAGCTGGACTCCATTCATGTTCTAAGTCACGCAACTTCAGCTGCTCTGGCCATCGCACTCCCCCTACGATGTGGCGGCTGCGTCCATTTGTTGATGCAATCTTTTTCTATGTGCTTTTGCTTCGGGGGTGATGCTGCTACAAAGGAAGCTTGCCGGCGCCGGAAGATGAATCCGGCTGGTGTTGCAAGTCGGGTCGCTATGATGCAAGATTCCGTTGTTGGAAGCATTGCAGCAACGCCGGCTTTTCCAGCGATGTTGCGACGGATGTTGTGGATGACGTCCTAGCTAGCTACAACGGCGGTGAGTCGGCTCATGCAAACACGATGGCGGCCCGACTGCTCGGCGATGCTACGACGGTGGTGCAGCTTCTCCGGCGATGCTGCGATGACGGTGAGTTGGCTCTCGGCTGCCTTAATATATACGTATATATTGCGCCAAAAACATGCACCTCATTTTCAATGGTCTTTTTTCCGATGCCTTGCATGCATACTCTGCCGTGTTTTTCCTTGGGGAAATCCGGATGCATACAAATTGCATGCTTGTGTCCTAGGAGAGCTCATTTTATTCTTTTGGAATGAGCGCCACACCGGAACACATGCGATGCGGCGTCCCAATCGACTTTTGTCCTTTAAAATTTATATGGAGAGAACTGAGAGAGTGTCAATTTAGTAGTACTGTACCAAAGGACAGTGTGAGGTAAATTTTCTATCATCGTGGACGTTTGTGTCTGGTCCAAGCCAGTGCCAAAAATGAGTACCGGACACGTGTTGTCACCTATTAATTAAACTCATGTCCTGTCGCAGTGAATCCGTGACAATAGCAATCAGCTGTGTTTCTGTTGTCGATCTCAGGACCGAGAGTCAGGTTTATTTACTTCTGGTATTTTCCTCGAGTTTTAACCATAGATTTACTAGTAAAACATAACTTGCATGATATAAAAAATATATTAATATATTTCTTTTCAAAACAGGATTATAATGGTACTAGTTTTATGGTATATAACTTATAATATTTTTAATTAAATTTAAAGTCAAAAATGGACCCAATATGCGAAGACGACTAATAAACCCGAGGGAGGTTGAGCCCTACGCGCTTCGATCTGCTGGTCATCAACACATGGCGCCTAACCAGAGAGGGACTTGGTTTGTAGTCTAACCGAGGGAGTACTAGACAAAACTAACATTTTGAAAAAAAAACCTAAAAGGGTGTATAGAAGGAGGCCTCGTATTTTGTTTTACCAACGTAGTGGTATTCAAAGTAATTATGATAGCATGTGTGCACACACAAGATTTGATATGGACAACGACTTGTATATATGATAATGAACAACTACACCAAATTAGTGTAAGAACCCTAGAAAACACAAAAGATTCCCATATTGAAAACTTATTAGGGAGAAAATACACACATGGATATAGGTTATGTGTGTGTTGCATTGTGTGATGCAAAAACATGTGCTTTGCCCGGACACATATTGTCAGCTGCTAATTTAACGCATGGCCTGTCACAATGAACCTAGCACGTGTTGATAACAATCACAGATGTTTGTGGTGTCTGTGTCAGGACCGCAAAATTACTTCCTCCATCCAGGTTTATTTCCTCCTTGTATTTTCTCTCATATTTTGACCATAGATTTAACAAGCAAAACATAAATTGCATGTCACAAAAATTATATTATTAGATTTGTATTCGAAAGAGGTTTAAATTGTACCAGTCTGCTGGTGCATAACACATGTTTTTGTAGTTAAATCTATAGTTAAAATTTGACCCAAAATGTGAGGATGGAAAATAAAACCGAACGGACGCTAAGCCCTAAACGCATTGATCTGCCAGTCATCAGCATGTGGCGCCTAGGGATTTCTTTGTAGTCTAACTGAGAAAGTATTAGAAAAAACTAGCATTTTGAAGAGAAATTAAGAGGGTGTACCGAAGGAAAGCCTCGTGTTTTATTTTACAAATGTAATGGTAGTTAAAGTTATTACGATAATATGTCTACACGCACATCAGGATTTGATATGGACAATGATGTGTATATATGAACAATTACACCAGATTATTGTAAGAACCCTAAAAACCACAAAAGTCACCCAGAAATAAAACATGGCAGGGAGAAAATACGCACAAGAATATAGGTTATGATGTGTTGCATTGTGTGATGAAAAACATGTGCTTTGCCCGGACACGCCATGTCACCTACTAATTGAACTCATGTCCTATCACAATGAGCGTCGCCCATGTTGATAGCAACCAGTCATGTCTGTGTTGTGAGTATCAACACTCAAGAGTCTCATACGGAACTATTTCCCCCACCTAGGTTTATTTCCCCCTCGTATTTTCTCTCAAATTTTGACCACAGACTTAGCAAAACATAATTTGTATGTCACATAAATTATATTTTAATTGTACTACTTTTGTGGTATATAACTTATATTTTTTAGTTAAATCTAAATTCAAAATTTGACCGGAGTCTCATGATGTTCACTAGTGATGTCTCTCTCCCAAAAGACGATAAAACAGCTATGTGAGGTAAACAAATTACAGCTGGGCAATTGACAGGACCACGAACGCAAACCAATGCTGCCTACATTGCAAGAAAGGTTGAGGTTCAAAGCATGGGCGGTACGCCAAAGTAAGTAGACCGAAATCCATCAATATCTACTACTAATCATCCATCTTGAGATATCTATCCAGAACATCTCGCTGGTATTAAGTTGCGAGTCCCATCCATAGTGTAAACTCAATGCAACAGACAACTGCATTAAAAGAACTTTGCGTAAAGTAAACGATCCTTGCACCCGCGGGCACAAGCACCGTTGTTTTCCCCCTTGTGGCAACAGCACATCCCCTAGACTCATGTTTCTGTCACTCAAGCTAGTCATCGAGGGGCATGAACCCACAATCGAGCGTAACGTTCCCTCTTGGAGTCACTACCTACAACTCGGCCAAAGCAATAAGTAACAACGGGGAACATGCAAGAATTACTTATGAACTAAAATATAAAAGAGGTGAATCAAATATATTAGTCAAGATCAATCTGAACATAATCTCATAATCCATCGGATCCCAGCAAACTCAACATAGCAACAGCATAAGGATTACATAGGTGCCTCGATCATGTAGGGCAGCTCACGAGGACTAATTAGTGAAGCACAAGAACGGGAGGAGAACATCACATAGCTACTGGTCATGGACTCATGGTCCAAGGGAGACTACTCACGAGTCATCCGGGAGGCGTCCATGGTGGTGGAGAAGCTCCCGGTGGTGATCCTCCCCTCCGGCAGGGTGCCGGGAAGAGTTCTCCTGGTGCTCCCGATCTTGGAAGCGGCGGCGACGGCGGAACAAAGATGTGATCGCGAAAAGAGTTCCTGTTCTGAGGGTTTCGGAGGTCCCTCTAAATATATGCCAAAGAGGGGCACCGGACGGGCTCCGGGGGGCCCAGGCGCCCCCCCCGGCGCGGCCCGGGGGGGGGGGGGGGGGCGCCAGGGCGCCTCGAGCCCTGGTGGCCCCCCAAGGCTGCCCTTCGGACGTAGTGTTGTTTCCGGATCGCTGATTTTTTATATAATTTTTCTGGATTTTTCTGGGCAGTTCTCGAAACGTGAAAACCTGAAATACAAAAACAGCCGAAAACAGAATCTGGCACTGGGGTGCACTGGATTAGTAAGTTAGTCCAAATATGATCAAAAGTGTATGGAAGTGTATGAATATCATAGCAATATCACCCAAAAGTGGCATGGAGCAAGCAGAAATTATAGATACGTTTTGGACGTATCATGTACCAAGTATTTATGTTTTGAAGCTTCACAATACTACTCACTAATTCAAGTTTTCAGAGAGTTTCGCAGCTTTTTGAACTTCGAAAAAATTTCAACAGTGAAGTTTTCAGAAAAATTCCAGAAAAATTTAAATAAAAATTTCCACGTCGGGAGAGACCCAGAGGGACCTGGGGCCAGCCAGGGGGACCCACCAGTGGCCCAGGCGGCCAGCTGGCGCGGCCCAGCCCCTGGCCGCGCCCACAGGGTGCCTGGGGCCCACATGGCCCCCCTCTAGGTATGTCTTCTTCCTCCCTCTCTCTTTTTCTCCAAAAACGCGAGTTCTGCACTTGTTCTTGTGTTCTTGCTGTTCTTGGAGGCGATTCTTCGATCTCTCTCTACAGCCCATCATTTGAGCTGAGATTTTGAACAAATACTCCCTGAAATGAGTTTGTTAGGAAGGGCAAAAGGGTGGCTTGAGAAGAGGAGGCCTGCACACTCCGATCGAGTTACTAGAGCCGCAGCTTCACCCTCGACTGCTAGGGTGAGCTATAATGAAGATCATGTGCCCCTGGAGTTGTTGGAAGACACAAGTCCAGCACGTGCGATGACGTTTCCATGTGATGAATTCCTTGAAGCTGCGGGAATCAAGGATGAGTTTTATAATCTTTGTGCTAATGCAGGTTTGACACGGCTCGTCACGTGCCGTGTTACTCAATATCAAAAACTCACCTCCAGTTTCATTAACAGTTTTAGATATAATCCTGATTCAGGTGCTATTGAGTTTAAAATTTACAATGATCTTATCACCATGACTTTGGGAAGGTTTTGTGAAATAATAGGTGTGCCAAACATTGGGAGGACGGCTAGGATGGCCACTCAGCCCTCCGAGCTGAAAACTGTTGGGGAACGTTGCATGGGAAACAAAAATTTTCCTACGCTCACCAAGATCAATCTAGGAGATGCATCTACGAGGGGAGAGTTGGATCCACATACCCTTGTAGATCGCTAAGCGGAAGCGTTCAAGAACGCGGTTGATGGAGTCGTACTCGCCGCGATTCAGATCGCTGAAGATCCAAGCACCGAAGCAACGGTGCCTCCGCGTTCTTCACACGTACAGCTCGGGGACGTCTCCTCCTTCTTGATCCAGCAAGAGGGGGAGGAGAGGTTGATGGAGACACCGGCAGCACGACGGCGTGGTGGAGATGGCGGTGGAGGATTCCAGCAGGGCTTCGCCAAGCACTGTGGGAATTAACGAAGATGGATGTGGGAGAGGGAGGGCAGCGCCGAGGCACGAACGTGTATGGCTGCCCTCCCTCTGCCTCTCTTTATATAGGGGGGAGAGAGGGGAGGGGGCGCCCTAGGGTTTATCCCTAGGGGCGGCGGCCAGGGCAGATGGGGAGGGGGCGGCGCCCCCTGGGGCTAGGGTTTCCCCCCCAGGTGCCTTGCCCCCTACTCCATAGGGGTGCGGCAGCCCTAGGGGGGGCCAGCCCCCTTGGCGCATGAGGAGAGGGCCCAGGGGGGGGGGCGCACAGCCCTATGAGGGCTGTTGTGTTCCCCCTTTGTGGCCCATTAGGCCCGAAACTCCTTCCGGGACCCCGAAACCCCTTTCGGTCATCCGCCGACTTCCCGTTGCTCCCCGGAACACTTCCGGACTCCGATCACTCTCATCCTATATATCAATCTTCGTCCCCGGACCATTCCGGAGACCCTCGTCACGTCCGGGATCTCATCCGGGACTCCGAACAACCTTCGGTAACCATGCACTGTTCTCACTAACAACCCTAGCGTCACCGAACCTTAAGTGTGTAGACCCTGCGGGTTCGGAAACTATGCAGACATGACCGAGACACTCCCAGGTCAATAACCAATAGCGGGATCTGGATACCCATATTGGTTCCCACATGTTCCTCGATGATCTCATCGGATGAACCACGATGTCAAGGATTCAGGCAATCCCGTATACAATTCCCTTTGTCTCGTCGGTATGTTACTTGCCCGAGATTCGATCGTCGGTATCTCTATACCTAGTTCAATCTCGTTACCGGCAAGTCTCTTTACTCGTTACCATAATACACAATCCCGTGACTAACTACTTAGTCACTTTGAGCTCATTGAGATGATGTATTACCGAGTGGGCCCGGAGATACCTCTCCGTCACACGGAGTGACAAATCCCAGTCTCGATCCATGTCAACTCAACAGACACCTTCGGAGATACCTGTAGAGTACCTTTATAGTCACCCAGTTACGTTGCGACGTTTGGCACACACAAAGTACTCCTACGGTGTCAGTGAGTTACATGATCTCATGGTCATAGGAACTTATACTTGACATGCAGAAAACTATAGCGATAACTGATACGATCAAAAGCTATGTTTAACGTTTGGGTCTCGTCCATCACATCATTCTCCTAATGATGTGATCCCGTTATCAAATGACAACTCATGTCTATGACCTGGAAACCGCGGTCATCTTTGATCAACGAGCTAGTCCTGAAGAGGCTTACTAGGGACACAAAGTTTGTCTATTTATCCACACATGCATTTGAGTTTCCAATCAATACAATTATAGCATGGATAATAAACGATTATCATGAACAAGGAAATATAATAATAACTCTTTTATTATTGCCTCTAGGGCATATTTCCAACAGTCTCCCACTTGCACTAGAGTAAATAATCTAGCATTACAAGGTAATGAATCTAACACCCATAGAGTCTTGGTGTTGATCATGCTTAGCCCGTGGAAGAGGCTTAGTCAACGGATCTGCAACATTCAAATCCGTGTGTACTTTGCAAATGCTTATGTCCTCCTCCTTGACTGAATCGCGGATGGAATTGAATCGTCGCTTTATGTGTCTGGTCCTCTTGTGAAACCTTGGTTCCTTGGCTAGAGCAATGGCACCAGTGTTGTCACAAAACAGAGTCATTGGGTTTAGTGCACTAGGCACAACTCCAAGATCTGTCATGAACTCCTTCATCCAGACACCTTCCTTTGCCGCCTCCGAGGCAGCTATGTACTCCGCTTCGCACGTAGAATCGGCTACCACGCTTTGCTTGGAACTGCACCAGCTTACCGCTCCCCCGTTGAGAATATATACGTATCCGGTTTGAGACTTAGAGTCATCCGGATCAGTGTCAAAGCTTGCATCGACGTAACCCTTTACGACGAGCTCTTGATCACCTCCATAAACGAGAAACATCTCCTTAGTCCTTTTCAGGTACTTTAGGATATTCTTGACCGCTGTCCAGTGATCCATACCAGGATTACTTTGAAACCTTCCGGCCATACTTATGGAAAGGCTGACATCTGGTCTTGTGCACAGCATTGCATACATGATAGAGCCTATGGCTGAAGCATAGGGGACGACACTCATCTTTTCTCTATCTTCCGCAGTCACTGGGCATTGAGTCTTACTCAACTTTGTACCTTGCAATACCGGCAAGAACCCCTTCTTGGATTGATCCATTTTGAACTTCTTCAAAACTTTATCAAGGTATGTACTTTGTGAAAGTCCTATCAAGCGTCTTGATCTATCTCTATAGATCTTGATGCCCAATATGAAAGCAGCTTCACCGAGATCCTTCATCGAAAAACTCTTGTTCAAATACCCCTTCATGCTATCCAAAAATTCTATATTGTTTCCAATCAGCAATATGTCATCCACATATAATATTAGAAACGCTATAGAGCTCCCACTCACTTTCTTGTAAATACAAGCTTCATTATAAACTTGTACAAACCCAAACGCTTTGATCACCTCATCAAAGCGAAGATTCCAACTCCGAGATGCTTGCACCAGCCCATAAATGGAACGCTGGAGCTTGCATACTTTGTCAGCATTCTCTGGATCGACAAAACCTTCCGGTTGTATCATATACAACTCTTCCTTAAGAAAACCGTTAAGGAACGCTGTTTTGACATCCATCTGCCAAATTTCATAATCGAAATATGCAGCTATCGCTAACATGATTCGAACGGATTTAAGCATCGCTACGGGTGAGAAAGTCTCATCGTAGTCAATTCCTTGAACTTGTGAAAAACCCTTTGCCACAAGTCGAGCTTTATACACGATGACATTGCCGTCAGCGTCCGTCTTCTTCTTAAAAATCCATTTATTCTGAATGGCCTTCCGACCTTCAGGTAATACTTCCAAAGTCCATACTTTGTTTTCATACATGGATCCCATCTCGGATTTCATGGCCTCTAACCATTTGTCGGAATCCGGGCCCACCATCACTTCTCCATAGCTCGTAGGTTCACTGTTGTCTAACAACATGACCTCCAAGACAGGGTTACCATACCACTCAGGTGCAGTGCGTACCCTTGTCGACCTACGAGGTTCGGTAGTAACTTGATCAGAAGTTTCTTGATCATCATCATTGACTTCCTCTTCAACCGCTGCAGGCTCCATAAAAACATCTTTCTGTGCTGCGCAACTTTCTGGTTGAAGCAGAGGTTCAACAACCTCATCAAGTTCTACCTTCCTCCGACTCAATTCTTTCGAGAGAAACTCTTTCTCGAGAAAGGACCCGTTCTTAGCGACAAACACTTTGCCCTCGGATCTGAGATAGAAGGTGTACCCAACTGTCTCTTTTGGGTATCCTATGAAGACACATTTGTCCGTTTTGGGTTCGAGCTTTTCTGGCTGAAGCCTTTTGACATAAGCATCGCAACCCCAAACTTTGAGAAAAGACAACTTAGGTTTCTTACCAAACCATAGTTCATACGGTGTTGTCTCAACGGACTTAGATGGAGCCCTATTTAAAGTGAATGCAGCTGTCTCTAACGCATATCCCCAAAACGATAGTGGCAAATCGGCAAGAGACATCATAGAACGTACCATATCTAATAGGGTTCGATTACGACGTTCGGACACACCATTACGCTGTGGTGTTCCAGGTGGCGTCAACTGTGAAACAATTCCACATTTTCTTAAGTGATTGCCAAACTCATAACTCAGATATTCTCCCCCTCGATCAGATCGTAGGAACTTGATCTTCTTGTTACGATGATTCTCAACTTCACTCTGAAATTGCTTGAACTTTTCAAAAGTTTCAGACTTATGCTTCATTAAGTAAATATACCCATATCTACTTAAGTCGTCAGTGAAGGTGAGAAAATAACGATATCCACCGCGCGCAGTGACACTCATCGGACCACACACATCAGTATGTATGATTTCCAATAAGTCACTTGCCCGTTCCATTGTTCCTGAAAACGGGGTCCTAGTCATCTTGCCCATGAGGCACGGCTCGCATGTGTCAAGTGATTCAAAATCAAGAGACTCCAAAAGTCCATCAGCATGGAGCTTCCTCATGCGTTTTACGTCGATATGACCCAGACGGCAGTGCCACAAGAAAGTGGTACTATCGTTGTCTACTCTACATCTTTTGGCATCAATGTTATGAACATGTGTATCATCACTATCGAGATTCAATAAGAATAAACCCCTAACTTCGGGTGCATGACCATAAAAGATATTACCCATATAAATAGAACAACCTTTATTCTCTGATTTAAATGAGTAACCGTCTCGCAATAAACAAGATCCAGATATAATGTTCATGCTCAACGCAGGCACTAAATAACAATTATTCAGGTTCATAACTAATCCCGATGGTAATCGAAGAGCGAGCGTGCCGACGGCGATCACATCAACCTTGGAACCATTCCCCACGCGCATCGTCACTTCGTCCTTCGCCAGCCTCCGTTTATTCCGTAGTTCCTGTTTAGAGTTGCAAATGTGAGCAACCGAACCGGTATCAAATACCCAGGCACTACAACGAGAGTTGGTAAGGTACACATCAATAACATGTATATCATATATACCTTGCTTGTTGTTGTTGTTGCCCCCCTTCTTGTCTGCCAGATACTTGGGGCAGTTCCGCTTCCAGTGGCCGTTCCCCTTGCAATAGAAACACTCAGTCTCTGGCTTAGGCCCAGCCTTGGGTTTCTTCACTGGATGAGCAACTGCCTTGCCACCCTTCTTAGAGTTACCCTTCTTGCCCTTGCCATTTTTCTTGAAACTGGTGGTTTTATTGACCATCAACACTTGATACTCCTTCTGGATGTCTGCCTCAGCGACTTTCAGCATTGAAAACAGCTCGGCGATGGACTTGTTCATCCCTTGCATGTTGTACTGCTGCACGAAGCTCTTGTAGCTAGGTGGGAGTGACTGGAGAATTCTGTCAATGATAGCCTCCTCCGGGAACACAAGTCCCAGATCAGCTATGCGGGTATAGTACCCAGACATCTTCAGCAAGTGCTCACTGACAGACGAATTCTCCTCCATCTTGCAAGCAAAGAATTTATCGGTGGTCTCATACCTCTCGATCTTAGCATTCTTTTCAAAGATGAACTTCAACTCATGGAACATCTCATATACTCCATGACGTTCAAAACGCCTTTGAAGTCCTCCTTCCAAGCTATACAACATGGCACACTGCACGACTGAGTAGTCATCCGAGCGCGTCTGCCAGGCGTTCATAACGTCCACAGAGGCCGGAGCGGGGGGTTCACCTAGCGGTGCACTTAGGACATAAACCTTTTGGGCAGCTGTGAGGATGATCCTCAGATTGCGGAGCCAGTCCACAAAATTGCTCCCATCATCTTTCAGTTTAGCTTTCTCTAGGAACGCATTAAAATTCAGGGGAGCTACTGCGCGAGCCATCTACAACAAAAGATTTGCAAAGACATTTTAGACTATTGTTCATGATAAGTGAGTTATTACCTAATCAAATTATTTATAACTCCCACTCAAATTGACATCCCTCTGGTCATTCGAGCGTGACATGATCCAGATCCACCAACCCAAGTCCGATCATCACGTGAGATGAGGTGGTGTCAATGGTGAACATCTACATGTTGATCATATCTACTATATGACTCATGCTCGACCTTTCGGTCTTCCGTGTTCCGAGGCCATGTCTGTACATGCTAGGCTCGTCAAGTCTAACCCGAGTGTTCTGCATGTGCAAAACTGGCTTGCACCCGTTGTATGCAAACGTAGAGTCTATCACACCCGATCATCACGTGGTGCTTCGAAACGACGAACCTTCGCAACGGCGCACACTCGGGGGGAACACAATTTTTATCTTGAAATTTTAGTGAAGGATCATCTTATAATGCTACCGTCGTCCTAAGCAAAATAAGATGCATAAAAGGATTAACATCACATGCAAATCATAAGTGACATGATATGGCCATCAACTCGTGCTTTTGATCTCCATCTTCAAAGCACCGGCATTATCTCCATCGTCACCGGCGCCACACCATGATCTCCATCATCATGATCTCCATCATCGTGTCGCCATCGGGGTTGTCGCGCGCCCACCATGCTCTTACTACTATTGCTACCGTTTAGCGATAAAGTAAAGCATTACAAAGCGCTTAATGATTGACACGCAGGTCATACAAAAATTAAAGACAACCCTATGGCTCCTGCCGGTTGCCGTATGCATCGACATGCAAGTCGATATTAACTATTACAACATGATCATCTCATACATCAAATATATCTCATCATGTCATTGGCCATATCATATCACATACATACCCTGCAAAAACAAGTTAGACGTCCTCTAATTTGTTGTTGCATGTTTTACGTGGCTGCTATGGGTATCTAGCAAGAACGCTTCTTACCTACGCAAAACCACAACGGTGATATTTAAGTTGCTATTTAACCTTCTACAAGGACCGCCTTGTTCTATTCCGATTCAACTAAGATAGGAGAGACAGACACCCGCCAGCCATCTTATGCAACAAAAGTCATATGTCTGTCGATGGAACCGGTCTCATGTACGTGGACATGTAAAGTTGGTCCGGGCCGCTTCATCCCATAATACCGCTGAATCAAGAAAGACTAAGGAGGGAAGCAATCTAAACATCAACGTCCACAAACCCTTTTGTGTTCTACTCGTGAAAGCATCTACGCAAGATCCTAGCTCATGATGCCACTGTTGGGGAACGTTGCATGGGAAACAAAAATTTTCCTACGCTCACCAAGATCAATCTAGGAGATGCATCTACGAGGGGAGAGTTGGATCCACATACCCTTGTAGATCGCTAAGCGGAAGCGTTCAAGAACGCGGTTGATGGAGTCGTACTCGCCGCGATTCATATCGCTGAAGATCCAAGCACCGAAGCAACGGTGCCTCCGCGTTCTTCACACGTACAGCTCGGGGACGTCTCCTCCTTCTTGATCCAGCAAGGGGGGGGGGAGGAGAGGTTGATGGAGACACCGGCAGCACGACGGCGTGGTGGAGATGGCGGTGGAGGATTCCAGCAGGGCTTCGCCAAGCACTGCGGGAATTAACGAAGATGGATGTGGGAGAGGGAGGGCAGCGCCGAGGCACGAACGTGTATGGCTGCCCTCCCTCTGCCTCTCTTTATATAGGGGGGAGAGAGGGGAGGGGGCGCCCTAGGGTTTATCCCTAGGGGCGGCGGCCAGGGCAGATGGGGAGGGGGCGGCGCCCCCTGGGGCTAGGGTTTCCCCCCCAGGTGCCTTGCCCCCTACTCCATAGGGGTGCGGCAGCCCTAGGGGGGGCCAGCCCCCTTGGCGCATGAGGAGAGGGCCCAGGGGGGGGGG
>LR738712.1:797671607-797694378 GCA_902687465.1 Secale cereale | reverse complement strand
GGGGGGGGGGCGCACAGCCCTATGAGGGCTGTTGTGTTCCCCCTTTGTGGCCCATTAGGCCCGAAACTCCTTCCGGGACCCCGAAACCCCTTTCGGTCATCCGCCGACTTCCCGTTGCTCCCCGGAACACTTCCGGACTCCGATCACTCTCATCCTATATATCAATCTTCGTCCCCGGACCATTCCGGAGACCCTCGTCACGTCCGGGATCTCATCCGGGACTCCGAACAACCTTCGGTAACCATGCACTGTTCTCACTAACAACCCTAGCGTCACCGAACCTTAAGTGTGTAGACCCTGCGGGTTCGGAAACTATGCAGACATGACCGAGACACTCCCAGGTCAATAACCAATAGCGGGATCTGGATACCCATATTGGTTCCCACATGTTCCTCGATGATCTCATCGGATGAACCACGATGTCAAGGATTCAGGCAATCCCGTATACAGTTCCCTTTGTCTCGTCGGTATGTTACTTGCCCGAGATTCGATCGTCGGTATCTCTATACCTAGTTCAATCTCGTTACCGACAAGTCTCTTTACTCGTTACCGTAATACACAATCCCGTGACTAACTACTTAGTCACTTTGAGCTCATTGAGATGATGTATTACCGAGTGGGCCCGGAGATACCTCTCCGTCACACGGAGTGACAAATCCCAGTCTCGATCCATGTCAACTCAACAGACACCTTCGGAGATACCTGTAGAGTACCTTTATAGTCACCCAGTTACGTTGCGACGTTTGGCACACACAAAGTACTCCTACGGTGTCAGTGAGTTACATGATCTCATGGTCATAGGAACTTATACTTGACATGCAGAAAACTATAGCGATAACTGATACGATCAAAAGCTATGTTTAACGTTTGGGTCTCGTCCATCACATCATTCTCCTAATGATGTGATCCCGTTATCAAATGACAACTCATGTCTATGACCTGGAAACCGCTGTCATCTTTGATCAACGAGCTAGTCCTGAAGAGGCTTACTAGGGACACAAAGTTTGTCTATTTATCCACACATGCATTTGAGTTTCCAATCAATACAATTATAGCATGGATAATAAACGATTATCATGAACAAGGAAATATAATAATAACTCTTTTATTATTGCCTCTAGGGCATATTTCCAACAAAAACCGTCATCAACTCTCTCTGCAGCATGAGTACGAGGGATATTCATCGGTCGAAGATCTCCAGCATCTTATTTCCTCACCTCAGGTATTTTGCATATTATGTTGCTAGAGGGGTGTTAGCTCGTGACAACACGAGCAGCATTTCTGCTCCGGATATTGCTATCCTGGCAGCAGCCCTCTCAGGGAGGTCTGATTATAATCTGGGTGCCTTAATTGCTCGACGCCTTGCTATGAACGGTAACAAGGGGGACTTATATGGTGGCATTTATGCCACACTTATCTTAGAACATCTTGGAGGCACCCCACACCCTGATGATAATCCTTGTACTTATTTAAGCTTTGATCTTGCTGCTATGAAAAGGCATAAGTTTGTTACCATGGCTTCTAAGCTGGATAATCTTGTTTATATCTTGCGTTTCGGAACTACCGCGGAACGCGAGATCCGTCAACCTGCACCTCTTTTGTTTGATTTTTCTCGCAGGAACGGATGGTCCTTTGATGTTGTCCAGTTCGATGAGTTCATGGTCCAGTATCAGTTTCATAACCCCATGGAGGGGGTTGTGCCCGACGAGGAGGAGCACGGTGAGTTACCACCTTTCCAGGGAGATACCGCCACCGAGTTTGGTGAAGGGTCTTCCTCTGCTTGGCGTACGGACCCTTCCTCGTGGGAGACTCCGAGGAGTTCGGTATACGCGCCAGCATCCTTCTACGACCCTTGGTCTCACCACCATACCCCCGGAGCAGGAGGCTCCTGGGGGCAGTAGCTGCTACCAACTTAGGCCAAAAGCCTAAGCTTGGGGGAGTACGTTCCCCTCTCACTTTTACATTGTATTATCCGTTTTGTTCGCTTTGATCTTTTCGAAGTTTTTGCCCGTTCTTCTTTATTTCCCTCTTTGCAAAAACAACAAAAAGATTTTCTTTTTCTTTTGCTTTCGTTCAACCTTTAAAATAATCCAAAAAGATTTCCTTTTTCTCTTTAGTTTGCTTTGTTTTCAGAGTTTAGCTCGAGTCCGTGATGGCATTTAATTATATTTCCTACGTTCGATCGTGCAAGTGACAGGCACTAATGACGAAGATCGACTGAAGGGAAGCAACAAGGAAGACCGGTATGAACTCTTCTTGTTTCTACTTTTGTACATATGCCTGTACTTATGATCTAGAGACCAGCTTGTAGCGACATAGTGCTATGTTTACAATGCTCCTCCAGTGGTTCATGCTTTCCTTGTGGCTAGTCTCGAATAACTAGAGTATATAATGTGTTATTGAAATGATCTACATGCATTGCATTGTTCATAGTTCGGTATACTAAGGTGGTATTTCCCTTTAGAGAATTTTTTGGATTGACTTGGCACATGCTTACACATGTTTGAGACTAAAAAGTCTGCTCTGCCTTGATGATCTTTGAGTTTTAGAATAGTTATATCACTTTCATGCCCGATTCAATGTTGCTTTGTCGCTCTGCATGATTATGGCCGTTATTGCTCTCTAGTTGGTCGCTTCCCAGTCTTTTGCTAAACCCCCACCTGTACTAAGCGGACTGACTGCTTGTGCATCCAAAATCCTTAAAACCTGTTATGCCATATGAGTCCACCATACCTTCCTATACATGGTATTTACCTGCCATTCCTAACGAAGACTTTCGTGTACCACCTCGAAATTAATCAAAAGCATTTCTCTTTTTGTGCCTATGTTTTAGCTCATGAGGAAGTAGTAGTTAATTCATGATCTTTTTAAGTTGGACAAGTTTCACCCCTGGATTGCATGTCTAATGTGCAAACCCTTAATACGAGAAGGAACTGGCATAGAGTGCGCCCGGCTCAAAAAGATAACATAACAAACAAACCCTCCTTCACGCTTTGTTCATGAGAAATCAGAAAACTTTGCCAGTGATAAACAAAGGAGATTAAGAGGATGTGATCGTCCTCATGCGGGAGCCGTTCCTCGAGACTTGTCCAGCTCAAGAAGTGATTGAGTTATCTACTAGCATTCGTTGACGAAATATGCACCTCTAGAAAAAACGTTTTTACCTCTGTTTTTAAAACCAAGAGCTCTGGTACATGTTTAGTTTTTGTTTCCGACCACGGGTTTTCAACCTTGCAAACAAAAACCACGGTTCGAGAGTCTCCACCTTCTTTCTTCAAAGCACTAACTAGAGAGCATAATGGTCATTCTGAGTGTAATGTGCATTGTCCCAAAGTATTACATTGTCTTCTGCATGCTTGTGATATGATTTATTCTGAAATTCTTAGTTCTAGTCTCCTTTAAAACTCTGGAGGAGTTTCTGCATTTATGTTTTGCTTCACTCATGGAGGCTAGCGAGATACCACCCTGATATGCTCAAGCTATGTGCAATGTAATATTGTCTTGATTTTCAGTAATATATTATTTACTTTTAAGTATTTGTGAATGGTCACTTGAAAGAAGGATTGCTCCTTGCATTGTCCTCATAGTACTGTTTCAATACTTGCTAGACTCTTTTCGTAGTACATGCTTATATACATCTAATGAAGCAAAAGAGTTTGTCAAAGTTTTCTTTGTCGCGTCCAGTTCGTTGAACTGAATTGCTTGAGGACAAGCAATATGCTAATCTTGGGGGAGTTGATACGTCTCAAACGTATCTACTTTTCCAAACACTTTTGATATTGTTTTGACCTCATTCTTGCATGATTTGAACTAAACTAACCTGGACTGACGCTGTTTTCAGCAGAGCTGCCTGTATGGTTTTATTGTGTGCAGGAAAACGGATTTTTAGGTATCTCAGAAAAATCCACGAAAAATCACAGAAAATCCACGCACTCGAAGGAACCAGGAGCCAGAAGGGGGACCAGAGGGGGACCGGGGGGGCCCAGGCGCCCTGGTGGCGCGGCCCAGCCCCTGGCCGCGCCGGGGGGTCGCCTGGGTGGGCCCCACGCCCCCTGGTGCCCTACTTTGACTCGTATTTTTACCCGTGACGAGGAAACCCCAGATCAGAAGTTCTTTTTGCAGTTTTCGTCGCGGAGCCGCCGCCACCCTCTGTTCTTCTTCGGGAGGGCTAATCTGGAGGCTGAATTGGCCTCCGGAGAGGGGAGATCGTCGCCATCGTCATCCTCATCACCACTTCATCATCCCTCCATGACTTCTCCTTCCATGTGTGAGTAATCCCCTGCTGTAGGCGAAGGGGATGGTAGGGATTGGATGAGTTAGATCATGTAATAGTTTGTCAGATTGTTGGGGGCATGCTGCCTATCATCTACTATGGTGTTTATCATCTTTGCCTCAGCTTGTTATTCTTAATGCTTGACACTTAGGGCCCGAGTGCCATGATTTCAGATCTGAACCATATGTGTTTGCATGAATATATTTGTGTTCTTGATCCTATTTATGAGTTGTTTGCACCTGTTACGGTTCGGAACCGGCGATCCCAAAAGTGACAGCTTGGGACACCAAAGGGGATGGTCCGTAGTTTGAGGATTACATGTATCCATTGAGTTCATTGCTTTGTTCCGGTGCTCTTTGACAGGAGCACCTTAATCTCCATAAGTTCCTTTTGGCCCCGTTCGTAGCGGGATGGTAGGACAAAAGATGTTGTGCAAGTTCTTATTGCAAGCACGCACAACTACCTACGGGATACATGCCTAATGTTTGATATTTTCCTAGATGATCATTACTTTTCCGTGTGCCGTGCCCCAAGTTAGAATCATGATATATCTCATCCATGCAGCGCCCAACCATCCATCTCCCTAGCCTACAGTGTTTTAAATCCTGCTTGTCACTAGTTGCTACTTTTGCTAGTTACCTTTACTATTTACTTTTGCTGATTACTTTTACTATCACTATCATCACTATCATATCACTGTTACCATTTATCTTTTGTTACAAGTAAGTATATTTCAGGTGCGGTTGAATTGACAACTCAACTGCCAAAGCTTATAAATACTCTTTGGCTCCCCGTGTGTCGAATCAATAAATTGGGTTATTCTTACCCGCGAAGACTATCTCGATCCCTTACGGTTGAGGGTTATCAGTCACTTGAAAGAAGGATGGCTGCGTGCACTGTCCTCATGGCATTGTTTCAATACTTGCTAGACTCTTTTCGTAGTACATGCTTATATACATCTAATGAAGCAAAAGAGTTTGTCAAAGTTTTCTTTGTCGCGTCCAGTTCGTTGAACTGAATTGCTTGAGGACAAGCAATATGCTAAGCTTGGGGGAGTTGATACCTCTCAAACGTATCTACTTTTCCAAACACTTTTGCTATTGTTTTGACCTCATTCTTGCATGATTTGAACTAAACTAATCCGAACTGACGCTGTTTTCAGCAGAGCTGCCTGTATGGTTTTATTGTGTGCAGGAAAACGGATTTTTAGGTGTCTCAGAAAATTCCACGAAAAATCACAGAAAATCCACGCACCCGAAGGAACCTTGTACCAGAAGATGGGCCAGAGGGCAGCCAGGGGGGCTCCAGGCGCCCTGCCCTGGCGGCCCCACCCCTGGCCGCCGCGCCAGGCCGCCTGGGTGGGCCCCACCTCCCCTGGTGCCTTACTTTGACCCGTATTTAGCCCGTGACGAGGAAACCCGAGATCAGGAGTTTTTTTCCCAGTTTTCGTCGCGGAGCCGCCGCCACCCTCTGTTCTTCTTCGGGAGGGCTAATCTGGAGGCTGATTTGGCCTCCGGAGAGGGGAGATCGTCGCCATCGTCATCATCATCACCACTCCATCCTCCCTGCATGACTTCTCCTTCCATGTGTGAGTAATTCCCTACTGTAGGCAAAGGGGATGGTAGGGATTGGATGAGTTAGATCATGTAATAGTTTATCAGATCGTTGGGGGCATGTTGCCTATCATCTACTATGGTGTTTATCATCTTTGCTTCAACTTGTTACTCTTAATGCTTGTCACTTAGGGCCCGAGTGCCATGATTTCAGATCTGAACCATATGTGTTTGCATGAATATATTTGTGTTCTTGATCCTATCTATGAGTTGTTTGCACCTATTACGGTCCGGAACGGGCGATCCCAAAAGTGACAGCTTGGGACACCAAAGGGGATGGTCCATAGTTTGAGGATTACATGTATCCATTGAGTTTATTGCTTTGTTCCGGTGCTCTTTGACAGGAGCACCTTAATCTCCATAAGTTCCTTTTGGCCCCGTTCGTAGCGGGATGGTAGGACAAAAGATGTTGTGCAAGTTCTTATTGCAAGCACGTACAACTACCGTGGGATACATGCCTAGTGTTTGATAATTGCCTAGATGATCATTACTTTTCCGTGTGCCTTGCCCCAAGTTAGATTCATGATATATCTCATCCATGCAGCGCCCAACCATCCACCTCCCTAGCCTACAGTGTTTTAAATCCTGCTGGTTACTAGTTGCTACTTTTGCTATTTACTTTTGCTGTTTACTTTTACTATCACCACCGTCACTATCATATCACCGTCACCACTTATCTTTTGTTGCAAGTAAGTATATTTCAGGTGCGGTTGAATTGACAACTCAACTGTCAAAGCTTATAAATACTCTCTGGCTCCCCGTGTGTCGAATCTATAAATTGGGTTATTCTTACCCGCGAAGACTATCTCGATCCCTTACGGTTGAGGGTTATCAACGGGCCAGGTCGATCGCGCGACGTAGATGAGGCGGATTGCGGTGGCGAGCGGGTGATCAAGCCGATCGCGCGCGAGGTCGGGGACGCCGCTCGGTGGAGGTGTGATGGCAGAGTCCCGGATGAGGCCGGCGACGGCGGACGGAACGAGACGTCAGCGCCGGCACCTGGGCTGCCAAAGCCGCGCCGGCGCCCGGGCAGTGAGGCCCGAGCGACCAACGGAGCAACGACGCCCGAGTTGAGGCAGACGACGAGCCTGATGCGGCCGAGGACGAGGCCAGCGAGGTAGACCGCCGGGCCGCCGTGCAGACGCGGCGGAGGCGGGAGACGTGGATCGATGGGCGGGCCGGCGCGCGAGCGACGGCTATGATTGGCCGTCGCATGGCGCGAGGCTGCCGGGTCGGGGCGATGCAGGTGTTCCGGTCGGAGCAGGGCGGTGACGGCCGGCGCAGGGCGACGGGCGGACCGTCGCGCGGACGGCGGCTGGCCCGGACGGGCCACCTCGGCGCACGTGGCCACGGGTCGGAGGAGAGGCCGGCTGGTCGTGCCGGGGTCGGAGTAGAGGCGCATAGGGTCGACGGCAGCGGCGGGCGACGCAAACCGTTCAAGATTAGGTCGGATAACCAAAAAGAAAAACGCCGATCAAAACGACCGGCGAGAGAGCGAAAAAATCCGGAGCAAGGGCTCGGGAAAAAGACTCTCTAGGGCAGCCGGCCAACACGGCCGGCGGACGAACCCTATGTACGGGCGGCGCGGCCCCCGGCGGCGGTCATGGAGGCCTACCGCCCCGGGGGCGACGCGCGATGCGGAAGCGGTGGCGGCTAGGGTTTAGGATCGACTTGCGATATATATCATGTTAGAAGGGAGATGGAGGTTTGATGAAATAGTTGTTGTTTTGTTTGAGCCTTGTGGGCATATATAAAGGAGTACAATGATCTACTTGAAGTACAAAACAAGGCAGAATAAATCCTATTATATCTCTTCTTTTCTAATAAACATTATACTCAACATGGATGCTTCATGGGGCCGGACGGTGTCCGAGGGAAGCGGCCGGCCGTTCAGGTGTGAGGCGGGGTCGCCGGACGGGGTCGGGGCCAGGGCGGGGTGGCGGCAGCCTTTTTCAGTCTAGCACAGGGGTGGCAGATTGGTTGTAATGTACCTTTTTTTTAGCTTTGGTTGTAATGTACTTTGTTCAATAGGTGTATTTGCTGAAATCGAAATATTTTATTTCCAGGGGCTGGCTAGAATCGTGAGCTTTGGACGATTCTAGTATGCACTTTGATTCTATGTTGATTCTAGGCGATTCTTGGGGCAGAGATGAGTTTATTTTTGTACGATTTTTATTTATAGACCCGGATTCTTTATACAGTTTTGCTAGAACTCATCAAGCTAAGTTTTAATTATGTCTCATTCACTTTTATAGCCATTAGATGTGATGCTATAAGATGCGTGTGTGCTGATGTGAGTTGCTACTCTCCTTTTTATGTGCTTTTGTTTTCGAGATGAATAAGACCAAATTATATCTCATCTAAATGAGTTCTAGTCACTCGATCCCTTCTTTATAATCAACCATAGCATATTCAGTGCAACCGAGCAATTAGGTTAGGTAATCAATGATGCCTTAATATGCTAAACTGGCAAATCAACACCTTCAGGGCACTAATCTCAAATTCGATAATTAATATGCTGCTGATACATGCACCAGTTGCACACAAACGAATAGTATGCAGTCTTAACCGGCGGCGGTGCGGATGCGGCCGAGGCGGACGGCGTTGACGTAGTCGCGTGGGCTGTGCGACGCAATGCCGGGGACGAGCATGCCGATGACGGCGCGGTAGAGCAGGGACACGGCGCCCTCGCGGTACTCACCCTGGGCCTTGACCCATAGGAACATGGCTCTCAGCAGGTCGCCCAGCGCGCCGCGATACATGGCTGGCGCGTGCCGCGGGTCGATGTAATTCGGGTTCGGCACCTCCTCCCTGCCGAGCAACCGCCCGTCGTACCACCCGTCGTAGTACACACACGTCCCACCGTGGCTGTATCCTGCAACCGGTGGCGCGTGGAAGGGCACCCGTGGCACGATGTCGTACCTGTACACCACACGCAGGTAGGCCGCTGCCACCTTGGCTTGGAAGAAGTCGATGAACGCGTCGTCGCCGATGCGCGGCTGCCCGTAGGTGTGCACGGCCCCGAGCCTGCCGATGATGTCCCACTCCCCGTGCAGCGCCAGTACGGCCGGGAAGAGGACGGCGAGCGCGCCCCCAAGGCTGTGGCCCGTGACGACGACGCGGGCCCTCGGGTGCTCCGCGAGCTGCTCGCGCAGCACCCTCCTGAGCTCGTAGTAGGCTACGACCTTCCCCGCGGGGACGACGGCGGGGGCGTCCCTCGGGAAGGCATGCGCGGCGTCCTCGCCGTCCTCCTCCTGGAGGCCGAGCGCCTTGAGGAAGCCGGCGTGGACATGTCCCATGCCGCTTAGGCGCAACCACGACAGGTTCATGTCCGTCGACCAATCCTGAGTGCTGAACACCTCCGTGCCGCGGAAAGCCACCATGACCACGCTCGCGTCCTTGCCGCGGTCGGTCATCACGAACGCCTGCGTCGCGCTCACCTCCAGAAACTCTGCATGGGTTTACACTTATTTATTGTTTCATTATATAGTAGTAGTTGATTATATATACTTATAGAATGTTGATCGATCCAACTGGTTTATACTCCCTCCATTTCTAAATATATGCCATTTTAGAGATTTTTGTGTAAACTACATACGAAGGAAAATAAGTGAATTTGCACTCTAATATGCTTCATATGTAGCTAGAAGGTCTATACATCCATATTTGAATCTCTAAAAGGTTTTATATATAGAAACGGATGGAGTATATGTTATGTAGCTAGTGCCATGAATGATCGATGTTCATGCATGTACGATCTCTGCTTGCTTGCTTCTGGCTTACTGTTCCAGCAGCTGTAGTACCCCACGAAATTGAACTGCAAATTGATGAATACATAGCTTATTATGAAGTTATAAGGACGAGAGAGAAAGATTGTCGTCCAAGGTAGCTAGGTGCGTACCCCCCACACATTGGCGACGATGTTCTCGATGTATGCGGCATTCTCATAGGCGATCTTGGCCGCCATGACGGTGACCTCAAAGGTTCCCCCTTGAGTGCACTCTCCGTTCTTCGCCCACAGCTGCCGCATATTGCTGGCCGCCGCCTGCGGGCTCGGCTTCAGCTCGGTTCTACCATCGACCAGCGCTATGGCCGTTCGGAAGTGGGGCGCCTCCCGATCCAACGGAATCACAAGATTACCTGCATTGCATTAAGGCCTCCTTTGCTTTACATGAATTTTGTAGGGGATTCAAAAGGATCAGAATTTTGTAGGTGCAAATTGAGATTAGCTCAGATGGTTAGGTTTCTTGCGTTGGAATAGTCCACCAGGGTTCAAATCTTAGGCTTGGCTCTGGTGCACGCATTGTCTCTTCAGCGGTGTTCGTTTAGTGGGAATATATATTTTCTTCAACTGTGAGACGCCTATGGTAACTTTGTCGATCTGAGTATGATATGTCGGCTCAGTATCTCGAAGAAGCTCGTAGTGTAGGGTGTGTGCGTTTGTTCACATATATCATATATGTGTGCCTATATGTGAGCATGTTTCATTGTACTGTGTTATAATGATTAATTTTGTAGGAATAATTTCTTTGGAGTCCTTTGATTTATAGGGATGAATTCTTATTTAATTTCTATATGTAGTATAGGATCCAATCCTTCATATTTCATAGAAAAATATATATCAGCTTAGACTCAATAAAAAAAATTGTATCATACGCATCAAATGACATATTTCCCTGTAAGAGTATATGTTCTCACTTTCTATAATTTTCCTGTTTCTACAAAATGTATATCCTGTTAATCAAAAGGGGCCTTAATATATACGTATATATTGCGCCAAAAACATGCACCTCATTTTCAGTGGTCTTTTTTCCGATGCCTTGCATGCATACTCTGCCGTGTTTTTCCTTGGGGAAATCCGGATGCATACAAATTGCATGCTTGTGTCCTAGGAGAGGTCATTTTATTCTTTCGGAATGAGCGCCACACCGGAACACATGCGATGCGGCGTCCCAATCGACTTTTGTCCTTTAAAATTTATATGGAGAGAACTGAGAGAGTGTCAATTTAGTAGTACTGTATCAAAGGACAGCGTGAGGTAAATTTTCTATCATCGTGGACGTTTGTGTCTGGTCCAAGTCAGTGCCAAAAATCAGTACGGGACACGTATTGTCACCTATCTAATTAAACTCATGTCCTGTCGCAGTGAACCCGTGTCAATAGCAATCAGCTGTGTTTGTGTTGTCGATCTCAGGACCGAGAGTCTCATACCAAATTACTTTTTCCAGTTAGGTTTATTTACTTCTCGTATTTTCCTCGAGTTTTAACCATAGATTTACTATAAAACAAAAGTTGCATGATATAAAAAATATATTAATATATTTCTTTTCAAAACTGGATTATAATGGTACTAGTTTTGTGGTATATAACTTATAATATTTTTAATTAAATTTAAAGTCAAAATTGGACCCAATATGCGAAGACGACTAATAAACCCGGAGGGAGGTTGAGCCCTACGCGCTTCGATCTGCTGGTCATCAACGCATGGCGCCTAACCAGAGAGGGGCTTGTTTTGTAGTCTAACCGAGGGAGTACTAGACAAAACTAACATTTTGAAGAAAAAAACTAAAATGATGTATCGAAGGAGGCCTCGTATTTTGTTTTACCAATGTAGTGGTAATCAAAGTAATTATGATAGCATGTGTGCACACACAAGATTTGATATGGACAACGACTTGTATATATGATAATGAACAACTACACCAAATTAGTGTAAGAACCCTAGAAAACACAAAAGATTCCCATAATGAAAACTTATTAGGGGGAAAATACACACATGGATATAGGTTATGTGTGTGTTGCATTGTGTGATGCAAAAACATGTGCTTCTCCGGACACATATTGTCTGCTGCTAATCTAACGCATGGCCTGTCACAATGAACCTAGCCCGTCTTGATAACAATCACACGTGTTTGTGGTGTCCATGTCAGGACCGAGAGTCACATACGAAGTTACTTCCTCCATCCAGGTTTATTTCCTCCTCGTATTTCTCTCTCTTATTTTGACCATAGATTTAACAAGCAAAACATAAATTGTATGTCACTAAAATTATGTTATTAGATTTGTATTCGAAAGAGGTTTAAATGGTACTAGTATGCTGGTGCATAACACATGTTTTTTAGTTAAATCTATAGTCAAAATTTGACCCAAAATGCGATGACAGAAAATAAAACCGGATGGAGGCTTAGCCCTAAACGCATTGAACTGCCAGTCATCAGCATGTGGCGCCTAGGGATTTCTGTGTATTCTAACTGAGAAAGTATTAGAAAAAACTAGCATTTTCAAGAGAAATTAAGAGGGTGTACCGAAGGAAAGCCTCGTGTTTTATTTTACAAATGTAATGGTAGTCAAAGTTATTATGATAATATGTCTACGCGCACATCAGGATTTGATATGGACAAGGACGTGTATATATGACCAATTACACCAGATTATAGTAAGAACCCTAAAAACCATAAAAGACACCCAGAAATAAAACATGTCAGGGAGAAAATACGCACAAGAATATAGGTTATGAGTGTGTTGCATTATGTGATGAAAAACATGTGCTTTGCCCGGACACGTCATGTCACCAACTAATTGAACTCATGTCCTATCACAATGAGCCTCGCACATGTTGATAGCAACCAGTCATGTATGTGTTGTGAGTATCAACACTCGAGAGTTCACACGGAACTATTTCCCTCATCTAGGTTTATTTCCTCCTCGTATTTTCCAAAACATAATTTGTATGTCACATAAATTATATTATTAGAATTTTGTTCGAAAGGGGTTTTTAATGGTACTACTTTTGTGGTATATAACATATATAGTTTAGTTAAATCTAAATTCAAAATTTGACACCAAATGCGGAGATGACAAATAAAACCGAAAGGAGGATGAACACTAAAAGCATCGATCTGCCGGTCATCAGCACTTGGGTCCTAGGGATTTCTTTGTAGTGTGACTGAGGAAGTATTAGACAAAACTAGCATTTCAAGGGAAATTACGAGGGTGTACTGAAGGAAGCTTCATATTTTACTTACAAATCTAATGATTGTCAAATTTATTATGATAGCATGTCTACACACACACACATCAGGATTTGATATAGACAACAAGTTTTATATATGGACAATTACACCATATTAGTGTAAGAACCCTAAAAAGACATAGATACCCATAAAGAAAACTTATCAAGGAGAACATACACACAAGAATATATGTTATGAGTGTCTTGCATTGTGTGATGAAAAACATGTGTTTTGCTCGGATACGTGGTCAAATACTAATTGAACTCATGTCATGTAATAATGAACATGTCCTGTGTTGATAGCAACCGGTCATGTTTGTGTTGTTCAAATCAACACTTGAGAGTCCCATACGAAAGTATTACCTCCATCTAGGTTTATGTCCTCCTCATATATTGTCTCAAGTTTTGACAGTAGATTTAAGTAGGAAAACATAAGTTGTGTGACACATTAATATTATATTTGTATTCTAAGGAGGTTTTAGTGGTACTAGTGTTGTGGCATATCACTTATATTTTTTAATTAAATCTGCATTCAACATTTGACCCAAAATGTTGAGAGGACAAACAAACCCGAATGAACGTTGACTCCTAAATGTATTGATCTGCCAGTCATCAGCATGTGGCGCCTAGAGATTTCTTTCTAGTTTAAGAAAGGAAGTATTAGACAAAAGTAGCATATTTAAGAGAAATTAAGAGGGTGAAATGAATGAAGCATCATATTTTATTTTACCAATCTAGTGGTTGAAAGTTATTATAAGAACGTGTCTACACACACATCAGGATTTGATATGGATATGACTTGTATATATGAACAATTGCGCGAAATTAGTGTAAGAAACCTAAAACACACAAAATTTACCCATAATGAAAACTTATCAGGGATAAAAACACACATGAATATAAATTGTGAGTGTGTTGCATTGTGTGATGCAAAAACATGAGCTTTGCCCGGAAACGTCGTGTTCACCTACCAATTGAACTCATGTCCTGTCACAATGAACCTACACCGTGTTGACAGCAACCTAGTGTATCTGTGTTGTAAGTATCAACACTTTGGAGTCTTATTCGAAATTAATTCCACCATCCAGGTTTAATTCCTCCTCATATTTTGTTTCAGATTTTGACCATAGATTTAACTAGCAAAACATAAGTTGTATGTCACAAAAGTATAATATTAGATTTTTATTCAAAAGAGGTTTCTAATGTTACTAGTTTCTTGGTATATAACTTATAGTTTTTTAACTAAATATAAATTCAAAATTTGATCCAAAATGCGAAGACGAAAAATAAAAACGGACGAAGGTGGAGCCCTACACGCATATGGATCTGCCAGTCAGCAACATGTCACCTAGTGATTGCTTCGTATTCAAACTGAGGCAGTATTAGACAAAACTAGCTTTTTAAGAGAGATTAAGAGGGTGTACCAAAGAAAGCCTCATGTTTTATTTCGCCAATCTAATGGTATTCAAAGTTATTATGATACCATGTCTACACGCACATCAAGATTTGATATGGATAGTGACTTGTATATATGAATAATTACGTCAAATTAGTGTAAGAACCCTAAAAACATAAAAGATACCCATAAAGATAACGTGTTAGGGAGATAATACACACATGAATATAGGTTATGAGTGTGTTTTGCATTCTGTCACACATGAATACATACCTACTAATTGAACTTATCCCCTGTCACAATAAACCTAGCCCATGTTGATAGCAACCGGTCATCTATGTGTTGAGAGTCTCATATGAAATTACTTCCTCCATCCAAATTTATTTCCTCCCCGTATTTTCTCTCAAGTTTTGACCATTGATTTAACTAGCAAAACATAAGTTGTATGTCGCAAAAATTATATTATTATATTTGTATTCAAAAGCGGTTTTATGGTACTAGTTTTGTGGTATATATTTATATTTTTGAATTAAATCTAAAGTCAGAATTTAACACAAAATACGAAGGTGGCTAATAAATCCGAACGGAGGATGAGCACTACACGCATCGATCTGCCAGTCATTAGCACGTGGCACCTAGGAATTTCTTTGTAATCTAACAGAGGAAGCATTAAACGAATTTTTCTTTCTAAAGAAAATTAAGAGGGTGTACTGAAGGAAGCGTCATGTTATTTTGATTACCAATCTAATAAACCCTCCGTCCCAAAATAAGTGTCTTTGACGGAGGAGTATTAGTCAAAGTTATTATGATAGTATGTCTACACACACATCAGGATTTGATATGGGTCGAGACTTGCACATATTAACAATTATGCCAAATTAGTTTAAGAACCCTAAAAACACATAAGTTACCCATAAAGAAAACTTATCAATGAGGAAATACACACATGAATATAGGTTATGAGTGTGTTGTATTGTGTGATGCAAAAACATGTGGTTTTCCTAAAGAAAACTTATCAGGGAGGAAATACACACATGAATATAAGTTAGAGTGTGTTGCATCGTGTGCTGTAAAAAACATACGTATAATACGTTAACTGTGTTTCTTCCATACGTAAAAATAAGTTAATTTGTAGATCCGCTGAAATGCTTCTTTGATTTATATATAAGCTAGCTTAGGTGCACGTGTGTCCTCATTTTCAAGATGAATTAAGATCATCCATGCATGGCCCGTTGATCCTGAGTCAGGAAGTCAGGATCGAGATCCTCATATATACGTAAAGTACGTCAAATAATAACGTGTAGGTACATACATCTCATGATGCTCCCTATGATCCCAAATAGGCCGCCGTTGGCTGCGACGAAGTTGAGGAGGAACTCGACGACGGCGCCAAACCACTTGGCTGGGTAGTAGGCAGCGGCGAGGGCCTTCTGGATCAGCTGGGTGAGTGCCACGAGCAGGTCGCCTGGCGTGTTATCCAGGACTGTGTCCTGGTCCCCGGAGTTGACTAAGGTGTAGCTGCGCCTGCGCAGGAGCAGCAGTGACATGATGTCGACGAGCCGCGCCTTCTCCGGCGGCATGATCAGCTTCTGCACCCCGCCGTCCTGGGAGGAGGAAGAGGAGGAGAAGCTGTACAAAGTGCTGGTTAGGTAGGTGTATGTGATGTGCGACCGAATGATGGGATGGAAGAGAAGGGTGCCCTTTTTGTAGGCGAAAATACTAGACACGCGGACTGAACCGACGGAACTTTACGTACCAGCTTACTTGTCCTAGACTAATAAGTGTGCACGTGCAATGCACGTATCATAGAGTTATGAAATAGAGAGAAAATTGGATCGCTTGAAGGGAAGCGGTGGCATAAGTGTCGAGGGAGAAGGATTGATTATTGCCGCGGCCATGCCTGTTGGTTTCCTTGGTATTTCTCAGCTACTTTTAGTGGCTCATTTGATTATGTTGGACTATTGTAGAAAAGATTATTGGAAACTTTTTTGTGTACAATCAATAATCAATAATTGGAAAACATGTCCGTCCTGGATGGAAGAGGCAAAAAAATTCCAAGGTAAGACCTGAAGCTTCTTTGAACTGAAAGTTGGTTATGCAAGCAGTCGAAATTAGGATCTAGTGTATTATTTAGGACCCGAAGCTTCCTTGAACTGAATATACATGCTCGTATCAGATTGTCGCTGCGTAGAGTTGCAGGCCCACGTCGCCGTCGTTCGTTCCTCGGTACGAGAAGACCAAGTCAAACCAAGAGTCGAGCCATCGAAGACGATGAACACTCAAATAGGTGAATGAAAAGAAGGAAGTGATGGAAGTCAAGGAACGAACGGAATCAAGGCCCGGGTTTGATCGATCATGTGATCCGAACTAACATGGAAATGAGCGATTTGGTTTCCATGTTTGTCTCTGCCTACATGCGAATATGGACCATGCCTTTTTCTTATTTCCTTCTATGTACGCAGTACATCAGGCTTGGTTTTTTAAAAAAATGATGGCGTAGATCATGGTAATTATTGCTAATTGATATTTTTCTTCTATGTACGCAACACACAAGGATGAGTTTCAAAAAAAAAATGATGGTGTAGATCATGGTAATTCTTACTAATTGAAGTGATTAAAATTGGGCTAGTTTGGAGCGAGATCATAGTAAATATTGCATAATAATGATGGCGTAGATCATGGTAATTATTGCTAATTGATTATGATAAATGATGTGATACAACATTGAGGCAATCTGGTCCATTGAGAGATGCCAGATGTATGGTTGAGATGTAATGTTCCTACCACAACTCAATTGTTTAATAGTAGTGTAGATTAATAGTAGTGTAGATAGATGATGGCGTAGATCATGGTAATTATTGCTAATTGATTATGATAAATGATGTGATACAACATTGAGGCAATCTGGTTCATTGAGAGATGCCAGATGTATGGTTGAGATGTAATGTTCCTACCACAACTCGATTGTTTAATAGTAGTGTAGATACACTGACATACTTAAACGGACTTCACGGTCTAAATAATATGCACTAATCTAATTGGCCCTCATTTTAACTGGTGGGGGGCGTCCTAGTTAACCAAATCACAGCCACTAATCTTTAATTAGGGGAGCAACTAGTTAACGAGCGCTTCTTCGGGAGCCTCGCAGCGATCAACGCCACTTGGCGCGCTCTCAGTCATTCGCCACGTGTCGCGCTCTGGGCGCTCCCTTCGGATTTTATTTATTTTATTTTTTCGCATGCGTTTTCGGCTTGTTAAGCGGTTTTTTTTCGACGTTTTGGCTTTCCATCGGTCTTCCTTATCTTTTCGACGGAAAAAAATTAAAAAAAATTTATGCAAAAAAACTCGTTTTTTTCGCGAGAATCACGGGTTTGATTCTGTGAGAGCCACGGTTGTGCTTTCGCGAGAGTCACGGTCGTGCCTCTCGGAAAGGAAAAAAACGTGTTTTCTATTTTTTTTCCTTTCGCGAGAGTCACGGTTTTGCTTTAGCGAGAGGCACGGTTGTGCTTTCGCGAGAGTCATGACCGTGCCTCTCGGAAAGGGAAAAAACATGTTTTCTGTTTTTTTTCTTTTCGCGAGAGTCACGGCCGTTCCTCTCGGAAAGGAAAAAAACACATTTTCGGTTTTTTTTATTTCGCGAGAGTCATGGTTTTGCTTCCACGAGAGGCACGGTTGTGATTTCGCGAGAGTCACGGTCGTGCCTCTTCGGAAACGAAAAAAACACGTTTTCTTTTTTTTTCTTCCGCGAGAGTCACGGTTTTACTTCCGCCAGAGGCACGGTTGTGATTTCGCGAGAGGCACAGTCGTGCCTCTTTCGTAAAGGGAAAAAACTAGTGCGCCCGGTTCGGTTTTTGCGTCCGGTTTTTTTCGTGAAAAAAAGTTCGTCAAAACATATCAACATGGGATCTAGTTTTGAAAATCTCGACGCCAGGAATTCAAAGGTGAAAACGGTTCGAGATTTGGACGCACGGTTTAAAAGATAAAATGTTTTGAATAAACGGATGTACGAAAAAAGAGAAAACGCCTAGGTTGCGACAAGTGGCGCACACGCGCTACTTGTCGCAACCCCGGGGGGTTTGAAGTGATCTTTGCAACGAGTACTCCTCAACTAGTGATTTCGTTTAATTAGCCCCGTAAAACCTCCATAAAGCTCCATTGTGTAGCATGGCGGCCCATTTTAACTGGTGGGCTAGACGGCCAGCCCGTAAACCCCTATAAATTGACCGTTGATGTAGCAAAGCTCTTTTTGTAGGGATCGGATCGATGTGGATTCTGGTAATCAAATCGTCGCAAGCAGTGGTTACCAGGAGGAGTATTTGATCTTAAGTGTCCATTGAATAGAGATATTTTTGATCAGGCAAACACTTCGATTCAGCCGACGGATCACACGCCGGTATCCACAGCCTCCTTCGTGTGATGTTGTGTCTTCTATTTTCTAGAAAACTGATTGGTCCCATCTGGATGTAAACAGCCCCATCGACAGTCGTCTCGTGTGATGGACACATGTCCTGGGGGTGTGAGCCAGGCACCGCATGTCATCCATATCTCCACAGACGCGCCAGAGCCACTCATTCGTCTTCTTCCTTCTTCGAATCACGTTTACTCCAGCCCCCCATGCAACCTCTGTTATGGATCTTATCCATGCTTTTCTACCTCAGCTTTGGTAGCTCAGCCACCACAAGCTGGACTCCGTTCATGTTCTTAGCCATGCAACTTCAGCTGCTCTGGCCACCGCACTCCCCCTTCGATGTGGCGGCTGCGTCCATTTGTTGCTGCAATCTTTTTCCATGTGCTTTTGTTCGGGGGCGATGCTGCTACAAAGGAAGCTTGCCGGCGCCGGAAGATGAATCCGGCTGGTGTTGCAAGTCGGGTCGCTATGATGTAAGATTCCGATGTTGGAAGCATTGCAGCAACGCCGGCTTCTCCAGCGATGTTGCGACGAATGTTGTGGGTGACGTCCTAGCTAGCTACAATGGCGGTGAGTCGGCTCATGCAAACACGATGGCGGCCCGACTGCTCGGCGATGCTACGACGGTGGTGCAGCTTCTCTGGCGCTGCTGCGATGGCGCTGAGTTGGCTCTCGGCTGCAGCAATGCCGGCTACTGCGGGCGTGACGATGGTCGGCTGCTCGGTAATGCAGCGACGGTGGCTGGGCTTCTCCGATGAAAATGCCACGACCTGCTTTTCACAACTATGGCAGCAGTGATGCTGCTCCAATGGCCGTGCCACGAGCCGATGTTCGTGGCTGTGCTGCGAGCCGATGCTGGGACGATGGTCGTGTTGGCCGATGGGCCTAAGAGCATCTCCAGTCGTTCGCCCCCCACCTCCCCAGGTGCTTGAAATTGCGTCAGGGGGCTAACCAGCGATATTTTTGCCGTGGGGGGGGGGGGGGGGCACGGGTTCCCAGCCCCTCCCTACCCCCAAGTTCGCCCCCGGCCGCTGATTTCAAACTCAAATTCGGCCCAAATTCGACACAAATCAGGCCCAAATTCGGCAAACTTTGGCACAAATTCAAGAAAACTAATTTTCATCACATAGTTTATCACATAAATAAATACAAATCAAATAGTTCAATGAAGCAAGCTCATAATTCGAACACAAATTAAAATACATTGAACTAGGCATTTTCCTTGAGCCTTCATAGGTGCTCCACCAAATAGTGCTGCAGTTCTTGATGCACATATGTGTCTCGGATCTCTTGACGCATATTGAGAAAGGAAGCCCATGCTGCCGGTACCTGATGATCAACAGTTGCAAGAGGACCCTGCCTGAAATATGGTTCAGTGTCAAACACTGGCTCTTCCTGCTCGCTCTCAATGATCATGTTGTGCAAGATGACACATCAATTCATCACCTCCCACATCTAAGATTTCGACCAGGTTAGAGCGGGGTACCGGACAACAGCAAATCAAGATTGGAGCACACCAAATGCCCGCTCGACATCCTTGTTGCAAGCCTCCTGACACTTGGCAACGTAGGAGTTCTTACCTCCTGGGACAGAGTTTGAGATGGTCTTCACAAATGTTGACCATCTCTGATAGATACCATCCGCTAGGTAGTATCCCTTGTTGTAGTGGCGCCCATTCACCTCTAAGTTCACCGGAGAAGCATCAACTTCAACAAGCTTGGCAAAGACATTTAAGCACTGTAGTACGTTGATGTCATTGTGAGTTCCTGGTATACCAAAGTAGGAGTGCCAAATCCAGAGGTCCTGTGTGGCCATTGTCTCAAGTACCACACTACAAGCTCCTTTTGCGCCTTTCTACATCCCTGCCAAGCAAATGTACAGTTTTTCCATGCCCAATGCATGCAGTCGATGTTTCCAAGCATCCCAGGAAATCCTCTTGCTTCCTTCTGTGATAGGATCCGAATAGTGTCTTTAGCATTGGGTGATCGCAAGTACCGTGGTCCAAACACTATGAAGATTGCCCTGCAGGACTTATACAAACACTCAATGGTGGTGGACTCAGCCATGCGTCCATAGTCTTTCTATATATCACCGATAGCTCCGTATGCAAGCATCCTCATAGCCGTCGTGCACTTATGGAGTGAGGAAAATCCAACTGTGCCGGTGCAATCCTTCTTGCACAGGAAATAATTTCGGATGGCATTCACAATCCAGAGGAAGAGCTTCTGGCTCATCCGATAACGACGTCGAAATAATTTCCCGCGGTGCAGTGGATTGTCAGCGAAGTAGTCAGTGTAAAGCAACCAATAGCCCTCCATTCGATGTCTTTGCTTGCTCTTACGGCGGCCCAGCACCGAGCCACGTCACCGAGGCTTCGCATTTTTCACGGACAGGCCGGCCAGAGCGGCGAGGATCAGGAGGTGCTCTTCATCGCCGGTGCCTGCCTTCGCTTCCTCCTCCATTAGAGCCGCGAACGCCTCCTCATCGGAGTCCATTGCCGAACAGGCAAAACGCCGAACATCTGGTGGGCGTGGTGGATGAGTCAGCCGGCGGTATCCCCGCCTGCGTGGTCAAAGCCCTAGAAAGGTCACCCAGGAGCGGGATGGAGACCGTCGCGGCGAAACCCTCTCTTTCCGGCGGGGAAATGGACTTTCTAGCGGTGGAGCCACGGCTGTGGACAGGTAGGCGGGGCCTGAATCGGCATGGCGGTGAAAGGGGGAGTGGCGTCCTGCGGCGCGCGGGTGCTAGGCTTCTCGCCCCTCGTTGGTTACCCCAAGTGGAAGGTGTGAGATGTAGTGTTGCGGAAGTTTTTCCCTTGGCAAAGATACCAAGGATCGAATCCCTAGAGACTCCTAGCTTCGACAAGAAGGTGTCAACTGCTAACGGCGCCAGATATTAGCAATCAACGTGGACCTGCACACAGATACAAATAACTTTGCTCCCAACGAGTACAGAGAGGTTGTCAATCCCTCCGGCCTTGTAGTTCACAAAGGATTAAACACAAATGATAGTAGTGATAGATAATGTTTGCAATAGTAAATAAAAGCGAAAAGTAAATAGCGGATGTGATCAATGATGGTAATATGGACCGGAGTCTCATGATGTTCACTAGTGATGTCTCTCTCCCAAAAGACGATAAAACAGCTATGTGAGGTAAACGAATTACAGCTGGGCAATTGACAGGACCACGAACGCAAACCAATGCTGACTACATTGCAAGAAAGGTTGAGGTTCAAAGCATGGGCGGTACGCCAAAGTAAGTAGACCGAAATCCATCAATATCTACTACTAATCATCCACCTTGAGATATCTATCCAGAACATCTCGCTGGTATTAAGTTGCGAGCCCCACCCATAGTGTAAACTCAAAGCAACAGACAACTGCATTAAAAGAACTTTGCGTAAAGTAAACAATCCTTGCACCCGCGGGCACAAGCACCGATGTTTTCCCCCTTGTGGAAACAGCACATCCCCTAGACTCATGTTTCTGTCACTCAAACTAGTCATCGAGGGGCATGAACCCACAATCAAGCATAACGTTCCCTCTTGGAGTCACTACCTACTACTTGGCCAAAGCAGTAAACAACAACGGAGAACATGCAAGAATTACTTACGAACATAAATATAAGAGAGGTGAATCAAATATATTACTCATACACAATCTGAACATAATCTCATAATCCATCGGATCCCAGCAAACTCATCATAGCAACAGCATAAGGATTACATATGTGCCTCGATCATGTAGGGCAGCTCACGAGGACTAATTAGTGAAGCACAAGAACGGGAGGAGAACATCGCATAGCTACTGGTCATGGACTCATGGTCCAAGGGAGACTACTCACAACTCATCCGTGAGGCGTCCATGGTGGAGGAGAGGCTCCCGGTGGTGATCCTCCCCTCCGGCAGGGTGCCGGGAAGGGTTCTCCTGGTGCTCCCGATCTTGGAAGCGGCGGCGGCGGCGGAATAGAGATGAGACCGCGAAAAAGAGTTCCTGTCCCGAGGGTTTCTCGAGACGCTTTAAATATATGCCAAAGGGGGGCATCGGGGGAGCTTCGGGGGGCCCAGGC
>LR738712.1:797610795-797671493 GCA_902687465.1 Secale cereale | reverse complement strand
CGCCGCCAGGGCGCCTGGAGCCCTGGTGGCCCCCCCGGCTGTCCTTCGGACGCACGGTAGTTTCCGGAACGCTGATTTTTTATATAATTTTTCTGGATTTTCCTCGCAGTTCTCGTAATGTGAAAACCTGAAATAAAAAAACAGCCAAAAACAGAAACTGGCACTGGGGTGCACTGAGTTAGTAGGTTAGTCCAAATATGATCAAAAGTGTATGGAAGTGTATAAATATCATAGCAATATCACCCAAAAGAGGCATGGAGCAAGCAGAAATTATAGATACGTTTTGGACGTATCAACATCCCCAAGCTTAATTCCTGCTCGTCCTATAGTAGGTAAATGATAACAAGAATAATTTCTGTGGTGACATGCTATTAACCATATAGGACTTTTTCATAGTCATATGACAAACGCTTACTGAGATAATGAATCTGTAGTAATTAAGTTGCCTCATGAGAAAATCACAAAGAACTGAAAGTTTTACAATATGATACTGAAACATCAAATAGATTTGCAATGAATATGATGTGCAAATATGATAAAGTGATATCTAGCTTGCCCCCTTTAGTGATGCAAGACATAAATGCAGGGGCACCTTCAAGGTTTAAGTGATGACTGGATACAATGATTTCAAAATACACGATATCACAATCATGCAAAAGACAATGCTACTTTGGAACAATGCACATTACACTCAGAATGACAATCATGCTCTCAATAGTTGGTTCTTTGAAGAAGGTGGAGACTCAACATAAAAGTAAAAGGATGGCCCTTCGCAGAGGGAAGCAGGGATTTCTCATGTGCTAGAGCTTTTTATTTTGAAAACATAGAAACAATTTTGTCAACGGTAGTAGTACTTCATATGTGTTATGCATAAAACATCTTATAAGGTGCAAGCCTCATGCATCAAATACCAATAGTGCTCGCACCTTGTCCTAATTAGCTCGGATTTCCAAGGATTGTCATTGCATTACATATGTTTCAACCAAGTGTCACAAAGGGGTACCTCTATGCCACCTGTACAAAGGTCCAAGGAGATAGATCGCATTTGATTTCTCGTTTTTGATAGATCTCAACTTGAGGACATCCATACCGGGACAACATAGAAAATAGATGATGGACTCCTCTTTGATGCTTAAGCATATTGTCATAAGAGATTGAGGATTAATGTCCAAGCTAAAACTTCCACCATGATACATGGCTTTGGTTGGCGGCCCAATGTTCTTCTCTAACAATATGCATACTCATTCAACCCATGGCAAATCACCTTTACTTCAGACAAGACGAACATGCATAGCAACTCACATGATATTCAACAAAAGTGTAACAGTTGATGGCGTCCCCAGAAACATGGTTACCGCTCAGCAAGCAACTTATAAGAAATAAGATACATAGCAACATATTCTTTACCACAATAGTTTTTAAGCTACTTTCCCATGAGCTATGTATTGCAAAAAAAACTGAAGGTTTTAAAGGTAGCACATGCAAATTTACTTGGAGTGGTGGTGAAATACCACATATAGGTAGGTATGGTGGACTCATATGGCATAACTGGTTTAAAAGGATGTGGATGCACTAGCAATCAGTCCGCTTAGTACAGGTGGAGGTTAGCAAAAGACTGGGAGCGACCAACTAAGAGAGCAATGATGGTCATAATCATGCAGAGCGACAAAGCAACATTGAATCAGGCATGGGAGTTATATCGCTACTCAGAAATAAAAGATCATCAAGGCTTGACAGACTTTCTTTACAGTCTTAAATATGCGTGAGCATACACAAGTCAATCAAAATAAATTCTTCAGGGAAGATATTACTAAACCATACCACATCATTGGCAAACAAATCATGTTGGTATTCCAATAACACATTGGGAATCCCCCAGCTATTTGAGACTAACCATAAGAAAACCTGAACTACCAAGCGCCATTATGCACGTAGCATCTTTATCATAGACATATTAACCAATGCAACGGAAGCAAACTCTCTTAATAAGGTGAGCATGGTAATTAAAGAGAGTTCAAGCAACCAACTAAACGAAAGCTCTTTAAAAAGATAAGCATGAATACTAAGAGCAGAGCATGATAGTAGCTATTAAAAAACAAAGAACACACACAACAAAGATAGGCATGAAAATTCTATGTTATGTTCTAGGTAGAAGTGGAGTGTGTTTCTTACCCACATAAAGAAAGCTGAGTTCCGACTCGTTATGGAAAACTAATAAGGAAACTAAAAGCAAGACGCTCCAAGCATAGCACATAACACATGAAGTGATTAAAATATAGTGGAACGAAAGACGAACTGATAATGTTGATGGAGAAGGGGATGCACGGGGGCATCCCCAAGCTTAGACGCTTGAGTCTCCTTGAATATTTCTTGGGGGTGCACGGGGGCATCCCCAAGCTTGAGCGCTTGACACTCCTGAATCTTTTTATCATCTTCCCTCGCACACTTGAAAACTCCCTTCATACATAACTCATCATAATCTGATTAGCGAGGTTAGTACCCATAATAAAATAATTATACCTTGCTGGAAATAAAGATATTCTTGAAGTTCTACTGTTTCTCGAGATTGCCAAAAGGTTTTTGCAAAGAAAAAGCAAGCTCTAGGTTTGCAAAATGAAAGAAAGGCAAAACAGGACAGAATATGTGAAAAACAGAACAGCAGGTAGTAAATGATTTGTTCGGGGTACTTCTGCAACTCAAATCAAAAACCTCAGAACAGACGCACGAAATACAATTATATAGAGAACGCTGTCGAAAAAATTCAGACCAAAAAGATGATCTGGTGATTTTATACGAATTTTTCTATCCAAGGACAGAATCTGTTTCCTGGACAGCACCTCACAACTTTTGAACTTTCTAGCAATCAGAGGCTATACTTGGCACAAAATATGAAAAGCAAAGATACAATGATGATGCTACTGTAGTAAACAACATCAAGACACAACAAAATCAAAAAAATTATTCATGTGGGCTGCCTCCCAAAAGCGCTTTCTTTTATGCCTTTAAGCTAGGCATAATGCATATAGATCAAGTTTTATCAAGAGTAAAAGAATAGCTAGCCCGTACAGCGGACTCAAAAGGTAACTTGATCTTCTTTCGAGGGAAGTGTTCCATCCCTTTCTTGAGAGGAAACTGAAATTTTATATTACCCTCTTTCATGTCAATGATAGCACCAACGGTGCGTAAAAAGGGACGTCCCAAAATAATTGGACACGAAGGATCACATTCAATATCCATAACAGTAAAATCAACGGGAACATAATTGTCATTGACAATGATAAGAACATCGTCGATCCTCCCCAAAGGTTTCTTTATGGAAGAATCAACGAGACGAACACCAAAAGAACAAGAATCATAAGGTTTCAATTTAAGCATATCATATAGTCTTTTGGGCATAACAGAGGTACTAGCACCAACATCACATAATGCATAGCAAGAGAAGTCATTCAATTTAATTTTTATCATAGGATCCCAACCATCTTCTAGCTTTCTAGGTACGGAGGCTTCTACTCTAAGTGTCTCCTCCCTAGCTTTGATGAGAGCATTAGTGATATGCTCTGTGAAGGCAAGGTTAAGCGTGCTAGTGCGGGGATCTCTAGACATCTTGTGAAGGAAATCAATAACTTCGGTAAGAGTGCAATTATCAAAATCAAGATCACTAGCATCAAGTAAAGTGGTAGTGGTGTCCTTAAGGTTCACTTGTTTGGTAGTTTCTATAGTCATAGCATCACCATTAATAGGTCCAATGGGACCAGGAGTACATTGGGTGCTAAGAGTTTGGATATCCTCGACAACTCGGATAGTAGCAACAGTGTGGTGGGTAGGAAGGCTCTTAATTCTATCCTCTTCCTCCCTTTCTCTAGCCCATCTTTCTTTAAGTTTAGCCATCATCCTAATATTTTCATTAATTTGCACTTGAGTAGCATTAATAGGAGTGACCTTCCTCTCCTCAAGAGGAGAAGTTTTAATTTTTAGCAATTCTATCTCATTGGCTAAGTGGTCTACCTTCAAAGAGAGATCATCTAGTTTATGTAGTTTTTCTTCTACACTCTTATTAAAGGCTTTTTGAGTAGTGATGAAATCTTTAAGCATAATCTCTAGTTCAGTATTGGAGTTCTTGGTGCTAGGATAAGCATTGTTGTTCCCATAAGAGTTAGAGGGGAACGGTCTAGGATTGTTACCAAAGTTACTCCTATAAGCATTGTTATTAAAATTGTTTCTAGAGATAAAATTCACATCTACTTGTTCTTGAGCAATCAAAGAATTTAAAGGAACATCACGAGGATCAACAGAAGATTGCTTCGAAAGTAGAGACATGATCAAGTCAACTTTTTCATTAAGGGAGGAAATCTCCTCGACAGAGTTTACCTTCCTACCTGTTGGAGCGCGTTCGGTGTGCCATTGGGAATAATTGGTCATCATCTCATCAAGAAGCTTTGTGGCAGCACCAAGTGTAGTTGACATAAAGGTTCCTCCCGCGGCCGAATCTAACAAGTTCCGCGAGGTAAAGTTCAAGCCTGCATAAAAAGTTTGGATAACCATCCAAGTAGTCAAACCGTGAGTAGGGCAGTTCTTGATAAGAGATTTCATATGTTCCCAAGCTTGGGCAACGTGTTCATTATCCAATTGTTTAAAATTCATTATGTTACTTCTCAGTTGGATAATTTTAGCAGGTGGATAGTATTTTCCAATAAAAGCATCTTTGCACTTGTCCCATGAATCTATGCTATTTCTAGGCAAAGACTGAAACCAAATTTTAGCTCCTCCTCTCAAGGAGAAAGGAAAAAGCTTAAGCTTAACAATATTACCATCTATTTCTTGGTACTTTTGCATATCACAAAGTTCAACAAAGTTGTTCAAGTGTAAAGCAGCATCATCTCCAGCACCGGAGAATTGATCTTTCATGACTAAGTTCAGTAAAGCAGGTTTAATTTCATATGAAGGTGCTGAAGTGGCAGGTGTAGTGATAGGTGTGCTGATAAAGTCATCGTTGTTGTGACTAGTGAAGTCACAACTTGATGTTCTCGGTGGAACCCATAGTAGCAAGCAAGCAAGGTAACTATTTTTGTGATTTTCGATAAAAAGGTACTAAAGCAAAAACTGAAAGGTAAACTAACAAGACTAAAAACAAAGGTAAAAGATAGCGTACAACTCCCCTATCCTGAAGAGTGGAGTCCCCGGCAACGGCGCCAGAATAACTCTTGCTAGGCTTCTCGCCCCTCGTTGGTTACCCCAAGTGGAAGGTGTGAGATGTAGTGTTGCGGAAGTTTTTCCATTGGCAAAGATACCAAGGATCGAATCCCCAGAGACTCCTAGGTTCAACAAGAAGGTGTCAACTGCTAACGGCGCCAGATATTAGCAATCAACGTGGACCTGCACACAGATACAAATAACTTTGCTCCCAACGAGTACAGAGAGGTTGTCAATCCCTCGGGCCTTGTAGTTCACAAAGGATTAAACACAAATGATAGTAGTGATAGATAATGTTTGCAATAGTAAATAAAAGCGAAAAGTAAATAGCGGATGTGATCAATGATGGTAATATGGATCGGAGTCTCATGATGTTCACTAGTGATGTCTCTCTCCCAAAAGACGATAAAACAGCTATGTGAGGTAAACGAATTACAGCTGGGCAATTGACAGGACCACGAACGCAAACCAATGCTGACTACATTGCAAGAAAGGTTGAGGTTCAAAGCATGGGCGGTACGCCAAAGTAAGTAGACCGAAATCAATCAATATCTACTACTAATCATCCACCTTGAGATATCTATCCAGAACATATCGCTGGTATTAAGTTGCGAGCCCCACCCATAGTGTAAACTCAAAGCAACAGACAACTACATTAAAAGAACTTTGCGTAAAGTAAACAATCCTTGCACCCGTGGGCACAAGCCACCGTTGTTTTCCCCCTTGTGGCAACAGCACATCCCCTAGACTCATGTTTCTGTCACTCAAACTAGTCATCGAGGGGCATGAACCCACAATCAAGCATAACGTTCCCTCTTGGAGTCACTACCTACTACTTGGCCAAAGCAGTAAACAACAACGGAGAATATGCAAGAATTACTTACGAACATAAATATAAGAGAGGTGAATCAAATATATTACTCATACACAATCTGAACATAATCTCATAATCCATCGGATTCCAGCAAACTCATCATAGCAACAGCATAAGGATTACATATGTGCCTCGATCATGTAGGGCAGCTCATGAGGACTAATTAGTGAAGCACAAGAACGGGAGGAGAACATCCGATAGCTACTGGTCATGGACTCATGGTCCAAGGGAGACTACTCACAACTCATCCGGGAGGCGTCCATGGTGGAGGAGAGGCTCCCGGTGGTGATCCTCCCCTCCGGCAGGGTGCCGGGAAGGGTTCTCCTGGTGCTCCCGATCTTGGAAGCGGCGGCGGCGGCGGAACAGAGATGTGAAAACCTGAAATACAAAAACAGCCGAAAACAGAAACTGGCACTGGGGTGCACTGAGTTAATAGGTTAGTCCAAATATGATCAAAAGTTTATGGAAGTGTATAAATATCATACCAATATCACCCAAAAGAGGCATGGAGCAAGCAGAAATTATAGATATGTTTTGGACGTATCAGCGGGTGATGGCTTCTCGCCCCTCGTTGGTTACCCCAAGTGGAAGGTTTGAGATGTAGTGTAGCGGTAGTTTTCCCTTGGCAAAGATACCAAGGATCGAATCCCGTGAGACTCCGAGGGTCAACAAGAAGGTGTCAATAGCGCCAGAGACTTTTGCTTGACAGGACCTGCACACAGATACAAATAACTTTGCTCCCAACGAGTACAGAGAGGTTGTCAATCCCTCCGGCCTTGTCGTTTACAAAGGATCAAACGCAAGAGATAATAGTGATAGGTATGACTGCAACTAGTAAATAAGGACAGGAAGTAAATAACGGGTGTGATCAGTGATGGTAATATGGACCGGGGTCCCATGATGTTCACTAGTGATGTCTCTCTCCCAAAAGACGATAAAACAGCTAAGCGAGGTAAACGAATTACAGCTGGGCAATTGATAGGATTATGTGCGCAAACCAATGCTAACTATGCTGTAAGAAAGGTAGAGGCTCAAAAGCATGGGCGGTACGCCAAGGCAAGTAGACTGAAATCCATCTGCATCTACTACTAATTATCCACCTTGAGATATCTACCCAGAACATCTCGCTGGTATTAAGTTGCGAGTCCCACCCATAGTGTAAACTCAAAGCAACAGACAACTGCATTAAAAGAACTTTGCGTAAAGTAAACAATCCTTGCACCCGCAAGTACAAGCACCGTTGTTTTCCCCCTTGTGGCAACAGCACATCCCCTAGACTCATGTTTCTGTCACTCAAGCTAGTCATCGAGGGGCATGAACCCACAATCAAGCATAACGTTCCCTCTTGGAGTTACTACCTACTACTTGGCCAAAGCAATAAACAGCAACGGAGAACATGCAAGAATTACTCAAGAACATAAATATAAAAGAGGTGAATCAAATATATTACTCACACACAATCTGAACATAATCTCATAATCCATCGGATCCCCGCAAACTCAGCATAGCAACAGCATAAAGATTACATATGTGCCTCGATCATGTAGGGCAACTCACGAGGTCTAATCAGTGAAGAACAAAGAGGGGAGGAGAACATCACATAGCCGATGGGCCTCTAACCCCTCGTTGGTTACCCCAAGTGGAAGGTGTAAGATGCAGTGTTGTGGAAGTTTTTCCCTTAGCAAAGATGCCAAGGATCGAATCCCCAGAGACTCCTAGGTTCAACAAGTAGGTGTCAACTGCTAACGGCGCCAAATATTAGCAATCAACGTGGACCTGCACACAGATACAAATAACTTTGCTCCCAACGAGTACAGAGAGGTTGTCAATCCCTCCGGCCTTGTAGTTCACAAAGGATTAAACGCAAGTGATAGTAGTGATAGATAATGTTTGCAATAGTAAGTAAAAGCGAAAGGTAAATAGCAGATGTGATCAATGATGGTAATATGGACCAGAGTCTCATGATGTTCACTAGTGATGTCTCTCTCCCAAAAGACGATAAAACAGCTATGTGAGGTAAACGAATTACAGCTGGGCAATTGACAGGACCACGAACGCAAACCAATGCTGACTACATTGCAAGAAAGGTTGAGGTTCAAAGCATGGGCGGTACGCCAAAGTAAGTAGACCGAAATCCATCAATATCTACTACTAATCATCCACCTTGAGATATCTATCCAGAACATCTCGCTGGTATTAAGTTGCGAGTCCCACCCGTACTGTAAACTCAAAGCAACAGACAACTGCATTAAAAGAACTTTGCGTAAAGTAAACAATCCTTGCACCCGCGGGCACAAGCACCGTTGTTTTCCCCCTTGTGGCAACAGCACATCCCCTAGACTCATGTTTATGTCACTCAAGCTAGTCATCGAGGGGCATGAACCCACAATCGAGCATAACGTTCCCTCTTGGAGTCACTACGTATTACTTGGCCAAAGCAATAAATAACAACGGAGAACATGCAAGAATTACTTATGAACATAAATATAAAAGAGGTAGATCAAATATATTACTCAAGATCAATCTGAACATAATCTCATAATCCATCGGATCCCAGCAAACTCATCATAACAACTGCATAAGGATTACATATGTGCCTCGATCATGTAGGGCAGCTCACGAGGACTAATTAGTGAAGCACAAGAACGGGAGGAGAACATCACATAGCTACTGGTCATGGACTCATGGTCCAAGGGAGACTACTCACGAGTCATCCGGGAGGCGTCCATGGTGGTGGAGAAGCTCCCGATGGTGATCCTCCCCTCCGGCAGGGTGCCGGGAAGAGTTCTCCTGGTGCTCCCGATCTTGGAAGCGGCGGCGGCGGCGGAACAAAGATGAGATCGCGAAAAAGAGTTCCCGTCCCGAGGGTTTCGAAGGAAGCTCTAAATATATGCCAAAGGGGGGCACCAAACGGGGCTCGGGGGGCTCAGGCGCCCCCCCGGCGCGGCCCAGGGGGGCGCGCCGCCAGGGCGCCTGGAGCCCTGGTGCCCCCCCCCCCCCGGCTGTCCTTCGGGCGCAAGGAAGTTTCCGGAACACTGATTTTTTATATAATTTTTCTGGATTTTTCCTGGCAGTTCTCGTAACGTGAAAACCTGAAATACAAAAACAGCCGAAAACAGAAACTGGCACTGAGGTGCACTGGATTAGTAAGTTAGTCCAAATATGATCAAAAGTGTATGGAAGTGTATAAATATCATAGCAATATCACCCAAAAGTGGCATGGAGCAAGCAGAAATTATAGATACGTTTCGGACGTATCAACATCCCCAAGCTTAATTCCTGCTCGTCCTCGAGTAGGTAAATGATAACAAGAATAATTTCTGTGGTGACATGCTATTAACCGTGTAGGACTTTTTATAGTCATATGACAAAAGCTTACTGAGAAAATGAATCTACAGTAATTAAGTTGCCTCATGAGAAAATCACAAATGACTGAAAGTTTTACAATATGAAACTGAAACATAAAAAAGATTTGCAATGAACATGATGTGCAAATATGATAAAGTGATATCTAGCTTGCCCCCTTTAGTGATGCAAAACATAAATGCAGGAGCAACTTCAAGGTTTAAGTGATGACTAGATACAATGATTTCAAAATAAACGATATCACAATCATGCAAAAGACAATGCTACTTTGGGACAATGCACATTACACTTAGAATGACAATCATGCTCTCAGTAGTGGTGCTTTAAAAGAAAGAAGGTGGAGACTCAGCATAAAAGTAAAAGAATGGTTATGTGCTAGAGCTTTCTTATTTTGAAAACATAGAAGCAATTTTGTCAACGGTAGTAGTACTTCATATGTGTCATGCATAAGACATCCTATAAGTTGAAAGCCTCATGCATCGAATACCAATAGTGCTCGCACCTTGTCCTAATTAGCTCGGATTTCCATGGGTTATCATTGCATTACATATGTTTCAACCAAGTGTCACAAAGGGGTACCTCTATGCCACCTGTACAAAGGTCCAAGGAGATAAATCGCATTTTATTTCTCGTTTTTGATAGATCTCAACTTGAGGATATCCATACCGGGACAACATAGAAAATAGATAATGGACACCTCTTCAATGCATAAGCATATTCTCATAAGAGATTGAGGATTAATGTCCAAGCTAAAACTTCCACCATGATACATGGCTTTGGTTGGCGGCCCAATGTTCTTCTCTAACAATATGCATACTCATTCAACCCACGGCAAATCACCCTTACTTCAGACAAGACGAACATGCATAGCAACTCACATGATATTCAACAAAAGTGTGACAGTTGATGGCGTCCCCAGAAACATGGTTACCGCTCAGCAAGCAACTTATAAGAAATAAGATACATAGGCAACATATTCTTTACCACAATAGTTTTTAAGCTACTTTCCCATGAGCTATGTATTGCAAAGTTAGTTCGCTTAGTACAGGTGGAGGTTAGCAAAAGACTGGGAGCGACCAACTAAGAGAGCAATGACGGTCATAATCATGAAGAGCGACAAAGCAATATTGAATCAGGCATGGTAGTTATATCGCTACTCAGAAATAAAAGATCATCAAGGCTTGACAGACTTTCTTTACAGACTTAAATATGCGTGAGCATACGCCAAGTCAATCAAAATAAATTCTCGAAGGAAGATATTACTAAACCATACCACATCATAGGCAAACAAATCATGTTGGTACACCAATAACACATTGGGAACCCCCCAGCTATTTGAGACTAACCATAAGAAAACCTGAACTACTAAGCACCATTATGCAAGTAGCATCTTTATCATAGACATATTAACCAATGCAACGGAAGCAAACTCTCTTAATATGGTGAGCGTGGTATTTAAAGAGAGTTCAAGCAACCAACTAAACAAAAGCTCTTTGAAAAGATAAGCATGAATACTAAGAGCAGAGCATGATAGTAGCTATTAAAAGACAAAGAACACACACAGCACAGATAGACATGAAAATTATATGTTATGTTCTAGGTAGAAGTGGAGCGTGTTTCTCTCCCACATAAAGAAAGCTGAGTTCCGACTCGTTATGAAAAACTAAAAAGAAAACTAAAAGCAAGACGCTCCAAGCATAGCACATAATACATGAAGTGATAAAAATATAGTGGAATGAAAGACGAACTGATAATGTTGATGGAGAAGGGGATGCACGGGGGCATCCCCAAGCTTAGACGCTTGAGTCTCCTTGAATATTTCTCGGGGGTGCACGGGGGCATCCCCAAGCTTGAGCGCTTGACACTCCTGAATCTTTTTATCATCTTCCCTCGCACACTTGAAAACTCCTTTCATACATAACTCATCATAATCTGATTAGCGAGGTTAGTACCCTTAATAAAATAATTGCACCTTTCTGGAAATAAAGATATTCTTGAAGTTCTACTGTTTCTCAAGATTGCCAAAAGGTTTTTGCAAAGAAAAAGCAAGCTCTTGATTTGCAAAATGAAGGAAAGGCAAAATAGGACAGAATCTGTGAAAAACAGAACAACAGGTAGTAATTGATCTGTTCGGGATACTTCTGCAACTCAAATCAAAAAACTCAGAACAGATGCACGAAAGAAAATTATATAGAGAACGCTGTCGAGAAAATTCAGACCAAAAAGATGATCTGGTTATTTTATACGAATTTTTCTATCCAAGGACAGAATCTGTTTCCTGGACAGCACCTCACAACTTTTGAACTTTCTAGCAATCAGAGGCTATACTTGGCACAAATATGAAAAGAAAAGATACAATGATGATGCTACAACAGTAAACAACATCAAGACACAACAAAAGCAAAATATAAAATTTTTATTCATGTGGGCTGCCTCCCAAAAGCGCTTTCTTTTATGCCTTTAAGCTAGGCATAATGCATAGAGATCAAGTTTTATCAAGAGTAAAAGAATAGCTAGCCCGTACAACGGACTCAAAAGGTAACTTGATATTCTTTTGAGGGAAGTGTTCCATCCCTTTCTTGAGAGGAAACTGAAATTTTATATTACCCTCTTTCATGTCAATGATAGCACCAACGGTGCGTAAAAAGGGACGTCCCAAAATAATTGGACATGAAGGATCACATTCAATATCCATAATAGTGAAATCAACAGGAACATAATTATCGTTGACAACAATAAGAACATCGTCGATCCTCCCCAAAGGTTTCTTTATGGAAGAATCAACGAGACGAACACCAAAAGAACAAGAATCATAAGGTTTCAATTTAAGCATATCATATATTCTTTTGGGCATAACAGAGGTACTAGCACCAACATCACATAATGCATAACAAGAGAAGTCATTCAATTTAATTTTTATCATAGGATCCCAACCATCTTATAGCTTTCTAGGTATGGAGGCTTCTACTCTAAGCTTCTCCTCCCTAGCTTTGATGAGAGCATTAGTGATATGCTCTGTGAAGGCAAGGTTAAGCGTGCTAGTGCGGGGATCTCTAGACATCTTGTGAAGGAAATCAATAACTTCGGTAAGAGTGCAATTATCAAAATCAAGGTCACGAGCATCAAGTAAAGTGGTAGTGGTGTCCTTTAGGTTCACTTGTTTGGTAGCTTCTATAGTCATAGCATCACCATTAATAGGTCCAATGGGACCAGGAGTACATTGGGTGCTAAGAGTTTGGATATCCTCAACAACTTGGATAGTAGCAACAGTGTGGTGGGTAGGAAGGCTCTTAATTCTATCTTCTTCCTCCCTTTCTCTAGCCCATCTTTCTTTAAGTTTAGCCATAATCCTAATATTTTCATTAATTTGCACTTGAGTAGCATTAATAGGAGTGACCTTCCTCTCCTCAAGAGGAGAAGTTTTAATTTTAAGCAATTCTATCTCATTGGCTAAGTGGTCTACCTTCAAAGAGAGATCATCTAGTTTATGTAGTTTTTCTTCTACACTCTTATTAAAGGCTTTTTGGGTAGTGATGAAATCTTTAAGCATAATCTCTAGTTCAGTAGTGGGGTTCTTGGTGATAGGATAAGCATTGTTGTTCCCATAAGAATTAGAGGGGAACGGTCTAGGATTATTACCAAAATTACTCCTATAAGCATTGTTGTTAAAATTGTTTATAGAGATAAAGTTCACATCTACTTGTTCTTGAGCAATCAAAGAATTTAAAGGAACATCACGAGGATCAACAGTAGATTGCTTCGAAAGTAGAGACATGATCAAGTCAACTTTTTCATTAAGGGAGGAAATCTCCTCGACAGAGTTTACCTTCCTACCTGTTGGAGCGCGTTCAGTGTGCCATTGGGAATAGTTGTTCATCATCTCATCGAGAAGCTTTGTGGCAGCACCAAGTGTAGTTGACATAAAAGTTCCTCCCGTGGTCGAATCTAACAAGTTTCGTGAGGTAAAGTTCAAGCCTGCATTAAAAGTTTGGATAACCATCCAAGTAGTCAAACCGTGAGTAGGGCAGTTCTTGATAAGAGATTTCATACGTTCCCAAGCTTGGGCAACGTGTTCATTATCCAATTGTTTAAAATTCATTATGTTACTTCTAAGTTGGATAATCTTAGCAGGTGGATAGTATTTTCCAATAAAAGCATCTTTGCACTTGTCCTATGAATCTATGCTATTTCTAGGCAAAGACTGAAACCAAATTTTAGCTCCTCCTCTCAAGGAGAAAGGAAAAAGCTTAATCTTGACAATATTACCATCTATTTCTTGGTGCTTTTGCATATCACAAAGTTCAACAAAGTTATTTAAGTGTAAAGCAGCATCATCTCCAGCACTGGAGAATTGATCTTTCATGACTAACTTCAGTAAAGCAGGTTTAATTTCATATGAAGGTGCTGAAGTGGCAGGTGTGGTGATAGGTGTGCTGATAAAGTCCTCGTTGTTGTGACTAGTGAAGTCACACAACTTGGTGTTCTCGGTGGAACCCATAGTAGCAAGCAAGCAAGATAACTATTTTTGTGATTTTCGATAAAGGATACTAAAGCAAAAACTGAAAGGTAAACTAACAAGACTAAAAATAAAAGGTAAAAGATAGCATGCAACTCCCCTATCCTGAAGAGTGGAGTCCCCGGCAATGGCGCCAGAAAAACTCCTTGATGGGCCTCTAACCCCTCGTTGGTTACCCCAAGTGGAAGGTGTAAGATGTAGTGTTGTGGAAGTTTTTCCCTTAGCAAAGATGCCAAGGATCGAATCCCCAGAGACTCCTAGGTTCAACAAGTAGGTGTCAACTGCTAACGGCGCCAGATATTAGCAATCAACGTGGACCTGCACACAGATACAAATAACTTTGCTCCCAACAAGTACAGAGAGGTTGTCAATCCCTCCGGCCTTGTAGTTCAAAAAGGATTAAATGCAAGTGATAGTAGTGATAGATAATGTTTGCAATAGTAAGTAAAAGCGAAAAGTAAATAGTTGATGTGATTAATGATGGTAATATGGACCGGAGTCTCATGATGTTCACTAGTGATGTCTCTCTCCCAAAAGACGATAAAACAGCTATGTGAGGTAAACGAATTACAGCTGGGCAATTGACAGGACCACGAACGCAAACCAATGCTGACTACATTGCAAGAAAGGTTGAGGTTCAAATCATGGGCGGTACGCCAAAGTAAGTAGACCGAAATGCATCAATATCTACTACTAATCATCCACCTTGAGATATCTATCCAGAACATCTCGCTGGTATTAAGTTCGAGTCCCACCCATAGTGTAAACTCAAAGCAACAGACAACTGCATTAAAAGAACTTTGCGTAAAGTAAACAATCCTTGCACCCGCGGGCACAAGCACCGTTGTTTTCCCCCTTGTGGCAACAGCACATCCCCTAGACTCATGTTTCTGTCACTCAAGCTAGTCATCGAGGGGCATGAACCCACAATCGAGCATAACGTTCCCTCTTGGAGTCACTACGTATTACTTGGCCAAAGCAATAAATAACAACGGAGAACATGCAAGAATTACTTATGAACATAAATATAAAAGAAGGTAGATCAAATATATTACTCAAGATCAATCTGAACATAATCTCATAATCCATCGGATCCCAGCAAACTCATCATAGCAACAGCATAAGGATTACATATGTGCCTCGATCATGTAGGGCAGCTCACGAGGACTAATTAGTGAAGCACAAGAACGGGAGGAGAACATCACATAGCTACTGGTCATGGACTCATAGTCCAAGGGAGACTACTCACGAGTCATCCGGGAGGCGTCCATGGTGGTGGAGAAGATCCCGATGGTGATCCTCCCCTCCGGCAGGGTGCCGGGAAGAGTTCTCCTGGTGCTCCCGATCTTGGAAGCGGCGGCGGCGGCGTAACAGAGATGAGATCGCGAAAAAGAGTTCCCGTCCCGAGGGTTTCCAAGGAAGCTCTAAATATATGCCAAAGGGGGGCACCAGACGGGGCTCGGGGGGCACAGGCGCCCCCCCGGCGCGGCCCAGGGGGGGCGCACCGCCAGGGCGCCTGGAGCCCTGGTGCCCCCCCCCCCGGCTGTCCTTCGGGCGCAAGGAAGTTTCCGGAACGCTGATTTTTTATATAATTTTTCTGGATTTTTCCTGGCAGTTCTCGTAATGTGAAAACCTGAAATACAAAAACAGCCGAAAACAGAAACTGGCACTGAGGTGCACTGGATTAGTAACTTAGTCTAAATATGATCAAAAGTGTATGGAAGTGTATAAATATCATAGCAATATCACTCAAAAGTGGCATGGAGCAAGCAGAAATTATAGATACGTTTTGGACGTATCAATAGCTACTGGTCATGGACCCATGGTCCAAGGGGGACTACTCACAACTCATCTAGGAGGCGTCCATGGTGGTGGAGAAGCTCCCGGTGGTGGTTATCCCCTCCGGAAGGGTGCCGGGAAGAGTTCTCCTGGTGCTCCCTATCTTGGAAGCGCGGCGGCAGCAGAACAGAGATGAGATCGCGAAAAAGGGTTCCGTCCTCGAGGGTTTCGGGACGCGGTGTAAATATATGCCAAAGGGGGTCACCAAAGGAGGTAAGGGGGGGCCAGGCCCCCCCCCCCGGCGCGGCCAGGAGGGGGGCCGCGGGGACAGGCCGCCTGGGCTGCCCTGGCTCCCCTCTGGCCCCACTTCTGCCGCATGGAAGCTTCTGGAGCGCTGATTTTTTATATATTTTCCCGGAATTTTTCTGGCAATTTAAGTAATGGGAAAACCTGGAATACAAAAACAGCAGAAAACAGAAACTGGCACTGGGGTGCACTGAGTTAATAGGTTAGTCCAAATATGATCAAAAGTGTATGGAAGTGCATAAATATCATAGCAATATCTCACAAAAGAGGCATGGAGCAAGTAGAAATTATTGATACGTTTTGGACGTATCAACATCCCCAAGCTTAATTCCTGCTCGTCCTCGAGTAGGTAAATGATAACAAGCATAATTTCTGTGGTGACATGATATCAACCATATAAGAACTTTTCATAGTCACATGAAAAATGCTTACTGAGATAATGAATCTTTAGTAATTTAGTTGCCTCATGAGAATATCACAAAGAACTGAAAGTTGTACAATATGATACTGAAACACCCAATAGATTTGTAGTGAGCATGGTGTGCAAACATGACAAAGTGATACCTCGCTTGCCCCCTCTAGTGAAGCAAAACATAAATGCAGGAGCACCTCCAAAGTTTAAGTGACGACTAGATACAATGATTTCAGAATAAGCGATATCATAATCATGCAAAAGACAATGGTACTTTGGGACAATGCACAATACACTCAGAATGACAATCATGCTCTCAATAGTTGGTGCTTTGAAGAAAGAAGGTGGAGACTCTCGAACCGTGGATTTTGATGGCAAGGTTGAAAACCCGTGGTTGGAAGCAAAGACTAAACATGTACCAGAGCTCTTGGTTTCTAAAAACAGAGGTAAAAATGATTTTTTGGAGATGCATATTTCATCAACGAAAGCTAGTAGATAACTCAATTACTTCTCGAGCTGGACAAGTTTCGAGGAACGGCTCCCGCACGGGGACGATCACATCCCCTTAATCTCCTTTGTTTATCACTGCCAAAAGTTTTCTGATTTCTCATGAACAAAGCGTGAAGGAGGGTTTGTTTGTTGTATTTTTTTATTATGAGCCGGGCGCACTCATGCCAGTTCCTTCTCGTATTAGGGGTTTGCAGATTAGACATGCAATCCCGGGGTAAAACTTATCCAACTTAAAAAGATCATGAATTAACTACTACTTCCTCATGAGCTAAAACAGAGGCACAAAAGAAAAATGCTTTTGAATAATTTTGAGATGGTACAAGAAAGTCTTCGTTAGGAATGGCAAGTAAATACCATATATAGGAAGGTATGGTGAACTCATATGGCTTAACTGGTTTCAAGGATTTTGGATGCACAAGCAGTCAGTCCTCTTAGTACAGGTGAAGGCTAGCAAAAGACTGGGAGCGACCAACTAAGAGAGCAATGACGGCCATAATCATGCAGAGTGAGAAAGCAACATTGAATCAGGCATGGAAGTTATATCGCTACTCAGAAATTAAAGATCATCAAGGATTGATAGACTTTCTTTACAGTCTTAAATATGCGTGAGCATATGCCAAGTCAATCAAAATAAATTCTTGGAGGAAGATATCACTAAACCATACCACATCATAGGCAAACAAATCATGCTGGTACTTCAATAGCACATTAAGAACCCCCAGCTATTTGAGACTAACCATAAGAAAACATGAACTACTGAACACCATTATGCACATAGCATTTTTATCATAGACATATCAACCAGTGCCACAGAGGCCAACTCTCTTAACAAGATAAGCATGATAACTCAAGAGAGTTCCAGAAGCAACCAACTAAACAAAAGCTCTTTAAAAAGAAAAGCATGAAAACTAAGAGCTAAACATGACAGTAGCTATTGAAAGACAAAGAACATACACAGCAAAGATAAGCATGGAAATCCTATGTTGTGTTCTAGGTTGAAGTGGAGCGTGTTTCTCTCACACACAAAGAAAGCTGGGTTCTAACTCGTTATGAACATCAAGCAAAGCTAAAGAATACTAAAAAGGAAACTAAAAGCAAGACGCTCCAAGCATAGCACATAACGCATGAAGTGATTAAAATATAGTGGAACGAAAGACGAACTGATAATTGTTGATGGAGAAGGGGATGCACGGGGGCATCCCCAAGCTTAGACGCTTGAGTCTTCTTGAATATTTCTTGGGGGTGCACGGGGGCATCCCCAAGCTTGAGCGTTTGACACTCCTGAATCTTTTTATCATCTTCCCTCGCACACTTGAAAACTCCCTTCATACATAACTCATCATAATCTGATTAGCGAGATTAGTACCCATAATAAAATAATTTTTCCTTGCTGGAAAAAAGGATAATCTTGAAGACCTACTGTTTCTCAAGATTGCCAAAAGGTTTTTGCAAAGAAAAAGCAAGCTCAAGGTTTGCAAAACGAAGAAAAGGCAAAACAGGACAGAATCTGTGAAAAACAGACCAGCAGGTAGTAAATAATTTTTTCGGGGCTCTTCTGCAACTCAAATCAAAAAACTCATAACAGACGCCCGAAAGCCAATTGTATAGAGCACGCTGTCGAAAAAATTCAGACCAAAAAGATGACCTAGTGATTTTATACGAATTTTTCTGTCCAAGGACATAATCTGTTTCCTGGACAGCACGTCACAACTTTTGAACTTTCTTGCAATCAGAGGCTAAACTTGGCACAAAGCTGAAAAGTAAAGATACAATGATGTTGCTACAGTAGTAACAAACATCAAGACCACTAAAACTGAAAGAACAAATTGAAAGAAAAGATAACAAGGGTTGTCTCCCTAGAGCTCTTTCTTTATAGCCATAAAGATAGGCTTAAGACTTTAATGATGCTCTCGTAGGAATAAGAGTTGAAGAACAAAAGAGAGCATCAAGAAGCAAACACCAAACACATTTAAGCCTAACATGCTTCCTATGCATAGGAATATTGCAATACAATAATTCATTGAAGCACAAAGCAATAAGCATAGGAAGACAAAACAAGTGCAGCTTCAAAACCTTCAACATAAAGAGAGGGAACTTGATATTATTGAAATATCTATAAGCATATGTTCCCTTCTCATAATAATTTTCAATGGGATCACGAATAAACTCAACAATATAAGCATCACATAAAGCATTTTTACCATGATCCACATGCAAAAAGGTATCATTACTCTTCATATAAGGAAAATCTTTCTTATTAGGAATAGTGAGATTAAAGCAATCATAACCATCATGGTAATCATTGTATTTAGGAGGCATATCATAATCATAATAAATTTTATCCTCAATAGTAGGTGGACTGAAAACATCATATTCATCATTGTAATCATATATAGGAAGCAAAGTATCATCAAAGTAAATTTTCTCTTCAAAAGTTGGGGGACTTAAAATATCATGTTCATCAAACGTGTCATCCCCAAGCTTAGAGCTTTCCATGTCATTAGCAATATTGATATTCAAAGAAAGCATACTAATAACATCACCACCATGATGATTGTTATGCAAATAATAAAGTTCCATAGGTTTTTTAATTTTCTCTTCAAACACATCATGTCCCAAAGCAAGGTAGAGCTTATAAAGACATAAAGAAAACTAAAAGGTAAACTAACAAGACTAAAAAGCAAAGATAAAAGATAGCGTGCAACTCCCCTATCTTGAAGAGTGGAGTCCCCGGCAATGGCGCCAGAAAACTTTGCTTGATGGCTTCTCGCCCCTCGTTCGTTACCCCAAGTGGAAGGTTTGAGATGTAGCGTAGCGGTAGTTTTCCCTTGGCAAAGATACCAAGGATCGAATCCCGTGAGACTCCTTGGCAAAGACTTTTGCTTAACAGGACCTGCACACAGATACAAATAACTTTGCTCCCAACGAGTACAGAGAGGTTGTCAATCCCTCCGGCCTTGTCGTTTACAAAGGATCAAACGCAAGAGATAATAGTGATAGGTATGACTGCAACTAGTAAATAAGGACAGGAAGTAAATAACGGGTGTGATCAGTGATGGTAATATGGACCGGGGTCCCATGATGTTCACTAGTGATGTCTCTCTCCCAAAAGACGATAAAACAGCTAAGCGAGGTAAACGAATTACAGCTGGGCAATTGACAGGATTATGTGCACAAACCAATGCTAACTATGCTGTAAGAAAGGTAGAGGCTCAAAAGCATGGGCGGTACGCCAAGGCAAGTAGACCGAAATCCATCTGCATCTACTACTAATCATCCACCTTGAGATATCTATCCAGAACATATCGCTGGTATTAAGTTGCGAGTCCCACCCATAGTGTAAACTCAAAGCAACAGACAACCGCATTAAAAGAACTTGCGTAAAGTAAACAATCCTTGCACCCGCAAGTACAAGCACCGTTGTGTTCCCCCTTGTGGCAACAGCACATCCCCTAGACTCATGTTTCTTTCACTCAAGCTAGTCATCGAGGGGCATGAACCCACAATCAAGCATAACGTTCCCTCTTGAAGTTACTACCTACTACTTGGCCAAAGCAATAAACAGCAACGGAGAACATGCAAGAATTACTCAAGAACATAAATATAAAAGAGGTGAATCAAATATATTACTCACACACAATCTAAACATAATCTCATAATCCATCGGTTCCCAGCAAACTCAGCATAGCAACAGCATAAAGATTACATATGTGCCTCGATCATGTAAGGCAGCTCACGAGGTCTAATCGGTGAAGAACAAAGAGGGGAGGAGAACATCACATAGCTACTGGTCATGGACCCATGGTCCAAGGGGGACTACTCACAACTCATCCGGGAAGAGTTCTCCTGGTGCTCCCGATCTTGGAAGCGCGGCTGCGGCGGAACAGAGATGAGATCGCGAAAAGGGGTTCTGTCCTCGAGGGTTTCGGGACGCGGTGTAAATATATGCCAAAGGGGGTCACCAGAGGAGGTAAGGGGGGCCCAGGCGCCCCCCGGCGCGGCCAGGAGGGGGGCCGCGGGGGCAGGCCGCCTGGGCTGCCCCTGGCTCCCCTCTGGCCCCACTTCTGCCGCGTGGAAGCTTCTGGAGCGCTGATTTTTTATATTTTTTTCCTGGAATTTTTCTGGCAATTTAAGTAATGGGAAAACCTGAAATACAAAAATAGCAGAAAACAGAAACTGGCACTGGGGTGCACTGAGTTAATAGGTTAGTCAAAATATGATCAAAAGTGTATGGAAGTGCATAAATATGATAACAATATCACACAAAAGAGGCATGGAGCAAGAAGAAATTATAGATACGTTTTGGACGTATCAGCGGGTCGAATTTGGGCAGGGAAAAGGCATTTCTAGCCTGACAAATGTAGCTCACACACCACTTTTCTTTCCGCTGGAGCTCCAAGTGTCCCCCAGTGCGTTGGGTTCGGCCTGAGATCGCCGGACCAAAAAATAGGCCAAACCGGCGAAATTTTGCGTCCGACGACGACTGTTTTATTTTTGCTCTGGCGGAAAAAATATGACTTGCAGGGTCTGTTGAGGGTGCGGCTGGAGATGCTATAACTACGGAGTCACGGCCAGCCTGCCAGTATAAGTGCGGGGTACAGCTGATGCGCGCCACCGCCACTTCTACATGTATTTGTTGTCACCGCCGCCATGGAAGAAGAATATGCCACTCGTGGGAGATGGATGAGAATATTAGACGAAAGACTCCTACAAAAGCGGTGTACAGGTATTTAGTTCGTTAGGCACTGACTTCTTTAGTACTAACGGGTATGGAGAATGATACCCACGTGGAGCAATCATCAATCGCAGATGAAGCTGGGAGTATATATATATATATATATATATATATATATATATATATATATATATATATATATATATATATATATATATATATATATATATATATATATATATATATATATATATATATATATATACAGCGGTCTATTCTCATAACATTATGAGAATAATATTCTCATAACACTTCCGAACTGCATTGTAATACTGCATTGGAAAGCTATACGCACCGCACCACAGAGACCAGCGAACTTCATGTTTGAAAAAACTGTACGTGTTGTTTTTTCGGTATCTTTTTTGCTCTAGTTTTTTAACCTTTTATCGGAATTATGCCTGTAATATACTGTTGAAAAGCTATGGAGTAGACGCAACTTCTCCATGTTGAACACTTTTCAAAATTCATCATGGTTTAAAAGCAGTTTCGAAAATCGTGCGGCTCACAACGAATGGCAGCGAGCGTTTTTTGGCGTTTTTTTCTAAACCGCTCGTCGGAATTAAACATATGATACACCGTTGGAAAGGTATCATCGGCGCGCATCTTTTTCGTATCTATTATTTTTTCTAATTTGCTACGGTTTAAGAGCAGTTTTGAATTTACTAAATCGCGAAATTGTGTTTTTCGAATTTTTTCAAATTTTCGGTACTGTTTTCACTCCAGTTTTCTAACCGTTTGTCAAAACAAGGCGTGTAATATACCGTTGGAAAGCTACGAACGAGGTGCAACTTTCATATGTTGAAATGTTTTTGAGATTCCTTACGGTTTTAGTTAAATTTGAAAATCGTGCGGCTCACTACGAAGGGCAGCGGCTGTTTTTTCGTGAAATTTTTACAAAACCTTGGTCGAAATGATCCAAATGATACACCGTTGGAAAGATATCGTCGAGACGCTACTTTTTTATGTAGAACACTCCCACTAATTCATTATGGTTTAAGAGCAGTTTTGAAATTACAAAAACGCGGAAACTCTGTTTTTCGCGACAAGAAAATCGACGCGTGCACTGCATCGGACAGAAATGCGCACTGCTTCAAACTGAAGAACGCACTGCATGAAACAGTCAAACGAACCTCATGATTTATTTTCTTGGACGTAGATTTTTCTCAGAGGAGTTTTGTTGTCTTTTCTCCAACTTTTTTTTTCGAAGGAAAGTGGACCGCAACACTCCCGAAAGTAAAGCGGAACACTACCAAAAGTGAACTTCATGATTTGCTTTTGTCTTTTTTCGTACTAATTAATTTTTACGTGCGTTGAGAAGTGTTTGAGAAGTGAGCTGCTTTTCGATGTGTTTTTGTATTTTCGATCACCAAGTGAACCACAAAGGTTTTTTTATGGCCAACTTTTGTGAGAGAACAAAGTGAGCTTCAAAGAGTCCTTTGCAATGGACTTTTTTAGACCAAAGTGCACTGCATTTGTTTGTTTTTTAAATGTAGCTTGTATAGTGGAGCAAACCTCCCCGGAAATGGTATATGTACTGAAAAATCCTTCGTAGTGGAATTTTTTTAAGACCAAAGTGCACTGCATGTTGCGTGTTTTTAAATGCATTTTGTTCTAACTGCAGTGTGCTAAAGAGTCCTTTGTAGTGGACCGTTTTTAGAGCAAAGTGCACCGCAATATTGAAAATAATGAATCACAAGACGACGCGATATGAACAACACCTTTTTAAACAAATTCCTGTACGTGTTTCACATTACTGAACTGCAAGTTTCTATACATTATTTTTCTAACGTGTTCCGCACTATAGGGTCCAGAATAGTGAACTACATGAAACTGATTTCGGGTACAATTTCTCATCCCTACAAATTAGCAAGACAAAAGGAACTGCATCAAACTACAGAAGCCGAAAAAATGCACTGGTTGAATGGCGTCGCGAGCGAACAACATGTTGGTCGCCAGTGCAGATATTTCACACAAAACAAACTATAGCAAAGAGCCTAAAAACTAAAGGAACTGCACATTCTTGAATCGGAGGAGGTTAGGTTGCTGGTTCCTGTCGTTGGGAGGCCCTGCGTGTGGGGAGAACTGCTCGACGGAGACCCACTAGAGAGATTGTGAACCAAGGCCGGATCCATTCCTTATTTTTTGCAGTTCTCTCCTGAGAAAAAAAATAAGATGTTAAACGCACATAAATATTGAACCGAACTTCATAACACTAAAAAAACCAAAATTGTATTTGGGGGAGGAGATGTGCCTCGGCTACGGCTGGCAAGCCGGAGTGGTGGAGCCATTCATCGCTACGACTGGTCGTCGCCCCGAGGTAGAGGAGGAGGGGAGGTAGGCCAGGAAAAGTCCACCGGCGGCGACTCGTTTCATATCGATGGCGAGCGGCGGATCTGGGCACGGGTGATGGGAGGAGGCAGCTCGCTCTAGCACAGATGCGGGAGGCGATGTCCTGGACCAGCCAGTCGAAGCCCTGGAGCAGGCCGTCGCCCGTGTAGGCGCTGCAGTCGACGATCTTCCAGTGCCGGTCCTTGTTCATCACTTCAAGGTTCAGAACCTGGATCCGAAAACTCAACTCGGTTACCATCGAACTCGGAGACACAACTAAACATGGCAATTTAAAGAAAACAAAAAGCATCTTGGAGCAAAGACCACAAACATGTATGTATATGCTTGCTGGGGTTATTTTCCGAGGTTTTGACGAGTCCTTAGAGAAAAGATCAGAAGATGATCATGGCACATGATGTAACTCCAGGTACTCCGTACTACTGGATTAGGGGCAGTGTGTTTTACCTTGGCGATTTCGTCAGGCTTCAAAGCGCCCTGAATGTCCTGCTTATTTGCGAAAACTAGCAGCGATGATCCAGCCAGTCTCTGTAATCAATATTTTAAGGATCACCAAATAGTTGAACAACATAGCACATAAATTAAGCGATGATCCAGCCGTGCTTGCTCGCTCACCACAAAGACCAAAACTGGAGCAAGTTTGGAGTGTATAGGCACATTATCCATCCCGTTCACAGCAACATGCGGTACATTATTGCTGAACGACAAGTCCTAAGAGCTTCAACCATAGTTCATTCCACAGGTTAAGAGACACGCCCACTTTCACAAAAACAAGTGCAGAGTGGTGATCGTGTGCGCAGATGCAGATCCTACCTAGTATGGCTCCACCCGTGCGCGGAACTTGAGGCCGGCGTACACAGCGGCAGCGCCCAGTTCTTCCTCAATCCTCAAAAGCTGTTCCAATTGGAAAAGAAATAACCCCTTAGTGTAAATTTGGGATACTCAACATGCTACCGAAACCGGAAAAAAGAACGAGACATAATAATTGCTCAAATAAACACATTATACTGAACAAGAGAATATCATCAGAAACCAAACATGAACTATTAGTCTAACGAAATAACTCTGTCAGAGCCAAACACAGATGAGAAATCATTCTTAAATGAGCACATTACATCAATCAAAAGATTAAAGCATGGGAAGAAGAATTTCTTTTTTCATAATGGCAAGAGGTCATGTTGGTCAACAGAATTATATCAGGAATTACAGGAAAGCCACTTGCCTGGTTGTACTTGGCAAGATGCTCTGAGCGGCAGGGAGCCCCGTTCTTAATCTGACCCTATTGCACATGAAGAAACATTGGTCAGTTACTCCCCAGAAGGTCTATGAGCATTTCGACCAATCTCATTAAATTTCTAATCGCACTGCAAGTCTGGTGTTGCTTGGACTGCAATGCAAGGAGAGTAGGGGCAACTCGTCGGGGGTAAGAGGGGGCGCGTGAGATCAGCTGGTGGAGGCCCTTGCTGGGAGAACCAAGCACCTAGGATGTGGGCTGCAACGCAGTGTTTGTGCACTGTACATGCATGTGGGTGGAATTTGGATGGTGTGGCACTCACCGCCGGAACCACGGAAGTGCAGTCCGTCGATGGTACCAATGGGAGCAGTCAGCCGCTGCACACGTTGCCGCGATTGGTGGAAGAGGTTGGAAGGCAAGGGGCTGTCGTCTCCCCTCGATCTAGCTTTCTGTCGCGAGGAAGATGGACCGGGGCTGGATCCGCCCACCAACTCCGGGCTGCGCAGGATGCTGGGCACCGGCGAGAGGTCGATTGGATCCGGCCACGTCGGCGCAGCAGGAGGTCACCGGGGCGGGGGGCTGTGGATCCGACCACCACAACGCAGAAGGTGGTCAACGCGAATCGTGAGCGGATCGTGAGCGCCCGAACGCGAGGCAGGTAGGGGAGACGATCGACACGGGAACGGGAAAGGGAATCGGCTCGTACCCTTGGGCTGCTCGTAGGTGATGGTGGCCACCGTACCGTCCTTGCTCCCAACGACGCCTCCCTTGCGGACGCGCTGGTCCTTCGCCGCGTCAAAGGAGACCTCACCAGATCTGAGACCAGAGCAGGCGAGAGGGGAGGGAGAGGGGAAGGTAGCGCCATGGTCAGCGGGGTTGGGGGTGGGAGTTGGTGCGGCGGCGGAGCATAGGGGGAGAGAGAGAGGAGTGGGTGGTTGAGGAGAGGATAAGGTGGGGTGGGATTTTTTCTTAGCTCGTGTAGTTTGTTCGGTTCCTTCGCGGTCGCAGAACGAGGCGGGGAGGGGAGGTGCGGCGGCTCTCCCGGCCGCTCCCGTGGTAGAAGGCGGGGAGGGGAGGGGGAGGGTGTTATGAGAATAAGGCTAGTGTTATGAGAATAAGGTCTTAAGGGGTGTTATGAGAATAGACCCACCCTATATATATATATATATATATATATATATATATATAGGTGTGGCATCTGGTACAACTTTGAAACCACACAATATAGTTGTAGGCGGCCTCGACGCGGATTTTTGGAACATGGTGGCACGCGAGGATGATAAGCATGCAGTCCACCGAAGTTTGAGATGCATACTTAATATAGTGATTAATTGAAAACGAGGGGATACACAATCATAAAGTTGCAAATACAGAATGTAAATACATAGAGTGGTCCAGCACACATAATTGGCAATAAATGCTGCCCAACATCAGGTGAGATGTCATAGGATATGTGTCTCTCGTTTCCACCTCTCTCTCTCTCTCTCTCACGCAAGTGGAACAGCGAGCAGGAGCACTGCGATAGTGGGGAGAGGAGTTGGGTGTTGTCCTTGGTGCTGACAAGATGGATCTAGAGAGATATCTTACCACTTAAGAAGAAGCTCCTCTTGATGTTGTCTACCACTTCCATTCATTCTCTTCCGGAGGGACTCTACTAGTTCACCTCTTGGTCGAAGCTCTAAGGTCATGAGCTGCTCCATGTTCCACTCTAGTTAATCACCTCCTACAAGAATCATTTATATATAAGTATCGTATATTACTGTCGTGTGCATCAATGTAGAAGAAAAATGCATAAGCTATCCAATTCATACATGTTTTTATGCTAAACTAACTATAATGTCCATTTGAAATGATTATCACTTAATAATATTGACCCACGGTCTGTATCAACCATTAAGGAGATTGCATGCATTTTCAATGCACTAGTAGAAATATTAATTCACCAACAACATGCACTTAATCATTTAATAGGTCGAGTTATTTGCCAACAGGTTTCAACCGCCTAGTATGAATGAATCAAGATCCATGTTCTGTTATAGGCAGCTACTCCTATTCCCACCTCCTTTCAACCGACCTATTAGATATGAACGAATCAAGCTTAAATCTACTGTTGCCTCCTCGCATCATGCTAATTGATTCATGTCGTAGAGTATCTGGTCCAAAGTCAAATAGTCTATTTTAGTCGATGTGAGTTATTTGTTTTATTTTTGTATTTAGCACTCCAGATGTTAGTGAGCACACTGGACAACATAATCCAGGATTGGAAGAAAATGTTGTGATTTGTTCATAGCGAGTTATATCTAACTGAGGACATAGTCAGCAACTAAGTGGTGATTACTACTTAGCACCTTGGATGGAATGATGGGGGGCACCTTGGAGGTCCTAGTGCGGCTCTCAGAGTTCTGATTGATGCTAAAACCATTGTACTTGTTGGTCCTGGTGCTGCGTATGACTTCGTTAGTCGTGATGGGTGCAGAAGCTTTGGGCCGACGGCCGCGAGTCACGAAAGGTCTTGCAGGAGCAGTGAAAGTGCCAACTGCATCAAGGCCCAGGCCCTCCATCTTATCAGCATTAGGATCTAGCAAGGTAGCAGTAGTGGCAGCATGTCTGATTGGCTCTTCCTCCAACATAGCCAGGACAAGTTGTGGAGGTGAAGGTGCATTGGTCTCAGGCTGGAGTTCTTCTATGATCACTGAAGAAGATGGTTGTTGGGCAAAGTGGAGGCAAGCATTATCAGAAGACACTAAGATTGAGATCTCGGTGATATTGCTCCTCATACCATTGCCATTAGACCAGGGGACAATTGTGGAGATCATTGGCCTTACTCAAAGATGAAAGTGTTCAACTGCTGCCTGGGAATAGGTCCAGAAACCAGGAGAGATAGAAGCTCATTGCCATCAGAAAAAAGAACAAATTTAATACCTTGATTATGAACTGCAATTGTGACTGTGAGAGATTCCGTAGGCATTGTGGGATCCAACTACTGCAGAGGCAAGGGTGGTACTATGAGCATGGCAGAGTTCTCGGAGCTAGTGTCGTCAGAGACTGTGATAGAATCATTCCAAGCTTGTGTGGCATTGTGAGTGAAGTTATCTTCAGGGACCAGACCATGCTGAACAGTCAGTCCTTGTGCAGCCAGACAAGCTTGGTAGTTGACCAGGTGTGGTGGTAAAGTAGGGAGAGGAGGAGCATGCGGAGCTGCCCAAGCACCCCAGCCAGCGTGAGCATGTCACTCCACCTCAACATTGTCACCATTGTTACCAGCAGGTAGTGCAACATTTTGGACCAGCTAGTTGTGGGCTTGCATGCCTGCTGATGGATCACACGCCGGTGTCCACAGCCTCCTCCGTGCGATGTTGTGTCTTTGTGTACCTACTGTATTTTCTAGAAAACTGATTGGTTCCATCTGGATGTAAACAGCCCCATCGACAACCGTCTCGTGTGATGGACGCGTGTCCTGTGGGGTGTGGGACAGGAACCGCATCTCATCCATATCTCTACATATGCGCCAGAGCCACTCATTCGTCTTCTTCCTTCTTCGAATCACGTTGACTCCAGCCCCCCCTCCCTGCAACCTCTGTTATGGATCTCATCCATGCTTTTCTACCTCAACTCTGGTAGCTCAGACACCACAAGCTGGACTCCGGTCATGTTCTAAGCCATGCAACTTCAGCTGCTCTGGCCACCGCACTCCCCCTTCGATGTGGCGGCTGCGTCCATTTGTTGTTGCAATCTTTTTCCATGCACTTTTGCTTCGGGGGCGATGTTGCTACAAAGGAAGCTTGCCGGCGCCGGAAGATGAATCCGGCTGGTGTTGCAAGTCGGGTCGCTATGATGCAAGATTCCGTTGTTGGAAGCATTGCAGCAACGCCACCTTTTCCGGCGATGTTGCGACAGATGCTGTGGACGACATCCTAGCTAGCTACAGTGGCGGTGAGTCGGCTCATGCGAACATGATGGCGGCCCGACTGCTCGATGATGGTGCGGCTTCTCCGACGATGCTGCGATGGCGGGGAGTTGGCTCTCGGCTGCAGCAATGTCGGCTGCTGCGGGCGCGGCGATGGTCGGTTGCTCGGTAATGCTGCGACGGTGGCTGGGCTTCTCCGATGATAAGGCCGTGACCTGCTTTTCACAGCTACAGCAGCAGTGATGTTGCTCCAATGGCCGGGCCACGAGCCGATGTTGGTGGCTGTGCTCCGAGCCGATGCTGGGACGATGGTCATGATGGCCGATGCTAGGATGATGGGCCTAAGAGCATCTCCAGTCGTTCGCCCCACCCCTCCCCAGGGGCTTGAAATTGCGTCGCCTGGGGGCTAACCGTCGATATTTTTGCCATGGGGGGGGCACAGGTTCCTAGCCCCTCGCCCCCCCCCAGTTCGCTCCCGGCCGCTAATTTCAAACTCAAATTCGGCCCAAATTCGGCGTAAATCGGGCCTAAATTCGGCACAAATTCAACAAAACTAACTTTTATCACATAGTTTATCACAGAAATCAATACAAATCAAATAAATCAATGAAGCAAGTTCATAATTCGAACACAAATTAAAATACAGTGAACTAGGCGTTTCCCTTGAGCCTTCATAGGTGCTCCACCAGATCGTGCTGCAGTTCTTGATCCACCTATGTGTCTCATATCTTCTAACGCATATTGAGAATGGTAGCCCATGCTGCCGGTACCTGGTGATCAACAGTTGCAAGAGGACCCTGCCTGAAATATGGTTCAGTGTCAAACACCGGCTCTTCCTGCTCGCTCTCAATGATCATGTTGTGCAAGATGACACATCAATTCATCACCTCCCACATCTAAGATTTCGACCAGGTCAGAGCGGGGTACCGGACAATAGCAAATCAAGATTAGAGCACACCAAATGCCCGCTCGACATCCTTGCTGCAAGCCTCCTGACACTTGGCAACGTAGGAGTTCTTACCTCTTGGGACAGAGTTAGAGATAGTCTTCACAAATGTTGACCATCTCGGATAGATACCATCCGCTAGGTAGTATCCCTTGTTGTAGTGGCGCCTATTGACCTCTAAGTTCACCGGAGAAGCATCAACTTCAACAAGCTTGGTAAAGACATTCAAGCATTGTAGTACGTTGATGTCATTGTGAGTTCCTGGCATACCAAAGTAGAAGTGCCAAATCAAGAGTTCCTGTGTGGCCACTGTCTCAAGTACCACACTCCAAGTTCCTTTGGCGCCTTTCTACATCCCCTGCCAAGCAAATGGACAGTTTTTCCATGCCCAATGCATGCAGTCGATGTTTCCAAGCATCCCAGGAAATCCTCTTGCTGCATTCTCTGATAGGATCCGAGTAGTGTCTTTAGCAAGTACTGTGGTCCAAACACTGTGACCATTGCCCTGCAAAACTTGTACAAACAATCAATGGTGGAGGACTCGGACATGCGTCCATAGTCTTCCTATATATCACCGGGAGCTCCGTATGCAAGCATCCTCATAGTCGTCGTGCACTTCTGGAGTGAGGAAAATCCAACTGTGTCGGTGCAATCCTTCTTGCAAATGAAATAGTTGTCAAACTCCCGGATGGCATTCACAATCCTGAGGAAGATCTTTCGGCTCATCCAACAATGGCGTCGAAATACTTTCTCGCCGTGCAGTGGAGCGTCAGCAAAGTAGTCAGCGTAGAGCAAGCAATAGCCCTTCATTCGATGTCTCTGCTTGCTCTTATGGCGGCCCAGCGCCAAGCCACATTGTCGCGGCTTCACATTGTTTGCGCACAGTCCGGCCAGAGCGGCGAGGATCATGAGGTGCTCTTCATTGTCGGTGTTTGCCTTGGCTTCCTCCTCCATTAGAGGGGCAAAAGCCTCCTCCTCGGAGTCCATTGCCAAACAGGCAAAACGCCAAACATCTGGCGGGTGTGGTGGACGAGGCAGCCGGCGGTATCCCCGCCTGCGTGGTCAAAGCCCTAGAAAGCTCACCCAGGAGCAGGGTGGAGGCCATCGCGGCGAAACCCTCTCTTTCCGGCGGGGAAATGGACATTCTAGCGGTGGAGCCACGGCTTTGGACACGTGGGCGGGGCCTTAATCGGCATGGCGGTGAAAGGGGGAGTGGCGTCCTGCGTCGCGCGGGTCGAATTTGGGCAGGGAAAAGGCATTTCTAGCCTGACAAAGGTAGCTCACACGCCACTTTTCTTTCCGCCGGAGCCCCAAGTGTCCCTCAGTGCGCTGGGTTCTGCTTGAGATCGCCGGACCATAAAATAGGCCAAACCGGCGAAATTTGGCATCCGATGATGACTGTTTTTTTTTGCTCCGGCGGAAAAAAATATGACTTGCAGGGCCTCTTGAGGGCGCGGCTGGAGATGCTATTACTATGGAGTCACGGCCAGCCTGCTAGTATAAGCGCAGGGTACATCTGCTGCACGCCGCCGCCACTTCTACATGTATTTGTTGTCACTGCCGCCATGGAAGAAGAATACGCCACTCGTGGGAGATGGATGAGAATATTAGACTTAAAACTCCTACGAAATCGGTGTACACGTATTTAGTTTGTTAGGCACTACTTATTTAGTACTAATGTGTATGGAGAATGATACCCACGTTGAGCAACCATCAATCATAGATGAAGCTGGGAGTATATATATATAGGTGTGGCATCTTGTACAACTTTGAAACCACGCAATATTGTTGTAGGCGGCCTCAACGCGGATTTTTAGGACATGGTGGCACACAAGGATGATAAGCAGGCGGTGTCGTGGTTTTGTCACGGCAGATGTCCTAGCATAAGGAGTTAATCGTGGAGCCATCGCTACGGGTTAGCTTAAAGGGGTTAAAGCGGACAAAGGACGCAACGGATTTTATACTAGTTCGGCCCCTTCAATGAAGGTAAAAGCCTACGTCGAGTTGTTGTGGTATTGCTAGGGTTTCGATGACCAGGGAGAGAATCCGCTTTGCGTGTGTCTAGAGCTGTGTTTTTCTTGTCCCTGAACCACCGCCGGGTCGTCCCTTTATATACATAGGATGACGTTCGACCGGCTTTACAGAATCCCGAGGCAGGCTAATAAACTTGCCCGGCTCGGTCTCTACCTTTCCTATCTTACAATACAAGTTACACACCGTATGGCGGTTTACATTCACGGGCGCTAACACCTTTTGGGCCCTGGGCCTTTTAGTCTTCTATATTAAGGCGCCATACTCTATGTCTTGCTGGGCTTCAGTGGAAGTAATTCTTCATGGGCATAAACCGGCCCCTCCTGGGCGGTTTATACCCAATAGTTATATCCCTGACATTAGGCCCCAGATTGATTTGAATTTGTTCATGTCAATCTTCAACACTTTGGGGACAACTTGTCTTCCGTGCCTTCAAATGAGCTTGTAAACCGCCATGACGTCATCTTTTATGATCAAGTTAAACCGTCGTGACGTCGCCTATTCATTAAAAACCTGCATATGCTTTAACCTTTATTTATTAATCCTCCGAAGACCGAGGCGACAGCTCCGCCCTATATCCATTTTTCAGGCTCCTTGATTCCCGCGCCTGCCGTTTATCCCTTCAGCTTATAAATAGGGCGAGGGGTCCCTTTCTCTTTCTTCCCCTTGCCTCTTCATCCTTCTTCTTCCTCGCGCCTCCTTAGTGCCTAAGCACCGCCGCCGCCGTCGACCTTCAATCTGCTTCAACCCAGGCCGCTGCATCAACCTGTTTGGAACATAGCCTCGCCGGTGCGCCTCCGCATCCGATAGCCTTGGTAAGTCCTTTCTTCACTTCTCCTATAGATCTCATTAGGGTTTCTTCCGCAAGTTCATCAAAGCTACTGCGTTGTTCTTCCCTGTTCTTCATCACGGCTTTGATGGCAAGTGTAGATGTGACGCTTTAGTGTACGGCTGTAGTGATAACCCTTCTTTCTGCTCATTAACGCGCTTGTCTTTTTTAAAGTAATCCCCCATCTAGGTCTGATGAACTGTTGTGGTACCTGTTCAGCTTAAGCCTGAATATTCCTGAATTTATTGACATGTTGTAGATCCATAATTCTGTTGTTGATCTATGAAACTTGTTTTTCCATAACTTTTAGATCTGCATCCATCATACCTTCATCGGCGGTTTACCTTTTAATAAAATTATAATCTGGTGATACGTCTCCAATGTATCTACTTTTCCAAACCCTTTTGCCCTTGTGTTTGGACTCTAACTTGCATGATTTGAATGGAACTAACCTGGACTGACGCTGTTTTCTGCAGAATTGCCATGGTGTTGTTTTTGTGCAGAAATAAAAAGTCCTCGGAATGACCTGAAAATCCACGGAGAATTATTACGAAAAATATAAAAAATACCAGCAAGAAGATCCAGACCAGGGGGCCCACACCCTGTCCACGAGGGTCGGGGCGCCGCCGCCCTGCCTCGTGGGCCCCCTGGTGCTCCACCGACGTATTCCCAGATCCTATATATTCACTTTTGGGGAGAGAAAAATCTAAGAGAATTCGCCATCGTCAGGCCCTAATCTCTCTCGGGAGGGCTGATCTGGAGTCTGTTCGGTGCTCCGGAGAGTGGAGATCATCGCCATCGTCATCATCAACCTTCCTCCATCACCAATTCCATGATGCTTACCGCCGTGCGTGAGTAATTCCATCGTAGGCTTGCTGGACGGTGATGGGTTGGATGGGATCTATCATGTAATCGAGTTAGTTTTGTTAGGGTTTGATCCCTAGTATCCACTATGTTCTGAGATTGATGTTGCTATGACTTTGCTATGCTTAATGCTTGTCACTAGGGCCCGAGTGCCATGATTTCAGATCTGAACCTATTATGTTTTCATGAATATATGTGTGTTTTTGATCCTATCTTGCAAGTCTATTGTCACCTACTATGTGTTATGATCCGGCAACCCGAGGTGACAATAATCGGGACCACTCCCAGTGATGATCGTAGTTTGAGGAGTTCATGTATTCACTATGTGTTAATGCTTTGATCCGGTACTCTATTAAAAGGAGGCCTTAATATCCCTTAGTTTCCAATAGGACCACGCTGCCACGGGAGGGTAGGACAAAAGATGTCATGCAAGTTCTCTTCCATAAGCACGTATGACTATATTTGAAATACATGCCTACATTGCATTGATGAACTGGAGCTAGTTCTGTGTCACCCTAGGTAATAACTTCTACATGATGAATTGCATCCGACATAATTCCCCATCACCAATCCAATTCCTACAAGCTTTTCCCATATTGCTTGTTGCTTATTTACTTTTCCGCTGCTACTATCACAAAAACTACAAAAACACTACCGTTACTTTTATTGCTGCTACCGCCACTATCATATTACTTTTCTACTAAACTACCTTGCTGCTAATACTTAAGAGTATTATTTGGCTCCCCTTGTGTCGAATCAATAAATTTGGGTTGAATACTTTACCCTCGAAAACTGTTGCGATCCCCTACACTTGTGGGTTATCAAGACTATTTTCTGGCGCCGTTGCCCGGGAGCATAGCTCTATTCTTTAAGTCACTTGGGATTTATATCTGTTGATCACTATGAAGAATTTGAAGGACTCAAAAACCAAGATCTTACCCTCAACTACGAGGGGGGGGGGGGGTAAGGAACTGCCATCTAGCTCTGCACTTGATTCTCCTTCTGTTATGGGTAAATTTGTGACACCTACTCATGCTATTGAATCTGATATGTCGTATGTTCTTGATGATGCCACTTCTGCTATGTATGATGAAACTACTTCTATGCTTGATTATACTCTGCCACTAGGTGAATTTCAAGATGAACAAATTGCTAGAGTTAGGGAGAATGCAAATATTGAAACTGATGATATTTATGAAAGTGATGATGAACCTTCTCCCAATAGATATGAATTGCCTGTTGTTCCTGAGGGTTATGTTATGGATGAAGAAACTGCTAGAGACTTTCTTGCTTGCAACAATAGATATGATCTTAAGAAATTATTAGCTAAGCTGAAAGAAAAGTTCTTGAATGCTAGAATGAAACATGACCCTACTTTCGCTACTTCACCTATCTGTGTTACTGATAAGGATTATGAATTCTCTATTGATCCTGAGTTAATTACTTTGGTTAAATCTGATCCTTTCCATGGCTACGAGTCTGAAACTGTTGTGGCACATCTTACTAAGTTGAATGATATAGCCACCCTATTTACCAACGATGAAAATATTCGTTACTACTATATCCATAAGTTATTTCCTTTCTCGTTAAAGGGTGTGATACGTCTCCAACGTATCTATCATTTTATATTGTTCCATGCTATTATATTATCCTTCTAGGATGTCTTATGGGCTTTATTATACACTTTTATATGATTTTTGGGACTAACCTATTAACCCAGAGCCTAGTGCCAGTTTCTGTTTTTCTCCTGTTTTAGGGTTTTACAGAAAAGGAATATCAAACGGAGTCCAATTGACGAGCCAATTTTTTATGATTTTTTCTGGACCAAAAGAAGCCCCCAAAGCAAAAGATTTGGGCCAGGAGAGCCACGGGCTGCCCTCGAGGGTGGAGGGCACGCCCTGGGCAGGGGGCGCGCCCTCCTATCTCGAGGACAGCCCAGAAGCCCCCCTGACGTGGGACCTATGCCAAAAATTCCTATAAATACTGAAACCTTCAGAAATTAACCTAGATCGGGAGTTCCGCCGCCGAAAGCCTATGTAGCCACCGAAATCAATCTACAACCGTTCTGGCACCCTTCCGGAGGGGGGAATCCTTCCCCGGTGGCTATCTTCATCATCCCAGCGCTCTCCATGACAAGGAGGGAGTAGTCCACCCTCGGGGCTGAGGGTATGTATCTGTAGCTATGTGTTTGATCTCTCTCTCTCTCTCTCTCTCGTGTTCTTGAGATGGAACGATCTTGATGTATAGCGATCTTTGCTATTCTAGTTGGATCTTCTTCTCCCCCTTTACTCTCTTGTAATGGATTGAGTTTTCCCTTTGAAGTTATCTTATCGGATTGAGTCTTTAAGGATTTGAGAACACTTGATGTATGTCTTGGGCGTGTTTATCTGTGGTGACAATGGGATATCATGTGATCCACTTGATGTATGTTTTGGTGATCAACTTGCGGGTTCCGTGACCTTGGGAATCTATGCATAGGGTTTGGCACACGTTTTCGTCTTGACTCTCCGGTAGAAACTTTAGGGCACTCTTTGAAGTTCTATGTGTTGGTTGAATAGATGTTTCTGAGATTGTGTGATGCATATCGTATAATCCTGCCCACGGATACTTGAGGTGACAATGGAGTATCTAGGTGACATTAGGGTTTTGATTAATTTGTGTCTTAAGGTGTTATTCGATCAGAAAGAATAGCTTTGAGGTGGTTTCGTACCCAACCATAATCTCTTTGTTTGTTCTCCGCTATTAGTGACTTTGGAGTGACTCTTTGTTGCATGTTGAGGGATCGTAATATGATCCAATTATGTTATCCTTGTTGAGAGAACTTGCACTAGTGAAAGTATGAACCCTAGGCCTTCTCTACTATCATTGCAACACCATTTATGCTCACTTTTACCACTCGCTACCTTGCTGTTTTTATATTTTATTATTACAAAAACGTATATCTACCATCCATATTGCACTTGTATCACCATCTCTTCGCCGAACTAGTGCACCTATATAATTTACCATTGTATTGGGTGTGTTGGGGACACAAGAGACTCTTTGTTATTTGGTTGCAGGGTTGCTTGAGAGAGACCATATTCATCCTACGCCTCCCACGGATTGATAAACCTTAGGTCATCCACTTGAGGGAAATTTGCTACTGTCCTACAAACCTCTGCACTTGGAGGCCCAACAACGTCTACAAGAAGAAGGGTGCGTAGTATACATCAAGCTCTTTTCTGGCGCCGTTGCCGGGGAGGTTGGTGCTTGAAGGTATATCTTTAGATCTTGCAATCGAATCTTTTAGATTCTTGTTTTATCACTAGTTTCGTTTATAAAAGAAAACTACAAAAAATGGAATTAAGGTTACCTCATATGCTTCATCTTTTTAATATCTTTCGTGAAAATGATGGGAAGGAAAATTGTGCTCAAGTACTAGAAGAAGAATTACATAGAATGCTTGGCATAAAATATGTGCATGATGAGCATGATTGCAATGTTGTTAGTGTGAACCCCTTGAATATCCATGATGCTAATGATATGCAAAGCCACAAGCTTGGGGATGCTATGTTTGATGAAGATGATATGTTTAGTCCCCCAAGTTTTGATGAGCAAATTTATTATGATGAAAGCATGCCTCCTATTTATGATGATTATATTGATCGAAGTGAATTTAGAGAGATCATGACTTTATTTAGTGATGAATCCATGATACGTCTCCAACGTATCTATAATTTTTTATTGTTCCATGCTATTATTTATGAAGTCTTGGATGTTTAATGGGCTTTATCATTCACTTTTATATCATTTTTGGTACTAACCTACTAACCCAAAGGCCCAGTCCAGATTGATGTTTTTTTGCCTATTTCAGGGTTTTGCAGAAAATGAATATCAAACGGAGTCCAAACGGAATGAAACCTTCGTGAGAGATATTTTTGGAGGAAATCACGCTCGGGAATCTTTGGGACCAAGTCAGGGGACGAAAGGCCAGCCCTCGAGGGTGGGGGGCGCGCCCACTTCCCAGGGCGTGCCCCCCTGCCTCGAGGCTGGCCCACACGGCCCCCCGGTGCCCTCCTTCTTCCTATATATACCTACGTACCCCAGAAACTCCATACGCAGAGACAAAACCCTAATTCCACCACCGTAGCTTCTGTTCCCGTGGAGATCCCATCTTGGAGCCTGTTCCGGGAGGGGGATTCAATATGGAGGCCTTCATCATCATCATCATCACCCTCACCATGAGTTGTGAGTAGTTTACCACAGACATTCGGGTCCATAGCTAGTATCTAGATGGCTTCTTCTCTCTCTCTGGATCTCAATACAAAGTTCTCCTCGGTCTTCGAGGAGATCTATTCGATGTAATCTCTTGTCGTGGTGTGTTTGTCGAGATCCGATGAATTGTGAGTTTATTTCAAGGTTATCTATGAAAGATATTTGGTTCTTCCCTGAACTTTTTATGTCTGCTCATAATATCCTTGCTAGTCTCTTCGAATTATTGGTTTGGTTTGGCCTACTAGATCTATAGTTCTTGCAATGGGAGAAGTGCTTGGCTTTGGGTTCAACCTTGCGGTGTCCTTTCCCAGTGACAGTAGGGGCAGCAAGGCATGTATTGTATTGTTGCCATCGAGGATAAAAAGATGGGGTTTTCATCATATTGCTTGAGTTTATCCCTCTACATCATGTCATCTTGCTTAAAGCGTTACTCTGTTCGTATGAACTCAATACACTAGATGCATGCTGGATTGCGGTCGATGTGTGGAGTAATAGTAGTAGATGCAGGGAGGAGTCGGTCTACTTGTCTCGGACGTGATGCCTATATACAATGATCATGCCTAGATAGTCTCATAATTATTCGCTTTTCTATCAATTGCTCGACAGTAATTTGTTTACCCGCCATAGAATACCGCTATCATGAGAGAAGCCACTAGAGAAAACTATGGCCCCCGGGTCATTCTCATCATATCAATCTACATCTACTTTACTTTTCTTGCTTTTATTTGCTGTTTTATTAAACCAAAAATACCAAAAATATAATTATCATCTCTATCAGATCTCACTCTCGTAAGTGACCGTAAAGGGATTGACAGCCCCTTATCGCGTTGGCTGCGAAGTTCTTATTTGTTTGTGCAGGTGCGAGGAACTGGTGCGTGGTCTCCTACTGGATTGATACCTTGGTTCTCAAAAAATGAGGGAAATACTTACGCTACTGTTCTGCATCTCCCTTTCCTCTTCGAGGGAATACAACGCAAGCTCAAGAGGTAGCAAGAAGAATTTCTAGCGCCGTTGCCGGGGAGGATTACGCAAAAGTCATATACCAAGTACCTATCACAAACCCTTATCCTTCGCATTACATTTATTTGCTTCTCGCTTTCCTTTCCCCCACTTCACCTTTGCCGTTGTATTCGCCCTTCTTCCGCTGTGTGTTTTTCGTTCGCTTGCTTCTTGTCTGCTCGTGTGCTGCTTGCTTGCTTGTCATCATGTCTAGCACACCTATCATTATCACCACTCCCGAGAGTGAGGTCCTCAACTTTAAACAAAGGGAGGAAGAAAACTTAAAAGATGCCTGGTATAGAGTTTGCATTGCTCAAAATAGATCTAATCGGAAGCTTTCCACCTCCGTGCTTCTTCGCAATTTTTATATTGGCATAACCCCTTGGAATAGGCTTGTTCTTGATACCATTACCAGAGGAGATTTCTTGGGAAATCATACCCTTAATTCTTATAATGTCCTGGTAGATCTATTCGGGCAGCATTCCACCCAGGAAGAGACTCAAGTTTTTGAGAAAATATGTGAAGTAATAAAAATACTACAAAAGTCTCTCGAACCACTTAAGAATGTTAGTGAAATATCCACCGTATGAATATGTTGATTACCCTTTGTAATAAATGGTTGGATGCTTTAGATCTAAAGATCTCCAAAAATGGAGGGAAACGTAAGGAACCTCCCGGATTCGAGCTTGACACCATTAAAAGGGTGAAGATCAAGGATGGCAATACCTAGATTTATCTTGTATCGTGCCTAGCTAGGGGCGTAAAACGATAGAGCTTGTTGGGAGGCAACCCAATTTTATGTTTTTTTGCTTTTGTTGCTGTTAGGGAATAAATATTGCATCTAGCCTCTGATTAGATGTGTTTTCATGTTTTTTTTAGTGTTTGTGCCAAGTAGAACCTTTGGTAAGACTTGTGTGAAGTTTATTTGATCTTGCTGTCAAAAAAAAAGAATCGTTAGCGCTCGCTAAAGTAGTCTTCAGATTTTACTGGAGCGTGATTTTTAGTTGATTCTTTTTGTTGCTGATTGGTAGACAAATTGCGCAAATTTACCAATTTAGTTTGAATTTTTTGGAGTTCCAGAAGTAGGCGAACCCAACAGATTACTACAGACTGTTCTGTTTTTGACAGATACTGTTTTTCGTGTGTTGTTTGCTTATTCCGATGCATTTATGAGTAATATTGGAGGATATGAATCATAGATAACTTGGAGTACAGTAGGATTAACACCAATATAAACAAAGTATGAATTCCTTGCTGTACCTTTGAGTGGTGGTTTGCTTTCTCTTACTAACGGAGCTCACGAGAATTTTTGTCTAAGTTTTGTGTTGTGAAGTTTTCAAGTTTTGAGTATTGCTTTGATGGACTATGGAACAAGGAGTAGAAAAAGCCCAAGCTTGGGGATGCCCATGGCACCCCAAGTAAAATCAAAATAATCAAAAGCCTAAGCTTGAGGATGCCCCGGGAAGGCATCCCCTCTTTCGTCTTCATCCATCGGTAACTATACTTGGAGCTATATTTTTATTCGCAACATGCTATGTGTTTTGCTTGGAGCGTCTTGTATAATTTGAGTCTTTGCTTGTTAGTTTGCCACAATCATCCTTGCTGGACACACCTATTTGAGAGATTTAAATATGGCCTAGAAATTATTAGAACACTCTATGTGCTTCACTTATATCTTTTGAGTTGAATAGTTTTTGCTCTAGTGCTTAACTTATATCTTTCAGAGCATGGCGGTGGTTATATTTTGTAGAAATTGTTGAACTCTCATGCTTCACTTATATCTATTTGAGAGTCTATTAAAACAGCTTGGTAATGTGTTTAGGCTAAAAAAACTAGTCTTCACATGATAAACATCCAATGTCAATGTAGTAAAATTTTCACACCAAGTGCATTGAATAGAATGAGATGTTGGATGCTTGATAATTGTTTTGAGACATGAGGATAGTGATATTAGAGTCATGCTAGTGGAGTTATTATGAAATTGAAGAATACTTGTGTTAAGGTTAGTGATTCCCGTATCATGCACGTATGGTGAACCGCTATGTGACGAAGTTAGAGCATGAGGTATTTGTAGAGTGCCAACTTGTGTGGAGGTCGGGGGCGCGCGATGGTTAACTCCTACCAACCTCGCCCCTAGGATCATGTGTTGATTACTTTGCTTTTGATGACTCGTAGATTTTTGCAATAAGTATATGAGTTCTTATAACTAATGTTGAGTCCATGGATTACACGCACTCTCACCTTTCCATCATTGCTAGCCTCTCTTCTACCGCGCAATTTTTGCCGGTACCATAAACCCACTATATATCCTTCCCCAAAACAGCCACCATATTGTTCCCCAAAACAACCACCATACCTACCTATCATGGCATTTCCATAGCCATTCCGAGATATATTGCCATGCAACTTTCCACCGTTCCGTTCATATGACACGCATCGTATTGTCATAGTGCCATGCATGATCATGTAGTTGACATCGTAGTTGTGGCAAAGCCACCATGCATAATTTTTCGTACGTGTCACACATGATTCATTGCTTATGTCGGTACACCGCCGGAGGCATTCATGTAGAGTCATACTTGTTGTAGTATCGATTTGTAATTTCAAGTTGTAACAAAAAGTGTGATGATCATCATTACTAGAGCATTGTCTCGTGTGAGGAAAGGCCAATAAAAAAAGAAGGCCCAAAAAAATATAGAGAGGGGCAAATAAAAAAGAAAGAGAGAAAGCCCCTCCAAAAAAAATGAGAGAAAAGAGAGAAGGGACAATGCTACTATCTTTTTCCACACTTGTGCTTCAAAGTAGCACCATGATCTTCATTGTAGAGAGTCTCATGATTAGTCACTTTCATATACTAGTGGGAATTTTCATTATAGAACTTGGCTTGTATATTCCAACAATGGGCTTCCTCAAATGCCCTAGGTCTTCATGAGCAAGCAAGCTGGTTGCACACCCACTAGTTTCTTTTTTTGAGCTTTCATTCATATTTAGCTCTAGTGCATCCGTTGCATGGCAATCCCTACTCACTCACATTGATATCTATTGATGGACATCTCCATAGCCCGTTGATACGCCTAGTCGATGTGAGACTATCTTCCTCTTTTTTGTCTTCTCCACAACCACCTCTATTCCACCCATAGTGCTATATCCATGGCTCACGCTCATGTATTGCGTGAAAGTTGAAAGGTTTGAAAAGAATAGACTATGAAAACAAGTGCTTGGCTGAAATCGGGGTTGTGCATGATATGAATATTTTGTGTGATGAAGAGGGAGCATAGCCAGACCATATGATTTTGTAGGGATAACTTCCTTTAGACATAGTATTTTGAGAAGACATGATTGCTTTGTTAGTATTGCTTGAAGTATTGTTATATCTTATGTCAATATAGACTATTATCTTGAAACCTTCAGATCTGAACATTCATGCCACAATTAAGAGAATTACATTGAAAAACTATATTGGTTAGCATTCCACATCAAAAATTCTTTCTTTATCATTTACCTACTCGAGGACGAACAGGAATTAAGCTTGGGGATGCTTGATACGTCTCCAACGTATCTATAACTTTTGATTGTTCCATGCTATTATTTCTGAAGTCTTGGATGTTTAATGGGCTTTATCATTCACTTTTATATCATTTTTGGGACTAACCTACTAACCCAAAGGCCCAGTCCAGATTGTTGTTTTTGCCTATTTTAGGGTTTTGCAAAAAAGGAATATCAAACGGAGTTCAAACGGAATGAAACCTTCGCGAGAGATATTTTTGGAGGAAATCACGCTCGGGAATCTTCGGGACCAAGTCAGGGGACGAAGGGCCAGCCCTCGAGGGTGGGGGGCGCACCTCCCTGCCTCGAGGCTGGCCCACACGACCCCTGGTGCTCTCCTTCTTCCTATATATACCTACGTACCACAGAAACTCCATACGCAGAGAGAAAACCCTAATTCCACCGCCGTAGCTTCTGTTCCGGTGGAGATCCCATCTTGGAGCGTGTTTCGGGAGGGGGATTCATCACGGAGGCCATCATCATCATCATCATCGCCCTCACCATGAGTTGTGAGTAGTTTACCACAGACCTTTGGGTCCATAGCTAGTATCTAGATGACTTCTTCTCTCTCTCTCAGGATCTCAATACAAAGTTCTCCTCAGTCTTCGAGGAGATCTATCCGATGTAATCTCTTTTTGCGGTGTGTTTGTCGAGATCCGATGAATTGTGAGTTTATGATCAAGGTTATCTATGAAAGATATTTGGTTCTTCTCTGAACTTTTTATGTGTGCTCATAATATCCTTGCAAGTCTCTTCGAATTATTGGTTTGGTTTGGCCTACTAGATCTATAGTTCTTGCAATGGGAGAAGTGCTTGGCTTTGGTTTCAATCGTGTGGTGTCCTTTCCCAGTGATTGTAGGGGAAGCAAGGCACGTATTGTATTGTTGCCATCGAGGATAAAAAGATGGGATTTTCATCATATTGCTTGAGTTTATCCCTCTGCATCATGTCATCTTGCTTAAAGCGTTACTCTGTTCGTATGAACTCGATACACTAGATGCATGCTGGATAGCGGTCGATGTGTGGAGTAATAGTAGTAGATGCAGGCAGGAGTCGGTCTACTGTCTCGGATGTGATGCCTATATACAATGATCATGCCTAGATAGTCTCATAATTATTCGCTTTTCTATCAATTGCTCGACAGTAATTTGTTTACCCACCGTAGAATACCGCTATCATGAGAGAAGCCACTAGAGAAAACTATGGCCCCCGGGTCTATTCTCATCATATCAATCTACATCTACTTTACTTTTCTTTCTTTTATATGCTGTTTTATTAAACCAAAAATACCAAAAATATAATTATCATCTCTATCAGATCTCACTCTCGTAAGTGACCGTAAAGGGATTGACAACCCCTTATCGCGTTGGCTGCGAAGTTCTTATTTGTTTGTGTAGGTGCGAGGTACTGGCACGTGGTCTCCTACTGGATTGATACCTTGGTTCTCAAAAACTGAGGGAAATACTTACGCTATTGTTCTGCATCTCCCTTTCCTCTTCGAGGGAATACAACGCAAGCTCAAGAGGTAGCAATCCACTATTCTGGAAGAGGTTCCAATTGATTATGAGAACAAAGTTGTTGTCTATGATGATTATTGTGATGGCTTGTATGCTATTAAGAATAATGATAACCATGAAAATTGTCTTCATGATGTTAGTTTTCAATTGGATTATGCTTCACATGATAGTTATTTTGTTGAGTTTGCTCCCACTACTATTGATGAGAATAAATTTGTTTATGTGGAGAGTAGTAAAATTTCTATGCAAGTAGATCATGAAAAGAATGCGTTATGTGCTGGTTATATTGTTGAATTCATTCATGATGCTACTGAAAATTATTATGAGAGAGGATCATATGCTTGTAGGAATTGCAATAATATCAAGTTTCCTCTCTATTTGTTGAAAATTTTGAAGCTATGCTTGTTTTGCTTTCCTATGCTAGTTGATTATTGTTCCCATAAGTTGTTTGCTTACAAAATGCCTATGCATAGGAAGTGGGTTAGACTTAAATGTGCTTGTCATATTCTTCATGATGCTCCCGTTATGTTTCGATTCTTATCTTTTATGTGAGCATCATTATGCCTAGCTAGGGGCGTTAAACGATAGCGCTCTTGTTGGGAGGCAACCCAACTTTATTTTAGTTTCTTTGCATTTGTTTCTGTTAGGGAATAAATATTGCATCTAGCCTCTGATTATATGTGTTTTCACGTTTTGTTTAGTGTTTGTGCCAAGTAGAACCTTTGGTAAGACTTGTCTGAAGTTTATATGATCTTGCTGTGAAAAAACAGAATCGTTAGCGCTCGCTAAAGTAGTCGTGGGATTTTACTGGAGCGTGATTTTTAGTTGATTCTTTTTGATGCTGATTGGTAGAAACATTTCTCAAATTTAAAAATTTAGTTTGAATTTTTTGGAGTTCTATAAGTAGGCGAACCCTGCAGATTGCTACAGACTGTTATGTCTTTGACAGATTCTGTTTTTCGTGTGTTGTTTGCTTATTCCGATGCATCTATGAGTAGTATTGGAAGATATGAACCGTAGAGAAGTTGGAGTACAGTAGGTTTAACACCAATATAAACAAAGAATGAATTCATTGCTGTACCTTTGAGTAGTGGTTTGCTTTCTTATACTAACGGAGCTCACGAGAATTTTTGTCTAAGTTTTGTGTTGTGAAGTTTTCAAGTTTTGAGTATTGCTTTGATGGACTATGGAACAAGGAGTAGCAAAGGCCTAAGCTTGGGGATGCCCATGGCACCCCAAGTAAATTCAAGATAATCAAAATCCTAAGCTTGGGGATGCCCCGGGAAGGCATCCCCTCTTTCGTCTTCATCCATCGGTAACTATACTTGGAGCTATATTTTTATTCGCAGCATGATATGTGTTTTGCTTGGAGCGTCAATTTAGTTTATTTTGTTTTTATTGATGTTTGAATAATATCCCAAGATCTTAATTTCTTAAATGTTAGAGAGTCTTCACATAGTTGCATAATTATTCAACTACTCATTGATCTTCACATATCTTTCGGAGTAGTTTGTTATTGCTCTAGTGCTTCACTTATATCTTTTAGAGCACGGTGGTGGTAATATTTTCTAGAAATTGTTGCACTCTCATGCTTCACTTATATCCTTTTTAGAGTCTATTAAAACAGCATGGTAATGTGTTTAGGCTAAAGAAACTAGTCTTCACATGATAGACATCCAATGTCAATGTAGTAAAAAAATCACACCAAGTGCATTGAATAGAATGAGATGTTGGATGCTTGATAATTATTTTGTGATATGAGGATAGTGATATTAGAGTCATGCTAGTGGAGTTATTATGAAATTGAGAAATGCTTGTGTTAAGGTTAGTGAATCCCGTAGCACGCACGTATGGTGAACCGCTATGTGACGAAGTTAGAGCATGAGGTATTTGTGAAGTGTCAACCTTTGTGTGGAGGTCGGGGGCGCGCGATGGTTAACTCCTACCAACCTCCCCCCTAGGAGCATGCGTTGATTGCTTTGTTTTGATAACTCGTAGATTTTTGCAATAAGTATATGAGTTTTTATGACTAATGTTGAGTCCATGGATTATACGCACTCTCACCCTTCCACCATTGCTAGCCTCTCTTGTACCGCGCAACTTTCGCCGGTGTCATAAACCCACTATATATCCTTCCTCAAAACAGCCACCATAATGTTCCTCAAAACGGCCACCATACCTACCTACCATGGCATTTCCATAGCCATTCCGGGATATATTGCCATGCAACTTCCACCGTTCAGTTCATATGACACGCATCATATTGTCATATTGCCATGCATGATCATGTAGTTGACATCGTATTTGTGGCAAAGTCACCATGCATAATTTTTCATACATGTCACTCTTGATTCATTGCATATACCGGTACACCGCCGGAGGCATTCATATAGAGTCATACTTGTTCTAGTATTGAGTTGTAATATCGAGTTGTAAATCAATAAAAGTGTGATGATCATCATTATTAGAGCATTGTCCCGTGTGAGGAAACAAAAAAAAGATAAAGGACAAATAAAAAAAGGGATGGCCCAAAAAAAATAGAGAGAGGCTAAAAAAAAGGAAAGGCCCTCCCAAAAAAATGAGAGAAATGAGAGAAGGGACAATTGCTACTATCTTTTTCCACACTTGTGCTTCAAAGTAGCACCAAGTTCTTCATTGTAGAGAGTCTCATGTTTAGTCACTTTCATATACTAGTGGGAATTTTCATTATAGAACTTGGCTTGTATATTCCAACGATGGGATTCCGCAAGTGCCCTAGGTCTTCGTGAGCAAGCACGTTGGATGCACACCCACTAGTTTCTTTTGTTGAGCTTTCATTCATATTTAGCTCTAGTGCATCCGTTGCATGGCAATCCCTACTCACTCACATTGATATCTATTTATGGGCATCTCCATAGCCCGTTGATACGCCTAGTCGATGTGAGACTATCTCCCTCCTTTTTTGTCTTCTCCACAACCACCTCTATTCCACCCATAGTGCTATGTCCATGGCTCACGCTCATGTATTGCGTGAAAGTTGAAAGGTTTGAAAAAATAGAGTATGAAAACAAATGCTTGGCTGAAATCGGGGTTGTGCATGATATGAATATTTTTGTGTGATAAGGAGGGAGCATAGCCAACACTATATGATTTTGTAGGTATAACTTTCTTTAGCCATAGTATTTTGAGAAGACATGATTGATTTGTTAGTATTCCTTGAAGTATCGTTATTTCTTATGTCAATATAGACTTTTATCTTGAATCTTTCAGATATGAACATTCATGCCACAATTAAGAGAATTACATTGAAAAACTATATTGGTTAGCATTCCACATCAAAAATTCTTTCTTCATCATTTACCTACTCGAGGACGAGCAGGAATTAAGCTTGGGGATGCTTGATACGTCTCCAACGTATCTATAATTTTTTATTGTTCCATGCTATTATATTATCCTTCTAGGATGTCTTATGGGCTTTATTATACACTTTCATATGATTTTTGGGACTAACCTATTAACCCAGAGCCCAATGCCAATTTCTGTTTTTCTCCTGTTTTAGGGTTTTACAGAAAAGGAATATCAACCGGAGCCCAATTGACGAGCCAATTTTTTATGATTTTTTCTGGACCAAAATAAGCCCCCGAAGCAAAAGAGTTGGGCCAGGAGAGCCACGTGCTGCCCTCGAGGGTGGAGGGCACGCCCTGGGCAGGGGGGCGCGCCCTCCTATCTCGTGGACAGCCCCGAAGCCCCCCTGGCGTGGGACCTATGCCAAAAATTCCAATAAATACTGAAACCTTCGGAAATTAACCTAGATCGGGAGTTCCGCCGCCGAAAGCCTCTGTAGCCACCTAAAACCAATCTACAGCCGTTCTGGCACCCTGTCGGAGGGGGGGAATCCCTCTTCGGTGGCTATCTTCATCATCCCGGTGCTCTCCATGACGAGGAGGGAGTAGTCCACCCTCGGGGTTGAGGGTATGTATCAGTAGCTATGTGTTTGACCTCTCTCTCTCTCGTGTTCTTGAGATGGAACGATCTTGATGTATCGCGAGCTTTGCTATTCTAGTTGGATCTTCTTCTCCCCCTTTACTCTCTTGTAATGGATTGAGTTTTCCCTTTGAACTTATCTTATAAGATTGAGTCTTTAAGGATTTGAGAACACTTGATGTATGTCTTGCGCGTGTTTATCTGTGGGGACAATGGGATATCATGTGATCCACTTGATGTATGTTTTGGTGATCAACTTGCAGGTTCCGTGACCTTGGGAATCTATGCATAGGGTTTGACACACGTTTTCGTCTTGACTCTCCGGTAGAAACTTTAGGGCACTCTTTGAAGTTCTATGTGTTGGTAGAATAGATATTTCTGAGATTGTGTGATGCATATCGTATAATCATGCCCACGGATACTTGAGGTGATAATGGAGTATCTAGGTGACATTAGGGTTTTGATTGATTTGTGTCTTAAGGTGTTATTCTAGTACGAACTCTATGATAGATTGAACGTTACTACGGCTCTTGAATAGATCGATCAGAAAGAATAGCTTTGAGATGGTTTCCTACCCTACCATAATCTCTTCATTTGTTCTCCGCTATTAGTGACTATGGAGTGACTCTTTGTTGCATGTTGAGGGCTAGTAATATGATCCAATTATGTTATCCTTGTTGAGAGAACTTGCACTAGTGAAAGTATGAACCCTAGGCCTTCTCTACTATCATTGCAACACCATTTATGCTCACTTTTACCACTTGCTACCTTGCTGTTTTTATATTTTCTTATTACAAAAACCTATATCTACCATCCATATTGCACTTGTATCACCATCTCTTCGCCAAACTAGTGCACCTATACAATTTACCATTGTATTGGGTGTGTTGGGGACACAAGAGACTCTTTGTTATTTGGTTGCAGGGTTGCTTGAGAGAGACCATCTTCATCCTACGCCTCCCACGGATTGATAAACCTTAGGTCATCCACTTGAGGGAAATTTGCTACTGTCCTACAAACCTCTACAAGAAGAAGGGTGCGTAGTAGACATCAGGGTGATGCTAAGACTTGGTTTAATTCTCTTGATCCTGGTTGTGTGCGTAGTCCCCAGGATATGATGTATTACTTCTCTGCTAAATATTTTCCCGCTCATAAGAAACAAGCTGCCTTACGGGAAATATATAACTTTGTGCAAATTGAAGAAGAGAGTCTCCCACAAGCTTGGGGGAGGCTTCTCCAATTACTTAATGCTTTGCCTAATAATCCTCTTGAGATGCATGATATACTTGATGTCTCTTATAATGGACTAACCGATGCTTCCAGAGACCACCTGGATAGTTGTGCTGGTTGTGTTTTCAGGGAAAGAACAGTTGATCGAGCTGAATTACTATTGAATAATATGCTGGCCAATGAAAATAATTGGACACTTCCTGAACCAGCCCCTAAGCCAACTCTGAAGAAAAGAGGTGGTCTATTTCTCAGTCCTGAAGATATGCAGGAGGCAAAGAAATCTATGAAAGAAAAAGGTATTAAAGCTGAAGATGTTAAGAATTTACCACCTATTGAAGAAATACATGGTCTTGATAACCCGACACAGGTAGTAAAGTTAAATTCTCTTTAGAGATTTGATGAAGGTGATATTCCTCGTTATAAGTCTGCTAGCCAATGCTTACATGAGTTTGACAATTTTATTGTGAAACAAGAAAACTTCAGTGCTTATGTTGGTAGACAATTACAACACAATGCTTATATGATTGAACGCTTGAGTGATTATCTTTCTAGAGCTAAAGGTGAACTGAAAATCATTAGTATACATGCTTCTATGATTACCACTCAAGTAGAACAAGTACTTAAGGCTTGGAACGATTTGCTCAATGAATTAAATAGTAAGAATAATGACTATGCTGTTAGAGTTGCTACTAGAGGTGGTAAAATGACTCGGGAACCTCTGTATCCTGAAGGCCACCCTAAGAGAATTGAGCAAGATTCTCAGAGAGCTAATTTAGATGCAACTAGTTCTTCTAAGAAGAAGAAAAATAAAAATGATAGAACTTTGCATGCTTCTAGTGAATCTGTAGTTGACACACCTGAGAATCCCAATGATATATCTGTTTCCGATGCTGAGACACAATCTGGTAATGAACATGAACCTAGTGACAATGTTAATGATGATGTTCATAATGACGCTCAACCTAGCAATGATAATGATGTAGAGATTGAACCTGCTGTTGATCTTGATAACCCAAATCAAAGAATCAACGTTATGATAAGAGAGACTTTGTTGCTAGGAAGCACGGTAGGGAAAGAGAACCATGGGTTCAGAAACCCATGCCTTTTCCTCCGAAACCATCCAAGAAAAAGGATGATGAGGATTTTGAGTGCTTTGCTGAAATGATTAGACCTATCTTTTTGCGTATGCGTTTGACTGATGTGCTTAAAACAAATCCTTATGCTAAGTATATGAAAGATATTATTACCAACAAAAGAAAGATACCTGAAGTAGAAATTTACACCATGCTTGCCAATTACACTTTTTAGGGTGGAATACCTAAGAAACTAGGAGATCCAGGTGTACCTACTATACCTTGCTCCATTAAAAGAAACTATGTTAAAACTGCTTTGTGTGATCTTGGAGCCAGTGTCAGTGTTATGCCTCTCTCTTTATATCGTAGACTTGACTTGAGTAAGTTGACACCTACTGAAATATCTTTGCAAATGGCTGATAAATCAACTGCTATACCTATCGGTATTTGTGAGGATGTGCCTGTTGTAGTTGCAAATGTTACTATTCTAACGGACTTTATTATACTTGATATTCCCGAGGACGATAGTATGTCTATTATCCTTGGTAGACCCTTTTTCAATACTGCAGGGGCTGTTATTGATTGCAACAAAGGCAATGTCACTTTTCATGTCAATGGTAATGAGCATGCGGTACACTTTCCGAGGAAACAACCTCAGGTCCATAGTATCAATTATATTGGAAAAATTTCAACTATCACTATTGGAGGTTCTGAATTTCCTCTTCCTACTATCAAGAAGACATATGACATTTTTATTGTTGGGGACATACATATCCCCATTGAGGTAACCTAGTGTTATTCGAAAATTCTCCGGTTTCATGTTATTTGGAAAGAGTTTATTAACAAGACCTGATCAACCTTGTTAATGGATTCCTTTTGATGAGCATGAGATGGGTGAATCTAGATAGCACAAACCTTCTGCACCCTCCTTTTACTTTTTGTTAATTAGGATAAATAAAGCAAAAATAGCATTTCATGTCTGTTTCCAGACTTATCCGTGCAATAAAAAATACCCCGAAAATAAAAGTTCTCCAAATGCCATGAAAATGAAATATGATTTTTTCTAGAGTATTTGAGAAAATATGGCATAGAACACACAGCGAGGGGAGCCAGCACCTGGCCACGAGGGTCCAGGGCGTGCCCCCTGCCTCGTGGGCCCCACGTGGCCCCCTCCACTTATTCCTGCACCCACACTCTTCTTCTTCCTCCCAAAAAAATCACCAAGCAGCTCAAACCCGAGTTCTAGCTCATCTTGCCGCCATTTTCGATCTCCTTGCTCAAAGCACCATTCACCAAACTGATTGGGGAGATTGTTCCTTGGTATGTGACTCCTCCATTGGTCCAATTAGTTTTTGTTCTAATGCTTTATTTATTGCAAATTTATGCTGCTGTCGTGACCTAGTTCTTGAGCTTGCATGTCAAATTTTCTTGGTCCCAAGTAGTTCTAATACATGATGTAGTCTGTAGGCACTAGTAGGAGTTGTTGCTATCAATCTTGTTGAGTTTGGTTAACTTTTATTTTGAGTTACTAAAAATTTTGGAAATTTTCAGAAAAGGAAAATGATAAAGAGATTGTGGAGAGGCTCCTCCAGTAAGAGCTCAGAGGAGAAGAAGAAAGAAGAAAATAAGAAGCCCAAATATAATCTTCCTCGCATGGCGGAAGTTCGACCGTGCGAATGGCCTTGTAATGATTTCATGATGTCCGCCGGGATTTACGAAGACTTTTATTGGTTGGCAAATAATGCAGGCCTCACCGACTTCCTCCACGACCAGCGTGAACATTACCTCTTACTCGCCAATATTTTCACGCAAAGTTTTCATTTTCATGCTAAGAAAACACCACCTACGGTGGAGTTTCGTTTATATGATGTGATTAAGGATATATCACTCGTAGGATTTTGTGAAGTATGTAAAATACCCTTTGGAGGTAGACTTGATGAACCACGTCATAAAGACGTTGAAGGGTTTATTGACATGATAGTTGTAGGGGAAACTAGACAAGTCTCAGTGGCAAGAATCATTAGTTTACAATTCCCTGTTCTGCGCTACTTTGCTTTATTTGCTAGTAGATGTTTAATTGGTCGCAGGAACAGTAGGAATCTTAGTGTCCCTGATATTGTCATCTTACGCCATGCTTTGTTTCAAGACACAACTTTTAGCTTGGGCGCCGTCGTTGCTAAACGACTGAGTCTGAACCGCTCAAAGGGGCCTGTCTTTGGAGGCATCTTTGCTTCTCGCCTTGCTGAACATTTTAGAATACCTATTAGGCATCATGAGAAGGAAGAAAAATTGCTTGCCCCTGTTTATCTAGACTACAAGAGCATGGTAGCTCATGATTTTATTGTTAAAGACAAGTATAGGTTGCTTAATTATAAATTAAGGTTTGATGAAATATACTGTGAAATTGTTACCTTGCCTGCATCATCTTTGTTTGATCTGTCCACAGGCATATACCTCATTACATCAGATACCTTCTACAAGTACCAAGGCCAGGCACAAGCTTCAAAGCCTGAGCCTGAGCCTGAGCCTGAGCCACCACTTGATCCTTATCGTCAGTCTGTTTATGGGTGGGGGCTGGATGAGCTCGGCAACCAGTGGCAACCAGAGGATACATCTCAGTACACTGGAGGGAGTAGCTTCGATCCGTGGCCATAATCCAACTTGGGCCAAAAGCCTAAGCTTGGGGGAGTACGTGTTTCTCACCGACTTTACATTCATGTTCACACACTTATTCTAGTTGTCGGTGCCCACACTCTTTCATTGTACCATCCATGTTTAGTTTCATTTCTTTTTCTTAGTCTTTTTCTCTTGTGCTAGAAAAACCTTAAGAAAAACAAAAAATATTAGTTGTAGCTTCTAGCTAGTTTACTTTCCTTGCTTGTAGTAGTAGTAATTAAAAGAAAACCCAAAAAGATTTCTCATTCTTCTTTTGCTTGTTGGGAGCTTTCCCGTGTAAATAGTTTCTTTTCTTTTCTTTGGGGGTTAAGAGTAGAAGACCATGATGAAAATGCTTAGTGGCTCTCATATGCTTTATTGTTGATTTAACCTTGAGCCATATTACCTTGTCTTCTCTCTTGTATTAAATGTCTGTAGATTCCAGCTTAGTCCAATGGACGTGCACTATTATCATTATCCACACCGTTCGGTCGTGCGAGTGAAAGGCAATAAGGATGATATATGATGAACTAAGTGAGATGAGAAAAGCTGGTATGAACTCGACCTCTCTTATTTTTGTAAATATGATAGTTCATCGTTCCGGATTCAGCTTGTTATGAATGAAACATGCTTGCAATGACAATTAGAGATCATACCTGCTTATGCCACACTTAATTAGCTGAGAGTTTATAATGGTCTATCTTGCGTGCCAACATGAAATTAAAATGGTTGTGATGTAGTATGATGGGGTGGTATCCTCCTGTGAACGATTCAAGTGGTCTGACTTGGCACATGTTCACACATGTAGTTGAAACAAATCAACATAGCCTCCACGATATTTATGTTCATGGTGATTTATATCCTACTCATGCTTGCATTCATTGTTGATTAATTTTAATGCATGTTCATGACCGTTGTTGCTCTCTAGTTGGTCGCTTTCCAGTCTTTTTCTAGCCTTCCCCTTTACTAAGCTGGAATACTGCTTGTGCATCCACTTCCGTAAACCCCAAAGTTATTCCACATGAGTCCACCTTACCTTCCTATATGCGGTATTTACTTGTCGTTCCAAGTAAATTTGTATGTGCCAAACTCTAAACCTTCAATTGAAATTCTGTTATGTATGCTCGAACAGCTCATGTATCAACTAGGGATGTCTATATCTTCCATTCTAGGTGGGTTATTCTCACGATGAGTGGACTGCGCTCATCATTCATGATAAAATGGCTGGTAACCGGGATGCCCAGTCCCATGCTCAAAATCATAAATAATTAAACAAAACTCCCCTAGGGCTGTTGCTGGTTTGGACGGTACCCGTTGTTTCGGGCTAGCCGTGGAGTGTGCTTGTTGGTGGTTGGGGGAGTATAAACTTTACCATTCTGTTTGGGAACCGCCTATAATGTGCGTAGCATGGGTGATATCGAGATCATTGGTTGTTATGTTGACAATGAAAGTATACCGCTCAAAATGTTATTCATCTCTATTTAAAAATCGAGCTCTGGCACCTCTACAAATCCCTGCTTCCCTCTGCGAAGGGCCTATCTATTTACTTTTATGCAGAGTCATCATCTTCTTATCAAAGAGCACCAGTAGGAGAGCACCTCTTTCATTTGCATGTATTACTATTAATTTGCATTGAGTATGATCATGATTGGATCTCTTTTACCATGAATTACAATGTCTAGTCAGTCCTTGATCTTTAAAGGTACTCTGCATTTATGTTTTGCGGTCTCAGAAAGGGCTAGCGAGATACCATCTTGTTATATCATATCATGATTGTTTTGAGAAAGTGTTCTCATACGAGGTTTATTATTATTGCTCACTAGTTGATTATGCCATTGATGTGAGTACTCTCACTAGTAGAAAACAGGGCATTGGTCCAGCCCATTAGCCCCGGTTCAATCTAGAACCGGGACCAATGGGGGTACTGGACCCGGTTCGTTAGCCCAGGGGGCCGGCCGGGCCACGTGGGCCATTGGTCCCGGTTCGTCTGGACCTATTGGTCCCGGTTGGAGCTAAAAACCGGGACCAATGGCTCTTGCTCCTGGCCCACCACTATTGGTCCCGGTTTGTTTTATGAACCGGGACCAAAGGCACCCCTTTAGCCCCGGTTTGTAGCACCAACCGGGACCAGTGAGTTGCCTATATAAACCCCCTCACTCAAGAGCAGAGCTCACTGCTCTGTTTTTTTTTTCTGGCCAAGGGGGAGAGGGGTTAGTGGTGCTCTAGCTCACCTCCTATGCACACAACGTGTTCGGTGGAATGCCCGAGCCACACTAGTTAAGCTTTTCTCCTCTCGAAGCTCTATTTTCTCCGAGATTTGTCTAGGTTTAGCGGTCCGTCACGTCCCGTCCCCGTCTTCGCCGCCGTCGATCGCCCCCGCCGATCTCGTCACCGGCACCACCGTGGTGAGCCTCTTATTATGTCCATGCTTTTCTTACTTTTATTATTGCTTTAGATAGATATTTGTCTAATTTTCTTACGTTTATTATTGCTTGTTATTATATAGTGCGATGGTTTTGATATCCGCCCACGTGGGCCCTCGTCCGGTCTACGATTCGGATGTGGTATATTATCTTTAATTTATAACTATTTGTTTTAGTGCTTATGATAGTTATGCCGACCAACCTGACATGCATAGATGTTTTATTATGTCTAGGAGCTAGTTGAACCGGAAATTCCAACCGACCCTCTTGTGGAGAGGTTAAATTTAGTTGAAGAGGAAAACATTTCGTTAAAGAAAAAATTGGAAAAAATGGAGGAGGAGAAGATGGAATTGGAGTTGCATGTTGCGGAAGTTATCGATGATCACAAGATCAAGATGGACCCTATTGTCGAGAGGTTAAATTTAGTTGAAGAAGAAAACAAATTCTTGAAGGAAAAAATAAAAAAAATTGTGGACGAGAAGATGATATTGGAGTTGCATGTTGCGGATGTCGTCGATGATCACAAGATCAAGATGGATGCAATGCGGTTGAAGATTAAAAAGATTAGAAAATATGCCATTCATACCGAGGCTTGGTATCATTATGCCGTTGGATCAATTGTTACCTTGGTTGCGATTATGATAGCATTTGTTTTCGCGTTGAAATGTTTTACATAGTTTCGATGTGTATGGAGAGCTATATGTTGTTAGATGAGAACTATATATGTATGTACTTTGGTTTTAATGTGATGATGAACTTTTATCCATTTGGTCACTTAATTATCTATTTATGATGTTCTGTAATGGTTTTTGACACACTTAATTATATATAAATGCACGCAGATGAACCGCCAATGGATGTACGGTGACAGACACACCTCCGAGTACATTAAGGGCGTGCGTGAGTTTCTAAATGCGGCAGAGGCAAACAAGCGGAATGGTTTTATGTGTTGTCCATGCACTAAATGTCTGAATACGATGTCTTACTCTAACCGGAAAATCCTTCACTCCCACCTGCTTTACAAGGGTTTCATGCCACACTATAATGTTTGGACGAGGCACGGAGAAATAGGGGTTATGATGGAAGACGACGAAGAAGAAGAGTACGATGACAACTATGTGGCCCCTGACTACAGTGATGCTGCAATGGGGGGAGCTGGTGAAGATCAAGAGGAACCAGACGATGTGCCCAATGATGCTGCAACGGGTGAAGCTGCTGAAGATCAAGAGGAACCAAATGATGATCTTCGCCGGGTCATTGTCGATGCAAGGACACAATGCGAAAGTCAAAAGGAGAAGCTGAAGTTCGATCGCATGTTAGAGGATCACAAAAAAGGGTTGTACCCCAATTGCGAAGATGGCAACACAAAGCTCGGTACCGTACTGGAATTGCTGCAGTGGAAGGCAGAGAATGCTGTGGCTGACAAAGGATTTGAGAAGCTACTGAAAATATTGAAGAAGAAGCTTCCGAAGGATAACGAATTGCCCGACAGTACATACGCAGCAAAGAAGGTCGTATGCCCTCTAGGATTGGAGGTGCAGAAGATACATGCATGCCCTAATGACTGCATCCTCTACCGCGGTGAATACAACGATCTGAACGCATGCCCGGTATGCGGTGCATTGCGGTATAAGATCAGACGAGATGACCCTGGTGATGTTGATGGCGAGCCCGCCAGGAAGAGGGTTCCTGCGAAGGTGATGTGGTATGCTCCTATAATACCACGGTTGAAACGTTTGTTTAGAAACAGAGAGCATGCCAAGTTGATGCGATGGCACAGTGAGGACCGTAAGAAAGACGGGAAGTTGAGAGCACCCGCTGACGGGTCGCAGTGGAGAAAAATCGAGAGAAAGTACTGGGAGGAGTTTGCAAAGGACCCAAGGAACGTATGGTTTGCTTTAAGCGCGGATGGCATTAATCCTTTCGGGGAGCAGAGCAGCAATCACAGCACCTGGCCCGTGACTCTATGTATGTATAACCTTCCTCCTTGGATGTGCATGAAGCGGAAGTTCATTATGATGCCAGTTCTCATCCAAGGCCCTAAGCAACCCGGCAACGACATTGATGTGTACCTAAGGCCATTAGTTGAAGAACTTTTACAGCTGTGGAATGGAAACGGTGTACGTGCGTGGGATGAGCACAAACAGGAGTAATTTGACCTAAAGGCGTTGCTGTTCGTGACCATCAACGATTGGCCCGCTCTCAGTAACCTTTCAGGACAGACAAACAAAGGATACCACGCATGCACGCACTGTTTAGATGACACTGAAAGTATATACCTGGACAAGTGCAGGAAGAATGTGTACCTGGGCCATCGTCGATTTCTTCCGACCAACCATCAATGTCGAAAGAAAGGCAAGCATTTCAAAGGCGAGGCAGATCACTGGAAGAAGCCCGCCATGCGTACCGGTGATCACGTACTTGCTATGGTCAATGATTTACACGTAATCTTCGGAAAGGGCCCCGGCGCACTAGCTGTTCCGAATGACGATGAGGGACACACACCCATGTGGAAGAAGAAATCTATATTTTGGGACCTACCCTACTGGAAAGACCTAGAGGTTCGTTCTTCAATCGACGTGATGCACGTGACGAAGAACCTTTGCGTGAACCTGCTAGGCTTCTTGGGCGTGTATGGAAAGACAAAAGATACAGCTGAGGCACGGGAGGACCTGCAACGTTTGCACGAAAAAGACGGCATCCCTCCGAAGCAGTATGAAGGTCCTGCCAGCTATGCTCTTACGAAAGAAGAGAAAGAAATCTTCTTTGAATGCCTTCTCAGTATGAAGGTCCCGACTGGCTTCTCGTCGAATATAAAGGGAATAATAAATATTGCAGAGAAAAAGTTCCAGAACCTAAAGTCTCATGACTGCCATGTGATTATGACGCAACTGCTTCCGGTTGCATTGAGGGGGCTTCTACCGGAAAACGTCCGATTAGCCATTGTGAAACTATGTGCATTCCTCAATGCAATCTCTCAGAAGGTGATCGATCCAGAAATCGTACCAAGGCTAAGGAGTGATGTGGCGCAATGTCTTGTCAGTTTCGAGCTTGTGTTCCCACCATCCTTCTTCAATATCATGACACACGTCCTAGTTCATCTAGTCGACGAGATTGTCATTCTGGGGCCCGTATTTCTACACAATATGTTCCCCTTTGAGAGGTTCATGGGAGTCCTCAAGAAATATGTCCGTAACCGCGCAAGGCCAGAAGGAAGCATCTCCATGGGCCATCAAACAGAGGATGTCATCGGGTTTTGTGTTGACTTCATTCCTGGCCTTAATAAGATAGGTCTCCCTAAATCGCGGTACGAGGGGAGACTGACTGGAAAAGGCACGCTTGGAAGGGACTCAATAATATGCAGGGACGGATATTCTTGGTCTCAAGCACACTACACAGTTCTACAGAACTCTACATTGGTGAACACGTATGTCGATGAACACAAGAACAGTCTACGCTCCAAACACCCGGAGCAGTGCGACGACTGGATTACACGTGAACACATCAGGACTTCCAGCAGTTGGTTGGAAACACGTCTCAGAGGTGACAACACTGTTTGTGATGAGTTGTACTTGTTGTCCAGGGGACCATCTTCGACTGTATTGATTTACAAAGGATACGAGATAAATGAGAATACATTTTACACGATTGTCCAAGATCAAAAGAGCACCAACCAAAACAGCGGTGTCCGCTTTGATGCAACAACCGAGAGGGGAAAGGACACATATTATGGTTACATAGTGGACATATGGGAACTTGACTACGGACATGATTTTAAGGTCCCTTTGTTTATGTGTAAATGGGTCAATCTGTCAGGAGGCGGGGTACAGGTAGACCCACAGTACGGAATGACAACAGTGGATCTGAAAAATCTTGGATACACTGACGAACCGTTCGTCCTAGCCAATGACGTGGCACAGGTTATCTATGTGAAGGACATGTCTACCAGACCGAGAAAAAGAAAAGATAAGGAAGCGAATACATCATACGATGAGCCAAAGCGCCATATAGTTCTTTCAGGAAAAAGGGACATCCTGGGAGTGGAGGGCAAGACAGACATGTCTGAAGATTATGAAAAGTTTCATGAAATTCCTCCCTTCAAAGTCAAGGCTGACCCAAGCATCCTGATAAACGATGAAGATTATCCATGGTTACGGCGCAATAAGCAAATGACACAAGCGAAGAAAAAGTGAAGAGTTTTTTCCGCAACTATTATGATGATACCATGCCAACTTTGTAACAAACGAGTATGATATCATTGTCAGTTTGTACTATTCAAATTTGCACTAACAGCAAGTTTGTAATTGGTTTTACCAGAAAGAATTAAAAAATAAAACAAAAAACTAAATAAAATAAATAATGCAGAAAACAAAAAAAACTTGCAAAAAAATAAAAAATAGCAACAATAAGTATTTCATTGTAAGTAGAAACAAAATAAAATAAATAAAGCAACAAAGAAAACAAATAATTTCAAATTTAAACTATTCAAATTTGAATACTACTTGCACTAACAGAAAGTTTGTAATTGGTTTTACCAGAAAGAATTAAAAAATAAAGCAAAAAACAAAAGAAAATAAATAATGCAGAAAACAAAACAAAAAAACTTGAAAAAAATAGCAACAATAAGTATTTTTTTTGTAAGTAGAAACAAAATCAAATAAATAAAGCAACAAAGAAAACAAATAAATAAAAATAGCAACAGTAAGTATTTTGTTGAAAGTAGAAACAAAACTAAAAAATAAAGCAACAAAGAAAAAAAAGAAAAAATTTGCCACCTGCTGGGCCCACACGGCCTGAATACGACTAGAAACCCAACTATGGGCCAGGATTCAGGCCCGTAGAAAGCCCAGCAAGCCCACAGGCAAAGCAGTGTCAGTTTAGGCCCTTAGGCCTGCAGTTCAGAGGAGTTCGAGAGGAGAGAGGCAGCGGGGCTTATAAACTGGTGCTGCTCTCTCTCAACTAGCGAGGTGGGACTAAACTTCCCACCGCACCGCGGCAAGGCCTTTAGTCTCGGTTGGTGGCAGCAACCGGGACTAAAGGGTGGCATTAGTCCCGGTTGGTGGCTGAAATCAGGACTAATACCCCCCTTTAGTCCCGGTTGCTGCCACCAACCGGGACTAAAGCTCCCTTTTCAGAAGGAGGGGCCTTTAGTCCCGGTTGGTGGCAGCAACCGGGACTAAAGGGGTGTATTAG
>LR738712.1:797595141-797608730 GCA_902687465.1 Secale cereale | reverse complement strand
ACTAGACAAAAGGTGACATGAGGGGGACTAGGGTTGTGGATCGCCGAGAAGTCGGGGGTCGAGGGGTCGAGAGAGGTTGCCTAGCTAGTGTCAAAGTATTGAAGAATTCCATGACTTCATCATTTGCCAGAAGTAACCGGGGCATTTTGGTACAAAGTTATGCAAAGTTGTTCTGGAACGAAGTCCCTGATAGGATAATCCGTCTTTTGTTACGAATTATCTTATCCGGGGACTCCGTTCCAAAACAACTTTGGAGAGCTTCGTACCATCATGCTACTGTTACTTTCGCCTAATGATGAAGTATTGGTTTTGTTGAATCCTTTGACACTAGACAAAATGTGACATGAGGGGGTCTAGGGTTTGTGTATCGCCGAGCAGTCGAGGGTTGAAGCTAGTTCTATGTTTGCCATTAATATATCCATCTGTCATGTTTGAATAATAATTGGCATGTTGTAAATATTTGTAGAAACAATGGACGACAACACCCGAGACCTAGCACAAGAAGCGATGTTAATGGACATAATCGCACACGGACAAAATGCCGTCTTGTCGTTTCTCAACGACACCGATGAGCAGGTCGAACAAGAGCTGCAGCTGGAAGATCTAGGCTATGATATTGATGAATCCGGTGACCCAATGCACATGGAAGAAGTAGATCGTGAGGCGGCTCCGGTGACCCAATGCCGGTGCAAGAAGGTGACCGTGATGCTGGCTCCGGTGACCGTACCGAGTCCGACCAGGAGGTATATATGTTAGTTAAGCATGTGCTGACTAGTTAATTGATTCATTCATTAACTCTCGTCTTTGTTCCTTTTTCTAGCCCTCCGGATCAAGCAAATCTTCGGTAAAGAGACGAGGAGCGAAGAAAAAGTTGAGGCCGGATGAAAAGTTTGAGATCTCAGAAATCTCGCGCTCCGGCGAGCCGATTGCACCCATCCGGACAAAGAACGCATTTGTTAATCAGTGCGGGGTTCTGGTTACGGACAAGATCCCGATCAGCATCCATCAATGGTTAAAGCCGGCTGCAAACGACGCTCAGGTGACTTATGTCACTGATATGCAGAAAGAAGATCTTTGGACTGAGCTGAAGTCAAATTTCGTCCTACCGCGAGAGGTTGATCTGGCGAAACCAGTTAAAGAGGAGTTAATCAAGTCTGCTGCACTTTTGAAGATGGCAGACCAATTCAGGGCATGGAAGAAAAAACTGAATACGTTTGTCAAAGATAAAAAGACTCCAGAATTCGTGGGCATATATGGGAAGATCAAAGATGACTGGCCCGCATTTGTGGCCCATAAGAAGTCGGAAAAGAGTCAGAAGATGTCGGAGACAAACCGGATAAATGCTGCGAAGAAGATGCATCACCATCGCACGGGGTCGGGCGGCTACCTCGTAGCCCGGCCTAAGTGGGCCAAGGCTGAGAATGATCTGCTTCAGAAAGGGATCGAACCAGAGACAATGCACTGGCCAGAACGTTGCCGGACTTGGTTCTTCGGGGCTGGCGGAACCTTGGACCCTGTAACAGGGTGGTGCATTTGGACGGACAAGCAATTGGAAACACCACTCAGGAAGATGCGACAGTATATCAAAGCAGCACATGAAGGGACGTTCATCCCCGACAGAGAGAACGACGAGCTGACAATGGCCCTCGGGAATACTGAGCATCCTGGACGGACACGAGGCACGCCAGGCTCCCTTCCGTGGCGTGCTGGGTTTCCGGACGCAGGAGGCTACAAATGCCACGACAGGAGGAAGAAAATGGAGCAGACCGAAATCCAGGCGCTGCCGGCCAGAATACAAGCGATAGAGGAACGAGAAGCAAATCGGAAGAAAAGAATTGCCGAAGCTTCCCCCGAAGCTACCCCGCCATCTCAGCGGAGAAGCAGCGTGGCTTCCACCGAGCTGCTTCAGCCAGAGCCTGCCTTGACGGCTACTGCCAGGAATCCTGTGGATGCTATCACGCAGGCACAAAATTGCCACCTTATGGCACAGTGGATGAATCTGAAGGTCAAGGCGGCTGCTGGCTCTGTTTATCCTTCTGGACCCGACGACACTTTTCACTGCCGGCCGATTCCAGAAGGATATGCTAGGGTGATGGTCAACGAAATAACGGAGGGATTTGAGGAGCTCCAGCTTGACCACCCTACCGGTGAAGGGGAGACTCGGCTGGGTTCTTCACTGAAGACTCCATGCCTATGGCGGAAGGACCTAATCAACATTCTCAACTGGACGCCTCCGCCTCCTCCTCCTCCTCCGGCGAGTCAGGGCACTCTGCCTCCTCCACCGCCTCCTCCTCCGGCGAGTGACCATGAGGGCACTCCGGCTCCTTCTCCGGCGCGTGGCGGCACTCCGCCTCCTTCGCCGCCGGCGCGTGGCGGCACTCCGCCTCCTTCGCCGCCGGCGGGCCCGAGCAGCCAGCCTGCTCCTCCTTCTCCGCCAAATCAGCAAGGGCGGAAGAGACCTGCCGCCGCTCCGGCTGCTCCTGCTCCGGCGCGTAAGCAAGTAAAAAAGACAGCCGCTTCGTCTGGTCCGGCGACGTCTACCAGTGCCAGAGGCGGGAGGCGATGCAGATTCGGTCCTTCTCTCACGCCTCTAGAGAAGTTACCATACGAGAGGTCCGACGAGGAAAACACGAAGATCGCTCAAGGCCAAGTGAAGGACTTTTTTGAAGGGTTGAAAGCACAGAGACATCCACCTCCGGAGGAGAAGATAGATGCGGTGAAAGCAAAGCGCACTCTTGCTGCCCTGAAGCAACCAGCGCAAAGTAAGCCGCAGGACAACTATGACCGCATGATCCAAAAGTCATATCAAGCAGCGAAGCGGTCGGGAAGTACTAAAAGTGATCAGAGGTTAGCAGAAGGGCGAGCTGGGAAACAAATTGCCCAGCTCGGCGAACAAGCGGACCAATCGTGCCCCCCGCTCAAGGTGTCTAGCGACATGGTCGCTAATGATCCGAGGATGGTGCCCGGTTATACCAATCTTGCAGATTACGCGTCCGACGATGTACACTACGATTTCTTGGAAGTGCAGATAGAAAGATACGAGTACAAAAAGCCTCTCGTCAAAAATGAAAGATCTCTATCAACGAATATGCGAAGATTGCATGATTGGTACTTGAAAATCTGCAGAGAGTCTGGGGGGAGGAATAACTTGTATTTGAGAGTTAAACCGGAGCATGACCTCGTTGGAATTGACCTGTTGCCTATTCCATTTGAGGATTTCTATCAGTTTTTCAATCAATTGGCCCTCGATAAAACAACGGTCACCTGCTACTGTCTGTAAGTAGTACTACTTCTGTCATTAAGTCTCTCTATATAGCTGATCTTCATTGCATGTATTTATAATTATCCTCACTATATTATGCAGATTGAAGATCGTCGAATTGAAGAAAAGACAAGTAGGTAATATTGGGTTTATTAACACATACCTCATAGATGCAACCGAGGTTAAATTGCGTCCCGACGATATCGAGACCAACTTGCTACGATCGTTGGTGGTAAATGAAAACAAAGATATAATACTCTTTCCTTACAACTTCAAGTGAGTGTTAATGTCTTGTGCATATTTGGTTTCCCTTATATATCAGTCAAGGTTATAGTGATGTAATTGATGATCTCATGCATTCGTGCGCAGCTTCCACTATATTCTCTTAGAGATTAAGCTTGAGAAGGGAGTAGTAACTGTCTTCGACTCTAAACGTAAAGATCCCGAGGAGTATGCGGACATGACTCAAATGCTAGCCAGGTAAGTTAAATCGATCAATATTATCCACCATGCATATATATATATATATCAGCAACTTCATTTCTGATATCAACTAATTGTTTTCTTTGTCTGGCAGGGCTTGGAAAAAATTCACCAAAAAAGCTCCGGGACTGCCGAAGAAGCTACAATTTAGATACCCGAAAGTAAGTACTATATAGTAGCATGTTCCGCGCGCGCATCTCCTATATATTGATTCAAGCGCTAGTTTCATCAATACCAATTTGGCATTCTTGCTTATGATCAGTTTAATTGACCTCTATTTCTTGTAAAGTGGTTGTGGCAGGAACCCGGGAATGATTATTGTGGATACTACATTTGCGAGTCCATCCGCCACACGACGTGTGAGCGGGGCTACACTGATGAACAATTTGAAGTGCGTAAGCAATCAATAATATTCACAAATTAATAGCAACATTTCATGTATTGACCCCCTACTTCAAATTAGATGTTTCGGATGCGGGATGAACTCCTAACACCAGATCGTCTGCGAGCAATTCAAGAGGAATTGGCGGCATTCTTCCTTGAACACGTGATCGCTGAAGACGGAGAATACTATGTGGACCATGCATCCATGTGTTAGGAGATTATTTTTGTAAGAGATAATTATTGTATATATGTGCCCGGTAGTGTCGGATAGATATATGAGAACTTGTTGTTCGACCAATCTCTCGGAGAAGGAGAGGTGGTCGATATTACCTCTCTCTGTATGCATATATATATATATATATATATATATATATATATATATATATATATATATATATATATATATATATATATATATATATATATATTTATATGTTGATTATACGATCTTCTGTTTCCTTCGTTTGCTTAGTAGCTAGCTAGCTAGCGTGACTCTAGTCCTCTCTATATACGTATGTGTAGTATGTAGCGTCGACCAAGCACGGACATAAGAGAGAACACTTCTCTCTATTAATTAGCTAGCTAACACAATATATGAAACACCTAAATTAACCCCCCAAAACCTAAAACCCCCCCTCCCCTTTAAAAAAAAACAAAAACCACAGCCACAGAAATGCTGACGCGTGGATGCCTTTTGGTCCCGGTTGGTACCACCAACCGGGACTAAAGCCCCTCCTGCCTGGACTCGGTGCACAGGCCACGTGGACACCCTTCTGCCCCGGTTCTGGATTGAACCGGGACTAAAGGGTCAGAGCATTAGTACCGACCCTCTTGTCCCGGTTCTGGAACCGGGGCTAAAAGGCCCAAATGAACAGGGGCTAAAGACCCTTTATCTACTAGTGTCTTGAGACCTGAAAGTTATTGTGAATGTGGTTAGTTCATGATCTTGCTGAAAACCTGAATGCTGGCTTACATAATTACAACAACAAGAGCAAACAGAGTTTGTCAAAGTTTTTCTTTATCACTTTCAGTTTATCAACTGAATTTCTTGAGGACAAGCAAAGGTTTAAGCTTGGGGGAGTTGATACGTGTCCAACGTATCTACTTTTCCAAACCCTTTTGCCCTTGTTTTGGACTCTAACTTGCATGATTAGAATGGAACTAACCCGAACTGACGCTGTTCTCAGCAGAATTGCCATGGTGTTGTTTTTGTGCAGAAATAAAAAGTCCTCGGAATGACCTGAAAATCTACGGAGAATTATTTCGGAAAATATAAAAAATACCTGCAAGAAGATCCAGACCAGGGGGCCACACCCTGTCCACGAGGGTGAGGGCGCCCCCCTAGGGCGCACCCCTGCCTCGTGGGCCCCCTTGTGCTCCACCGACGTATCCCCAGATCCTATATATTCACTTTAAGGGAGAAAAAATCAGAGAGAAAGAATTATCGCGTTTTACTATACGGAGCCGCCGCCAAGCCCTAATCTCTCTCGGGAGGGCTGATCTGGAGTCCGTTCAGGGCTCTGGAGAGTGGAGATCATCGCCATCGTCATCATCAACCTTCCTCCATCACCAATTCCATGATGTTCACCGTCGTGCATGAGTAATGCCATCGTAGGCTTGCTGGACGGTGATGGGTTGGATGGGATCTATCATGTAATCGAGTTAGTTTTGTTAGGGTTTGATCCCTAGTATCCACTATGTTCTGAGATTGATGTTGCTATGACTTTGCTATGCTTAATGGTTGTCACTAGGGCCCGAGTGCCATGATTTCATATCTGAACCTATTATGTTTTCATGAATAGATGTGTGTTCTTGATCCTATCTTGCAAGTCTATAGTCACCTACTATGTGTTATGATCCAGTAATCCCAAAATGACAATAATCGGGACCACTCCTAGTGATGACCGTAGTTTGACGAGTTCATGTATTCACTATGTGTTAATACTTTGGTCCGGTACTCTATTAAAAGGAGGCCTTAATATCCCTTAGTTTCCAATAGGACCCCGCTGCCACGGGAGGGTAGGACAAAAGATGTCATGCAACTTCTTTTCCATAAGCACGTATTGAAGGAAATATGCCCTAGAAGCAATAATAAAGTTATTATTTATTTCCTTATATCATGATAAATGTTTATTATTCATGCTAGAATTGTATTAACCGAAAACTTAGTACATGTGTGGATACATAGACAAAACAGAGTGTCCCTAGTATGCCTCTATTAGACTAGCTCATTGATCAAAGATGGTTATGTTTCCTAGACATAGACATGAGTTGTCATTTGATCAATGGGATCACATCATTAGGAGAATGATGTGATGGACAAGAACCATCCGTTAGCTTAGCACTATGATCGTTTAGTTTTACTGCTATTGCTTTCTTCATGACTTATACATGTTCCTATGACTATGAGATTATGCAACTCCCGAATACCGTAGGAACACCTTGTGTGCTATCAAACATCACAACGTAACTGGATGATCATAAATATGCTCTACAGGTGTCTCCGAAAGTGTTCGTGGTGTTGGCATAGATCAAGAATAGGATTTGTCACTCCGAGTGTCGGAAAGGTATCTCTGGGCCCTCTCGGTAATGCACATCATAATAAGCCTTGCAAGCAAATGACTAATGAGATAGTCACGAGATGATGTATTACGGAACGAGTAAAGAGACTTGCCGCTAACGAGATTGAACTAGGTATAGAGATACCGACGATCGAATCTCGGGAAAGTAACATACCGATGACAAAAGGAACAACGTATGTTGTTATGCGGTTTGACCGATAAAGATCTTCGTAGAATATGTAGGAACCAATATGAGCATCCCTGTTCCGCTATTGGTTATTGACCGGAGATGAGTCTCGGTCATGTCTACATAGTTCTCGAACCCATAGGGTCCGCACGCTTAACGTTTGCTGACGATCGGTATTATGAGTTTATGAGTTTTGATGTACCAAGGAGTTCGGAGTCCCGGATGAGATCGGGGACATGACGAGGAGTCTCGAAATGGTCGAGACGTAAAGATCGATATATTGGACAACTATATTCAGACATCGGAAAGGTTCCGAGTGATTCGGATATTTTTCGGAGTACCGGAGAGTTACGGGAATTCGCCGGGGAGTATATGGGCCTTATTGGGCCATACGGGAATAGAGGAGAGAGGCCAAAAGGAAGGAGGCGCGCACCCTCCCTCTGGTCCGAATTGGACAAGGGGTGCAGCCCCCTTTTCCTTCTCGCTCTCCACCTCTTTCCTTCTCTCCTACTCCGGAAAGGAAAGGGGAATCCTACTAGGACTTGGGAGTCCTAGTAGGACTCCCCACACTTGGCGCGCCCTCTCTAGGGCCGGCCTCTCCCTTGCTCCTTTATATACGGAGGAGGGGGCACCCCATAGACACACAAGTTGATCAGTTGATCTCTCCCAACCGTGTGCGGTGCCCACCTCCACAGTAACACACCTCGGTCATATCGTTGCAGCGCTTCGGCGAAGCCCTGCGACGGTAACTTCATCTTATCCGTCACCACGCCGTCGTGCTGACGAAACTCTCCCGTGAAGCTCAACTGGATCAAGAGCTCATGGGACGTCATCAAGCTGAACGTGTGCTGAACGCGGAGGTGCCGTACGTTCGGTACATGATCGGTTGGATTGCGAAGAAGTTCGACTACATCAACCGCATCACTAGACGCTTTCGCTTCCGGTCTACAAGGGTACGTAGACACACTCTCCCCTCTCGTTGCTATGCATCTGGTAGATAGATATTGCGTGATCGTAGGAAAATTTGAAAATACTACGTTCCCCAACACGTATGACTATATTCGGAATACATGCCTACATTGCATTGATGAACTGGAGCTAGTTCTGTGTTACCCTAGGTTATAACTTCTACATGATGAATTGCATCCGACATAACTCCCCATCACCGATCCAATGCCTACGAGCTTTTCCCATATTGCTTGTTGCTTATTTATTTTTCCGCTGCTACTATCACAAAAACTACAAAAACACTACCGTTACTTTTATTTGCTGCTACCGCCACTATCATATTACTTTTCTACTAAACTACCTTGCTGCAGATACTAAGTTCCCAGGTGTGGTTGAATAGACAACTTAGCTGCTAATACTTAAGAGTATTCTTTGGCTCCCCTTGTGTCGAATCAATAAATTTGGGTTGAATACTTTACCCTCGAAAACTGTTGCGATCCCCTACACTTGTGGGTTATCATCCGGCAGGTAGCATTAGGCCCCGCATAAACCGCCGTTGCAACCGTCTTTGTAATATTTTCAATGTCTAGTTCTGGTTTACTATTGCGTATACCTAAATACCTATCAATCATGAACCATAAACCGGCCCTTATCTGTAATTTTAGCTTTTTCCTTTGAAATGGCAAAGCAAGCCAAGCAATTTTATTCCTGCAACTGGGTTCCATCCCGGGTTACTGAAGAGGAACTGAACGGTTTGGTTGAGGTTGGTGCTTTACCCAAAAAAGACGTCATCCATTGGAGAATCCCTGGTCCGGAAAACCCACCAGAACCCAAAGATGGAGAAGTAGTTATATTTGTTGATCACTTGGCCCAAGGGTTTAGCCCTCCCGGATCAAAATTCTTCCGTGATGTGCTAGCTAGCTTCCAACTCCACCCTCAAGATATTGGACCAAACCCTGTATCCAATATTTGCAATTTCCAAGTATTCTGTTAAGCTTATTTGCAAGAGGAGCCCTCTGTTGAGCTGTTTAGAGATTTCTTCCACTTAAACCACCGAATAGAGTTTACGGACGGACCCAACACCGAGCTTGGTGGGATGTCCATTTAAAAAAAGGAAAGATGTCAGTTTCCCTCACGCCAAGCATCATAGTCATCCGAAAGATTGGAACCAGACTAGGTTTTATTATCAAGATACATCTCCAGCTGATGAGAATCCTCTGCCGGGTTATCGTCCGCATCGGCTTTACAACCATCATCCATTTCCCCAACGGCTCAGTGCCCAGGAGCGATCCAAGTATGCCCCACAACTTTCCAAGCTTCGGGCTTTTACCGCAAACGGTTTAACACGCATCAACTTTGTTTGTTGCTGGATTTCTTGGAGCATTTTACCTCTAAGCCGGCGTCCGGGTTTGATGTGCGAGTACACAAGGGACCCCAGAGGCCCTCAACGTCATACTGAGGTTTTGCTAACAGAAAATGAGATCAATGAATCTGTCAAGAAGATATTGGATGAACCGGTGGATGTCTACAACAAAACTGGGCTGGCACCCTTCTGCGAATCCAATAAACCGCCAGCGGTAAATATCCTTATAACTTTTGCTTTATTTCAATCTGTTAAGCATCCTTTCTAAAGCTCCTCAATTTCTGACAGTGAAATGATCCGTTCTGGAAGAGGAAACCCCAGGATAAACCAGCAAACGTATCTCGCCCTAAGACCAAGGCCATCAAGAAGACTGCCAAGAAGAAAACTATTGAAGCATCCGAGTTAAACATTGAGGATGATGAACCGGCCTTAGAGGTAGAACTTGACTCCCTTGGCTCCCTTTTCTTACACCTCATTGATAATGATTATATTCAGGAAAATGCTGAAGGCAGCCAAGCTAATGGTGTTGAGGTAATTATCCTTTCGTCCGGTTCAGACCCTCTGCCAACACAGAAAATCCGTCAAGCAAATCGGAAAGTATGATTTTCTCACCCTTTACCTTACTTGGACCCAAACTTTATTTTGAAGAAGCAACAACATGAAGCTCGCCGCACAACTCGGCACAGCGGCCAAGCAATCACGTCCACGGGTTTACCGAATACTCCGATCCGGAAGCGTCGATCAGAGGTCTTGTATATTACAGATGTTCTTTATCCCAAAGCGGGCCATTTCCGACAGCCTCTTAATCCGTCTGATTCAAATTATCAGGACACACCTCATTCATCATCTGGTGAGTCAACATCCACACAGCTTCCTCCTCTCAAGACCGTTCCTGGGTGAGTTTTTATTTTTCTCTTAACCTTATGTTTAGTCCACGGACTAACTTTTACCTTTATATTTCTCAGTAGGCCAAAACCCAGTAAGAAGGCCAAATTGTGTAAACCGGCTGATAGTGATGTAAACCCTGAACCGGAGAAGACTCCAGAGCTGGCAGAAGAAAATGTTGATGCCTTGCGCGATGATCCGCCGCCGTCGGAACATGACATTTTTACTGAACAAGAAGGTGCACCAATGGATCTTGGTGACCAACAGAATAGCCCAGTCCGAGCCAGTGATAACCCGGCAAGCCCTGCCAAACCTTTTGCTGCTACCACAGACGACGTTATGATTACTGGTTTCGGCCACACTACTCCTGGCGAGCCTGTCGCTTTGTCAAAGCATAGCGCCAAGGAAGAAGTTTCTGGTATGGATAAGGGCAAGTGGAATGCCGATTTGTTGAGCTATGCCCATCTCAGCTCCCAGGACCTTCACTCCGGCTGTGACGCCCCCGATTTGTCCGTACACTAATCATGCACGCAAATGTGTACGGCCAAGATCAAGGACTCACTGGAAGATATCACAACACAACTCTAGACACAAATTAAAATAATACAAGCTTTATATTACAAGCCAGGGGCCGCGAGGGCTCGAATACAAAAGCTCGAAAACACAAGAGTCAGCGGAAGCAATAATATCTGAGTACAGACATAAGTTAAACAAGTTTGCCTTAAGAAGGCTAGCACAAAAGTAACAACGATCGAAAAGGCAAGGCCTCCTGCCTGGGACCTCCTAACTACTCCTCGAAGCCGAACTCCATGTAGCAACAACCTCGGGATCATCTGGCTCCTGGACTCCACCACCTGGTTGCATCATCCGAGAAGAAAGGAAGAAAGGGGGAAAAGGGGGAGCAAAGCAACCGTGAGTACTCATCCAAAGTACTCGCAAGCAAGGATCTACACTACATATGCAATGGTATCAGTGTAAAGGGGTAATATCTGTGGGCTAAACTGCAGAATGCCGGAATAAGAGGGGGATAGCTAATCCAAACGAAGACTACGCTTCTCGCAACGTCCATCTTGCAGCAGAAGAAGAGAGTAGCTGGAAGTAACAAGTATCCTCGCTTCTCGCATCCTCCGTCTTGCAGCAGTAGAAGGGAGTAGATGGTAAGTTCACCAAGTATCATCGTATAGCATAATCCTACTCGGCGATCCTCCCGCACATCACCCTGTGAGAGAGCAACCACCGAGTTATATCTGGCACTGGTAAGGGTGTGTTTTATTAAGTATCCAGTTCTAGTTGTCATGAGGTCGGAATACAACTCCGGGTCGTCCTTTTACCGAGGGACACGGCTATTCGAATAGATTAACTTCCCTGCAGGGGTGCACCACATAACCCAGCACGCTTGATCCCATTTGGCCGGACACACTTTCTAGGGTCATGCCCGGCCTCGGAAGATCAACACGTCGCAGCCCTACCTAAGCACAGCAGAGAGGTCAGCACGCCGGTCTAAGTCCTAGGCGCGCAGGGGTCCGGGCCCATCGCCCAACGCACACCTGCACGTTGCGTACGCGGCCGGTAAGCAGACCTAGCCTCTCCTAATACCAGAGTAGGCTTTCCAGTCCAATCCGGCGCGCGCCGCTAAGTCGCTGACGTCAAAAAGGCTTCGGCTGATACCACGACGTCGAGTACCCATAACTATTCCCACGTAGCTGGTTAGTGCGTATAGACCAAATGGCCAGACTCAGATCAAATACCAAGATCCCGTTAAACGTGTTATTATGAAATAACCGCGGACAACGACCAGGGCCAGGCCCACCTGTCTCCTAGGTGGTCGCAACCTGCCCTGTCGCTCCGCCACAAAGTAACCATCAGGGGACTGTCGGGAACCCAGGCCCACCACTACCTGTGTGGAACCACCTGCCCCTTCAGCCCCCATCTCCGAACCATCATCATGTGTATGTAAAGTATGTATATAGTATATACCCGTGATCACCCCCAAGTGATCACGGCCCGATAGAATAGCAGGGCAGACGGACAAGGGTGTAGGGCCACTGATGGAATACTAGCATCCTATACTAAGCATTTAGGATTGCAGGTAAAGTATCAACAGTGGTAGCAACAATGACAGGCTATGCAGCAGAATAGGATTATCGAAAGCAGTAACATGCTACACTACTCTAATGCAAGCAGTAGAGAGAAGAGTAGGCGATATCTGGTGATCAAGGGGGGGGCTTGCCTGGAAGCTCTGCAGACAAAAGGAATCTTCGGAATCGTAGCCGTAGTCGAACACCGAAGCATCAACGGTCTTAGGGTCTATCACAGTATCGGAGTCTACCGAAAATAAGCAACGAAGGGGAAACAAATAAATAACAGAGCAAACAATAGCATCACAAAGCATAACATGGAAATACGCGGTGCTACGTGTGACCTAACGCGGTGCTCGGTGATACAGACGAAGAGGAATAACATCCGGGAAAGTATTCCCGGTGTTAGGCATTTTCGGGCAGACGAAACGGAGGGGAATGTTGCACGTTCGGTATGATAGAGATGTGTGGCGGACGAACGGACCGCGTATTCGGGTTCGTCTCGTCGTTCTGAGCAACTTTCATATACAAAGTATTTTCATCCGAGTTACGGTTTAAAAGATATGATTTTCTAAAGTTTTTATTAATTTCTGGAATTTAATATTAATTAAATTAATTCGAAAAGGATTTATGACATCAGCATGACATCAGCATGGTTGACTGGTCAACCTGACCAGTGGGTCCCACCTGTCAGTGACACAGTATTAATTAGGGTTAATTAATTAATTAAACCTAATTAATTTAATTAATTAAAGTTAATTAAGTTAATCACAATTAATTAGTTTAACTTAACAGTATATCATTAAGTTAAATAGTTATTAGATTAATTAAAACATTAGTTAATTAACTAATTAGATTAATTAGGATTTAATTAATCCAGATTAATTAAGTTAATTATTTAGTTAACTAATTAATTAATTAATTAATTAACTAATTATTATTATTTATATTTATTTTCTATATGTTTTTTTTAAACGTTCTGGGGCCAGGGCCCCTCTCGTCATGCAATGGACGGACATAGTCCAGGCCGGCCCTTTGGGGCACCGGACATGTCCAGCTGGGGGGAAGCAGTGGCGCGCACGGCCAGAGGCCATGCGGCGAGGCCGCGGCCGGGCGTGGGCCGGCGGCGAGGGCGGCGCAGGGGCGGCGCAGGGGAAGGAGGGCGTGGCCAGGGGAAGCGGGCTGAGCGGCAGAGGAGCAGGGCGCCGACGCGGGGCGAGCAGAAGGTGGAGGAGCGGCGCGGGGCGGCACCGGTGTAGGGGCGCGGGGCAAAGCTCGGCGGCGGGGAGCGGTCGACGCAGCCGGCCGCGTCGAGCGCGTGCAGTGGCTGAGGCAAGCGCCAGGGGCGCGGGGGAAGCGAGCGGGGCATGGCGCACGAGCGCACGACGGTGACCGCGAGGCGGGGGAAGAAGGAGTCGGGGGGCGCTCACGAGGGGGG
>LR738712.1:797572429-797586099 GCA_902687465.1 Secale cereale | reverse complement strand
GGGGGGGGGTCTTCTAATTTTATTTTTATTTTAGTTTAGGGTTTTTCTTTTATTTTCTGTTTTCATTTATTGTTTCTTTTATTTTAGTTTTATAAAATACAAAATTAGTACCTAAATTATTGCAATACTTTTAGCCCTCTCCTACAAAAGTTTTGACTCCCAAATAATATAGTTTAATAATTTATAAATTAAAAGACATTTAATTAATCATCTTTGATGTTGTTTTAATTATTTTAGGATATATAAATTCTTAATAAATGTTGATTTCTTCACCACTATTCTGTAAAGATTATTTGCCACATTTAGGACATTTTGTTTTTGACTTTTGAGAACTTTAATTATTTGACTTTGTTTTAAATTTGAAATTCGAATCGATTTGAATCATTCGCGAAATTATCAACAGTAATTGTGGTGATGTGGCATCATTAGCAGAGTTTTACTGTAGCTTGATTACCCGGGCGTCACACCGGCTATCTAAACCGGCTGTATACAAGCCGTGATTATGAAGTCGGTTTGGTGAAACATATGAAGGAACGATATGAGGTAACTGCTGCTTGATTTCTGCAATATTATTTCTTCCTTAGTCCAATAGCTTGTATCAACTCCACTGTAGCCCCCAAGGGCCGGTTTATCTCTTCAAGATGAACCGGGACTTTAGTCTGTAACTTTCCTTTGAGCAATTATGCATTATCCCCCAAGTGCCAAGTGCATAACTTGTTATGTGCTTGGCACTTTGTAAAAAATGTCTGATAACTGCAAATATGCATTAGCCCCCAAGTGCCAAGTGTATAACTTGTTATGCGCTTGGGACTTTCAATATGATTCACCAATTTATGATGTGTATATCTCTTTATACGCTGATCTGAACCAGAAGGAATCTCAAGCCGCTAACCTTCAAGAAAATCTTAAGTTCCAGCAAACAGCAACCTCCAAAGCCAAGGATGAGTTGACCAGCGCTTTGGCAAGCATGGAAAAATTGAAAAGAGACTTCCAGAAGGAGCGGGCGGATTGGGTGACAGAGAAATCCGCTTTGGAGAAAAGAGTTGTTGACGTAGTGGCCGCCCTTAAACCGGTGTCAGAAGAGCTATCTAGCTTAAAGCGTCAAATAAACGCTATGACCACTGATCTCTTTGGTAAGCACCCTTATTACAACTCTGAATATATCATCCCCATAAATTGCCGGCTTAACAATGGTTCCACTGATGCAGGAACGTGCACTGCCCATCTAAGCTCTGACATGCAGAAGAAGCTGAAGGCTGCCTATACACTTATAGAGCAAGTTTATACCGGCGCGCAACGAATCATTTGTACTGCCGCTCACAACAAACCGCCCCCAACTTTGATCAAGGAAACCCTGGGGAAGCTGTCAATGCTGCCCGCCCGGTTTGAAGAGCTGAAGAGATCGGCTGCAAGGGCAGGTGCTTTAGCTGCACTAACCCGGGCGAAGGCATCGGTACCCGACCTTGATCCGGCTGACGTAGTAAATGGCTACCCAAGCTTGAAAGAGGACGGATCACAATTTACCAATGATGATCTTTGAGCTTTAACGAAGGAAATGCGGCCCTTGGCCAGCAAGTTAGCCGAAGAAGCTAATCTGTCCCACTACGAGGCGGTTTATGACGCTAACAATAAATGGGTTAATGCGTCGACTCATGATGTGGAGGATCTCATCCCGCCCGTCCGTAAGCACACTTACGCCCCTAATGTTGAACCGTCCGAGCTTATAAGCGATGAAGCTGTTTTCCAGGCCCTAACTGGGATCAATTGGGCAAGCACTAACTTCCAGCTGCTGGGTGGATACGAGGAGGAGGAAACGGCGCAGGTTGATCCGCAGCCGTCTGGCCGGGCTGGCGAGGAGTCATGAACCGGTGCCGGTTTAATCTTCAACATATCGTACTACTTGATGAGCAACTGTCATTCTTTTGGGCTGTAAAACGCCTTGTAATAGGCTGGCTGAAAACACTTGGTCTGTTATGCCATTATGCATATTCCCTCTGCATAATATTGCTTAATCCGGCATCTTTATAATATTCCTGCTTATTCTTCTGAACAACTTTACTCAATCTGTTTCTGCATAAGACAAATTTAAAGTGTCCTGGCGGTTCATCGCCGGACGGGTCATAATGCCCAAATACATGACCTTGGTTTATAACCCAGGCTGCATTTTGAAATAAATATGAAAATATATCATACCTATGATATCAAATCACATCGTTGGTTTCACCAACTTTTGTAGTAAGGGTGATAACCCAAATTGTGAGTATTGATGACTCCTGCAATATTTCGTCGGTTTATGATAAAACCTTACCGGGTTGTGATAAACACCGGATTAGCTGCAGATAACACTCGCGGTTTGTAATCAAACCAGACCGGGTTAATAACCACCGGTTTACTTGATGGTAATGACTTATAGTCAATCTCCGGGCAGAGTCAATAAACATCGGTCCAATATAGAAAAAAAGGTGCCGTAAATCGCAAAAGGGAAAACAATTTATCAAAAAATCATGTGAGGCTTTTTATGGGCTGCCAGGCCTAAATTTGAGGCTTTTCATGGGCTGCCAGGCCACTGAGTTAAACCATTTCACGAAGTCTGTTAAGATGGACCTCACATTAACCAATCGTCGTTTTAACGTTGACAAGTTCAGGGTCTATATAAGATTGACTTGTCAAACGTTCGACGGGTCATACCAGGTTTACCTCGATGGAGTGACTTACTTGATGCAGGCAGGTTAACCCAGGATTTTAGGTGTATACACCAGGCTTCCAAGTCGTGGCTTGATAGCCTATTACAAGGGCCTTAAAAGCTCTTTGCCGCTATGCGACAAGAGCCCCCAAGTAACATTGTGAGATGTGCTCAATGGGTGCCTATGTTTGAGTTGTGCCATGCATCAAACTCTTTTTTGCCCCTTATCATCATGTTGGCTTGATAGCCGGATTACCAAAGTAACCAGAGTTGTGCTCTTATGATAATATTGGCTTGATAGCCGGTTTAAGAGGGCCATGGGAACTCCGTTTTATACACAAAAGCCCCCATGCGACAAACTCTTATGGAAAAAACAGCAGAGGTCCTGCTTTAACAGGGACGCTGATTTATTGTATTGATCATAATATATACATTGTGAACATATGTACATAAAGGGAGCCTATGGCTCAGGTGTAGTAAGGTCGAAGATGAGCAATGTTCCACGGCCATTGGGTCTCTTCCTCCGTGGTGCGTGAGTCCTTGTGTTCTCGAACGTCGATGGGGTAGTATGACCCGTTGTGCAGATTCTTGCTGACCACAAAGGGTCCTTCCCAAGGTGGGGATAGATTGTGCATATCTGTCTAGTCTTGGATGAGCCGGAGCACCAGATCGCCTTCTTGAAATGTTCTGGTTCTAACCCGGTGACTATGGTATCGACGCAGATCTTGCTGGTAAATCGCTGACCGAGCCACTGCGATGTCATGTTCCTCATCCAACCGGTCCAGTGCTTCTTGTCGTGCCTTCTCTTTGTCAGCTTCAACATAAGCCGCGCGAGGCGAATCATGACGGATGTCACTAGGGAGAACTGCCTCATCTCCGTACACCATGAAAAAAGGCGTGTAACTGCTACCACTTTAGCTTGCATTGTATTCCCTCGAAGAGGAAAGGGAGATGCAGCACATTAGCGTAAGTATTTCCCTCAGTTTTTAAGAACCAAGGTATCAATCCAGTAGGAGACCACGCGCGAGTCCCTCGCACCTGCACAAACAAATATGAACTTCGCAGCCAACGCGATAAGGGGTTGTCAATCCCTTTACGGTCACTAACGAAAGTGAGATCTGATAGAGATGATAGTTTATATTTTTGGTATTTTTAGTTTAATAAAACAGCAAATGAAAGCGGTAAAAGTAAGTAGATGTAGATTGATATGTTGAGAATAGACCCGGGGGCCATAGTTGTCTCCAGTGGCTTCTCTCATGATAGCGATATTCTACGGCAGGTAAACAAATTACTGTCGAGCAATTGATAGAAAAGTGAATAATTATGAGACTATCTAGGCATGATCATTGTATATAGGCATCACGTCCGAGACAATTAGACCGACTCCTCCCTGCATCTACTACTATTACTCCACACATCGACCGCTATCCAGCATGCATCTAGTGTATTGAGTTCATACGAACAGAGTAACACCTTAAGCAAGATGACATGATGTACAGGGATAAACTCAAGCAATATGATGTAAGCCCCATCTTTTTATCCTCGATGGCAACAATACAATATGTGCCTTGCTGCCCCTACTGTCACTGGGAAAGGACACCGCAAGATTGAACCCAAAGCCAAGCACTTCTCCCATTGCAAGAACTATAGATCTAGTAGGCCAAACCAAACCAATAATTCGAAGAGACTTGCAAGGATATTATGAGCACACATAAAAAGTTCAGAGAAGAACCAAATATCTTTCATAGATAATCTTGATCATAAACTCACAATTCATCGGATCTCGACAAACACACCGCAAAAAGAGATTACATAGAATAGATCTCCTCGAAGACAGAGGAGAACTTTGTATTCAGATCCGGAGAGAGAGAAGAAGCCATCTGTGACGCCCGAAGACCGAAGTCCCAGAAGATTCCAGAAGCTTCCAGAAGATTCCAGATGTTCCGGGTTCTCCCGTGTGTTCTTTGGTGCTTGTGTTATTTATTTTTGCATTGCATCATGTCATCATGCCATCATGTCATATTTATTTTTGCATCTCAACCCAAATAAATTGTGTGGACCTTCGGTCCATTTAAATCGAGGGAAGAATGACTTCTCTTTATAACATATAAAAGCCTCCTAATAATTATGGAGCTATATTAATAAATATTCCATTGCTTCGGAATCACCAACACACACTTGCATATTTTTCCCCATGCTTTTCCTACTTCGAGTTTCTCCTTCAAAACCTTGCCAATAATTCTTTTCGTTGTTTCGAGGTTCCTCCAAAAATTCGTACATTTTTGGACACTTCTATAATCAAGTCTTAGTTCAAACCCATTTGAATTAAATTCAAATATGTTTGAATTATTTTTTCCGTTCATGCCTTTTCTATTTTTCTCGGACCTTGCTCATTGTATGATGCCCGAGAATAATAGTCCCATGTGCTATTTTATTTCCCTAGGCCTCTCTTTTCTTTTCCCTCTTTCTTCTTTTCTGTTAAAGCGTTTTAATAAAAGAGAGAGAGGCCCTAAGCCCAAAACTCTCTCCAGCCATCTTTTGGCCCAGGCCCCAACGGCCCATGCTCCCTCAAGGCCGAACCCTAGCGGTGCCTTCGCTCCTCTCCCTTTCTCCCGCAAGTCGCCGCCGCACCCCCTCGCTCACAGCCTCGGTTTCCCTCTGTCGCCGAGCCACTTGCCCCGATCCCCTGCGCCAAGTCCCAATCCCCCCCAAGCCTTTCCCCCCGAGCGCCCGCTTCCTTCCCTTCGACGCCCGTCCCTCGAGCCCCTTCGCCTCTCGCGCCCCTCGTCCAGGAGCCCGCGCCTGGCTCCTCCTCTCCAGCGCCGGCCATGGGAGCCGCCCCGCCGGCCAGGCCCTCGCCTCCAGCGGCACCGCGCCGTCGTCCACCGCAGGCCCCGCCGCGACCCTCCTTCCTCCTCGTCGCCAAGTCCAGGCCTCTGCCTCGTCCACACAGCAGCGCTGCAGGCCGCTCCCTCCATCCTCGAGTCCCGCGCGCCAGGAATCCCGTGCTCCGGCCGTCGCCATGGCCTCCCTAGGTTTTTCCTCCGCCGCGCCAAGGGCGCCCCTTCCACACCTCCAGCCAGTGCCAGGAGGCGCGTCCCGGTCGACCTCCAGCCGTCATCTTCACCGCGTCACCGGAGCCGTGCTGCTTTTTTTTTGCTGCCATGTTATGCCGCGCCTCTTTTGCTTGCTGCCGGACGCCAAGAGCTTCGAACGAGGGACCCCGAGACCCTCAAGTACCTCTTGGATTCGCCAAGTCCGACGACCAGTGTTCCGGTACCGTCGCAAGTATTGAGACCGGCGAGTCCGAAGACACCAAGTACCACGACGTCGACGACCTCGAGAACGACTACATGAACGAGTACGACTACACGATGAGACGCCAAGTACCACTACGATCGGCGATGCGACAAGTACCTCGACACCGACCCGAACATCTACGGGAAAATGAGCTCGTGAACCACTACCGTCGACGAGGACCGTCAAGTACATCTACGTGTTCCTTTACCGACGCCGATGACCTTCAAGTTCGACTATCGTCCCCGACACCAAGTTCCACTACATAACGTGTACCCCGACGTCGCAAGTACCACGACACGTGACGTGAACGCCTACCGTCGCCGAAGCCCCGTGTACCACTACTTCCCTCTACGGAACGGCTACTTCCTCTTCGGAAACGTGAACGCCTTCTTCCTCTACGTCTCGAACCGCCCCGAAACGCACGCTTCAAAGGTATAACCCGAGACGATGACCCGTGGATGAATGTTGTGGTTGTATGAAATGTTTCCCGTGTGTGCTCCGTGCCCGTTTCGATCTTTTGTTGTGCTCCTCGGTTGCCTCGTCGCCGACTCGTGGGATCCCAGTGACGGGATTACCCCCACCTTTCATCTTGTTCCGCTCGATCTCCGTCATCTTTTGCACTGGTCTCTCAACGAGTTACCGGAACCGATATGTTGTCGTGGCATCATTTTCGGTTATCGTTGCCGTGGCACCCTTTTCCTTCCACCGCGGTGACGATGCTTCATATCCCTCTTGTCAACCTTTAATAAACTTGCATAAACTTGATCATGTCATCTGCATCATTTAACAACATTATAATGTGTGTTTGTTGTTGCTTTAATAATTGTTAACCATGCTCATGGGGTTTTTCCGGATATGTTGTTGTTATTTCCGGCCTCATTTAAAATGCCTAAATAGTGTAGTTTCTTTATGTTTAACCTCTTGCCATGCTAAAAACATTTAATCTTGTCTTGTAAATAACGAGAGTCAACTAAATAATAAAATGTGGTGTTTCGTCAATATGCAACTCGTTGCATATTGAGCTCCACTTAACTTGTAGTGTTGTTTGTGCACTTTGCCATGCCTTGCATATTTTAAACCGGACATGCATCATACTTGGATGTGCATCGTATGCCATGTTTTTGCTTGTGTGTTTACCGTGTTGTTTGCTTCTTTCCGGTTGCTTCTCTTGTTAGCTTCGGTTTCGTTCCGGAGTTGTGAGGATCCGCTCGACTGTTGCTCCGTCTACTTCATGGATCTGTTCTTCTCCCTTGTGGAATCCCAGGCAAGATGACCATACCCTTGGATACCTTTACTACCATTGCCATGCTTAGTTGTCTCGATGCTATCGTTACATGTCGCGCTACCCATCTTTTATGTCAGCCTCTCCTTGTTGCCATGAAACCTCTAACATTTGAAACCTTCCTAGCAAAACCACTGTTTGGCTATGTTACCCGCTTGCTCAGCCCCTCTTATAGCGTTGTTAGTTGCAGGTGAAGATGAAGATCGTTCCAGGTGGGAACTTGTTGTTGGATATATCACAATATCTATAATATTTATTAACACACCTATATACTGGGCATGGGTGGAAGGCTTGGCCTTTTGCTCGGTGTTTTGTTCCACTCATGCCACCTTAGGCGCCGATAAACCGGCATTATGTTCCTTGATTTTGCGTTCCTTACACGATGGGTGAAATGGGGACCCCTTGACAGTTCGACTTTGAATAAAACTCCTCCAGCAAGGCCCAACATTGGTTTTAATTTGCTCATAATAACAACTTAATTAATTAATTAAATTGCATAGGGAGTTAGCGCTACCCGAGGATTCTTAATTCTACATAGCAGGGGGGGCTAGTGCTGATGGTGTTGGTCCCAAACTAGAGTCACTTGCGGTACCACCCAGTTATCTGGGGTCTTCGGTACTGTACGTAGCGCTCATCCGGACGTGTCCTGAGACGAGATACGCGCGGCTACTATCAGGGTGTCGGCACGCCGGGAGGTCTTGCTGGACTTGTTTTACCATTGTCGAAATGACTTGTGCTACCGGGATGCCGAGCCTGATCGGATTTTCCCTAAGATAAGGGGTGATGATATTATATTCATCACTTCAGCTAATCGTGAGAGCTTGTGATGGGCTAAGTTGGGACACCCCTGCAGGGTTATGATCTTTTGATAGTCGTGCCCTCGGTTATGTGGCAGATTGGAATTTGTTAATGTCCGGTTGTAGAAAACTTGAAAGATGCTCCGAAGTAAAACACACAACTGTGTGAGTAACCATGACTGTCTCTTTTCACTTTGAGAAGAGAACACGGTGGGGTTATGTTTGACCGTATGTAGTTCAGGATCTTTAGCGATCACCTTTTGCGACCGTTTGCGTAGATGCTCATCTTATTCTGGTACTCGTAAGTTAGCCACCATATTATGCTTAGCCGCTGCTGCAACCTCACCACTTTACCTCTTCCTACCCACAAAGCTTTGCTAGTCTTGTTACCCATGGTTATGGGATTGCTGAGTCCTCGTGGCTCACAGATACTACAACACCAGATGCAGGTTCGGCCGAGTTTGAAGCAGGAGCTGGTTCAAGTTCTTCACTGGGAGCTCGATGAAGAGTTTGGCCGTATGCTTGTGACGTTTCGACGATCAGTAGTGGTTTCTACTAGGATTCGATCCTGACCTGTGGCCTTATGTTGTTTTGGTATCTTTTCTTTTGGATCTTACCCTTAGATGGGCTGTGATGTTTTGAATGATGTTTTGCTTATGTATTGTATTGTGTGAAGTGGCGAGTGTAAGCCAACTATCTCTCTTTTTCAATTTAATCCCTCTTTTACATGAGTCGTGCAAAGATACCAAACTTGAGATCATTCTAGGATGGGCTTATACCTTTAAGTCGTGCCTCGACACGTAGGAGGTATAGTCCCATCCTAGGCATTACAAGTTGGTATCAGAGGCTTCTCCGACCTAGAAGCCCCCACTGATTGATCGAATCGTTGACGGTTGAGTCTAGGCACACACTGAAAACTTTTTGAGTCCTATATTATATCGGAGAGTAGGATTTCTTTGCTTCTCATCCCCTTTCTCTCTGGTGAGGACTCCTGACGACTACTCTTGTCTCTCCTATCTTCAAAATTGCACAAAAAAAAATTTTAGGAATCCCGCGAGTATTCTGGGATTGTTTCGATGTTCTTGTGACGAGGATATTGTTCTCGATGCCTCCTGCTCCCGGGGAGTTGAGCTTCGGGGTATTGTCGTCACAAGCATATCGCGTCAGTACTAAATACTTAAGACGGCCGACATCGAAAACTCTCCTATGCGGTTAGTGGCAAGATAACCCCGACATCACCCAGTACTGGGGAGGTAGTTCGGGAGTATTGCCATAGCTTGTTATAGTGGATGCTTTTCGAAGGTCCGAGGTAAACAGTTTCCGAGAAAGACTGGTTATGTGTTGAAGGATGGATACACCTGGATGTAGGTTTAGAGTTGATTGCGCGGTGCTTCCCGTGTATCCCCAACACCTGATTGCATAACTGGAATCTTTCGGAAATCTATAGGTGGGTTCATCAAGTAGTTCTACGCATTCTTCCAACGGATGCTCGATATGAAGTTCGGGGTTCTACACTGAGTGAAGTGGTTTTATGGACTTGTTCTGATCGGGAGTTGCATCTTAAAGGGTCCTTGGCTATGCTGATCCGGGGATTGCAAAACCCTTTTGTAACACGTTCCATGAGCTTTCAGCACGAAGATGTCGAACGAAGCTTCTATCTTGTATTTGTTCTATCTGTTCCTTGTTCCTTTTTTATTTAACTTTTCTTCTTCCAAGTGGCTTCTCGACTAGTTGATGTACCTGCGGAATTCATTCGTTCAATTCTCAGTTCTGATGATATTGTGAAGATCATGTTGCATATCTATCCTTTGTTTTTGTTTTGATTCTGGTATTCGAGTTGCTTCGATGTCAAGTGTTGATTCCATACCTTTCCTAATCGGTGTTCTCATATTTCTATGGGAGTTCTAATTATTCTTGACCATCGAGATCTTCATGTTAATCCTTTTTCAACCGGTGTGCCTTCTCTTCAAGTTATTCCATACGGACGCCGATGAGAAATCCGACGTTTTGTCTGTTTCATTCATCCCAAGTTGTCTTTGTTTTCCCCACCCTCCCACCCTTTTTCTTCTTGGAGCCAGCAATTCTCAAATGAAATATCCATTTTATTCTTGTGATATTTCTTCATTCTTTTCCTTCAATGTTCTTATCCGGTGATTTATCGTGAAGATGCTCAGGAAACTCCAAGTTCATCATTCTTTTGTTCTCAGATTCTGCCGGTGGATGTAATTCAAGATTTCGGTGTTGATCTTATCCTTTTCCTCATTTCACAATGCTTTCTTATTCCGGTGCACCAATTAATCATTCTCCTCTTGTTATTCTTATCCGGAGTGCTGAAGATTCATAATTCCATTCTTAATCCATTCAAGCTATTTTGAGGATTATCATCTTATTCCAGCCATTTAATTCAACCGGTGCAATATCTCTTAAACAATCTTTTCCAACGGTGATTTCTTTAGTGGGCCCTAACCCACAGGTGTTTTCCCAGGATCTTACCTGACTCTTCTAATTTTCCAGAGTTGTACTCAAATTCTTTTCAAAGTGTGACGTAAGAATGATCTCCATCAGTCACATGCCTTCTCCAAGCTTGTTTTCAATTATTTCCATCTTTAGCTCCACCTTCCTCTTGTCATTCGTCCGGAGTATCTCGAAATTCTTCATGGCATTTCTCGTCTTCATTCTCAACATTTGAAGACAGGACAAGTGTTTCTCTTAAATTTTGGCCCGTCTTCTTGAAGATTCGTGGTTCTAGCTTCATGCCATCCTCATTATTGTCCCGATCGTGAGGAATTCTTTTTATACCATCCGAAGCATTTCACGAATTCTTTTCTTTGTGATCCTCCGAAGGTCATCATTTCAGAATATTTCTTCGTTCTCAGTTTTCAACTTTGTTCTCCAAATATTCTTCATCGATGCCTCTTCGTTCGTCTCCATATTTTTTATGGTGGTTCATTCAAGTTTACTCTCCAGTTGTTATCGTATTAATTCATTTGTTCTTTTCTTAATCCTACCGGTGATTCGTTGAAGATTTACCCAAGTTTGTCCGAGATCTCTCTTAATCCTTTCCAACGAGAATAAGTAGTATGCCAAATCCTTTGGTTGTCATCAATTTAAATTGGTGAAGGAGATGCATGACATAATTCTTATTCTTGTTCCTTCCAGGTGATTTAATTCTTTTGTCTGGAGCTTGTTCATCATATCATATTCTCGGTTCTAATTCTTCATCTTGTTTTCCGGAGCTTCAAGTTATTTCAATTATACCATTTCAAACCTCCATCTAATTCATCGCAGGCTTCAATCTTTTTCTTAGCATCTTTCACTTCTCATGCTTTTATTACCGGAGTTTTCATGGTGGTTCATCATCATTTAATTCATCCTCGTAGTCTTCATCAAGATTATTGTTGGAGCTCAAGCTTTCTTCATCATGCTTTCCAATTGCAATTCTTTCTCCCTTATCTTTTGAGATGGTGTTATGTCATTCTTGACAATTCCTTCATGTTTTATGATTCACGAGTTTCAAGAATGAGATATTTAGACCATCATTTTCTTTGTTCAGGAGATCTTTTCAACCATTCAATTTATTCATTGGAGTTATCTTGGGTTGTATTTCACCTAAAAGCTTTCCCTAAGGATTGTTACTAATTATGGTGCTTATAAATGACCCAAGTTCTTCATTTATCATTCCGGTGAAATAAGTTTTTCATCTCCTTGTTGATCTCAATCCAATCAATATTTCCGTTAGTGGCTGGTTGTCACCTCTTAATTTTGAGATGTTTTCCATAAGCCCACATCAAGCTTATTCGTTTTCGTTGTTGATTTTTCCAACAACTCTATTCAACCCTACCTCGTAAGGATGCTCTTTCAAATTCAATTTTGAGAGAAGTTGTCATTTTCTTTTCAGTTCTTTCTTCCCAACGATCTTGCTTATATCCTTTCAGTCTGGAGGCATTGTGTTGTTGATCTCTCCAAATCATCATCTCGTTTTTTTATCAAGATCATATTCCCCCCTGCTTGTCTATTTAACCGGAGTGTTGTATTCTTCATTCAAGTTTCGTTATCTTATCAAGCTTTTGCCTATCTTTTTAACCGGAGTGCTGTCTGAATCTTTCTTAACCTTGTGCCATTCTTTCAATTGTTTCGGAGGCAATGTGTTGTTGTTTTCTTCAAATATCATTCCATCTCCTCAAGCTCATGTTAATTCCTTCCATTTTCAGACGGAGTGCTGTCCGAATTCTGTCATTCTTATTCCTTGGCCATACCATTGCAGTTTCATATTCTTTTGGTCCGTGAGCTCTTGTTTCATGTCTTTCAACCTTCAAGGTTCTCATAATGCTCCTTGTTCCTCCTTTTACCGGAGTGCTTTCATCTTCGTTCATCTCTGTTGCATTCTTTCTTTCAAATTTGTTCAACCTCTCAAGGTTCTTTGGTTTCACTCGTCTGTCAAAGAAGCAACTTTGTTTTACCTCCTCCTTTTCGTTTTTACCCGGTGATATCTCTAGGATCTCGGGTCGAGATCCTCTGTTAGTGTGGGAGAGTTGTGACGCCCGAAGACCGAAGTCCCAGAAGATTCCAGAAGCTTCCAGAAGATTCCAGATGTTTCGGGTTCTCCCGTGTGTTCTTTGGTGCTTGTGTTATTTATTTTTGCATTGCATCATGTCATCATGCCATCATGTCATATTTATTTTTGCATCTCAACCCAAATAAATTGTGTGGACCTTCGGTCCATTTAAATCGAGGGAAGAATGACTTCTCTTTATAACATATAAAAGCCTCCTAATAATTATGGAGCTATATTAATAAATATTCCATTGCTTCGGAATCACCAACACACACTTTCATATTTTTTCCCCATGCTTTTCCTACTTCGAGTTTCTCCTTCAAAACCTTGCCAATAATTCTTTCCGTTGTTTCGAGGTTCCTCCAAAAATTCTTACATTTTTGGACAATTCTATAATCAAGTCTTAGTTCAAACCCATTTGAATTAAATTCAAATATGTTTGAATTATTTTTTCCGTTCATGCCTTTTCTATTTTTCTCGGACCTTGCTCATTTTATGATGCCCGAGAATAATAGTCCCATGTGCTATTTTATTTCCCTAAGCCTCTCTTTTCTTTTCCCTCTTTCTTCTTTTCTGTTAAAGCGTTTTAATAAAAGAGAGAGAGGCCCTAAGCCCAAAACTCTCTCCAGCCATCTTTTGGCCCAGGCCCCAACGGCCCATGCTCCCTCAAGGCCGAACCCTAGCGGTGCCTTCGCTCCTCTCCCTTTCTCCCGCAAGCCGCCGCCGCACCCCCTCGCTCACAGCCTCGGTTTCCCTCTGTCGCCGAGCCACTTGCCCCGATCCCCTGCGCCAAGTCCCGATCCCCCCCGAGCCTTTCCCCCCGAGCGCCCGCTTCCTTCCCTTCGACGCCCGTCCCTCGAGCCCCTTCGCCTCTCGCGCCCCTCGTCCAGGAGCCCGCGCCTGGCTCCTCCTCTCCAGCGCCGGCCAGGGGAGCCGCCCCGCCGGCCAGGCCCTCGCCTCCAGCGGCCCCGCGCCGTCGTCCACCGCAGGCCCCGCCGCGACCCTCCTTCCTCCTCGTCGCCAAGTCCAGGCCTCTGCCTCGTCCGCACAGCA
>LR738712.1:797510289-797572314 GCA_902687465.1 Secale cereale | reverse complement strand
CCCTTCCACACCTCCAGCCAGCGCCAGGAGGCGCGTCCCGGTCGACCTCCAGCCGTCATCTTCACCGCGTCACCGGAGCCGTGCTGCTTTTGTTTTTTTTTTTGCTGCCATGTTATGCCGCGCCTCTTTTGCTTGCTGCCGGACGCCAAGAGCTTCGAACGAGGGACCCCGAGACCCTCAAGTACCTCTTGGATTCGCCAAGTCCGACGACCAGTGTTCCGGTACCGTCGCAAGTATTGAGACCGGCGAGTCCGAAGACACCAAGTACCACGACGTCGACGACCTCGAGAACGACTACATGAACGAGTACGACTACATGATGAGACGCCAAGTACCACTACGATCGGCGATGCGACAAGTACCTCGACACCGACCCGAACATCTACGGGAAAATGAGCTCGTGAACCACTACCGTCGACGAGGACCGTCAAGTACATCTACGTGTTCCTTTACCGACGCCGATGACCTTCAAGTTCGACTATCGTCCCCGACACCAAGTTCCACTACATAACGTGTACCCCGACGTCGCAAGTACCACGACACGTGACGTGAACGCCTACCGTCGCCGAAGCCCCGTGTACCACTACTTCCCTCTACGGAACGGCTACTTCCTCTTCGGAAACGTGAATGCCTTCTTCCTCTACGTCTCGAACCGCCCCGAAATGCACGCTTCGAAGGTATAACCCGAGACGATGACCCGTGGATGAATGTTGTGGTTGTATGAAATGTTTCCCGTGTGTGCTCCGTGCCCGTTTCGATCTTTTGTTGTGCTCCTCGGTTGCCTCGTCGCCGACTCGTGGGAACCCGGTGACGGGATTACCCCCACCTTTCATCTTGTTCCGCTCGATCTCCGTCATCTTTTGCACCGGTCTCTCAACGAGTTACCGGAACCGATATGTTGCCGTGGCATCATTTTCGGTTATCGTTGTCGTGGCACCCTTTTCCTTCCACCGCGGTGACGATGCTTCATATCCCTCTTGTCAACCTTTAATAAACTTGCATAAACTTGTTCATGTCATCCGCATCATTTAACAACATTATAATGTGTGTTTGTTGTTGCTTTAATAATTGTTAACCATGCTCATGGGGTTTTTCCGGATATGTTGTTGTTATTTCCGGACTCATTTAAAATGCCTAAATAGTGTAGTTTCTTTATGTTTAACCTCTTGCCATGCTAAAAAACATTTAATCTTGTCTTGTAAATAATGAGAGTCAACTAAATAATAAAATGTGGTGTTTCGTCAATATGCAACTCGTTGCATATTGAGCTCCCCTTAACTTGTAGTGTTGTTTGTGCACTTTGCCATGCCTTGCATATTTTAAACCGGACATGCATCATACTTGGATGTGCATCGTATGCCATGTTTTTGCTTGTGTGTTTACCGTGTTGTTTGCTTCTTTCCGGTTGCTTCTCTTGTTAGCTTCGGTTTCGTTCCGGAGTTGTGAGGATCCGCTCGACTGTTGCTCCGTCTACTTCATGGATCTGTTCTTCTCCCTTGTGGAATCCCAGGCAAGATGACCATACCCTTGGATACCTTTACTACCATTGCCATGCTTAGTTGTCTCGATGCTATCGTTACATGTCGCGCTACCCATCTTTTATGTCAGCCTCTCCTTGTTGCCATGCAACCTCTAACATTTGAAACCTTCCTAGCAAAACCACTGTTTGGCTATGTTACCCGCTTGCTCAGCCCCTCTTATAGCATTGTTAGTTGCAGGTGAAGATGAAGATCGTTCCAGGTGGGAACTTGTTGTTGGATATATCACAATATCTATAATATTTATTAACACACCTATATACTGGGCATGGGTGGAAGGCTTGGCCTTTTGCTCGGTGTTTTGTTCCACTCATGCCACCTTAGGCGCCGATAAACCGGCATTATGTTCCTTGATTTTGCGTTCCTTACACGATGGGTGAAATGGGGACCCCTTGACAGTTCGACTTTGAATAAAACTCCTCCAGCAAGGCCCAACATTGGTTTTAATTTGCTCATAATAACAACTTAATTAATTAATTAAATTGCATAGGGAGTTAGTGCTACCCGAGGATTCTTAATTCTACATAGCAGGGGGGCCAGTGCTGATGGTGTTGGTCCCAAACTAGTGTCACTTGCGGTACCACCCAGTTATCTGGGGTCTTCGGTATTGTACATAGCGCTCATCCGGACGTGGCCTGAGACGAGATACGCGCGGCTACTATCAGGGTGTCGGCACGCCGGGAGGTCTTGCTGGACTTGTTTTACCATTGTCGAAATGACTTGTGCTACCGGGATGCCGAGCCTGATCGGATTTTCCCTAAGATAAGGGGTGATGATATTATATTCATCACTTCAGCTAATCGTGAGAGCTTGTGATGGGCTAAGTTGGGACACCCCTGCAGGGTTATGATCTTTCGAAAGCCGTGCCCGCGGTTATGTGGAAGATTGGAATTTGTTAATGTTCGGTTGTAGAAAACTTGAAAGATGATCCGAAGTAAAACACACAACTGTGTGAGTAACCGTGACTGTCTCTTTTCACTTTGAGAAGAGAACACGGTGGGGTTATGTTTGACCGTATGTAGTTCAGGATCTTTAGCGATCACCTTTTGCGACCGTTTGCGTAGATGCTCATCTTATTCTGGTACTCGTAAGTTAGCCACCATATTATGCTTAACCGCTGCTGCAACCTCACCACTTTACCTCTTCCTACCCACAAAGCTTTGCTAGTCTTGTTACCCATGGTTATGGGATTGCTGAGTCCTCGTGGCTCACAGATACTACAACACCAGATGCAGGTTCAGCCGAGTTTGAAGCAGGAGCTGGTTCAAGTTCTTCACTGGGAGCTCGATGAAGAGTTTGGCCGTATGCTTGTGACGTTTCGACGATCAGTAGTGGTTTCTACTAGGATTCGATCCTGACCTGTGGCCTTATGTTGTTTTGGTATCTTTTCTTTTGGATCTTACCCTTAGATGGGCTGTGATGTTTTGAATGATGTTTTGCTTATGTATTGTATTGTGTGAAGTGGCGAGTGTAAGCCAACTATCTCTCTTTTGCAATTTAATCCCTCTTTTACATGAGTCGTGCAAAGATACCAAACTTGAGATCATTCTAGGATGGGCTTATACCTTTAAGTCGTGCCTCGACACGTAGGAGGTATAGTCCCATCCTGGGCATTACACCATCTAGATACTAGCTATGGACCTGAAGGTCTATGGTAAACTACTCACAACTCATGGTGAGGGCGATGATGATGATGATGAAGGCCTCCGTGATGGATCCCCCTCCGGTGGAGTTCCGAAACAGGCTCCAAGATGGGATCTCCATGGGAACAGAAGCTACGGCGGTGGAATTAGGGTTTTCTCTCTGTGTACGGAGTTTCTGGGGTACGTGGACTTATATAGGAAGAAGGAGGGCACCGGGGGCCACTTGAGGGGGGCTCGAGGCAGGGGGCACGCCCTGGGAAGGGGGGCGCGCCCCCCACCCTCGAGGGCCACCTCTCTGTCCCCTGACTTGGTCCTCAAGCTCCGCGTGCGTGATTTTCTCCAAAAATATCTCTCGCGAAGGTTTCATTCCGTTTGGACTCCGTTTGATATTCTTTTTCTGCAAAACCCTGAAATAGGCAAAAAAACAGCAATCTGGATTGGGCCTTTGGATTAGTAGGTTAGTCCCAAAAATGATATAAAAGTGAATGATAAGGCCCATTAAACATCCAAGACTTCATAAATAATAGCATGGAAGAATCAAAAATTATAGATACGTTGGAGACGTATCAGTAACCCGTAGATCTATTGGGCCTGGTATTGATGCTCCCTAATACGGAAGGTAACTCCTCCACCCAACAACTCGGCGTCCTTTGTAAGGGAACCATAAGCCGGGGCTTGATGCCTCTCAAGATCTCTTGATTGCTCTCTCAGCTTGACCATTAGATTGAGGGTGAGCCACTGAAGATACGTCAAGCCGGATGTGCTCTCGTTGAAAAAATTCTTGCATAGCCCCCTTGGACAAATTAGTGCCATTATCAGTAATAATACTGTGTGGAAAGCCAAACCGGAAAATCACCTTCTTGATGAACTGAACCGCCGTTGTTGCATCACACTTGCTAACTAGCTCTGCCTCGACCCACTTGGTAAACTTATCAACCGCCACTAAAAGGTGGGTCTTCTTATCTGGAGATATCTTAAAGGGCCCAACCATATCTAGCCCCCAAGTCGCGAACGGCCAAGTAATTGGAATCATCCTCAATTCTTGAGCCGGTACATGAGCACGCCTTGAGAATTTCTGACATGCATCACACTTTTTGACCAAGTCCTCTGCATCAGCATGAGCCGTCAGCCAATAGAATATGTGACGAAAAGCTTTAGCTACCAAGGACTTTGAACTGGCATGGTGACCACAATCTCCTTCGTGGATCTCTCGTAGAATTTCACGGCCTTCATCTGGAGACACGCAACGCTAAAACGCCCCTGTTACACTGCAATGATGTAATTCTCCATTGACAATAGTCATTGACTTGGACCGCCGGACTATCTGCCTGGCCAAGATTTCATCCTCTGGTAACTCACCTCGGTTCATATACGCCAAGTATGGGACTGTCCAATCCGGGAAAGCGTGAAGCGCCGCTACCAACTAAGCCTCTGGATCAGGAACAGCCAAGTCCTCCTCTGAAGGTAATTTAACCGACGGATTATGCAGAACATCCAGAAAAACATTAGGTGGAACCGGTTTACGTTGGGAACCCAGACGGCTTAATGCGTCCGCCTGTCGGGGGAAACTGTCCGCCACGAACACCTATGGGACCGGAGCCCCTTGTCTGTGCGGTACGAGGGCGGAGGGAGCACAAAGAGCAGATCGAAGCAAACACGCGGGCAGTTTTACCCAGGTTCGGGCCGCACGGATGCGTAAAACCCTACTCCTGCTTGGTTGTGTATTGAGTTGAGTGCTCGGGAGCTTGAAGAAGCAGCTACACCGTGCGTGAGAGTGATCTAGGTTCCGAACCCCCTCCACGTTGTGCATGGGCCTCCTTTTATAATGTAAGGGGTCACCGACAGGTGTCAACGTAGGAGAAAGGGGTAAAAATGTAAAAGAGGTGGTAGTTGTAACAGTGCGGGAACAGTGGAGCTACAGTACTGAACAGTGGTCTATACCTACTCTAACAGCGGGGGACAAGGGCATTTAATGCCCGTCGCCGTCGACCCCAAAAGTTCCCGCCTTAGCGTCTCCGTCTGCCACGGCGATGGATCCATCACCGTGGAGCGCCACCGTGTACCCCAGGCTGCACAGCCATCCGCCACGCGTCCCTGGATAGGCCCCAGGGCGACGCGTGGGCCGATGAGCTGGAGCGCGGGCACACAGCGCAACCTCCCCGGCAAGCACCTTGCCGGGGCCTCGATCTTGCCGGGCCCGGGAGCTTGTCGCCCCCCGAGCCCCTTGCCGGGGCGCGTATAGCGCCGAGGCGTTGTCTTCTAGTCTTCCTGGCAAGCTCCTCTTGCCAGGGTCTTGTGCCAGCGGGACAGTCCTGAGCCTGGTACGGCCTTCCCGGCAAGCTCCTCTTGCCGGGGTCTTGATCTTATGTCTTGTATACTTTGTTTTTGAATGGTTTAATAGGGAGCAGGAAGGTCTCCGGTGAGCCCGCAGTAAACCTTGCCGCGGGAAGCTGCAACTGCCCGTGCACAAGTTGGGGTACTGGGGTACCCCTACCTTAGTACACCGACAGGAGCCCCCGGGCCTGGGCCACACACGGTGCCGAGCGCTGTTGGGCCAGGCCCAAAAGAGTGCACGGGCACCCGCGGCCCGCGGCGCGCCGAATCCACTTCCATATCCGCCGCACCCCACGGTAACGGCACGCGTCGATCGCGGCGCCGTGGGATGGGACGTGCCCACGATCTCTTAATGGAAAGGGGGAAACGCCCCCCACTCCCCCATAAAAGCAGAGGAAGCGGGCGCGGTTCCCCTCCTTGCGCCATCATTGCATCGTCTTCCTTGTCCAAAAGATTCCTTCTTGCGCTCTGCCTCCACATCTTCGCCGCCGCCGAGCTCTTCGTTCCCCTCCTTCCACCGCGTCCGCCATGGCCCCAAAGACCGACAAGGCGAAGGCGGAGAAGGCCAAGAAGGAGAAATCGGAGCAAGCGGCCAAGCTCATCGCGTACCGTAAACGGCATGTCGTCTTCCCGCCGAAGCTCGGCGTGCGGGAGCTCTGGAACAAGTACTACTTGTTCTGGTCCAAGGAAACCGACGCGCATCCCCGCACGCGAGCATATCCGGCCGCCGCCAAGGACAGCTATCCCGGCGGGTACCATTTCTTCGCTGCCTTCTTTCATTGTGATCTCTGTCCTCCTTTCTCAAACTTCTTCTGCGATGTCATGAACACATATGGCTTCCATTTGCTTGACTTCACCCCCAACGCCATTCTCACCATGGCCGTTTTCGCACACATGTGCGAAAACTTCATAGGAGTCCATCCCAATGTAGCCCTCTTTAGACACTTCTTCACTCCTAGAGCCGAGGCCGATGCCCCCCTCTCCGGAGGAATTTCTTGGATCTTTCGTCTGAACAAGAAAGGGGCATACTTGCCGGGGGAGCTCCACGGCAAGTGGGAGGAATGGCGAGCGGAGTGGTGCTGGATCGTAGAAGACCAGCCGCAAGCCTTTACCGCGCCGCGCACAACGCCCATCGTGCGCGGCAGGGACTGGAGTGAGCTGGACTCGGACGACGTCAAGCTCAACATCGCCCTCGTCCGGATTCTTCGCCTTCGGTTGGCCAACCTGTCAGTTGCTGAGGTGGGCGCAGATTTCCTCCGCCGGCGCATCGCCCCCCTCCAAGACCGGAAGAGGCCGGCCTGGGAGTACGGCGGCCCGGCAGACATCATGAGGCTGCGCCCCGGGCTCAACTTCAACTTCACCACGCTGGAGCTGCGTGGAATGGTACGGGAACTCTTCAAGCCCGACCCGACACACCCCGAGTGGTTCAGGACTCCCCGGGGAGTGGTGCCGCTCTGCAACAACGCCGTCAGGGATCGGATCCTCGCCATGATGCCTATGTGTGACTCGCACGGCGTGGACCGCACGTGGATCGCCCCGAAGCCCATCGACGTCCTCAACTTCTACGACAACCTCGAAGAGGTGGCGAGGAACAAGGAGGACCTCAAGCTGCACACACAGGACACCACTGAGCAGGAGATCGCCTACATAGCTTCCCGGGCTGAAGAGGCCGCCGCAGCCGCGGCGGCAGGAATTTTCGGGTACTCGCCGGAACAGGCGGAAGCTGCGGACGCGTCCACCCAAGCGGAGGAGGCGGAGATCCGCAGGTTGCTGAATCTTCCCCCCGACGCGCTCGCCGGGGTCCCCTCGCTGAGGCACTCCGGGATCCACGGGATCGCGGCGGAGGCCGCGGCGGCAGAGGGCACCGCCGGAGGGAGCAGAGGCGCCGCGAGAGGCGAAGGCGCCAAGGGAAAGAGGGCCGCAGCGCTGGACGCTGGGCCTAGCGAGCCGGCCGGGGCAGAGGAGGAGGAGGAGGAGGAGGCCGAGGACTCCGGTGGATCCACGGAATTGTACGCCGACGACCTCTCCTCGTCGGAGAGCTCCCCGCCCCCGGCAAGCCCGAGGCAGTCCCCGGCGAAGCGCCTCCGCAAGGCGGCGACGGGGGAAAGAGCGCAGGCGCCCCGGCAACAGCCACCTCGCCGGGCAGCTCCCCGGGGGAACCAAGCCGCGCCAAGGTCGTCCGGCGCACCGGCCGCAGCGGAGGCAGCCCGTGCGCGGACCACAACTGAGGCGCCTCGCAGGCCGGCAGCGAGCCGGCAGGGGTCTTCTCGGAGCGGAGCAGCGGCTCCGCCCGCTCCTCGGGCGCCGGCGACCACAGGGGCTGGGTCTTCGCAGCCCCCAGCCCCGGTGAACACCAAGCGCGCAAGGGAGCCTTCGTCTTCCGCTCCTCGCGCCGACGCGCCCACGGTGGAGTATGACTTCTCCGCCCTGAGCGAGGACGACGAGGAGGACCAAGAGTAAGGATCCAAATCCTTATATCTTCTTGATTTCTGTCTTGATTTTTCTGTTGATGCTGACTCTGTCTACTGTTCTGATTTCAGGACCCTGGCCCATCGCGCAGCGAAGAAGGCCAAGGCGCCCGAGGCCGAGGTCGCGGAAGGCTCAGCAGCGGCGGCAACAGGGGGTGTGCCGGAGCCGAGCCTGCCGGACTCGAGCGCTGCTCCGTTGAGCAGCCCCCAGCGCAGCCCGCAGCGCAGCCCCCAGCGTAAGTCTGGGGTTCTCTCTTTTCGCTTGTCGGGGAACGCCTGAGGATTTGATTTTGTCTTCACGTCTTGACATCTCTTGTCTTGTTCTGTGCAGAGGTGGAGCCGCAGCGGGAAGAGCGCCCGGAGACCACCGCTGAGGAGCCGCAGGCCCCGCCATCCCCGCCAAGGCAGAACTCTCCGGCAAGGGAGAGTGCTCCGTCAAGGGCGGGTACTCCGCCAAGGCAGAGTACCCCGCCAAGGGCAAGCAGCCCGGCGAGGGCGGCCACTCCGCCAAGGCCGAGCTCCCCGGCGAGGGAGCCCGCCGCTGAGGGCGTCCGCCAAGGTATGCTTTGTGACTTGTCTTCTTGGCTTGCCTCTTTTTTGGATATTTGCTTGAGTCTTGAACTTCTCTTTCTTCTTCTTCTTAGATCTTCCTCCTCCTGCGCCCATGGAGACGGAGGTGATCATCCTCGAGGAGGAGGACGCGCAGGGCGGCGGCGGCGACGCTCCTGTCGTCGAGGAGATAGCCGAGGCCGCCGAGCCGGCCGCGCAAGAGACTGCTCCGGCTGCAGACGCAGCGGCCGGGGAGGGGGACGGTGGTCGCACCGCCGACCCGAAGGCGGCGGGAGCATCGGATGCTGCACCGGCCACCGGCCCCTCCGCCAGCGAGGAGCAGAGGTACTATCTCGAGGCCCCCAACGGCGCCTTCATCCAGATGCCGTGGGGGTCTTCATCGCGAGTTCCTGCGGAGGGCGAGGCATTCGACGGAGAAGTCCTCGCCTCCGCAGGCCTGAAGATCGTCCAGGCGCCCGGCGGGAGTGAGGGGCCCGAGGAGGAGAGGTTGCTCCACCAACTCCTGGCCCTTTACCGGGCCAGGCAGGCAAAGCTCGCCTCCCGGGAGGCTCTTGCCGCCAAGGCCGCGGCAGAAATGGAGAAGCGTGCGGCGGAGCTCAGCGCCGCCAATCAGGCTGCCCTCCGCCAGGTGGCGGAGGAGCGTGAGCGTCTCGCCGGCGAGTACCAGGAGTGGGTGCTCGAGAAAGCTGAAGCCGACGAACAGCAGCGGCTCGCCGGGGTGGAGATGTCCCGGCGAGAGGGAGAGCTCGCGCAGCGGAAAGTCGAGCTCGACTCCCACGAGGAGGACCTTGCCGCTCGCGAGGCTGCCCTTGGCGGGGAGCTGAAGGAGGCGAAAGCCGCCGCGGTTGCCGCGGAAGACGCCAAGAAAGAGCTCGCCGCCAAGGTTGAACAGTTGGAGAAGGCGATGAAGGTGAGCGCCGAGAAGGTTGCCGCGCTCATCTTGGAGCGCGAGAAGGACGCTCACACAAATTCCGAGCTTCAGGTGAGTCTCTCCAAGAGGGGCGACGAGCTGAAGGCCGCCAAGGACTCCATTGAGGACTTGGAGCTGAAGGTCACCACTCTGAAGGAATCGCTCGACGCTTCCTGAGCTCAGGAGACCAAGTTGAAGGATGAGCTCCGCAAGGAGCGGACCTTGATGGAGAACGTCAACAAGGCGTCCGAGCTCTTCCGGCAGACTATTGAAGTGTGGACCGAAGAGCTGGTTTCTTCTGCGTCCAATATTGACCAGGAGTTGCTGGCGTTGAAGGTCGAACATCTCATCTACTCGCCGGATCCGGATCTCCCGCACAGCGCCAGGCTCAGCCTCTTCTTCAGAGGGGTCGCGCCGGCTCTTGCAAGTCTCCGGAACCGCATCCCCGCGCAGCTGGCCGAGGAGTCGCGCCGGCTCTGCGCGGGAACTCTGGAGCGGGTGCTGACGAAGATCGTGTACCGCAACCCGGGAATCAACCTCACGAACGTTCTTCGCAGCTTGCCGGCTGATGCAGACACGGAGGCCTTGAAGGAGCAGGTCGGCCACATCATCGCCAAGGTGGCAAAGCTTGGCAGGAAGGAGGGCGACCGCGTAGACTAGGGCTCCATTTATCTTTATCTTTTTGTTGCTGCACATTATGTCATGAACTCATTAGTCCATTGCGACAAGTTATCCTTTGTGAGATATTCACTTTATTTTGATCAATCAGTGCAATGTTATCTTCCTTGTTTCAATCTTTGACTTTGTATGTTTTCCACCCTACGCTCCCGGGGAGCATGCCGGCAAGGGGCCTTTGCCGCGAGCGCTGAGTGCTGGACTCTGAGCAGCCTGCTGGCCAAGGTCTTCGCCGGCAAGCAACCTTGCCGCAGCAAGTCGCAACGCACTTAGCTTGCCGAGCGTACTCGGAAACGAAGCAAGGGCGCGACACTTGTCGCAGCTCACTTAAATCGTTGAGTGAACTCGAAAGCAAGATAAGGGTGCGGCAAGCTACGGGTAGGTTCCTCCGCGCACAGGTTTTCCATACAAAATGTGATTGTTCAAGGAAGACAACTAAAATTTAAAATTTGAACTGGTCAAATTCTAGCAACTTATCTTTCATATGTTGCTTGCTTATATCGCTTGCTTTCCGGTAAGGCTTCTCTTTCTTGAACAGCACTTGGTTCCTCCTCCACCTCCTTCCCCCCCCGGCAAACTTGTGCGCGAGGAACGTTCCTTCTGCTTAAGAGGAAAGAAAAGGGAGAGGGAAACAAATATATGGCCTTTTGGCGTGCCAATGCTTACCGTATACTTGAGTGTTGCATCAAATGCCAAACAGAACATGCAAACAGCAAAGAGAAGCATGCAAAAGGCAATCGATGCAAAAAACACGAAAGCTTTACTGATGCACGGGGTCTGCGCCCGGCTTTGTACAAAGGGTTACATGCAACAGCGGCAAAGCTTGTACAAAAGGTGGTTGCCGGAGCGGATCACGGCAACCGCGCCTTAGGGGTGAAACTTGCGAAGATGCTCTATGTTCCAGGAGTTGCTCACCGGTAAGCCTTCTTCGGTCTCGAGGCGGACAGCGCCGGGCCTCGTAACTTGTCTCACCTGTTGGAAATATGCCCTAGAGGCAATAATAAATTGGTTATTATTATATTTCCTTGTTCACGATAATCGTTTATTATCCATGCTAGAATTGTATTGATAGGAAACTCAGATACATGTATGGATACATAGACAAACACCATGTCCCTAGTGAGCCTCTAGACGACTAGCTCGTTGATCAATAGATGGTTACGGTTTCCTAACCATGGACATTGGATGTCGTTGATAACGGGATCACATCATTAGGAGAATGATGTGATGGACAAGACCCAATCCTAAGCCTAGCACAGATCGTGTAGTTCGTATGCTAAAGCTTTTCTATATGTCAAGTATCTTTTCCTTAGACCATGAGATTGTACAACTCCCAGATACCGTAGGAATGCTTTGGGTGTACCAAACGTCACAACGTAACTGGGTGGCTATAAAGGTGCACAACAGGTATCTCCGAAAGTGTCTGTTGGGTTGGCACGAATCAAGACTGGGATTTGTCACTCCGTATGACGGAGAGGTATCTCTGGGCCCACTCGGTAGGACATCATCATAATGTGCACAATATGTGATCAAGGAGTTGATCACGGGATGATGTGTTACGGAACGAGTAAAGAGACTTGCCGGTAACGAGATTGAGCAAGGTATCGGTATACCGACGATCGAATCTCGGGCAAGTGCTATACCGATAGACAAAGGGAATCGTATACGGGATTGATTGAATCCTTGACATCGTGGTTCATCCGATGAGATCATCGTGGAACATGTGGGAGCCAACATGGGTATCCAGATCCCGCTGTTGGTTATTGGCCGGAGAGTTGTCTCGGTCATGTCTACATGGTTCCCGAGCCCGTAGGGTCTACACACTTAAGGTTCGATGACGCTAGGGTTATAGGGAAAGTATGTACGCGGTTACCGAATGTTGCTCGGAGTCCCGGATGAGATCCCGGACGTCACGAGGAGTTCCGGAATGGTCCGGAGGTAAAGATTCATATATGGGAAGTCCTGTTTTGGTCACCGGAAAAGTTTCGGGCGATATCGGTAATGTACCGGGACCACCGGGAGGGTCCCGGGGGTCCACCAGGTGGGGCCACCAGCCCCAGGTGGCTGCGTGGGCTAAGTGTGGGAGGGGACCAGCCCCAAGGGGGCTGGTGCGCCCCCCCACCAAGTCCCTAGGCGCATGGAGTGTGGAGGGGGGCAAACCCTAGGTCCAGATGGGCCTTAAGGCCCACCCTAGGGCGCCCCCTCTCTCTCCCCCCCTTGGCCGCACCCTAGATGGGTTCTGGGGGGCTGCCGCCACCCCTAGGGAGGAAACCCTAGATGGGGGCGCAGCCCCTACCTCCCCCCTATATATATGTGAAGTTTAGGGCTGCCCAGAACAAGTTTTGACCTCGGTCGATTGGCGCAGCCCTACCTCTCTCCCTCCTCGTCTCCCGCAGCGCTTGGCGAAGCCCTGCTGGAGTCCCGCGCTCCTCCACCACCACCACGCCGTTGTGCTGCTGTTGGATGGAGTCTTCCCCAACCTCTCCCTCTCTCCTTGCTGGATCAAGGCGTGGGAGACGTCACCGGGCTGCACGTGTGAAGAACGCGGAGGCACCGTCCGTTCGGTGCTAGGATCTTCGGCGATCTGAATCGCGGCGAGTACGACTCCATCAACCGCGTTCTTGAACGCTTCCGCTTAGCGATCTACAAGGGTATGTGGATCCAACTCTCCCCTCGTAGATGCATCTCCTAGATTGATCTTGGTGAACGTAGGAAAATTTTTGTTTCCCATGCGACGTTCCCCAACAGCTGTTGGAAATATGCCCTAGAGGCAATAATAAATTGGTTATTATTATATTTCCTTGTTCACGATAATCGTTTATTATCCATGCTAGAATTGTATTGATAGGAAACTCAGATACATGTATGGATACATAGACAAACACCATGTCCCTAGTGAGCCTCTAGACGACTAGCTCGTTGATCAATAGATGGTTACGGTTTCCTAACCATGGACATTGGATGTCGTTGATAACGGGATCACATCATTAGGAGAATGATGTGATGGACAAGACCCAATCCTAAGCCTAGCACAGATCGTGTAGTTCGTATGCTAAAGCTTTTCTATATGTCAAGTATCTTTTCCTTAGACCATGAGATTGTGCAACTCCCAGATACCGTAGGAATGCTTTGGGTGTACCAAACGTCACAACATAACTGGGTGGCTATAAAGGTGCACAACAGGTATCTCCGAAAGTGTCTGTTGGGTTGGCACGAATCGAGACTGGGATTTGTCACTCCGTATGACGGAGAGGTATCTCTGGGCCCACTCGGTAGGACATCATCATAATGTGCACAATATGTGATCAAGGAGTTGATCACGGGATGATGTGTTACGGAACGGGTAAAGAGACTTGCCGGTAACGAGATTGAGCAAGGTATCGGTATACCGACGATCGAATCTCGGGCAAGTGCTATACCGATAGACAAAGGGAATCGTATACGGGATTGATTGAATCCTTGACATCGTGGTTCATCCAATGAGATCATCGTGGAACATGTGGGAGCCAACATGGGTATCCAGATCCCGCTGTTGGTTATTGGCCGGAGAGTTGTCTCGGTCATGTCTACATGGTTCCCGAGCCCGTAGGGTCTACACACTTAAGGTTCGATGACGCTAGGGTTATAGGGAAAGTATGTACGCGGTTACCGAATGTTGTTCGGAGTCCCGGATGAGATCCCGGACGTCACGAGGAGTTCCGGAATGGTCCGGAGGTAAAGATTCATATATGGGAAGTCCTGTTTTGGTCACCGGAAAAGTTTCGGGCGATATCGGTAATGTATCGGGACCACCGGGAGGGTCCCGGGGGTCCACCAGGTGGGGCCACCAGCCCCAGAAGGCTGCGTGGGCTAAGTGTGGGAGGGGACCAGCCCCAAGGGGGCTGGTGCGCCCCCCCACCAAGTCCCTAGGCGCATGGAGGGTGGAAGGGGGCAAACCCTAGGTCCAGATGGGCCTTAAGGCCCATCCTAGGGCGCCCCCTCTCTCTCCCCCCCTTGGCCGCACCCTAGATGGGTTCTGGGGGGCTGCCGCCACCCCTAGGGAGAAAACCCTAGATGGGGGCGCAGCCCCTACCTCCCCCCTATATATATGTGAAGTTTAGGGCTGCCCAGAACAAGTTTTGACCTCGGTCGATTGGCGCAGCCCTACCTCTCTCCCTCCTCGTCTCCCGCAGCGCTTGGCGAAGCCCTGCTGGAGTCCCGCGCTCCTCCATCACCACCACGCCGTTGTGCTGCTGTTGGATGGAGTCTTCCCCAACCTCTCCCTCTCTCCTTGCTGGATCAAGGCGTGGGAGACGTCACCGGGCTGCACGTGTGTTGAACGCGGAGGCACCGTTGCTTCGGTGCTAGGATCTTTGGCGATCTGAATCGCGGCGAGTACGACTCCATCAACCGCGTTCTTGAACGCTTCCGCTTAGCGATCTACAAGGGTATGTGGATCCAACTCTCCTCTCGTAGATGTGCATCTCCTAGATTGATCTTGGTGAGCGTAGGAAAATTTTTGTTTCCCATGCAACGTTCCTCAACAGTGGTATCAGAGCTAGGATCTTGCGTAGATGCTTTCACGAGTAGAACACAAAAGGGTTTGTGGACGTTGATGTTTAGATTGCTTCCCTCCTTAGTCTTTCTTGATTCAGCGGTATTATGGGATGAAGCGGCCCGGACCAACTTTACATGTCCACGTACATGAGACCGGTTCCATCGACAGACATGTGACTTTTGTTGCATAAGATGGCTGGCGGGTGTCTGTCTCTCCTATCTTAGTTGAATCGGAATAGAATAAGGCGGTCCTTGTAGAAGGTTAAATAGCAACTTGAATATCACCGTTGTGGCTTTGCGTAGGTAAGAAGCGTTCTTGCTAGATACCCATAGCAGCCACGTAAAACATGCAACAACAATTTAGAGGACGTCTAACTTGTTTTTGCAGGGTATGTATGTGATATGATATGGCCAATGACATGATGAGATATATTTGATGTATGAGATGATCATGTTGTAATAGTTAATATCGACTTGCATGTCGATGTATACGGCAACCGGCAGGAGCCATAGGGTTGTCTTTAATTTTTGTATGACCTGTGTGTCAATCATTAAGCGCTATGTAATGCTTTACTTTATCGCTAAGCGGTAGCAATAGTAGTAAGAGCATGGTGGGCGCACGACAACCTCGATGGCGACACGATGATGGAGATCATGATGATGGGGATCATGGCGTGGCGCCGGTGACGATGGAGATCATGCCGGTGCTTTGGAGATGGAGATCAAAAGCACGAGTTGATGGCCATATCATGTCACTTATGATTTGCATGTGATGTTAATCCTTTTATGCATCTTATTTTGCTTAGGACGACGGTAGCATTATAAGATGATCCTTCACTAAAATTTCAAGATAAAATTGTGTTCCCCCCGAGTGTGCGCCGTTGCGAAGGTTCGTCGTTTCGAAGCACCACGTGATGATCGAGTGTGATAGACTCTACGTTCGCATACAACGGGTGCAAGCCAGTTTTGCACATGCAGAACACTCGGGTTAGACTTGACGAGCCTAGCATGTACAGACATGGCCTCGGAACACGGAAGACCGAAAGGTCGAGCATGAGTCATATAGTAGATATGATCAACATGAAGATGTTCACCATTGACACCACCTCATCTCACGTGATGATCGGACTTGGGTTGGTGGATTTGGATCATGTCACGCTCGGATGACCAGAGGGATGTCAATTTGAGTGGGAGTTATAAGTAATTTGATTAGTTAAACTCACTTATCATGAACAATAGTCTAAGTTGACTTTGCAAATTATGTTGTAGACCAATAACTGCGTTGTAGCTCCCTGTTTAATACGATCCTAGAGAAAGACTAAGTTGAAAGATAATGTAAGCAAGGATGCGGACTGGGTCCGTAGTCCGAGGAGTGTCCTCACTGCTGCACAGAAAGCTTACGTCTTTGATGCACCGCTCGATGTGCAAACCCCTACAACGTTGTCTGTGGATGTTGTGAACACCTGACAGAGACGTCCTGATGACTACTTGATAGTTTAGTGCACCATACTTCACGGCTTAGAATCGGGATTCCAATGACGATTTGAACGCCATAGAACATATGAGATGTTCTAAGAGCTGAAATTGGGATTTCAGGCTCATGCCCGTGCTGAGAGGTATGAGACCTCTGACAAGTTCTTTTGCCAAAAAGATGGAGGAGAATGGCTCAACTAGTGAGCGTGTGCTCAGAATGTCTGGGTGCTGAAATCACTTGAACCAAGTGGGAGTTAATCTTCCAGGTGAGATAGTGGTCGACAGAATTCTCTAGACACTATCACCAAGCTACTAGAACTTCGTGATGAACTATGACATGCAAAGGATGGAGATGATCCCGGTGCTGTTAGCGGTTCTTAGTACCCCAAAAGTAGAAATCAAGAAGGAGCATCAAGTGTTGATGGTTTAGCAGGACCACTGGTTTCAAAAGGGGCAAGGGCTAGAAGGAAACTTCATGAATGGCAAACCAGTTGTCGCTCTAATGAGGGAACCCAAGGTTGCACCCAAACCTCGAGACTAAGTGCTTCGATTGTAAGGGTAACGGTCACATGGTAGCGGAACCACCCCAAATACATGGTAGATATGATAGCTGGAAACTTCAACAAAGTATATTTGATATACGTGTTATTAATGTGTACCTTAGTAGTACTCCTTGTAGCACCTGGGTATTGGATACCGGTTCAGTTGCTATTATTAGTGACTTGAAGCAAAAGCTACGGACTGAACGGAGACTAGCTAAGGACGAGGTGACGATGTGTGTTGGAAGTGTTTCCAAGGTTGATGAGATCACCATCGCACACTTCCTCTATTTTCGAGATTAGTGTTGAACCTAGATAAATGTTATCAGGTGTCTACGTTGAGCATGAAAATGATTAGATCATGTTCATCGCAATACGGTTATTCATTTAAGTTAGAGAATAATGGTTATTCTGTTTACATGAATAATACCTTTATGGTCATGCACCCAATGGTTCGTTGAATCTCGATCATGGTAATACACATAATGATAATATTAATGCCAAAAGATGTAGAGTTATTAATGATAGTACCACTTTCTTGTGGCACTGCCGCTTAGGTCATTTTGGCATAAAATGCATGAAGAAACTCCATGCTGATGGACGTTTGGAGTCACTTGATTTTGAATCGCTTGACACATGCGAGCCATGCCTCATGGGCAGGATGACTGAGATCTCGTTTTCAGGTACAATGAAACGGGTAAGTGACTTATTGGAAATCATACATGCTGATGTATGTGATCCAATGAGAATTAAGGCGTGTGGTGGATATCGTTATTTTCTCATCTTCACTGACGATTTGAGTAGATATGGTATATTTACTTAATGAAGCAAAAGTCTGAAACGTTTGAAAGGTTCAAAAATTTCAGAGTGAAGATTAAGAATCATCATAACAAGAAGATCATGTTCCTACGATCTGATCAAGGGGATATTATCTTAATTATGAGTTTGGCAATCACTTAAGACATTGTGGAATTGTTTCGCAGTTGAAGTCCCCTGGAACACCACAGCGTAATGGTGTGTCCGGACATCGTAATCGAGCCTTATGAGATATGGTGCGATCTATGGTGTGTCTTACCGATCTACCGCTATTATTTTGAGGTTATGCATTAGAGACGGCTGCATTCACTTTATATAGGGCACCATCTAAGTCCGTTGAGACGACGTCGTATGGTTTGGCAAGAAACCAAAGTTGTCGTTTTCTTAAATGTTTGGGGCTGCGATGGCTTCAGCCAGGAAAAGCTCGAACCCAAAGCGGACAAATACATCTTCATGGAATACCCACTGGTAGCGGTTGGGTATACCTTCTATCTCAGATCCAAAGACAAAATGTTTGTCGCTAAGAATGGGTCCTTTCTCGAGAAGGAGTTTCTCTCGAAAGAATTGAGTGGGAGGAAGATAGAACTTGATGAGGTTGTCGAACCCTCACTTCAACCGGAGAGTAGTGCAACACAGAAAGATGTTTCTGTGGAATCTACGACAGTTGAAGAGGAAACTAATGATAGTGATCATGAAGCTCCAGATCAAGTTGCTATCGAACCTCGTAGGTTGACAAGGATATGTACTACTCCTGAGTAGTACGTTGATCCTGTCTTAGAGGTCATGTTGTTGGACAACGATGAACCTACGAACTATGGAGAAGCGATGGTGGGCCCATATTCCGACAAATGGTTAGAAGCCGATAAATCCGAGATAGGATCCATGTATCAAAACAAAGTATGGACTTTGGTGGACTTGCCCTGTGATCGGCAAGCCATTGAGACAAATGGATCTTTAAGACTAAGACGGATGTGGACGGTAATGTCACCGTCTATGAAGCTCGACTTGTGGCGAAGAGTTTTCCACAAGTTCAAGGAGTTGACTACGATGAGATTTTCTCACCCGTAGCGATGCTTAAGTCCGTCGGAATCATGTTAGCATTAGCTGCATTTATGAAATCTGGCAGATGGATGACAAAACAAGTTTCCTTACCAGTTTTCGTAAGGAAAGGTTGTATGTGATACAATCAGAAAGGTTTTGTCGATCCTAAGGATGCTAAAAGATATGCTAGCTCCAACAATCCTTCCATGGACTAGAGCAAGCATCTCGGAGTCGGAATATACACTTTGATGGAGTGATCAAAGTTTTTGGGTATACAAAGTTTGGTGGAAACTTGTATTTGCAATAAAGTGAGTGGGAGCACTACAACATTTCTGATAAGTATATGTGAATGACATATTGTTGATCCGAAATGATGTAGAATTTCTGGAAAGCATAAAGGGTTGTTTGAAATGAGTTTTTCAAAGGAAGACCTGGATAAAGCTGCTTACATATTGGGCATCAAGACCTATACAGATAGATCAAGACGCCTGATGATACTTTCAAAAGAACACACACCTTTGACATGATTTTGAAGGAGTTCAAAATAGATCAGTCAAAGAAGGAGTTCTTACCTGAGTTGTAAGGTGTGAAGTTGAGTAAGACTCAAAACTTGACCACGGCAAAAGGAAGAGGAAGGACGAAGGTTGTCCCCTATGCTTTTGTCATAGGCTCTGTACGGTATGCCATGCTAAGTACCGCACCTGATGTGTGCCTTGCCACATGTCTGGCAAGAGGGTACAAAGGTGATCCAGGAGTGGATTACTAGATAGTGGTCAAAATTATCCTTAGAGGAATAAGGAAATATTTCTCGGTTATGGAGGTGATAAAGAGTTCGACGTAAAGAGTTACGTCGATGCAAGCTTAACACCTATCCGGATAACTCTAAGTGGAGATACCGGATACGTATAATGGAGCAACAGTTTGGAATAGCTCCAAGTGGAACGTGGTAGCAGCATCTACGATATGACATAAAGTTTTGCGAAGTACATAGGGATCTGAATGTTGCAGACCCGTTGACTACAACCTCTCTCACAAGCATAACATGATCAAACACAGAACTCATTGAGTGTTAATCACATATTGATGTGAACTAGATTACTGACTCTAGTGAACTCTTTGGATGTTGGTCACATGGCGATGTGACCTGTGAGTGTTAATCACATGGCGATGTGAACTAGATTATTGACTCTAGTGCAAGTGGGAGACTGTTGGAAATATGCCCTAGAGGCAATAATAAATTGGTTATTATTATATTTCCTTGTTCACGATAATCGTTTATTATCCATGCTAGAATTGTATTGATAGGAAACTCAGATACATGTGTGGATACATAGACAAACACCATGTCCCTAGTAAGCCTCTAAACGACTAGCTCGTTGATCAAAGATGGCTACGGTTTCCTAGCCATAAGACATGAGTTGTCATTTGATAACGGGATCACATCATTAGGAGAATGATGTGATGGACAAGACCCAATCCTAAGCCTAGCACAGATCGTGTAGTTCGTATGCTAAAGCTTTTCTATATGTCAAGTATCTTTTCCTTAGACCATGAGATTGTGCAACTCACGGATACCGTAGGAATGCTTTGGGTGTACCAAACGTCACAACGTAACTGGGTGGCTATAAAGGTGCACTACAAGTATCTCCGAAAGTGTCTGTTGAGTTGGCACGAATCGAGACTGGGATTTGTCACTCCGTGTGACGGAGAGGTATCTCTGGGCCCACTCGGTAGGACATCATCATAATGTGCACAATATGTGATCAAGGAGTTGATCACGGGATGATGTGTTACGGAACGAGTAAAGAGACTTGCCGGTAACGAGATTGAGCAAGGTATCGGCATACCGACGATCGAATCTCGGGCAAGTGCTATACCGATAGACAAAGGGAATCGTATACGGGATTGATTGAATCCTTGACATCGTGGTTCATCCGATGAGATCATCGTGGAACATGTGGGAGCCAACATGGGTATCCAGATCCCGCTGTTGGTTATTGACCGGAGAGTTGTCTCGGTCATGTCTACATGGTTCCCGAGCCCGTAGGGTCTACACACTTAAGGTTCGATGACGCTAGGGTTATAGGGAAAGTATGTACGCGGTTACCGAATGTTGTTCGGAGTCCCGGATGAGATCCCGGACGTCACGAGGAGTTCCGGAATGGTCCGGAGGTAAAGATTCATATATGGGAAGTCCTGTTTTGGTCACCGGAAAAGTTTCGGGCGATATCGGTAATGTATCGGGACCACCGGGAGGGTCCCGGGGGTCCACCAGGTGGGGCCACCAGCCCCAGAAGGCTGCGTGGGCTAAGTGTGGGAGGGGACCAGCCCCAAGGGGGCTGGTGCGCCCCCCCACCAAGTCCCTAGGCGCATGGAGGGTGGAAGGGGGCAAACCCTAGGTCCAGATGGGCCTTAAGGCCCATCCTAGGGCGCCCCCTCTCTCTCCCCCCCTTGGCCGCACCCTAGATGGGTTCTGGGGGGCTGCCGCCACCCCTAGGGAGAAAACCCTAGATGGGGGCGCAGCCCCTACCTCCCCCCTATATATATGTGAAGTTTAGGGCTGCCCAGAACAAGTTTTGACCTCGGTCGATTGGCGCAGCCCTACCTCTCTCCCTCCTCGTCTCCCGCAGCGCTTGGCGAAGCCCTGCTGGAGTCCCGCGCTCCTCCATCACCACCACGCCGTTGTGCTGCTGTTGGATGGAGTCTTCCCCAACCTCTCCCTCTCTCCTTGCTGGATCAAGGCGTGGGAGACGTCACCGGGCTGCACGTGTGTTGAACGCGGAGGCACCGTTGCTTCGGTGCTAGGATCTTCGGCGATCTAAATCGCGGCGAGTACGACTCCATCAACCGCGTTCTTGAACGCTTCCGCTTAGCGATCTACAAGGGTATGTGGATCCAACTCTCCTCTCGTAGATGTGCATCTCCTAGATTGATCTTGGTGAGCGTAGGAAAATTTTTGTTTCCCATGCAACGTTCCTCAACATCACCCGATAAGGGCCTTCCCACTTCGGCGTCAACTTGTTGGAATTCTTGGCGGACTGAACACGCCGAAGAACAAGGTCGCCTTCCTCGAGACTCCTGGCCTTGACTTTGCGGCTATGGTAGCGGCGCAAAGCTTGCTGGTATCGAGCAGCTCGTACAGCAGCCTGGAGACGTCCCTCCTCAAGGAGCAATGCGTCATCTTGCCGCAGTTGCTCTTGCTCGAGCTCATCATAAGCGAGTACTCGAGGAGATCCGTATACGAGTTCCGTGGGGAGAACTGCCTCTGCTCCATAAACTAGAGCAAAAGGTGTCTGTCCGGTGGCTCGACTTGGTGTCGTTCTGATTGACCAAAGAGCCGCCGGGAGCTCCTCTATCCAATTCCTTCCGCACTTGCGCAGCCTGTCAAAGGTCCTTGTCTTGAGTCCGCGCAGCACTTCAGCGTTTGCCCTCTCCGCTTGACCGTTGCTCCTCGGGTGAGCAACAGAAGCGAAACAGACCTTGGCGCCAAGGTCTTGGACGTACTGCATGAAGGTGCGACTAGTGAATTGCGTACCGTTGTCGGTGATGATCCTGTTAGGGATCCCGAAACGGCAAACAATCGACCTGAAGAACCTGACTGCTGACTGTGCTGTCACCTTCCTCACTGGCTCCACTTCTGGCCACTTTGTGAACTTGTCGATTGCAACGTACAAGTACTCAAAGCCCCCGACAGCACGAGGGAAAGGGCCGAGGATATCAAGCCCCCAGACCGAGAAGGGCCATGACAAAGGGATTGTTTGGAGAGCTTGAGCTGGCTGATGGATTTGCTTTGCATGGAACTGGCACGCTTCACACTTGGTTACTAGTGCAGTTGCATCTTGGAGGGCTTCTTGCCAAAAGAACCCTTGCCGGAAATCTTTCCCGGCAAGCGCCCTTGCGCCAATGTGGTGGCCGCATATGCCTCCGTGTATTTCCGCCAACAGCTTCTGTCCATCTTCTCTGGAGATGCACTTCAACCTGACACCGTTGAGTCTTCTTCTGTAGAGCTCGTTATCCACGAACTGATACATACTTGACTGCCTGGTTATCTTCTCTATCTCTTGAGGGTCGTCGGGAAGTTCTCCAGTTTGCAGAAAACGGACGATCTGCTGCGCCCACGCCGGAGCCCGAGGCTCGACGGCAAGGACTAAAGGCTCGAGGGCCGCTGCGGGAACCTCAGCTTCTACGGCAAGGACCTCTGGTTCTGCCGGTGCTGACGGTCCCCCGGCAAGCTCGCCGGGGCGAGGCTTGTCGGGAACGTTTGCTTCAACTGTACAAGCCCGAGGGCTTGCAGGAGCAAACTGTTCCTCAGCGTTCTGGTTGTTGATCTTGGGGACCTTGGCGGCGGTTTCAGGAAGATCCGCCGGCAAGTAGTCGCCGGAGACCAACTTTCTCTTCTTGGACTGCCCAGTTGATGGTGTAACGGATGGCTGAGTCAGCTTGAGTAAGAAGGTCCCTGGTTCCACAGGTAACTTCATCGCGGCGCACTTTGAAAGGCCATCTGCAATTTCATTTTGAGCTCTCGGGACGTGCTCCATCTGCAAACCTTCAAAGTGCTCTTCAAGCTTTCTCACTTCATCAACATAAGCTTCCATCAAAGGGCTCTGATAGCTCTTATTAACTTGCCGGACCACCAACTGAGAATCGCCCCGCACAATCAGCTTTCTGATCCCAAGTTCGGGCGCAATCCTGAGGCCGGCGAGCAAGCCTTCATATTCTGCAGTGTTGTTTGTCGCTTGCTCCCTGGGAAAGTGCATCTGGATAACATATTTGAGGTGCTCTCCGGTGGGCGCGATGAGTACCACGCCAGCACCGGCGCCTTGCAGCGAGAAGGCACCGTCAAAATACATTACCCATTCACTTGCCGCTTCTTGTACGGGTGCACTTGTTTCTTGAACTTCTTCATCCGGTGTCGGAGTCCACTCAGCTATGAATTCTGCCAAAGCTCAGCTCTGTATGGTTGAAGTACTTTCAAACTTGAGTCCAAAGCTTGACAGTTCCAGCGCCCACTCGACGATCCTGCCTGTTGCTTCTGGATTGTGCAATATCCTCTTCAACGGAAAGCGAGTGACCACTGTTATCTCGTGGGCTTGGAAGTAATGGCGCAGCTTTCTCGAGGCCATGAGGAGGCCGAAAAGCAACTTTTGCACACCAGAGTACCTTGATCTAGCCCCCTGTAGAAGGGAACTTACAAAATACACTGGGCGCTGCACCATCTTCTTCCGCACCTCTCCTTGCTCCTGCGCAGAGTCATCCTTGTCGGGACCAGAACTTGTTGGAGCAGCCCCCTGCTTGTCGCTGGATTCGCTTGCCGGTGATGCTGACTCCTCGTCGGACTCCCTCTCCGCTACTAACGCAGCACTAACCACTTGGTTGGTTGCCGCCAAGTATAGCAACAACTTTTCCTGTGGTCTAGGTGCGACAAGTATAGGAGTGGAAGACAGGTACCGTTTCAAATCCTGCAACGCCGCCTCCGCTTCCGGAGTCCATTTCATGGGACCTGCCTTCTTCAAGATTTTGAAGAAAGGTAGGGCGCGTTCTGCAGACTTTGAAATGAACCTACTGAGGGCAGCAACACAACCTGCAAGCCTTCTGACATCCTTGACGCGCTTCGGGGCCTCTATCTGCTCAATGGCTTTAATTTTGTCGGGGTTAGCTTCAATCCCCCTCTGTGATACAAAGAACCCGAGAAGCTTGCCGGAGGGGACTCCAAAGACGCACTTCTCGGGGTTCAACTTGAGCTGTATTCTGCGCAGGTTCTGAAACGTTTCTTCTAAGTCTTGAATCAGGGTTTCTTTGCTCTTGCTCTTCACCACGATGTCATCCATGTAAGCTTCTACATTTCTGTGGATCTGTGGCTCAAAAGCAGTGTACACTACCCTTGCAAAGGTTGAGCCTGCATTCTTCAGTCCAAACGGCATGCGGATAAAGCAATAAGTGCCACATGGAGTGATAAATGCAGTCTTCTCTTCATCTTCCTTGGCCATGAAAATCTGATGATAGCCTGAGTATGCATCAAGAAAGCAGAGTAGCTCACATCCGGCAGTGGAGTCAACAATCTGGTCAATGCGCGGCAAAGGGAATGGATCCTTGGGACATGCTTTATTGACATCGGTGAAGTCTATACATAATCTCCACTTCCCGTTGGCCTTGCGCACGACGACTGGGTTTGCCAACCACGTCGGATGGATCACACCTCTAACTAGGCCTGCTGCTTCTAGCTTCTTAATTTCCTCGTTGATGAACTCTTGGCGCTCCACGGCTTGCTTCCTCACTTTCTGCTTGATGGGCCGCGCATGAGGACAGACAGCAAGCTTGTGCTCAATCACCTTCCTGGGAACACCGGGGATGTCAGATGGTTGCCAGGCAAACACATCGACATTCGCCCGCAGGAAGGCAACGAGCGCGCTTTCCTATTTGCTGTCAAGGGTGGCACTGATGGTGAAGGTACCACCAGTGCCGTCCTCCCTTGCGGACACTTTCTTGGTTGCCGGAGGAGCGGCCATTCCTTGCTTGCTCTTGCCGGTGGAGCTCGATGGAACGTCCTCGACGGTAGCGCAGCACTCCGAGGAGGTGCGGTTGCCGGAGTGGGTCCCAGAGCACTTGCCGGACTTGGTCTTCGTCTTCTTCCCCCCGGGAGCTTCAGCGGCAAGAGTATCCTTCTCGGCCGCAGCTGCCGCATCCCGGTAAATCTTGTCGGCGCAAATAAGCGCATCCTTCTTGTCGCTGTGGACAGTGATGACGCTTATCGGCCCCGACATCTTCAGCACGTTGTAAGCATAGTGGGAAGCTGCCATGAACTTGGCGAGGGCAGGACGGCCAAGTATTCCATTGTAGGGCAATGGAATATCGGCGACGTCAAAGGTGATGCGCTCAGTTCTGAAGTTGAGCTCCCCGCCAAAGGTCACTGGCAGAGTGATCTTTCCCTTGGGCTTGCTCCTTCCCGGGCTGATTCCTTGGAATGAACCGGTCTCTTCGAGCTCGCCATCTTGAATCTGGAGTTTCTTGATCACAGCAGAGGAGATCAAGTTCAGCCCGGCCCCGCCGTCAACCAACATTTTGGTGACCTTGAGGTTGCGGATGGTGGGAGAAACCAGCATCGGCAAGCACCCGACCGCCATGGTGCGGTCAGGGTGATCCTCAAGGTCAAAAACGATGGGCGTGTTGGACCATTTGAGGAGCCTGCGCGACTCCACGGGCGGCTCCGCTGCGTTTACCTCACGCACCCACTGCTTGAGTTGGCGGTGAGAGGTATGCAGGGAGGCGCCACCGTCGACGCACAGGACCTCCGTGGCTTTCTGGAACTCCTGCTCGCTGTTCTCGTCGTCCTCCATGTCTTCATCGTCGTCTTCGTCGTTGTCGCGGCCCCGGGGAGGTCGATCTCCTTGCCGCTGCTTAGCCTTGCCGCGGCGTCCTCCCCGGCCGTTGAACGGCCGCTTCTTGCTGGGCTCTTCCCCGCCACCTTGGGCCTTTTCCTTGTCGCGCCTCTCGTACTCAGCTTTCTACTGCCCGACGAGGTACTCGACGCGCTTGCAGTTGGAGAGATCATGACCCTTGGTGCGGTGAATCTTACAGTATTGCTTGTCGGAGCTACCCGGCTTGTCGGCCGCCGCTGCAGGGGCAGGCTCCTTGCCGGAGCCGCCAGCCTGTGCTTGCTTGGCGGGGGCCTCCTTGCCGGACTTCTCGACGGCAAGCACCTCCTTCTTGCCCTTCTTTCTGTTGTTCCGCCGCCGGCTCTTCTTTGCCGGGGCGGCGTCGTCGCTGTCGCTTCCTCCCGCGCCAGCATCCTCCCCGGGGAGTTTCCTCCCCTCTTCTGCGCGTGCGCACTTGTCAGCAAGAGCGTAGAGCTCGCTGACGTCCCTAATCTTGGTCATCGCCATTTCCTCACGCATGCGGCGGTTACGCACGTTCTGATGGAACGCGCTGATAACCGCGCAGGGTGAACGTCAGGGATGTTGTGCTGCACCCGGCTGAAGCGTTGGATATACTTGCGCAGGGGTTCGCCATCCTTCTGGGCCAAGATATGGAGATCGCTCTCCTGGCCATGAGGTTTGTGGCCGCCGGTGAAGGCGCCAACAAATTGGTGGCAGAGGTCGGCCCAAGAAGAGATGGAACCTTCCGGCAAGTGCATGAGCCACGAACGGACGTTCGGCTTTAGCACGAGCGGGAAGTAATTCGCCAAGATCTTCTCATCGCGCCCCCCGGCAGCTTGCACTGCGATGGTGTAGACGCTGAGAAACTCCGAGGGGTGCGTCTTGCCGTCGTACTTCTCCGGTACGTCGGGCTTGAAATTCTTCATGCTGGGCCACTGGACGCGCCGCAGCTCGCGGGTGAACGCAGGGCAGCCTGCCGCGTACGGCAAGTCGCCTGGTTCACCGGGCGCGTGCGCGTCGACAGTGTTCCCAGCTCTCTTGTCGGATTGTCGCCGAGCTTCTCGGCGGCGCTCGATTGTGGTCCGAGCGTCTTCATCTCGCCGGTCGTCGAGGACCTGGCGCTGGTCCCGACGGGCCCGCGGGTCCGACGAGGCTGTGGAGCCGTCGTCGGGGTTGTTCCGGCGGGGCGGCGTCTTCTGCTTCTGCGGCGGGGAGTGCACGCTTGTCGCACCCCCGGCGGTCTTGTCGCCGATAGCCTTCGTCTTCTCAGCCTGCCGCGGCCGCGAGGTCGACGGTTGCTGTGGAGAGTCGTTGTTGGCGAAGTCTATCAGGCTTCGGATGGTGGCCCTCCATTCTTCGGCCTTGTCGGCCGCCGGAGGAAAGTCGAGGAGCAGCTGCGCCCTTGCGAGCGCTTCTGCTGGAGTAGAGGGGAACGCGGGTGAGCGGTGCGAGGAGCGGGATACGCTCGGACTTCTAACAACGTTAGAAGGAGCGGGGTCCCGCGCCGGCGCCTTCGCTTTGCTTGTGCCCGGACGGGGGTCCGGGGCGTCCCGCGAGCCTCCGGTTTGGCCTTGCCCCAGCAAGCGGATACCACCTCCCGTGGTATGGCGCTGCGGGGTCGTCGTGTGCTGCGATGGACGCGGCGCGTCCACGGAGACCGAGGTCCGGTCGTCCGTCCTGTTCTTGGATCTGGTGGCACCGTGAGTGTCCTCACCGGCAACCACCCTTCCGACGGCGTCTCCCCCGCCCACCGTTGGCTCTGGTGGCGGCGGGTGAGACGCAGACGGGCCTCCGACCTCCGAAGGCTTCTTCTTCGGGGCCATGGAGTTGTCGCTGATGAAGTTGCTGATGAAGCTGGAGAGGTTGATGAAGAATGCGCCCGCGCGAACGCCGGATCAGGTTCGCCCAACCTCGACGCCCCCTACCTGGCGCGCCAAAGATGTCGGGGGAAACTGTCCGCCACGAACACCTATGGGACCGGAGCCCCTTGTCTGTGCGGTACGAGGGCGGAGGGAGCACAAAGAGCAGATCGAAGCAAACACGCGGGCAGTTTTACCCAGGTTCGGGCCGCACGGATGCGTAAAACCCTACTCCTGCTTGGTTGTGTATTGAGTTGAGTGCTCGGGAGCTTGAAGAAGCAGCTACACCGTGCGTGAGAGTGATCTAGGTTCCGAACCCCCTCCACGTTGTGCATGGGCCTCCTTTTATAGTGTAAGGGGTCACCGACAGGTGTCAACGTAGGAGAAAGGGGTAAAAATGTAAAAGAGGTGGTAGTTGTAACAGTGCGGGAACAGTGGAGCTACAGTACTGAACAGTGGTCTATACCTACTCTAACAGCGGGGGACAAGGGCATTTAATGCCCGTCGCCGTCGACCCCAAAAGTTCCCGCCTTAGCGTCTCCGTCTGCCACGGCGATGGATCCATCACCGTGGAGCGCCACCGTGTACCCCAGGCTGCACAGCCATCCGCCACGCGTCCCTGGATAGGCCCCAGGGCGACGCGTGGGCCGATGAGCTGGAGCGCGGGCACACAGCGCAACCTCCCCGGCAAGCACCTTGCCGGGGCCTCGATCTTGCCGGGCCCGGGAGCTTGTCGCCCCCCGAGCCCCTTGCCGGGGCGCGTATAGCGCCGAGGCGTTGTCTTCTAGTCTTCCTGGCAAGCTCCTCTTGCCAGGGTCTTGTGCCAGCGGGACAGTCCTGAGCCTGGTACGGCCTTCCCGGCAAGCTCCTCTTGCCGGGGTCTTGATCTTATGTCTTGTATACTTTGTTTTTGAATGGTTTAATAGGGAGCAGGAAGGTCTCCGGCGAGCCCGCAGTAAACCTTGCCGCGGGAAGCTGCAACTGCCCGTGCACAAGTTGGGGTACTGGGGTACCCCTACCTTAGTACACCGACACCGCCGCTTCATTCTTTCGCCGGTCCACATGGTCCACCTGATAACCCTTGAAGTGTCCATCGACAATATCCACCTCTCGACGATATGCTGCCATGAGCGGGTCCTTGGAATCCCAAGTACCAGACACTTGTTGAGCCACCAGGTCCGAGTCACCAAAGCATTTCACCCGACTTAAATTCATCTCCTTAGCCATTCGAAGACCGTGGAGGAGAGCCTCATATTCAGCTGCATTGTTAGTGCAAGGAAACATTAAACGGAGAACATAACAAAATTTATCACCTCGTGGGGAAGTTAATACGACTCCAGCCCCTGAGCCCTCCAATTGCCTGGATCCATCAAAGTGAATAGTCCAGTACGTGTGATCCGGTTTTTCTTCCGGCGCTTGTAACTCCGTCCAATCATTGATGAAATCTACAAGTGCTTGGGATTTGATTGCAGTACGAGGCACATATTTTAGCCCGTGAGGACCAAGCTCAATGGCCCACTTGGCAACCCGGCCAGTTGCTTCTTTGTTTTGGATTATATCTCCCAGAGGGGCAGAGCTGACCACAGTGATGGGATGACCCTGGAAATATTGCTTGAGCTTCCGGCTTGCCATGAAGACTCCATACACCAGGTTCTGCCAATGCGGATACCCCTGCTTAGACTCAATGAGCACCTCGCTGATGTAGTAAACCGGCCATTGAACTGGATATTCCTTCCCAGCCTCCTTGCGCTCCACTATAATGTCAACACTGACAGCTCGGGCATTAGCAGCCACATATAGTAACAGTGGCTCATTATCGACCGGAGCAGCAAGGACAGGCGATTCTGCCAGCTGCTTCTTCAAGTCTTCAAACGCGGCATTAGCAGCATCACTCCAGACAAAATTGTCTGTCTTTTTCATCATCTGGTAGAGCGGGATAGCCTTCTCTCCCAATCGGCTGATAAACCGGCTCACCACTGCAATGCGGCCTGCCAGACATTGAACATCATTGATACACGCCGGTTTAGCCAATGACGTAATAGCTTTGATCTTCTCCGGATTAGCTTCAATTCCCTTGTTTGACACTAGGAACCCCTGGAGCTTGCCTGCTCGTACACCAAAAACGCACTTGGCCGGATTGAGCATCATCTTATAAACCCGGAGATTATCAAAAGTTTCCTTCAAGTCATCTATCAACGTCTCTTCTTTTCTGGATTTTACCACAATATCATCCACATATGCATGAACATTACGCCCGATCTGTGTATGAAGACAATTATGTACGCAATGTTGATAAGTCGCCTGGGCACTCTTGAGCCCGAAGGGCATAGATACATAGCAGAAGGCTCCAAAGGGAGTTATAAAAGATGTCTTCTCCTGGTCCTTAACTGCCATTTTGATCTGATAATAGCCGGAATATGCATCTAGAAAACTTAAACGTTCACAACCCGCCGTAGCATCAATGATTTGATCAATACAGGGGAGAGCAAAAGGATCGGCTGGGCAAGCCTTGTTCAAATCTGTATAATCAACACACATACGCCAAGTGCCATTCTTCTTGAGCACTAGCACCAGATTAGCCAACCACTCAGGATGAAACACTTCAACAATAAACCCGGCTGCCAGGAGCCTAGCTACCTCTTCACCAATAGCCTTGCGCCTTTCATCATTGAAGCGGCGGAGAAACTATTTGACCGGTTTGAACTTGGGATCAACATTAAGAGTGTGCTCAGCGAGTCCTCTCAGTACACCTGGCGTGTCAGAGGGATTCCATGCAAAGATGTCCTGGTTCTCACGGATGAACTCGATGAGCGCGCTTTCCTATTTCGGATCTAGGTTAGCACTGATGCTAAACTGCTTGGACGAATCGCCAGGAACAAAATCAACTAGCTTGATATCATCAGCCGATTTAAACTTCAAGGCCGGATCATGCTCTATAGTTGGCTTCTTCAAAGGAGACATATCTGCCGGATCAACATTGTCCTTGTAGAACTTCAACTCCTCTGTTGCACAAACTGACTCGGCATAGGCCGCATCACCTTCCTCACATTCCAAAGCAATTTTACGGCTCCCATGTACCGTGATAGTCCCTTTATGACCCGGCATCTTAAGCTGCAGATAAACGTAACAGGGCCTCGCCATGAACTTAGCATAAACCGACCGCCCGAACAAGGCATGATACGGGCTCTTGATTTTTACCACTTTAAAGGTCATAGTCTCTGACCTTGAGTCATGCTCATCTCCAATGGTAACCTCCAGATCTATCTTACCGACCGGATACGCCGATTTACCAGGTACCACGCCATGGAAAACAGTGTTGGATGGTCTGAGCTTCTTATCTATTAACCCCATGCGACGGAAGGTTTCATAATACAGGATGTTGATGATGCTTCCTCCGTCCATGAGCACCTTAGTGAACTTATACCCCCAACCTGAGGTGCCACCACTAGTGCCAGCTGACCTGGATTATCAACCCGGGGCGGATGATCCTCACGACTCCACACAATGGGCTGCTCCGACCAGCATAAATAACGAGGTATTACCGATTCAACGGAGTGCACCGCCCTCTTATAAACCTTCTGATCACGCTTACACAAGCTAGTGATGAAGACATGAAACTGCCCACTACTCAACTGCTTCGGGTTGCTCTGATAACTTGACTGCTGCTGATGATGATTCCCCTGATGATTATAACCACCTTGGCTGCTTTGATTGTTGTGTCCATTATGATTGCCATGTCCGCCCTGATTACCTTGGAACCCTGAGCCAGATCCACCACCATGATAACCTGGCCCCTGAAAACCAGGGCCTGAACCGCCGGGCGGTCCATGATCATATTGAAAACGATCCAAAGTTTTGAACTCCCGCATAATAAAGCAATCCATCCAGAGGTGTGAGTCTGGTTTTTCCTTCGTGACGTGCCTAGGGCAAGGCAGATTCAACTGGCGCTCCAGATTGATATTTGATCCTCCGCTCCATGGGGGCGGCCTACCCTTACGACGCTGACCATCATTCTGCGTACTAGTGTTAGCCACAAAATCTGAATTATTATCCGCTTTACTCTTACCGCTGTATCCTTGGCTCACCGGATTAGACTGCGGCGCCTTACCGTTCTTCTTTCCCTTTCCTGACTTCTCGTCGTCAAACACTGGGTCTTTGGTATTATCAGAATCAGCGTACTTCACCAGAGCTGCCATAAGTGTTCCCATGTCCTCGCAGTGATGTTTGAGTCGTCCCAACTTCAGCTTCAGAGGCTCAAACCGGCAATTGCCTTCCAATGTCAAGACTGTTGTGTCCGGGTTGATGCGGTCTGATGAGTGCAGGATCTCGGAAACCCGGCGCACCCAATGACTTGTTGATTCATTCTATCCTTGGACACAGGCAGCTAAATGCACAATTGACATGGGCTACTTGCATGTATCTTTGAAATTATTGATAAACCGACGACTTAGCTCGGCCCACGATCCGATGGAATTAGCTGGTAAACTTTTCAACCAAGTACGAGCTGTTCCTTCCAGCATCATGGTGAAGTACTTAGCACACGCCGCATCGTCCACATCCAGCATCTCCATCGCCATCTCATAGCTCTCAACCCACGCCTCGGGGGATAGATCAGCAGTATAATTGGTCACCTTCCGTGGTCCTTTGAAATCTTTAGGCAGCCGCACATTACGTAAAGCGGGGGTGAGACACGGCACTCCCAAAGAGCTGGAAGAAACTCCTGGTTCCATCGTGGTAGTTGGACAAACCGGGGTAAGCTGATGGGCTGTATATTGTGCTGCTAACTCGGCCTCTCGACGTTGTCTACCCTGGTCTACCACATCCTGAGCATTTGCACCTCCACCTGCCGGGTTATCCCCCCGAGGCGGGTTATGGTTCCACACACTACTTGATATGGCCGGTTCATCCATATGCCTGCTGTAACTCCGGCTTGGGCGGGGGGTGGAATGAATCCTCTCGCGGCTGTAAGAATAAGCATGCTGCTGAGTCAAAGCCGTCTCTAGGAACTCCCTAGCTCGTCGCGCCTCCACTGCTATAGGGGACTCTCCTTCAACGGGGAGGGCCACCATTCATGAAGCGGCTGCGACTATGTTATCCAAGGGGTTGGAGTAATGACCGGGAGGCGTCGGTACACGTTGTGATGGAATGATCTGACGTGATGGATCCGTTGCGTGCGGTTGAACCGACACCCCCGTTCCAGGCACTTCCGCCCGGTTGACCACTGGCTGATTGCTGGTTCCTGCTCCTGACGTATTAAAGAGATTCCTTGCCTCATAAACCGTAGGCAGGCGAGACTGGGAACTTCTCCTCATTACATCATTTGATGCGTTTTGATCTAACATGAGCCGATAAGCCTGAGCATCCAACTCAGCTTGTCTCGCGGCCATCCTGGTGTTTTCAGTTGCCAGGTCCACCTTGGCTTGATCTATCTGACCCCTTATTTTAGCAACTTTTGCATCGTGCTGCTCCTTATTGGCCTAGCTGAGTTCCGTGGTAAACAGCGCTATCAAAGTGTCGAATAAACCGGACATGACTTGAGCCGGCGGCTGCACACGGCCTCCTGCCCTAGCTGATGCTGCCGTCGCCAAAACGGACGTTAATGCTACTGCAGTTGAAGATTGTTGCATAGATTGTGACCCGGCCATGAAGACCGCAACCCGGCTTGGCGGATCAAGGGTGTCCGGAATACTGTCACCATCGGAACAGCCCCCAGACCGGCCATCCTGCATTAGGTATAAAGACTCGGTCTCTCCGGTAGATGAATCGTCGCCGGAATAAATAACGATCTCACCACCAGATTCCGATCTATCCTTAGTTTCCGCTCCGTGGACAAGTCCCACAAAGACACGCTTCATGGCGGGCCAAACCCGGGCAGGTCTCTGTAATGCCCAGGATGGGACTATACCTCCCAATGTTGGGGATATCGCTTCTCGTTAACTTATCGGACGACCCAAGAGAAGAGATAAATCGGCTTATCGGCCGATTTATCGTTTTTATCGGTCGACCATTTATCGGCAATTTTTTTTAATCTCAGGTTTTCCCAACCAAAATAATGTAAAATATTCTATAATATTACACACACATGGCAAATAAATTGTCCTCTAAGCCTTAAAAAGCATGCTATATTAATATATTACATAGTTCACACATACACAAGCCCATACATGACCATCTACCATCACGTTGTGCTCCAATCCTTAAAAAATACAGTACAGTAGTACACACAGTCACACACGGCCATGTACCATCAAGTTGTGCTCCAAGCCTTCAAAAATCAAATAAATTGCAAAATGTAGGTGCACACACATGACAAACAATGAGAAATAAACATAGTCCAGCAACAGCAATACATATTACATAGTAAGGTCATAACTCATAAATAACCATAGCTTTGCATAGTTGCATCATTGCATGACAAAGCAAAATAGGAAACTAGCAAACAGCACACATAGTGGTTCATAGTTCTCTCACAAGTCACAACTGAAATAAATAGCTAGCAAACATAAAAAAAACACACATAGTGCAAAGCATTGAAGGCTTGAAGCCCCATTATGGCTCCATCGGGTCCTCCTCCTCATCTTCATTGGCATTGCCTTGTATCACCCCATCATCGTCGGACTCAAAGTCTATGTCATCCTCATTGACAAGCCCATGATCAGATTCTTCCCCATCAGAAACAAATTCTTCCACTTCATGAAGTTCTCTCACTCTTGCACTTCTACGTAGCTCAACAAACTCAGAAGCTCCCATTGGATCAACCTCCTCCGCATCAACCTCCTCCGCATCAACCTCCTCCGCATCAACGTAAGCACCTTCACATATCCAATCTTGTGCCATGGAAGCATCTTCACCAAGAAGAACATCACAAGATGACGAGTACTTCTTCCTCTTGTCTATCATTCTTCCATTGAATTGAATATAAACTAGATCGTCGCTACGATGAACGTCTAGTTTATTTCTCCTCTTTGCATCCACCTAAAAATTGCAAATGAAGCTTAGTGATTTACATTTTGTCAAAAATAATGTACGGATCAGATTTGAGTATTTGCAAGTTGAGACTTACTTGTTCAAAAACACTCCGATTTCTTTCACATCCGGATGAACTTGTGGTCAAGTTGAGTATCCTCAAAGCAATGTGCATCAATGTAGGAGTTTGTAGTCCATAAGTTGCCCACCACTCCCCTACATTTAAAGGAAAAATACAAAGTATTATGCATCAGCCCAAAAAAATCAGAATTGCAATATGACAATATTATCTTGAGAACAAGCTTACCGGCATTGAAATTTGCATTGCTAATTGCTTTGGTGGCAGCCACCTTCCCAAACATGCCTTCCTTCTTTTTAAATTAGGGCAAGTCAATGTTAAGAACTTTGTTTTGCCTCTCATCATCATCGAGATAAAATTGCTCAATAACTTCCATCAAGCCGGACATGACTTCCACATCGGTAAAGATGCTTGTGGTAGCATAACTATAATATGGATTCAAGGCATATGCAGCCATATGCAATGGGGTATCTAGCCTTCCATTCATCTTGCTCTCCATGGCCGTTGTGATCGCCTTATAGTCCTTGTCCGAATTATCAACCGCAACCAATATTGCCTTCTTTGCCTCTATTATTTCTCCATACATAGATGCCATCGACTGTCCATCGCCATCAGCCAACCGAAGTACCTTCACCAATGGCTCAAAAACCTTCCATTCCAAGTTTACAACATACACAAGCACAAGTGCACAACATTAGTATTTAACATATACACGTGCATTCCAACATACACAAGAACAATTTGAAGTTTAGTAAACAATACCTTAATGCAAAGAGACACATTTTTCCAAAATGCCCTACTCATTATTGTGGCATTAGCCACCTTCCCTTTCTTCGTTCTTGTGTGCTTGCATCCTTCCCAAGTATCACTGCAACACATTTCCTTTAGTTGCTTCCTCTTAGCATCAAGACTTTGCAAGGTAAGAAATGCAGAAGCAAATCTAGTCACTCCCGGTCTAACAATGTCTCTCTTTCTAGTATAGGACCTCATCAAGGCCAATGTAGTATGATGTGCATAAAGGAAAGTAGTCATTTCTTTGGCTTTGGTTATTGTAGAACCAAAATGCTTCAACTTTGCAACCGCTTCTACCATCAAGTTGATGGTGTGAGTTGCACACGAGGTCCAAAATATCTTGGGCCTTTTATCTTTCAACATCACCTTTGCTCCCATGTTGTTTGAAGCATTATCCGTGACTACTTGGACAACATTTTCAGCACCTATGAAACACAATAAGCAAATAATAAATTTCAGCAAGTAATAAGCAAGTATTAAAATTCAGCAAGTAATAAACTTGAAAAGCAACGAATGAGAGAAAGTTTAAGATGATTCATACCTATTTTCTCAATGCATTCATCCACATAATTGAAAATGTATAGACTTGTATGTGCATCGGCCGATGCCTCCTTTGATCCAAGATAGACGATCCCCAACTTGCAATGCACGCACAAGTTCATGATGCTCCTCTTTTTCTTGTCCGTCCAAGCATCGGTCATGACAGAGCACCCCGTATCCTCCCTCTCGACCTCATGTGGCTTCAACAAATCCCTAGTCCTTTCCACTTCCTCCACCAACATCTTCTCCCTGATCATATATTGCGAGGGTTGCTTCCAATCAGGACCATAGCGACCAAGAGCCTCAAAAAACTGTTTGAAATCATCATCATTGATAGCATTGAATGGGACATTTTTCTTGTACAACCATCTAGCCAAATATTGCCCAACTTTGTAGCTTCTTTCCTTATCAACACTATCATTTATAGTCTGCTGTTTCTTAGATTTCAATGGGATCGAAGGATCAATTGGACCAAGATATTGATCGATTGCCCCCTTCTTTGGAGTACCTTCACGAACTTTATTCAGCTGTTCTTGATCATCCTCATTGACCTCTATGGTGACCGCAGCTTTAACTTCTTCTTCACGCTTTTGCTTTGCCAATTTCTTCCTCTTTGGTGCCTGGTGTGACGCAAAAGCTCGAGTAATCTGATCTTGTGTAGCTTGCATACAGCTGGTCACAGCGCCTTTGATCTGCCCAATGTGCTCCTTCATCCTAGTGACCCCTCCCGACATAACTTTTCCACAAAGCTTGCATTTGAGTCTTTGCGGATCACTAGGATCAATCAACTCGGCAAACTCCCAAGCCATGTCATCCGACTTCCTCTTAAGTGATGAACTTGCAACTTGAGATGAACCTGAGGCTGAACCAACCATCTACATAAATAAAAGGAAACAACCATGCATCAGCCATCTTACATAAATAAAGTATCAGCCATCTTACATAAATAAAGCATCAACCATCTTACATAAATAAAGTATCAGCCATCTACGCAGTGTACTAATGAAGTAATAATAGACTAATATATATAATTAAAATCTGCCTAATATGATCAGCCATCTACACTGTTTACTAATGAAGCAATAATAGACTAATATATATAATTAAAATCTGCCTAATACGATCAGCCATCTACAAAACTCAACCAAAATAAATCAACAAGTATGCATCAGGCATCACTACTTGACCAGAGAATAGAATCAGGAATGAGAAGAATCCATGCCGTGGCGTGTGGAGCTTCTGCAGCTTTGGATCATGGAGGAAGGGGTGGCGGGCGGTTGAGGCACGCCGCTGCTGGATCCTGGGCAGGGGTGTGGACGGGGAGCTGCTCTAGACGTCCTGCTCCTGGGCGCCGCCGTGTGGAAGCCTCAAGAACGGCCGGGCGGCGCCGTGTGGAAGCTTCAAGATCGGGCGCGGCCGGCCGGTGCTGGAGATGGGGATGAGGTGAGGGATGAGGTGAGGGGCGGTGCTGGAGACGGGGACGAGTCAGCGAGGTGCGCGGCGGTGCTGGACAGGGGGACGAGGTGAGGGGCGGGCGAGCTAGGTCCGGCCGCCGGAGGAGACCATGGTGGTGGCGGCGTTGTGATCGCGGGGAGCGGCTGCTGGCGAAGCCTAAACGCCAAACACTATGGGGACTCGGGAGGGATGTGTGCCGCGCGAGTGTTTTGGGAAGGCCGGGTACTACACGAGATTTTTTTTTTGCGATTTCAGACAGGTGGCCCCCGTGGATTTACCAGCCAAAAATTGCTCTGGCTGCCGATAAATCGCTCTGACAACCGATAAATCGGTCAGACCGATAAACACAGGGGATATGCGTTTATCTTACCGGTCAGACGCCGATAAGCGATAAATCGGCCGATTTATCGCTATATCGGCCGATATTTTGAACAGTGATACCTCCTATGTGTCGAGGCACGACTTAAAGGTATAAGCCCATTCTGGAATGATCTCAAGTTTGGTATCTTTGCACGACTCATGTAAAAATAGGGATGAAATTGCAAAAGGAGATAGTTGGCTTACACTCGCCACTTCACACAATACATTACATAAGCAAAACATCATTCGAAACATCACAACCCGACTACGGGTGAAGATCCAAAAGAAAGATACCAAAAACATAAAGCCACAGGTCCGAATCGCCCCTAGTAGAAACCACTACTGATAGTCGGAACACGCCACAAACATACGGCCACTCTCTTCATCGAGCTCCCAGGGAAGTACTTGAACCAGCTCCTGCATCAAACTCGGCTGAACCTGCATCTGGTGTTGTAGTATCTGTGAGCCACGAGGACTCAGCAATCCCATAACCATGGGTATCAAGACTAGCAAAGCTTTATGGGTAGGAAGAGGTAAAGTGGTGAGGTTGCAGCAGCGGCTAAGCATAATATGTGGTGGCTAACTTACGAGTACAAGAATAAGATGAGCTTCTACGCAAACAGTCGCAACTAGTAGTGATCGCTAAAGATCCTGAACTACATACAAGTCAAACATAACCCCACCGTGTTCTCTTCTCAAAGTGAAAAGAGACAGTCATGGTTACTCACACGGTTGTGTGTTTTACTTCGGATCCTCTGTCAAGTTTTCTACAACCGGACATTAACAAATTCCAATCTGCCACATAACCGCGGGCATGGCTTTCGAAAGATTATAACCCTGCAGGGGTGTCCCAACTTAGCCCATCACAAGCTCTCACGATTAGCTGAAGTGATAAATATAATATCATCACCCCTTATCTTAGGGAAAATCCGATCAGGCTCGGCATCCCGGTGCACAAGACATTTCGACAATGGTAAAACAAGTCCAGCAAGACCTCCCGGCGTGCCGACACCCTGATAGTAGCTGCGCGTATCTCGTCTCAGGCCACGACCGGATGGGTGATGCTACAGGTAAAACCAAACCTCGAGTTTCCCCGTGGTGGCCCCGCTGGACCCCCGTTTGGGACCAACACCATCAGCACTGGCCCCCCCTGCTATGTAGAAAAGAATCCCCGAGGGTGCGACCCCCTATGCAATTTTAATTAATTAATTAAGTTGTTATTATGAGGCAAATTAAAACCAATGTTGGGCCTTGCTGGAGGAGTTTTATTCAAAGTCGAACTGTCAAGGGGTCCCCATCCACCCATCGTGTAAGGAATGCAAAATCAAGGAACATAATGCCGGTTTATCGGCGCCTAAGGTGGCATGAGTGGAACAAAACACCGAGCAAAAGGCCAAGCCTTCCACCCATGCCCAGTATATAGGTGTGTTAATAATAATAATAGATATTGTGATATTCCAACAACAAGTTCCTTCCTGGAACGATCTTCATCTTCACCTGCAACTAACAACGCTATAAGAGGGGCTGAGCAAGCGGGTAACATAGCCAAACAGTGGTTTTGCTAGGAAGGTGTCAAAGGTTAGAGGTTTCATGCCAACAAGGAGAGGCTGACATAAAAGATGGGTAGCGCGACATGTAACGATAGCATCGAGACAACTAAGCATGGCAATGGTAGTAAAGGTATCCAAGGGTATGATCATCTTGCCTGGGATTCCACAAGGGAGAAGAACGGGTCCATGAAGTAGACGGAGCAACATAGTCGAGCGAATCCTCACAACTCCGAAATGAAACCGAAGCTAACAAGAGAAGCAACCGGAAAGAAGCAAACAACACGGTAAACACACATATCATAACCATGGCATGATGCACAAACAAGTATGATGCATGTCCGGTTTAAATATGCATGTCATGGCAAAGTGCACAAACAAGTACTACAAGTTAAGTGGAGCTCAATATGCAACGAGTTGCATATTGACGAAACACCACATTTTAATTATTTAATTGACTCTCGTTTATTTACAAGACAAGATTAAATGTTTGTTAACATAGCAAGAGGTGAAGCAAGAGCAAACTACCTATCTAGGCAATTTAAATGAGGCCGGAAAATAACAACAACAATTCCGATAAACCCCCATAAGCATGTTTAGCAATTATTAAAGCAACAACAATTAAACATTCAAAGGTTGTTAACATGATGCGGATGACATGATCAAGTTTTATGCAATTTTTATTAAAAGTTGACATGAAGAGGTAAGGACTATTTGTCACCGTGGTGGAAGGAAAGGGTGCCACGGCAACGATCCGAAAATGATGCAACGGCAACATCTCGGTTCCGGTAACTCGTTGAGAGACCGGTGCAAAAGAAAGGTGGCGTGAGCGTACAAGAAGAAAGGTGGGGTGATCCCGTCACCGGGTTCCCACGGGTCGGCGACGAGGCAACCGAGGAGCACGACAAAAGATGATACGGGCACGGAGCACACAAGTGGAGCATGTCATAGAACACAACATTCACAAGCGTTCATCCACGGGGTCATCTCGGTATACCTTCGAAGCGTTCGTTTCGGGGCGGTTCGAGGTCGTAGAGGGACGTAGTGGTACACGGGTCGTAGAGGAAGTAGTTGTTCACGAGGTCGTCAACGAAGTAGTCGTTCACATTCCGTTTTGGAGAGGTACTTGACGAAGCCATCGTTTCCGGCGCGACGGTAGTCAAACTTGACGCTTGCATTACACGGGTCATCGGCGACGGTAGTGGAAGTAGTCGTTCGGTTGTAGCGGTCTTGCCGGTCTCGGTCTCGCGTCGGTAGTTGTAATCGGTCGTCGTGGTACTTGTCGAGTCGTAGCGGCACTCGAGGGGCATCGACGTCGTGGTACACGTTCGTATAGTAGTCGTACACGTGTGGTAGTCGAACTTGATGGATCCGAGGGCTCCGAGCATGCGTCATGGTACTTGTCAAAAACAACATCGGATGTAGTCGTACATGAAGAGGAACTTGGCGGATCCAGTCGTCGCGGTACTTGACCTCCGAGGTCCTGGGATAAACAACAATAGCAACAAAACATGGCAACAACTCGGAGCAGCGAGCAGGAGAGGCCGGGGCGTCGGGCTTGGGGCGGCCGTTGCCGGCGCTGGAAGGGACGACGGCGGGCAGAGGAGGCAGGGTCTCGGGACTCAATGGTCATCGGGGAGCTGCTCACTGGCGGCAGCCGAAAACAGAGGCGGGGACGGGGTGACCGGCGGGGCTCGAACTCAGCGAGGCAGCAGGGACGGGCCCATGGCGCGGGAGGCGCGCAGGGCGGTGGTCATGGCTGGCTCCTGGCCGGTTGATACGTCTCAAACGTATCTACTTTTCCAAACACTTTTGATATTGTTTTGAACTCATTCTTGCATGATTTGAACTAAACTAACCCGGACTGACGCTGTTTTCAGCAGAGCTGCCTGTATGGTTTTATTGTGTGCAGGAAAACGGATTTTTAGGTATCTCAGAAAAATCCACGAAAAATCACAGAAAATCCACAAACCCGAAGGAACCAGGAGCCAGAAGGGGGGCCAGAGGGGGGCCAGGGGGTGCCCAGGCGCCCTGGTGGCGCGGCCCAGCCCCTGGTCGCGCCGGGGGGTCGCCTGGGTGGGCTCCACACCCCCTGGTGCCCTACTTTGCCTCGTATTTTTACTCACGACACGGAAACCCCAGATCAGAAGTTCTTTTCGCAGTTTTCCGTCGCGGAGCCGCCGCCACCCTCTGTTCTTCCTCGGGAGGGCTAATCTGGAGGCTGAATTGGCCTCCGGAGAGGGGAGATCGTCGCCATCGTCATCATCATCACCACTCCATCATCCCTCCATGACTTCTCCCTCCATGTGTGAGTAATTCCCCTGCTGTAGGCGAAGGGGATGGTAGGGATTGGATGAGTTAGATCATGTAATAGTTTGTCAGATCGTTGGGGGCATGTTGCCTATCATCTACTATGGTGTTTATCATCTTTGCTTCAACTTGTTATTCTTAATGCTTGACACTTAGGGCCCGAGTGCCATGATTTCAGATCTGAACCATATGTGTTTGCATGAATATATTTGTGTTCGTGATCCTATATATGAGTTGTTTGCACCTGTTACGGTTCGGAACCGGCGATCCCAAAAGTGACAGCTTGGGACACCAAAGGGGATGGTCCGTAGTTTGAGGATTACATGTATCCATTCAGTTCATTGCTTTGTTCCGGTGCTCTTTGACAGGAGCACCTTAATCTCCATAAGTTCCTTTTGGCCCCGTTCGTAGCAGGATGGTAGGACAAAAGATGTTGTGCAAGTTCTTACTGCAAGCACGTACAACTACCTACGGGATACATGCCTAATGTTTGATACTTGCCTAGATGATCATTACTTTTCCGTGTGCCGTGCCCCAAGTTAGAATCATGATATATCTCATCCATGAAGCGCCCAACCATCCGTCTCCCTAGCCTACAGTGTTTTAAATCTTGCTGGTTACTAGTCGCTACTTTTGCTATTTACTTTTGCTATTTACTTTTTGCTGTTTACTTTTACTATCACTATCATCACTATCATATCACTGTTACCACTTATCCTTTGTTGCAAGTAAGTATATTTCAGGTGCGGTTGAATTGACAACTCAACTGTCAAAGCTTATAAATACTCTTTGGCTCCCCATGTGTCGAATCAATAAATTGGGTTATTCTTACCCGCGAAGACTATCTCGATCCCTTACGGTTGAGGGTTATCAAGTACCGTTTTCTGGCGCCGTTGCCGGGGAGCATAGCAATATTTACAAGTCTACTTGAGGTATCCTACCTGCTGCACTTCATCCACTATGGGTAAGAAAGGAGACCCCAAGGTTCCGATCTTACTATCCACTACAAGAAGAGGTACTGTTCTGAGCACTAGTGCTACACTTGATTCACCTTCTGTTATGAGTAAGTTTGCCTCACCACCACCACATGATGCTCCTACTGAATCTGTTACTATTTCCGATACTCTTGATGATGCTTCTACTACTGTTGATGATATTAGTTCCCTTGGTTATGCTCTTGAGAAACAAATTGCTGCTGCTGCTAAAAAGTCTGGAATTGAAATTCCTGTTACTCGCTACCCTATTGGTGAAACTTATGATTATCCTGATTTGAGTAAACTCAAAGAGAGGCTCCTTGATGATGATTACTATATGCTTGATGAAGATTTATGCAGGGAACTGACAGAGTTTTCTGGCTCTGACCCTGAAGTTATTAAGAAACTGTTTGAAAAACACTCTTTGAAGAACAAAACCGTTCCTGATCCTGAATTTGCGACATCTCCTATATGCATTGATGATCCTGATTATGATTTTTCTGTTGATCTTTCACTTATACCTATGGTTGAAGCTGACCCCTTTTATGGCAGAGAAAATGATGATGCTATTGCACACCTAACTAAACTCGGTGAGTTGGGTGGCCTATTTACCACAGATGAGAAGATACGATACTTTTATGTGACCAAGCTTCTTCCTTTCTCCTTGAAGGAAGGTGCTAAAGCATGGTATGATTCACTACCATATGGTTCCATTAAGAGTCCTCAAGACTTAGCTCACTCTTTTGTTGATAAGTACTTTCCTGCTCACATGCAACATGCTACTTTACAAAGAATTTATAACTTTAAACAGTTGCAGGATGAGTCCCTCCCTAAAGCTTGGGGGAGGTACTGCGGTCTGATTCGGGCTAGACCAGGACATGAAATCCCTAAGAATGAATTAATCGATATATTCTATGCTGGTCTAACAGATCAATCCAGGTCCATTTGGACAGTTGTGCTGGTTGTGTTTTCAGGAAAAGAACACCGGATGATGCGGAAGATTTGATGGGCAGGATTGCCAAAAACCATGCAGATTGGTCCATCCCTAAACCACCTCCACCACCAAAGAAGAGGGGCATGTTTGTTCTAAGCCCCGAAGATATGCGAGAAGCGAAGAAGTCTATTAAAGAGAAAGGTATTAAAGCTGAAGACGTGAAGAATCTACCCCCTATTGAGAAGCTGTGTGAGCCTACCACTCACCCTCCTATGGTAGAGGTACACTCTCTTTTAGATTTCAACGCAAGTGACATCCCTCGTGGTAAGCCTCCTGATCAATGTTTAGATGAGTTTGATAATTTTATTATGAAACAAAATCACTTTAATGAGAGGATACAAAGTCAATTGCATGATAATTACCTTGCTATCAAAAGACTGCTTGATGTTTTAGATAGAACAGTTAATGATGTTCAATGTCTTGTGAAGCATTTTCATATGGTTCAAACTCAGCTTGACCAAATTTCTAATGTGCAAAGAGATTTGCTTGCTAACAATGCCAAACAAGATGATTTGCAGGCTTACGGGATTAAGACCCGAGGAGGAACTAGCACTCAAGATCCTCTCTATCCAGAGGGGCATCCAAAGAGAATCGAGCAGGATTCTCAAATGCAGGAAGAAGAAATTGTTGGCTCTCCAAAGAAGAAGAAGAAACATAAGGAGACTGACAATTCTAATGACCCTATTGCAGATGAAGAGCCAGCTGTTGATCCCAACAGTGTATCTATCTCTGATGCTGAGACTGAAGACGGTGCTGAACCTGGAGATAAGGATAATGAGAAGAATGATCCGCCTGAAGTTCGAGAAGAAGAAGCACCTGACAAACGTAAGAGGTACACTAAAGAAGACTTCATCACGAGAAAACATGGGAAGGAAAGAGAACCATGGGTACAGAAACCCATGCCCTTTCCAGGTAAGTCCATCAAATCTAAAGAAGAAGAGCATTACAATAAGTTTTGTGAGTGGATTAAACCTCTTTTTCTTCAAATCCCTTTGACTGATGCTATTAAGTTACTTCCTTATTCAAAATATATGAAAGATATTGTCACTAATAAAAGAAAAGTTCCTAATGATGCAATATCTACTATGCTTGCTAACTACTCTTTCAGTGGCAAGATTCCTGAGAAGCTCGGTGATCCAGGTATACCCACCATTCCTTGTTCCATAAAGAATAATTATGTCAAAACTGCTTTATGTGATCTTGGAGCAGGAGTGAGTGTTATGCCTCTCTCTCTCTTTACGAGAGGCTTTGTTTAGAGAAACTAATTCCTACAGATATCTCCCTTCAGATGGCTGACAAGTCAACCGCTGTTCCGATAGGTATTTGCGAGGATGTTCCCGTAGAAGTTGCTAATTGTTTGATTCTTACTGATTTTGTTGTGCTTGACATGCCCGAGGATGGGAGCATGTCCATTATTCTTGGTAGACCTTTTCTTAACACCGCAGGTGCTATTATTGATTGCAATAAAGGGAAGGTTACCTTCAATGTGAATGATAAAGAACACACGGTATATTTTCCAAAGAAGACGACAGGAGGCATGGCCTCAACTCTATAGAAAATATCGAGACCGTGAAGATTGGAGAATGGGACTGTCCACTACATGTGCCTCACAGATACAAAACTATCATGGTGGGGACAATGTCCATCAAAGTAAAGGTTTAGTAACTACTTCGTAGGAGGTGAGACTTTTTGCTCTATATATCGCATGTTTGTTGGTAAGACTTGATCAACCTTACTAGTAAACATGTTTTATATAGATAAAAAAGTTGAGCTTGTTATGTTTTCATTTGTTTTTAGTTTTTGTCCTACTTGCTGTACCAAGTATTTATGTTTTGAAGCTTCACAATACTACTAACTGCTTCAAGTTTTCAGAGAGTTTCGCAGCTTTTTGAACTTCGAAAAAATTTCAACAGTGAAGTTTTTAGAAAAATTCCAGAAAAATAAAAATAAAAATTTCCACGTCGGGTGTGACCCAGAGGGACCTGGGGCCAGCCAGGGGGACCCACCAGTGGCCCAGGCGGCCAGCTGGCGCGGCCCAGCCCCTGGCCGCGCCCACAGGGCCCCCCTCCAGGTATGTCTTCTTCCTCCCTCTCTCTCTCTTTCTCCAAAAACGCGAGTTCTGCACTTGTTCTTGTGTTCTTGCTGTTCTTGGAGGCGATTCTTCGATCTCTCTCTACAGCCCATCATTTGAGCTGAAATTTTGAGCAAATACTCCCTGGTATGTGACTCCTCCACTCCTCCAATTAGATTTCTGATTGGTGGCTTCATTTGTAAGTATTTAATAGTTCTTGGTGCTGTATAGATGAGCTTGCATGCATGTGTAGAAAGTTATTTTCCAAGTTTTGATGCAAGTTTATGCCTTGGGCAAGTGAGTTGAGTAGTTTGCCTTAACTCACCTTGTTTTAATCCTCGTTTTTGTAAATTGCAAAAAAAAATCAGAAATGAATTTGTTAGGAAGGGCAAAAGGGTGGCTTAAGAAGAGGAGGCCCGCACACTCCGATCGAGTTACTAGAGCCGCAGCTTCACCCTCGACTGCTAGGGTGAGCTATAATGAAGATCATGTGCCCCTGGAGTTGTTGGAAGACACAAGTCCAGCACGTGCAACGACGTTTCCATGTGATGAATTCCTTGAAGCTGCGGGAATTAAGGATGAGTTTTATAATCTTTGTGCTAATGCGAGTTTGACACGGCTCGTCACGAGCCGTGTTACTCAGTATCAATAACTCACCTCCAGTTTCATTAATAGTTTTAGATATAATCCTGATTCAGGTGCTATTGAGTTTAAAATTTACAATGATCTTATCACCATGACTTTGGGAAATTTTTGTGAAATAATAGGTGAGCCGAACATTGGGAGGACGGCTAGGATGGCCACTCAGCCCTCCGAGCTGAAAACCATCATCAACTCTCTCTGCAGCATGGGTACGAGGGATATTCATCGGTCGAAGATCTCCAGCATCTTATTTCCCCACCTCAGGTATTTTGCATATTATTTTGCTAGAGGGGTGTTAGCTCGTGACAACACGAGCAACATTTCTGCTCCGGATGTTGCTATCCTGGCAGCAGCCCTCTCAGGGAGGTCTGATTATAATCTGGGTGCCTTAATTGCTCGACGCCTTGCTATGAACGGTAACAAGGGGGACTTATATGGTGGCGTTTATGCCACACTTATCTTAGAACATCTTGGAGTCACCCCACACCCTGATGATAATCCTTTTACTTATTTAAGCTTTGATCTTGCTGCTATGAAAAGGCATAAGTTTGTTACCATGGCTTCTGAGCTTGATAATCTTGTTTATATCTTGCATTTCGGAACTACCGCGGAACGCGAGATCCGTCTACCTGCACCTCTTTTGTTTGATTTTTCTCGCAGGAACGGATGGTCCTTTGATGTTGTCCAGTTCGATGAGTTCATGGTCCAGTATCAGTTTCATAACCCCATGGAGGGGGTTGTGCTCGACGAGGAGGAGCACGGTGAGTTACCACCTTTTCAGGAAGAAACCGCCACCGAGTTTGGTGAAGGGTCTTCCTCTGTTTGGCGTGCGGAACCTTCCTCGTGGGAGACTCCGAGGAGTTCGGTGTACGCGCCAGCATCCTTCTACGACCCTTGGACTCACCACCATACCCCCGGAGCAGGAGGCTCCTGGGGGCAGTAGCTGCTACCAACTTAGGCCAAAAGCCTAAAGCTTGGGGGAGTACGTGCCCCTCTCACTTTTCCATTGTATTATCCGTTTTATTCGCTTTGATCTTTTCGAAGTTTTTGCCCGTTCTTCTTTATTTCTCTATTTGCAAAAACAACAAAGAGATTTTCTCTTTCTTTTGCTTTCGTTCAACCTTTGAAATAATCCAAAAAGATTTCCTTTTCTCTTTAGTTTGCTTTGTTTTCAGAGTTCAGCTCGACACCGTGATGGCATTTGATTATATTTCCTACGTTCGATCGTGCAAGTGACAAGCAGTAATGACGAAGATCGACTGAAAGGAAGCAACAAGGAAGACCGGTATGAACTCTTTTTGTTTCTACTTTTGTACATATGCCTGTACTTATGATCTAGAGACCAGCTTGTAGCGACATAGTGCTATGTTTACAATGCTCTTCCAGTGGTTCATGCTTTCCTTGTGGCTAGCCTCGAATAACTAGAGTATATAATGTTTTATTGAAGTGATCTACATGCATTGCACTGTTCATAGTCTGGTATACTAAGGTGGTATTTCCCTTTAGAGAATTTTTGGATTGACTTGGCACATGCTTACACATGCTTAAGACTAAAAAGTCTACTCTGCCTTGATGATCTTTGAGTTTCAGAATAGTTATATCACTTTCATGCCCGATTCAATGTTGCTTTGTCGCTTTGCATGATTATGACCGTTATTGCTCTCTAGTTGGTCGCTTCCCAGTCTTTCGCTAAACCTCCACCTGTACTAAGCGGACTGACTAATACTTAAAACCTGTTATGCCATATGAGTCCACCATACCTTCCTATACATGGTATTTACCTGCCATTCCTAACGAAGACTTTCGTGTACCATCTCGAAATTAATCAAAAGCATTTCTCTTTTTGTGCCTATGTTTCAGCTCATGAGGAAGTAGTAGTTAATTCATGATCTTCTTAAGTTGGACAAGTTTCACCCCTGGATTGCATGTCTAATGTGCAAACCCCTAATACGAGAAGGAACTGGCATAGAGTGCGCCCGGCTCATAAAAGATAATACAACAAACAAACCCTCCTTCACGCTTTGTTCATGAGAAATCAGAAAACTTTGGTAGTGATAAACAAAGGAGATTAAGAGGATGTGATCGTCCTCATGCGGGAGCCGTTCCTCGAGACTTGTCCAGCTCAAGAAGTGATTGGGTTATCTGCTAGCATTCATTGACGAAATATGCACCTCTCAAAAACGTTTTTACCTCTGTTTTTTAAAACCAAGAGCTCTGGTACATGTTTAGTTTTTGTTTCCGATCACGGGTTTTCAACTTTGCCAACAAAAGCCACGGTTCGAGAGTCTCCACCTTCTTTCTTCAAAGCACCAACTAGGAGAGCATAATTGTCATTCTGAGTGTAATGTGCATTGTCCCAAAGTATTACATTGTCTTCTGCATGCTTGTGACATGAATTATTCTGAAATTCTTAGTTCTAGTCTCCTTTAAAACTCTGGAGGAGTTTCTGCATTTATGTTTTGCTTCACTCATGGAAACTAGCGAGATACCACCCTAGTATGCTCAAGCTATGCGCAATGTAATCTTGTCTTGATTTTCAGTAGTATATTATTTACTTTTAAGTATTTGTGACTGGTCACTTGAAAGAAGGATTGCTCCTTGCATTGTCCTCATAGTACTGTTTCAATACTTGCTAGACTCTTTTCGTAGTACATGCTTATATACATCTAATGAAGCAAAAGAGTTTGTCAAAGTTTTCTTTGTCGCGTCCAGTTCGTTGAACTGAATTGCTTGAGGACAAGCAATATGCTAAGCTTGGGGGAGTTGATACGTCTCAAACGTATCTACTTTTCCAAACACTTTTGATATTGTTTTGACCACATTCTTGCATGATTTGAACTAAATTAACCCGGACTGACGCTGTTTTCAGCAGAGCTGCCTGTATGGTTTTATTGTGTGCAGGAAAACGGATTTTTAGGTATCTCAGAAAAATCCACGAAAAATCACAGAAAATCCACGCACCCGAAGGAACCAGGAGCCAGAAGGGGGGCCAGAGGGGGCCAGGGGGTGCCCAGGCGCCCTGGTGGCGCGGCCCAGCCCCTGGCCGCGCCGGGGGGTCGCCTGGGTGGGCCCCACACCCCCTGGTGCCCTACTTTGCCTCGTATTTTTACTCGCGACACGGAAACCCCAGATCAGAAGTTCTTTTCGCAGTTTTCCGTCGCGGAGCCGCCGCCACCCTCTGTTCTTCCTCGGGAGGGCTAATCTGGAGGCTGAATTGGCCTCCGGAGAGGGGAGATCATCGCCATCGTCATCATCATCACCACTCCATCATCCCTCCATGACTTCTCCCTCCATGTGTGAGTAATTCCCCTGCTATAGGCGAAGGGGATGGTAGGGATTGGATGAGTTAGATCATGTAATAGTTTGTCAGATCGTTAGGGGCATGTTGCCTATCATCTACTATGGTGTTTATCATCTTTGCTTCAACTTGTTATTCTTAATGCTTGACACTTAGGGCCCGAGTGCCATGATTTTAGATCTGAACCATATGTGTTTGCATGAATATATTTGTGTTCGTGATCCTATCTATGAGTTGTTTGCACCTGTTACGGTTCGGAACCGGCGATCCCAAAAGTGACAGCTTGGGACACCAAAGGGGATGGTCCGTAGTTTGAGGATTACATGTATCCATTCAGTTCATTGCTTTGTTCCGTTGCTCTTTGACAGGAGCACCTTAATCTCCATAAGTTCCTTTTGGCCCCGTTCGTAGCGGGATGGTAGGACAAAAGATGTTGTGCAAGTTCTTATTACAAGCACGTACAACTACCTACGGGATACATGCCTAATGTTTGATGTTTGCCTAGATGATCATTACTTTTCCGTGTGCCGTGCCCCAAGTTAGAATCATGATATATCTCATCCATGCAGCGCCCAACCATCCGTCTCCCTAGCCTACAGTGTTTTAAATCTTGCTGGTTACTAGTCGCTACTTTTGCTATTTACTTTTGCTATTTACTTTTTGCTGTTTACTTTTACTATCACTATCATCACTATCATATCACTGTTACCACTTATCCTTTGTTGCAAGTAAGTATATTTCAGGTGCGGTTGAATTGACAAGTCAACTGTCAAAGCTTATAAATACTCTTTGGCTCCCCGTGTGTCGAATCAATAAATTGGGTTATTCTTACCCGCGAAGACTATCTTGATCCCTTACGGTTGAGGGTTATCACCGGTCCGCGGGCACCATGGCGAGGCGCGGCGAGGGCGTGGCGCGCCGGGCGGCTGGAGGACGGGGCGCGCCGGGCGGCTGGAGGACGGGGGAAGGGCGCAGGGGGCGAGGCGCAGGAGAGGAGGGGCGCGCAAGGAGCTGCGGCCTTGGCGATGCGGGGCGAGGGAGATGAGGGTCGAAGGGAGGAGGGGTCGGGAGCGAGGCTGAGAGATGGGGATCGGGTGCGAGGGAGAGAGCTGCGGGACGGCCTGGCGGCGGAGGGAGAGAGCGAGGGGAGAGGGAGATCGGTGGGATGTCGGGCTAGGTTAGGCCGCCGGTGGGCTGCTGGGGGGAAATTTTGGGCCTGGCCAGATGGGCCGGCTGGGAGGGAGGCCACAGGCCTCTGGCCTGCAAGGCTAAGTTGCGGCTGCTCTTCTTATTTATTTCTTTAGCAGAAAGAAATAGAGAGAGTACAAAATATTAAGAAAAGAGGCCATGAACAAGAAAATAAATGATGGAACATTTTTGTAAGGCTTTATGGAATATTACCAACCCAACAAAAATGGCTCCAACAAAATAGGGAAGATATGCAAGTGTGTGTTGGTGATTCCGAAGCAATGGAATAATTATATAGCTCCATATATTAGCAGGATATGTTATAAAGAGAAGTCATCCTTCCCTCGATTTAAATGGACCGAATGTCCACACAATTTATTTAGGTTGAGATGCAGAATTAAAGTCATGATGGCATGATGACATGATGCAATGCAAAAATAAATAACACAAGCACAAAAGAACCACAAGGGGGAACCCGAAACATTTGGAATCTCTGGAATCTTCTGGGACGTCGGTCTTCGGGCGTCACAGTCTCGCACGTTGAGCCGATGCTACTTCTCGAGCTTGCATTGTATTCCCTCGAAGTGGAAAGGGTGATGCAGCATAGTAGCATAAGTATTTCCCTCAGTTTTTTAGAACCAAGGTATCAATTCGGTAGGAGACCACGCGTGAGTCCCTCGCACCTGCACAAACAAATAAGAACTTCGCAGCCAACATGATAAGGGGTTGTCAATTCCTTTACGGTCACTTACGAAAGTGAGATCTGATACAGATGATAGTTTGATATTTTTGGTATTTTTGGATATAAGAACAAAAAGTAAAAGCGGAAAAGTAAAGTAGATTGTAGATTGATATGTTGAGAATAGACCTGGGGGCCATAGTGTTCTCCAGTGGCTTCTCTCATGATAGCGATATTCTACGGCGGGTAAACAAATTACTGTCGAGTAATTGATAGAAAAGCGAATAATAATGAGACTATCTAGGAATGATCATTATATATAGGCATCACGTCCGAGACAAGTAGACCGAAACGATTCTGCATCTACTACTATTACTCCACATATCGACCGCTACCCAACATGCATCTAGAGTATTAAGTTCATAAGAACAGAGTAACGCCTTAAGCAAGATGACATGATGTAGAGGGATAAACTCAAACATAGTGATATAAACCCCATCTTTTTATCCTCGATGGCAACAATACAATACGTGCCTTGCTGCCCCTACTGTCACTGGGAAAGGACACCGCAAGATTGAACCCAAAGCCAAGCACTTCTCCCATTGCAAGAACTATAGATCTAGTAGGCCAAACCAAACCAATAATTCAAAGAGACTTGCAAGGATATTATAATCATACATAAAGAGTTCAGAAAAGAACCAAATATTTCTCATAGATAATCTTGATCATAAACCCATAATTCATCGGATCTCGACAAACACACCGCAAAAAGAGATTACATCGAATAGATCTCCTCGAAGATCGAGGACAACTTGGTATTGAGATCCAAAGAGAGAGAAGAAGCCATCTAGATACTAGCTATGGACCCGAAGGTCTGTGGTAAACTACTCACAACTCATGGTGTGGCGATGATGATGATGTAGAAGCACTCCGTGGTAGATCCCCCCTTCGACGGAGCTCCGTAACAGGCCCCAAGATGGGATCTCATGGGAACAAAAGGTTGCGGTGGTGAAACTAGGGTTTTCTCTATTGTTTTGATAGTTTCGGGGTACGTAGGTATATATAGGAGGAAGGAGAATACCGAGGGACAGACGGGGTGCCCACGAGGCAGGGGGCGCGCCCTATAGGGGGAGCACGCCCCCCACCCTCGTAGACGCCACATCAGCCCTACTATGTGGTTCTCAAGTCTCCCGTGCGTATTTTGCTCCAAAAATATCTCTCCCGAAGGTTTCATTCCGTTTGGACTCTGCTTGATATTTTTTCTGTAAAGCCCTGAAATAGGCAAAAAAACAGCAATCTGGACTAGGCCTTTGGGTTTGTAGGTTAGTCCCAAAAATAATATAAAAGTGTATAACAAAGCCCATTAAACATCCAAAACATCTTAAATAATAGCATGGAACAATCAAAAATTAAAGATACGTTGGAGACGTATCAGCCGACTCGACGATGTTGGAGCAGATGTCCGGCTCGGGGCCCGGTTCACCGGCCTTGCCAATGAAAACGTGGATGCCGCCGAAGGGGACTTGGTACCTGTAGTCGATTGAATCGGCCTCAGGGCCCCAACATGCGTTGTCGATGTAGATATTGCCGCGACGACTCTTAGTCATCCGGCCCACTTCATAGCCCTTGAGTCCTTCAAAGCTGCCCTCTAAGAACTCGAAACCAACGTGTGATAGCCCCACGGTGGGCGCCAACTGTTGTGGTTTTGTCACGGCAGATGTCCTAGCATAAGGACTTAGTCGTGGAGCCGTCGCTACGGGTTAGCTTAAAGGGGTTAAAGCGGACAAAGGACGCAAGGGATTTTATACTAGTTCTGCCCCTTCGATGAAGTTAAAAGCCTATGTCTAGTTGTTGTGGTATTGCTAGGGTTTCGATGACCTGGGAGCAAATCCGCTTTGCTTGTGTCTCGGGCTGTGTTTTTCTTGTCCCTGAACCGCCGCCGGGTCGTCCCTTTATATACACAGGATGACGCTCGGCCGGCTTTATAGAATCCTGAGGCCGTCTTATAAACGTGCCCGGCTCGGTCTCTACCTTTCATATCTTACAATACAAGTTACACGTCGTATGGCGGTTTACATTCACGGGCCCTAACACCTTTTGGGCCCTGGGCCTTTTAGTCTTCTATATTAATGCGCCATACTCTATGTCTTGCTGGGCTTCAGTAGAAGTAATTCTTCATGGGCATAAACCGGCCCCTCCTGGGCGGTTTATACCCAATAGTTATATCTCTGACAGGCAGTCCACTGAAGCTTTGAGATGCATACATAATATAGTGATTAATTGAATACGAGGGGATACACAATCATAAAGTTGCAAATACAGAATGTAGATACATAGAGTGGGCCAGCACACATAATTGGCAATAAATGCTGCCCAACATCAGGTGAGATGTGATAGGATATGTGTCTCTCGTTTCCACCTCTCTCTCTCACGCAAGTGGAACAGCGAGCAGGAGCACTGCGATAGTGGGGAGAGGAGTTGGGTTTTGTCCTTGGTGCGGACAAGATGGATCTAGAGAGATATCTTACCACTGAAGAAGCTCCTCTTGATGTTGTCTACCACTTCCATTCATTCTCTTCCGGATGGACTCTGCTAGTTCATCTCTTGGTCAAAGCTCTAAGTTCATGGGCTGCTCCATGTTCCACTCTAGTTAATCATCTCCTACAAGAATCATTTACATCTAAGTATTGTATATTACTGTTGTGTGCATCAATGTAGAAGAAAAATGCTTAAGCAATCCAATACATACAGGTTTTTATGTTAAAAAAACTAAAATGACCATTTGAAATGATTATCACTTAATAATATTGACCCAAGGTCTGTATCAACCATTGACGAGATTGCATGCATTTTCAGTGCACTGGCAGAAATATTAATTCACCAACAATATGCACTTAATCATTTAATAGGTCGAGTTATTCGCCAACAGGTTTCAACCGCCTAGTATGAATGAATCAAGCTACATGTTCTGTTATGGGCAGCTACTCCTACTCCCACCTCGTTTCAACCGCCCTATTAGATATGAACGAATCAAACTTGAATCTATTGTTGCCTCCTCGCATCATGCTAATTGATTCATGTCATAGAGTAGCTGGTCCTAAGTCAGATAGTCTATTTTAATCGATGTGAGTTATTTGTTTTATTTTTTGTATTTAGCACTCCAGATGTTAGTGAGCACACTGGACAACGTAATCCCGGATTGGAAGAAAATGTTGTGTTTCGTTCATAGCGAGTTATATCTAACTGATGACATAGCCAGCAGCTAAGTGGTGATTACTACTTAGCACAAGTAGGGCAGACCTTAACGAAAATACTAATTAGATGATTAGCTGAACAAGAAGAGCTGGATCCTCATGTAGAACAAACTATTCTATCTTCCATGTCCTCTACTATGCACAGCGCCACAAAGTTGTTCAATCACAAGAACAAAAGAAAATGGCTAAGGGGAAGAGGGGAGGAGCTATGAGCTGGGCCGGGGATATTTTTTCCAAAAGGGGCTCCATATCACCATGGATGAGTTCTAGCTAGCCATGCATATGAACTAGAGCAGCAGGATGAGTGAAGCTGCGCGATGGATAAGAGATGGTCTGCATGTTCCCTTTAAACCGGTGGTGCAGGTTGTTGTTGGTGACCTGCTAAAAAAAAGAGCTGCTCTTGTTAGTCTTGTGGGCACGCCTCCATTCAATGCATGGCCTGCCTTGCGGGCCATCTACTGCATCTGTCGGATGCAAATCGCAGCTATGCCAGATGCTATACAAGGAGGCGGAAATCGTTATACGGCCTGTGGGTATTCAAGTTGCACGAATCACGCGGCAGAGTGTGGTGTGGATATCGACCGCGCGTGGCCGCATCTCCACTCGCGATTATTTGTAGGCGGCCTGAAGTATACTTTTTTGGAGCTATTTACCATAAACCATCACACTTATGGGTAGAGTAATAACTTGGTATCATATTTACCACAAAAAATCATCTGATCTACACCTAACGAGCATTGATAGTCTGATTTGCTTGTGAAAACAGTAAAACTGACATATTCGGCCCACCTGTTGGGCTGACGTGGTATAGACCAAAAAGTTTGACCGACTGATAGAAGACGTGAGGCCTACCTATCAATGGTTAGAAAGTCATCTTCTTCTCATTTCCTATGGATCATTCCATCGACCACCTTCTGTGCGTTCATCCTCTGACGACTGAAAAAGGCACAACACGTCATGGCCATGCCGGAGCAGTGACCAGAGGATCAGCAGGCAGGACGCCTTCATCCCGTCCGCCGGCTCACGAAGCTGGCATATGCGGCGGCGCGAGCAAGGTGTCGGTCTCGGTCAGGGCCGGCCCTGAGGGGGGGCGGGAGGGGCGGCCGCCCCGGGCCCCCGATTGTTGAGGGGCCCCCGATGGGTGATGTTTAGCCCATATAAAGGATCTCCTGTATAACAGATCGATGGATCGGCTAACCTTGCCGCACGCTGCACGCGTAATCTCCTCGGCATCTCATCAACCTCCCCGATTGGAAACAAATCAGCAAGGTCGATGGAGCCCCGCCAACTTCTCTAACTGTGATATTTGGTTGCTGGCGTGATTAGTGGAAGAACTTAATGCGGTTTCCCAGATTACCATCAACCTCCGCTGCAATACAAATCCCGTCTCACAGGCTTGTCAATTCGTTCATTTTCATGAAGGTCATCTGCTACATCTCTCGGTCTCACGCTCCAATTGCTGGTGTTGATTGGGCTTAAGAAAGAGGAACTCAGATTTTGTAGTTGTAACAAACCTTGCAATTTTTTTATTTCTAGCCATCCAGGTGATCAGGTATTCAGGTGCCTTGTTATATGCCTTTCCTTTGCATTTTGTTGTTTAATCCGCAGTTTTCTTAATTTCTTCTATCATATGTTTGTGTGCTACTTCCATGATTTGTTCCAGTAATTAGCTAGACTGCTCCTAATACAGATATATGAGTTGATGAACACCCATAAATAAGTTGATATTTTACTAATACAGATACAACTTCCTGGAATTCTGAGGAATTATCGTTAGTTACTGTTAAAGAACAACCTAGGATGATAATAATTTTAGTTGACGCGAAAGTGTTCCTAGTTTACCTAATATAGAAAATATAAATGTCGATGGACAAGAGCAAACAACTTTTACCATCAAAGTTTATGATCCCGTATTTTGGATACTCTAGATCATAAGGCAACATATTATTGTGTGTCGAGATTTTTCTTCAAGATATAGCTAGTAATATGAATACAAAATACTCATATGTTTACGTAATCTTAGGGCCCCTTTGTATTACCTTGCCCCGGGCCCCTGAAATCTCAAGACCGGCCCTGGTCTCGGTCAAGCCAGTGGCAGCGCGGTGAAGGGGTGAGTGGCTCACCCTGAGCACGTACGCCTGCTTGGACGGGTGGACGCCATGCATGAGCACGCATGCGTGAAGAAGAAGGTGAGGGCATACTCGTTGTCGTCCATGGCGAACTCGCCAACGAACTCTGTCGTGCCGCCCTACGCAGTCGCCGTGTCCAGGAAGCTTCACGGGAGCTGCGCCTCCTCGCTGGCCCTGCCCGTAGGCTAGCACGCCGACGCCATGCGTGAGCACGCTTGCGTGAAGAAGAACGCAAGGGCATACTCGTCGTCGTCCATGGCGGACTCGCCAGCGAACTCCGTCACGCCGCCCGACGTAGTCGCCGTGTCCAGGATGCTTCGCGGGAGCTGCATCTCCTCGCTGGCCCTGCCCGCAGGCCAGCATGCCTTGCCGACACCAGGCGTGAAGCGGCCCTAGGCTAGCTCGAGCAGGGCTCAACTGCGGCGGCCATGGTGGCCATGAAGCTCTCTGCTAGGCCGTCCATACCGGCGGGGGCGGCGGCGTGATTCGATGGTTCATGGCGTGCAGGGAACAGGATGAGGCGTCCCGGACCTAGCTTGAGCAGGGGCTCGGCTGCCATGGCCATGGAGCTCTCGGCTCGCATGGGCGGAGATGGCTCAGCCGCCCACAAGTTGCTCGATGCAATGCTCCCAAGAAATAAAGATGGGATGAAGATGAACGTGTAGTCAATGACTTGCGGGGCCCATATCTCATCTGCCACTTCACCTGGTCAACACTTTTTTTTGTGCTTGGTCTTTGCCACGTCATCCCGGTAGGCGGGCCCTACCTGTCGGTCTGGCTGTTTTCACGACTAAATCCCAGCATCAGTGCTCCACGTTACATCTTAGGCGGTGTTTTCGTGGTTTGTTTGTGCCCCAGCACAAATATGGTACCAAGTTGTTACCCTAAGCCCAACTATGATGGTTTTGGGTAAATAACTCTCTTTTTCCTAATGTTTGCACTAAGCTTTTGTAATTGTAATTTTTTGTGTGTCCATGACAAAGTGCAATTTTGATTTGATCAGTCAACAGTTAATCAGGGTGTCACTTGTGCCAGCGGTTTACTTGCAGACATGCTGTACTGATGGATCTGTGAGTGCCTCACTCATATTGCTCTTTTCCTTCATAGAGTGCAGCAATTGAAACCAATCTTGAGATTACACTGGTCACTCAACAATCGGTTCTTGGGGCCTCTTTACCGGTACATATGGAGAATAATATCGGTGAGATGGTCAGCATAATTTTTTAAAGAAGAGAACACTTGCTTGAAGCATTGAGCCCCAGTTCAGTCACAGAAAACATCGCTAGATGTTGAAGGGGACGGTAGCAATTCCAATTAGGCTGAAATGTGGTGCTCTGCCTTGCTGCTGGGTGATGGATCTGGATGCTTTGCCGGACAAACAAGCCAGGCTGATGCTTAGCTTTGGGCTCGCTGGCGGGGGCACCGGAAAGAAAGACGGTGCCTTGCTTGAGTCGCCGGCAAAGCCATGGATTGACCATGGCCCCTGTAATTCCTTTCTCCTCGGCGCCTTTTTTGGTCCGGGGTGGCAAGAAAGGGATCTGACCTGAGAGTCTGAGACCTCACAATGGTTTTCTGTTCTTTTCTGGATTTTGAAGTTTCTTCAGGGAATACAACGATATACTAGACCGAAAAAACGTCTTACATTATAGGACGACGAAAGGAGTAGCTTTGATTCTTGTGAACAATAAAATTCCTAAAAGAAAACCGGTTCTAACTTCAAGATGTTTTTTTAATAATCAATCTATTATTCATCCACTGTCAAGGTAATACAAAGAACACATAAGAAACTAGTTCCGCAGACTGCGTAGTGACGACTACAAATACTGGAGCGAGCCGACGACGCGTCACCGTCATCACACCTCCCTCGTCGAAGCCAGCCAAACCTTGTTATACTAGACAGCCACGAAGTCATCATGCTAAGGCCCCGTTCGGATCTTCTCCAATCTCCATAATCTAGCTTCCCGAGAAGCCAGCGAGAAGCCACCCGAACGGGACAGCTTTGAGAATCCCGCTTCTGGAGAACGAGCAACCCGCAGTACAAATTTTTGGAGCAGCCGAAGCAATAACTCTACACTTACGCGCAAGATGACACGGAAATCATCTACAGACTCCTCTCCACCAATCGCTTCCCATCCCTGATTTCTAGTGCAGGTCCCACCACCTCCTGATTGCCAATCGATGTTTCACAGCTCAGCCCGTAACTATATTCAGGAGGAAATCATGGCGTAAGTGTAGCATTCCTCCAGCCGAAGCACAGCTTCGCGGAAACGAGAAGGGGAAGTTGCTTTAAATTACGTTGGAATGCCCTTCCGAAGTGGCATCCGCGAAACGTTTTCTTCCCCTCGTATAGTTTGCCTCTCGTGATGAGCCACCGAACTGGGCCTTGGCCCCACTAGAAGAAAAAAGTTTCAATTTTTTTTCTTGCGTGACAAAAATAAGGCAGCACACATACGTGGCATAGGTCCTAGCTTAGCTTGGCTCGATCACGAAACATGACGCATGTGCAAGGCGTGACATGGTTTGTGGCAGGCGGACAGAGAAGGAGGAGTATGCGCGTGTGTGTCCTCTTCTCAAGCTCTTATTGTTAAGTGGAACAACTTATATCTTATAAGTTGGTCTACCATATCCTCTATTAGCATGGTGAAACTAAACTTTCCACACCCCTTTGCCATGAATGGACTACATGGCCTTTGGGATTTCCTAGGAATTATTTGATAAAATTTTGAATTATTAAATAGTTTGGGACCAATAATTTCAACAATCTCCCATCACATCCCATAGGTACATAAGTTTGCCTGTGGTTTCACAACATGTTTATATGTCGGTATTTCGATGAGGACTGTTAAATTGAAATTTCACATAGAACTCAATGCTACGCTCATTCACAACCTGAACAATGGACTACCCTTGAACAACAAGTTTTATTTAAACATGTTTCACGCAAAGCCTTGACCCATACTAGACCGTTGAAAAGCTTTTCTGCATGTAGGAGAATATACATCATACTCCGGGGGCCTCTTCATGAGTTTATTAGAGAGCATCCAACTCTCATAGACTGCAATGTTTAACAGTTTAACTCATATAGGTATGTTCTTTCAAGATGTTCCGCACGACAACATCTTTGCCTAGGCAAGCCATTCAGAACATGTTAAGGTAAATATCAACATGCTATACAGGTTAGGAGAGATTTGCATCGTACTCTCCTCTCATTTACCCAATAGCTTGTCTCGTCAATTCTAATTCACGAAATCTCCGGTCACATAGAATGGGTTACCACCATGAACAAATTATGTAGTGGGTCTCTATCCCATCTCCCTCTATGCATAAAATATTCCATGATAAACCCTTTGTGAGGGGATCTGTCAAATTCTTTGATGTGTTTATAACTTTATACATATAAATCTAAAGTTTTTTTATAAATCTGACAGATTTCGTTCTCCTTCCCACATGTCTTGATGACTTCTTATTATTCTTATAACCATTTACCTTGACTATCACCGTTTGATTATCATAGTTAATTATGATAGTTGTTATTGGTTTCTGAATCACTGGCAAGTCCATCAAGAGTTCTCGAAGCCACTCTGCTTCAACAGTTGTTGTGTCTAATGCTATGAGTTTTGTTTCCATTATTGACGTCGTTAAGATGGTCCGCTGGCTAGACTTCTAGGAAATAGCACCACCACTAAGTGGCACATAACCACTTGTAGCTTTAAGATCATCAACATCATATATCCAATTTGCATCACTTTATCCATCTTGTACCCTTGGGTACCCGGTATAGTGAAGCCCATAACTTGAAGTACCTTTCATATAGCGCATTATCCTTTCAAGAGCATGTCCATGAACATCTCCCAAATTGGAAACAAAGTGACTTGGTTTGTTCATTGCAAATGAGATGTCAGGTCTCTAGCTAAGTACATGAGCAAGCCAATGCTTTGACAATATGTCAATATGTACTTTGTTTATCCTTAGTTCTTTGAAATCAACACACTCAGATTGTAAGGTGTTGGAGAAGGTTTACAGTCTAAAAATCCAAAGCGACTCGGAACGTTCACCACATAGTGAGATTGCAACAGTGTTATCCCACCATTATCACCTCTCAAAATCTTGATGTTCAAGATAACATCAGCTATTCCAAAGTCTTTCGAGCGAGACGCCGGTCTATCGAGCTTCAAAGCTCGAGCTATGGCAGCCATGTGCGAATTAGAGTTAGACGGCGCACAAACGAAATGAAACAAAGACAAAGTGGTGGGAAGAGACATGGCTCACCTTGGAGAGGTCGATGGTGAGCTAGGTGAGGGCCGGGGACGTGGAACAACAACAAGAGCAAGGTGCAGACTTTGGTGGCCGGAGCTCAAGATGCAGCGGACGAAGGTGAGGTAGAGGAGGTGACCTATACATTGTTGCCTCCTGGGTGGAAGAAGCCAACATCGGGGAAGAAGAGGGACATGGCCACACGTTCTGGGGTCACCGATGACGCGTCTTCCTCGCTGGTGTTGCTCGTCTCGACGTGGTCACCATGGCCGCCGCTCACCGCAGAGACGCATAGCAAATGTTCGACGAAATGTATGAGCCAAATATAGGGAGTTAAGTTTAGGGGTTTGGTTAGAAACCACACGTTTTTAGAGGAGTAAATATACTCCTCTAAAGGATACTCGTGTGTTTATAACTCATGGGCTAAACTATGTTCTGTAGTCCATTCTCCAAGACCATCTGGGTTTTCTCTAAAAAAATCCTACTTATATGGTACTACTACCTAGCTAATTTATTCATTTTATGCTTGTTGTCTAAGTCCCAAAGTCCTTGAGTTGCTTTGGATATTTCCCACTAATCATTGTTGATGCATCTCTTATTAGAACTATGAGTAATCTCATAAAGATTTTGAAATAAAAACTAAGGGGTGACTGAATCGCACATACAGTGGTACTTGTTCTGAAGAATTTCGTGTAGGAAAGACAAAGGGTTGTGCTGG
>LR738712.1:797472530-797503242 GCA_902687465.1 Secale cereale | reverse complement strand
GGGCACCAGGGCTCCAGGCGCCCTGGCAGCGCGCCCCCCCTGGGCCGCGCCGGGGGGCGCCTGGGCCCCCCGAAGCTTCCCCGATGCCCCCCTTTGGCATATATTTAAAGCGTCCTCCGAAACCCTCAGAACAGGAACTCTTTTCGCGATCCCATCTCTGTTCCGCCGCCGCTGCCGCTTCCAAGATTGGGAGCACCAGGAGAACTCTTCCCGGCACCCTGCCGGAGGGGAGGATCACCACCGGGAGCTTCTCCACCACCATGGACGCCTCCCGGATGACTCGTGAGTAGTCTCCCTTGGACCATGAGTCCATGACCAGTAGCTATGTGATGTTCTCCTCCCGTTCTTGTGCTTCACTAATTAGTCCTCGTGAGCTGCCCTACATGATCGAGGCACATATGTAATCCTTATGCTGTTGCTATGTTGAGTTTGCTGGGATCCGATGGATTAAGAGATTATGTTCAGATTGATCTTGAGTAATATATTTGATTCACCTCTTTTATATTTATGTTCATAAGTAATTCTTGCATGTTCTCCGTTGTTATTTACTGCTTTGGCCGAGTAGTAGGTAGTGACTCCAAGAGGGAACGTTATGCTCGACTGTGGGTTCATGCCCCTCGATGACTAGCTTGAGTGAAAAAAACATGAGTCTAGGGGATGTGCTGTTGCCACAAGGGGGAAAACAACGGTGCTTGTGCCCGCGGGTGCAAGGATTGTTTACTTTACGCAAAGTTCTTTTAATGCAGTTGTCTGTTGCATTGAGTTTACACTATGGGTGGGACTCGCAACTTAATATCAGCGAGATGTTCTGGATAGATATCTCAAGGTGGATGATTACTAGTAGATATTGATGGATTTCGGTCTACTTACTTTGGCGTACCGCCCATGCTTTGAACCTCAACCTTTCTTGCAATGTAGTCAGCATTGGTTTGTGTTCGTGGTCCTGTCAATTGCCCAGCTGTAATTTGTTTACCTCACATAGTTGTTTTATCGTCTTTTGGGAGAGAGACATCACTAGTGAACATCATGAGACTCCGGTCCATATTACCATCATTGATCACATCCACTATTTACTTTTCGTTATTATTTACTATTGCAAAACACTATCTATCACTACTATCATTGCTTTTAATCCTTTGTGAACTACAAGGCCGGAGGGATTGACAACCTCTCTGTACTCGTTGGGAGCAAAGTTATTTGTATCTGTGTGCAGGTCCACGTTGATTGCTACTATCAGGCACCGTAGCAGTTGACACCTACTTGTTGAACCTAGGAGTCTTTGGGGATTCGATCCTTGGCATCTTTGCTAAGGAAAAACACTTCCACAACACTACATCTTACACCTTCCACTTGGGGTAACCAACGAGGGGTTCGAGGCCCATCAAGGAGTATTTTCTGGCGCCGTTGCCGGGGACTCCACTCTTCAGGATAGGGGAGTTGCATGCTATCTTTTACCTTTGCTTTTTAGTCTTGTTAGTTTACCTTTCATTTTTGCTTTAGTATCCTTGATCGAAAATCACAAAAATAGTTATCTTGCTTGCTTGCTACTATGGGTTCCACCGAGAACACCAAGTTGTGTGACTTCACTAGTCACAACAACGATGACTTTATCAGCACACCTATCACTACACCTGCCACTTCAGCACCTTCATATGAAATTAAACCTGCTTTACTGAACTTAGTTATGAGAGAACAACTCTCCAGTGCTGGAGATGATGCTGCTTTACACTTAAACAACTTTGTTGAACTTTGTGATATGCAAAAGTACCAAGAAATAGATGGTAATATTGTTAAGCTTAAGCTTTTTTTCCTTTCTCCTTGAGAGGAGGAGCTAAAATTTGGTTTCAGTCTTTGCCTAGAAATAGCATAGATTCTTGGGACAAGTGCAAAGATGCTTTTATCAGAAAATACTATCCACCTGCTAAAATTATCCAACTTAGAAGTAACATAATGAATTTTAAACAATTGGATAATGAACACGTTACCCAAGCTTGGGAACGTATGAAATCTCTTATCAAGAACTGCCCTACTCATGGTTTGACTACTTGGATGGTTATCCAAACTTTTTATGCAGGCTTGAACTTTACCTCGCGAAACTTGTTAGATTCGGCCGCGGGAGGAACTTTTATGTCAACTACACTTGGTGCTGCCACAAAGCTTCTCGATGAGATGATGACCAACTATTCCCAATGGCACACCGAACGCGCTCCAACAGGTAGGAAGGTAAACTCTGTCGAGGAGATTTCCTCCCTTAATGAAAAAAGTTGACTTGATCATGTCTCTACTTTCGAAGCAATCTACTGTTGATCCTTGTGATGTTCCTTTAAATTCTTTGATTGCTCAAGAACAAGTAGATGTGAACTTTATCTCTAGAAACAATTTTAACAACAATGCTTATAGGAGTAATTTTGGTAGCAATCCTAGACCGTTCCCCTCTAACTCTTATGGGAACAACAATGCTTATCCTAGCACCAAGAACTCCACTACTGAACTAGAGATTATGCTTAAGGATTTTATCACTACCCAAAAAGCCTTTAATAAGAGTGTAGAAGAGAAACTACATAAACAAGATGATCTTTCTTTTAAGGTAGACCACTTAGCCAATGAGGTAAAATTGCTAAAAATTAAAACTTCTCCTCTTGAGGAGAGGGAAGTCACTCCTATAAATGCTATTCAAGTGCAAATTAATGAAAATATTAGGATGATGGCTAAACTTAAAGAAAGATGGGCTAGAGAAAGGGAGGAAGAAGAGAGAATTAAGAGCCTTCCTACCCACCACACTGTTGCTACTATCCAAGTTATTGAGGATGTTCACACTCTTAGCACCCAATGTACTCCTGGTCCCATTGGACCTATTAATGGTGATGCTATGACTATAGAAGCTACCAAACAAGTGAACCTTAAGAACACCACTACCACTTTACTTGATGCTCGTGACCTTGATTTTCATAATTGCACTCTTACCGAAGTTATTGATTTCCTTCACAAGATGTCTAGAGATCCCCGCACTAGCACGCTTAATCTTGCCTTCACAGAGCATATCACTAATGCTCTCATTAAAGCTAGGGAGGAGAAACTTAGAGTAGAAGCCTCCATACCTAGAAAGCTAGAGGATGGTTGGGATCCTATGATAAAAATTAAATTGAATGACTTCTCTTGTTATGCATTGTGTGATGTTGGTGCTAGTACCTCTGTTATGCCCAAAAGAATATATGATATGCTTAAATTGAAACCTTATGATTCTTGTTCTTTTGGTGTTCGTCTCGTTGATTCTTCCATAAAGAAACCTTTGGGGAGGATCGACGATGTTCTTATTGTTGTCAATGATAATTATGTTCCCGTTGATTTCACTATTATGGATATTGAATGTGATCCTTCATGTCCAATTATTTTGGGACGTCCCTTTTTACGCACCGTTGGTGCTATCATTGACATGAAAGAGGGTAATATAAAATTTCAGTTTACTCTCAAGAAAGGGATGGAACACTTCCCTCGAAAGAAGATCAAGTTACCTTTTGAGTCCGTTGTACGGGCTAGTTATTCTTTTACTCTTGATAAAACTTGATGTATGCATTATGCCTAGCTTAAAGGCATAAAAGAAAGCGCTTTTGGGAGGCAGCCCACATGAATAAATTTTTTGCTTTTGTTGTGTCTTGATGTTGTTTACTGCTGTAGCATCATCATTGTATCTTTGCTTTTCATATTTGTACCAAGTATAGCCTCTGATTGCTAGAAAGTTCAAAAGTTGTGAGGTGCTGTCCAGGAAACAGATTCTGTCCTTGGATAGAAAAATTCGTATAAAATCACCAGATCATCTTTTTGGTCTGAATTTTTTGGACAGCGTTCTCTATATAATTGTCTTTCGTGCGTCTGTTCTGAGTTTTTTGATTTGAGTTGCAGAAGTATCCCGAACAGATCAATTACTACCTGTTGTTATGTTTTTCACAGATTCTGTCCTGTTTTGCCTTTCCTTCACTTTGCAAATCAAGAACTTGCTTTTTCTTTGCAAAAACCTTTTGGCAATCTTGAGAAACAGTAGAACTTCAAGAATATCTTTATTTCCAGCAAGGTATAATTATTTTATTAAGGGTACTAACCTCGCTAATCAGATTACAATGAGTTATGTATGAAGGGAGTTTTCAAGTGTGCGAGGGAAGATGATAAAAAGACAGGAGTGTCAAGCGCTCAAGCTTGGGGATGCCCCCGTGCACCCCCAAGAAATATTCAAGGAGACTCAAGCATCTAAGCTTGGGGATGCCCCCGTGCATCCCCTTCTCCATCAACATTATCAGTTCGTCTTTCGTTCCGCTATATTTTTATCACTTCATGTGTTATGTGCTATGCTTGGAGCGTCTTGCTTTTAGTTTTCTTTTTAGTTTTTCATAACGAGTCGGAACTCAGCATTCTTTATGTGGGAGAGAAACACGCTCCACTTCTACCTAGAACATAACATAGAATTTTCATGTCTATCTTTGCTGTGTGTGTGTTCTTTGTCTCTTAATAGCTACTATCATGCTCTGCTCTTAGTATTCATGCTTATCTTTTCAAAGAGCTTTTGTTTAGTTGGTTGATTGAACTCTCTTTAATTATCATACTCACCTTATTAAGAGAGTTTGCGTCCGTTGCATTGGTTAATATGTTTATGATAAAGATGCTACATGCATAATGGTGCTTAGTAGTTCAGGTTTTCTTATGGTTAATCTCAAATAGCTGGGGGGGGGGGGTTCCCAATGTGTTATTGGAGTACCAACTTGATTTGTTTGCCTATGATGAGGTATGGTTTAGTAATATCTTCCTTGGAGAATTTATTTTGATCGACTTGGCGTATGCTCACGCATATTTAAGACTGTAAAGAAAGTCTGTCAAGCCTTGATGATCTTTTATTTCTGAGTAGCGATATAACTTCCATGCCTGATTCAATATTGCTTTGTCGCTCTGCATGATTATGACCGTCATTGCTCTCTTAGTTGGTCGCTCCCAGTCTTTTTGCTAACCTCCACCTGTACTAAGCGAACTAACTTTGCAATATATAGCTCATGGGAAAGTAGCTTAAAAACTATTGTGGTAAAGAATATGTTGCTTATGTATCTTATTTCTTATAAGTTGCTTGCTGAGCGGTAACCATGTTTCTGGGGACGCCATCAACTGTCACACTTTTGTTGAATATCATGTGAGTTGCTATGCATGTTCGTCTTGTCTGAAGTAAGGGTGATATGCCGTGGGTTGAATGAATGTGCATATTGTTAGAGAAGAACATTGGGCCGCCAACCAAAGCCATGTATCATGGTGGAAGTTTTAGCTTGGACGTTAATCCTCAATCTCTTATGAGAACATGCTTATGCATTAAAGAGGAGTCCATCATCTATTTTCTATGTTGTCCCGGTATGGATGTCCTCAAGTTGAGATCTATCAAAAACGAGAAATCAAATGCGATTTATCTCCTTGGACCTTTGTACAGGTGGCATAGAGGTACCCCTTTGTGACACTTGGTTGAAACATATGTAATGCAATGATAACCCATGGAAATCCGAGCTAATTAGGACAAGGTGCGAGCACTATTGGTATTCGATGCATGAGGCTTGCAACTTATAGGATGTCTTATGCATGACACATATGAAGTACTACTACCGTTGACAAAATTGCTTCTATGTTTTCAAAATAAAAATCTCTAGCACTTCAAGCACCAACTACTGAGAGCATGATTGTCATTCTGAGTGTAATGTGCATTGTCCCAAAGTAGCATTATCTTTTGCATGAATGTGATATCGTTTATTCTGAAATGATTGTATCTAGTCATCACTTAAACCTTGAAGGTGCCCCTGCATTTATGTTTTGCATCACTAAAGGGGGCAAGCTAGATATCACTTTATCATATTTGCACATCATGTTCATCGCAAATCTTTTTGATGTTTCAGTTTCATGTTGTAAAACTTTCAGTCATTTGTGATTTTCTCATGAGGCAACTTAATTACTATAGATTCATTGTCTCAGTAAGCTTTTGTCATATGACTATGAATAAGTCCTATATGGTTAATAGCATGTCACCACAGAAATTATTCTTGTTATCATTTACTTACTCGAGGACGAGCATGAATTAAGCTTGGGGATGTTGATACGTCCAAAACGTATCTATAATTTCTGCTTGCTCCATGCCATTTTTGGGTGATATTGCTATGATATTCATACACTTCCATACACTTTTGATCATATTTGGACTAACTTACTAATCCAGTGCACCCCAGTGCTAGTTTCTGTTTTCAGCTGTTTTTGTATTTCAGTTTTTCACGTTACGAGAACTGCCAGGAAAAATCCAGAAAAATTATATAAAAAATCAGCGTTTCGGAAACAGCCCTGCGTCCGAAGGACAGCCGGGGGGGCCACCAGGGCTCCAGGCGCCCTGGCGGCGCCCCCCCCCTGGGCCGCGCCGGGGGGCGCCTGGGCCCCCCGAAGCTTCCCCGATGCCCCCCTTTGGCATATATTTAAAGCGTCCTCCGAAACCCTCAGAACAGGAACTCTTTTCGCGATCCCATCTTTGTTCCGCCGCCGCCGCCGCTTCCAAGATCGGGAGCACCAGGAGAACTCTTCCCGGCACCCTGCCGGAGGGGAGGATCACCACCGGGAGCTTCTCCACCACCATGGACGCCTCCCGGATGACTCGTGAGTAGTCTCCCTTGGACCATGAGTCCATGACCAGTAGCTATGTGATGTTCTCCTCCCGTTCTTGTGCTTCACTAATTAGTCCTCGTGAGCTGCCCTACATGATCGAGGCACATATGTAATCCTTATGCTGTTGCTATGTTGAGTTTGCTGGGATCCGATGGATTATGAGATTATGTTCAGATTGATATTGAGTAATATATTTGATTCACCTCTTTTATATTTATGTTCATAAGTAATTCTTGCATGTTCTCCGTTGTTATTTACTGCTTTGGCCGAGTAGTAGGTAGTGACTCCAAGAGGGAACGTTATGCTCGATTGTGGGTTCATGCCCCTCGATGACTAGCTTTAGTGACAGAAACATGAGTCTAGGGGATGTGTTGTTGCCACAAGGGGGAAAACAACGGTGCTTGTGCCCGCGGGTGCAATGATTGTTTACTTTACGCAAAGTTCTTTTAATGCAGTTGTCTGTTGCATTGAGTTTACACTATGGGTGGGACTCGCAACTTAATATCAGCGAGATGTTCTGGATAGATATCTCAAGTGGATGATTAGTAGTAGATATTGATGGATTTCAGTCTACTTACTTTGGCGTACCGTCCATGCTTTGAACCTCAACCTTTCTTGCAATGTAGTCAGCATTGGTTTGCGTACATTGGTTTGCGTTCGTGGTCCTGTCAATTGCCCAGCTGTAATTTGTTTACCTCACATAGCTGTTTTATCGTCTTTTGGGAGAGAGACATCACTAGTGAACATCATGAGACTCCGGTCCATATTACCATCATTGATCACATCCACTATTTACTTTTCGTTATTATTTACTATTGCAAAACACTATCTATCACTACTATCATTGCTTTTAATCCTTTGTGAACTACAAGGCCGGAGGGATTGACAACCTCTCTCTACTCGTTGGGAGCAAAGTTATTTGTATCTGTGTGCAGGTCCACGTTGATTGCTATTATCAGGCGCCGTAGCAGTTGACACCTACTTGTTGAACCTAGGAGTCTCTGGGGATTCGATCCTTGGCATCTTTGCTAAGGGAAAACACTTCCACAACACTGCATCTTACACCTTCCACTTGGGGTAACCAACGAGGGGTTCGAGGCCCATCACTTGGTGACTCCGTATATCGAGGAACGCATGGATATTGTACGCTCTAAGAATTCGGAGCAGTCTGACCCCTGGACTATACATACACACATAGAGACTTTCGGCGGTTGGTTTCAAACACATCTCATGAATGACACCACTGTTGGAGATGAGTTCTACTTGTTGGCCAAGTGACCATCCTCGACTATATTGACTTTTAAAGGGTACGAGATAAATGGAAATACATTTTACACGATCGCCCAAGATAAAAAGAGCATCAATCAAAATAGTGGTGTCCGCTTTGATGCAACAAACAAAAATAGGAAAAAAGACACATATTATGGTTACATAGAGGAGATATGGGAACTTGACTATGAACCTTCTTTTAAGATCCCTTTGTTTCGGTGCAAATGTGTCAATCTGGCAAGAGGCGAGTAAAGGTAGACACGTAGTACGGAATGACAACAATGGATCCAAATGTGTATGAAAATATTAAGAGGAAAGAAGACAAAAGAAATGTACCCATGATCCTTCCTTCTACAAGAGAGGGCAGGGAAGTGGTAGACATGACAACAAGAGCCAGCAGGTACATAGCCCACCCGTTGTTCTTAATAAGCGCCATTACGAGTACTTGAGTAGCTAGCTTTCTTGTTGTTTTGCTACTACCTCCGTGCTGGTTTATTGGTCCGCTTTCTAGTTTATGCTAAATTTTGACCAAAGATTTAACTGACAAAATGTTAGTGCATGTCTAGAAAGATTATATCGTCGCATTCGTATTTGAACATAGTTTTCAATGATATAATTTTTTATGACATTCATCAACATTTTATTAGCTAAACTTATGGTCAAAATTTGGCACAGATTACAATGTGAACCAATAAACCAGGACGAAGGCAGCACTATTCTTGTCAATATGTCGTCGCAGCTATGTCCCTATGCTAGTAGTGTTTATATAACTCCATGGGCATTGATTATTTTTTTTCTTTCTTTGTACGTTATTAACTCTGTCCTTAAATACTAGCATAGCACATATATACATCCAATAAATGTGATCTTTTAAACTCTATCCTTAAATAGCACACATGTCCATCCAATAAATATGATCTTTTATACTCCCTCCTTTCCGGTTTATAAGGCCCTGCTTGGATCCAAGGGACTAAAACTAATCTGACTAAAAATAGTCTCTTTAAGAGGCTAAAGTTCCAAGCACCCCTGACTAAAGAGGGGCTAAAACTAGTCTTGAGACTAAATTCTTTTAGTCAGGGGTACCCCTACTAAAATGTGAATTAGTCCTCTCTCTCCTCATTTAACTCCTCTCCTCTAACACATGCAAGTTCTGGATTTGAGGGTTTGGAGGATAATAAATGCTCATTAACTTGATTTTAGTCTCTTTAGTATTTGAATCCAAGCATGGGTGAGGCTAGCAAGTTTTAATCCCACTACTTTTAGTCATGGGACTAAAACGTATTCAAGCACCCTCTAAGAGCATGGTTAATAATACAGCCAACTGCTGGCTATAAGATGTTGCCATATCATCTATAGCCAACACATATAGTCACTCATACAATAAGGTTGGCTATAAGATTGGCTATAAGATTAGTACTTTTTCTTTTCTTCTCTCTATCTCTTTCCTCGCATTTATTGCATTTGCCTTGGAGCACGCATATAGCTAGGCTCTTGCATAAGAGCCCACCCCCCTTACTTTTTCATGTCTCTCTCCTCCACATAGGCATAATTGCCATGTAAGCAGGCTATAAGCCCACTATTGTATTTACTCTAAGGCTCAAATCACAAATCTCATCAACCAACGCATTTTGTGAGTGGAGGAATGTATCTCGTACTTTACAAAACTACCCCAATTAAACTCATGCATTAATTTGGATTAATTGTAGTGCATGCATGCTTGGCCACTAGATGAGTAGGAACGTGACATGCATTGGTGTGTTCCTCTTTAATTCTTGCATGCAAAGATTTAATGCGCATTGGAAACTAAAAATGAGATGGAGATGAGCCCTCTAAATTGGAAAAACAAAAAAAGGTGAAATAAGCCTTGTAAACCGGAAAGAAGGGAGTACTCCATGGGCACTGATTATTTTTTCTTTCTTTGGACGTTACTAACTCTATCCTTAAGTACTAGCACACATATCCATCCAATAAATGGTGACCATTTTTGTGTTCCCATTAATTGTTTCCTTTATCACATCCCCTTTTCTATCTTTTGTTTGCTCTCTTCTCTTGCGATGGAAGGAAAGCATTGAGTTTTATTCCTGTATATAGCGGTAACGTGGTTACAATGGACTAGCAATAGCCTTGAGATAAACTCAGGTGAGTGATGTAACAAACACATGGTTCGTCTCTCGGCTCTACCACAATTGTTTAAGGAGACGACAACCCTAATTTGCTCAATATAATTTCCGGATGATAAACTCACGGCCTTCCAAAGTAACTTCAATTCCATTCATAAGATGTCCATAGCAGGAATCAAGAGTGTGATCAACCATACTAGCATACAATGCAACCGAGCAATTAGATTGGATATACCGAGGATATCATATATTCTGCTCAAAAAAAATATTAAAAAAAGAGAAGGCATTGTCCTCGATGCTCTCGTGGCTTTTGGTCTCTTCTTTCTTCTTTTCTTCTGGTGCGGGTCTGCGCCGACGCCGGCCGGATTCCGTTCCGCGTTTGAACTCAGCACGAGAAAGGGGGAGCGAGAGCGAGTTGGTTCAGACTCCACTGCCGCTACGCACGCACCGAGTCAGTTTAGTTGTTGGTTATACATCCCCCACGCACCGCGTCCACGGCGCACCCTCCTTCTGCCAGCGGGCCCGGAGCCATCTCCCACCCGCCCCGGTCCACCGTGGACCGTGCGCCAGGACGAGTCAGAGTCAGGTCCTCCCCCACTCCACCCCACGCACCGCGTCCACGGCGCACCCTCCCGCTGCCAGCGGGCCCCACGCCTATCTCCCACCCGCGCCGGTCCACCGTGGACCGTGCGGCAGGACGAGTCAGAGTCAGGTCCTCCCCCACTCCACCCTGCGCGCCTCGAACAAGCAAGCAGCCGGCCCCACTCCCCGCCAGCCAGCCGCGTGCGCTCCCCAAGCCTCCGTCCACCCCGCGCCTCCCACGCCACGCCAGCCGACGCGTGGTCCCGCCTCGTTCCTGGACCCACGTACACGTGACACCGCGGAAATTAGAAGGGTCGCGAGGGAAAGGAGGTGGAGATAGGAAAAGGCGCAAAGAAAGAAAGAAGGAAGGAAAGAATAAATAAAAAGCCGCGCTACCGAACAAGAAAAGGCGCCGCGCTGCGGGGGAAAACGAAAAGAAAAGAAATTCGTCCTCGGCTTCTTTTGTCTTCTCCTCCTCCGTTGCTGCGCAGTTGGCTGTTGGCTCCCTTGCTTGCTGCTGCAGTGCTGGTGGAGCTCGGATCGGGGAGAAGGTGGGAGGCAGGGGGTGGCAGATCCGGCGGGGCGTGGCTTGCCAGAAAGAAGGTTGGTGAGAGGTTGGTGGAGGGGAAGGAAGGGGGATGGAGCGCAAGGCGGTGGTGGTGTGCGCGCTCGTCGGCTTCCTCGGCGTCCTCTCCGCCGCGCTCGGCTTCGCCGCCGAGGGCACCCGCGTCAAGGTATGTAAAAACCGTCCCGCCCCCTTCCCCGTCCGTCACTTCCCACCACCACCCGCCGCTTCGAAACCGCCCCCCTTTTGCTTTGCTTTGCGTTGCTTGCTGCTGCGGTTACCCGTTGCTAGATCTCGTCCCCCCCGCCACCGACGAACAACAAACGCCGGTACAGGGCCGGAGTAGCCACTAGTTGCTGCTGTGGTGATGTTACTAGTATCGATCTCGGAGCTTGGGGATCGATCCATCCTCTTGCCGTGCATTAGCGCATTGGGGATTTTCTTATTCACCCAGCAGCGGTAGTAGGTGTGGCCGCTTCTCCGCGCAGCCTTGTTCAACCAAACTGTGCCACTTGTTCAACCAAGCAGCCTTGTTCAACCAAACTGATTTGCCCTGAACCCCAAGATCATTTGCGAGGCACAGTGCAGTGGGGTGGAATGGATGCTTGGGACTAGATTGGTTGGCCCAGTCCCTCTCTCCTAACTGAAACAGTATGACTTGGCCGGCATTTGTTCAAGCTGCTTCCTTTCCATGTACTCCCTCCATTCGGAATTACTTGTCTCGGAAATGGATGTATCTAGAACTAAAATACATCTAGATACATTCATTTCTCCGACAAGTAATTCCGAACGGAGGGAGTAGCTCACTTGCTGCGCCTGCTAGAATGTGTAGTATGTATGTATGCTGCGTGCGGCGGGGCGTATGCGGCATTCATGGCAGTCTATTCTGTCGTCATCAATAAGTTCTTGTTATGTGTATCCCTTGACTGTACTAGATTGTTTGATTGGGCGATCCCTCGTAGCCAAAATAGTATGATTGGCTGATTCGGTAAGGGTTTGTCCAACTTGTCGCTTTCCATGGAGCTCACCCACAAATGCACAATGCGGTGGAATCTGTCTTGTACGCTATGTATGCTACTACGTGCGGCGCTGCGTAAACGACATTCATGGCAATCTATCTATTTTGTCGGGTTCGATAAGTTCTTGATGATATCTATATATCCCTTGAGTGTACTAGTTGGGAATCTGTTTATCCCTTTATGTTATGGATGCAGCGGTGCGTAAACGCATTTCATGGCAATCTATCTATTTTGTCGGGTTCGATAAGTTCTTGATGATATGTATATATCCCTTGAGTGTACTAGTTGGCAATCTGTTTATCCATTTATACTATGTATATGCATATTGGGACTGCAGATAGTGATATGATGGGCTGTCACAAGGTGTGGCTGTTTTCCCCAATTATAGTATTACATTGTGATCTCTTTGCTTGGTACATTTGAATCTGTTATCTTTCACTTTTATTCTTTTAATGAGGTAAATAGGGAAGCATGAGTACAAATCACTTGCTCTAGGTGTAAATTTGGTCAATACTTAAAACACACAAGTCCTACTGCTTATGCTCACATCACAGATTTATGCCCGTTCGAGGCTTGAGCACGTTTCTATGTAGCCAGGTCTATCACATAGAAATGTAGGATGCCCTGTATTATAAATATCAAGGAAGCCAATTTGCCCTGTTCCTGTGAGGGATATGCACAATAACACTCTCTTGTTTTCAAGTTACTTTATGAAACAAGAATTTGTACCAGCAAACAATGAGCAGTGAGCACACTTGGCACTAAGACTCAACTGATTCAGTGTGGGTGATCTTGGGAGAGTTTATTGAAGCAAACCGATCTTGGCACTAAGACACAATGAGTATTATTGAAGCAACACCTTACTACTATGCCCAGGTATTAATGCACTGCTTGATTATGCAGGTTTCGGATGTGCAAACCGATTCTCCAGGTGAATGCATATACCCAAGAAGCCCGGCGTTAGGCCTTGGGTTGATGTCTGCCGTCGCCCTTATGGTCGCTCAGGCTATTATCAATACAGTTGCTGGTTGCATCTGTTGTAAGAGGCATCCAGTTCCCTCAGACACTAACTGGAGTGTGGCTCTGATCTCATTCATCGTATCTTGGTAATATTCTGCCCGACAGGTTTACCTTCTGTTTTGTTCCTCCCTCCCATATATTGAAGAATTCAACGTAACTTTGAAGTTCAGCTTAACCATTTTAGAAATTCTGAACACTGTTATATTATGTTGGACCACACTAAGCCTTACATATTGTTGAAACGGTGTTAAAATAACAAGGGACCCTAAATATGCACAACGTGTTGGACATCAGTTCCTTCTTGCCAGCCTAGTTGCTCTGTTCATGTTGATCATCATCATGAGTTCTTGAGTGTCATTTTTCTATTCCTTTATCTCATTCATATTAGGAATACATTCATTAGAAATATTCCACATGTTAGATGCGTAGATCAGCACCCTTTTATGAAAACCGGTACATTAACTTAAGAGTTTGCACATTGCTGTCAGGCTGATGTTTGTTGAACTTTGGGAAGGATCACGCATGGATGGTCCATATGATCTCTCTATATGGAAATGGCCTTTTAGATAGATATCACACACAAGTAACAATGTGGGCCATTCTGCTTTTTCCTCTAAACACACTCTTTTTTTGGATTATGTACTTTTCTAAAGTGGAGCTACCGACCTAAATCACAATAACTTAGTTTCCAATCAGAAGTTGCTTGCCACACATACCATGTGGTCCTCTAAACACACTATTCTGCCTGTTCCTTTGAGCATTTTGTTGTCCTATTGATGCTTGCGAGTTGTCACATATTCTTATGTACTAGCATTCACCTCTGCAATTGTGGTGCTTAAATGGAACAGCTTGAATACTACATTTCATCAGTGTGCAAACTCCTTGTTGATACTTATGAGGACTCGATCAACTATTTATCATGACATAATCCTGGGGATTGTGGCATTCTGCAGGGTCACTTTCATAATCGCCTTCCTTCTCCTGCTGACCGGAGCCGCACTGAACGACCAGAGGGGCCAGGAGAACATGTACTTCGGCAGCTTCTGCTACGTGGTCAAGCCGGGGGTCTTCTCCGGAGGGGCGGTGCTCTCCCTCGCGAGCGTGGCCCTGGCCATAGTCTACTACGTCGCCCTGACGTCGTCGAAAGCCCCGCCGAGCTGGGGCCTGCAGCAGAACCAGGGCATCTCCATGGGCCAGCCCGTGATCCCGCAGCAGAGCAGCGAGCCGGTGTTCGTCCATGAGGACACCTACAACCGGCAGCAGTTCCCATGAGTGATCGCGGCCGTTCCTAAGCATCATCATCCGTTTCGAGGGGGTACTTGCAACCGGCAGAAGTTCCCGTGATCTTATCTCGCAGTCGTACCTAAGCTTAGCCCGTATGAACGCTGTGTTGGCGAGTTTGGTTTGTATAGCCCTGCAGGTTAGAACAATAGCAGCAGTTTGGTTACCGTTGTTAGCTAGGTTCGGTCTTGTCTTTTTTCCTTGTTTGAGATGAGATTTGAGAAGGGTGGCGGCAATGCCTGTTTCATCAGTATGGATGTTTGAACTTTAAATGAACTGGGTAATGTTGAGGTTGATGGTGTCTTGCTTGTCTGCAAGCCGTTACAAGGTGTACGCGATGGATGGGATCATCTGTCGTGTACAAATGATGTAGCAGTGAAACTGGATTTAACTGAATGATCGGTGATCAGCACGTCGTGGCGACGGTGGCTTCGACGACGATGACGGTGATTCGACAAGGTGATGGTAGATTCAGTTAGTTTGCAGGTCGGGTGAGTAACCAACGGCAACAGCGGCAGATCACATTGGACGGCGGCAATGAGGAGAGCACGAGAGGTTGGTGAGCAAAGCAAACAAATGAAGCATGAGGGTGGCGTGCACCCTAAAAACACGGACATGCCGAACCACTTGCACAACAGACTGATGTGAAGAGATCTTGAGATTCTTGTTAACTCCCAGGCCTCCCATTCTTTTGGCCTGCGAATCAGATCCCACTTGACCATGTGATGTTTGTTTTTTGGTGCTTCCATATTGCTAGAAGAGTCTTCTCATAATTTTATTCATTTTCTTCAAGGCTGTGTCATGTAGCAAAAACATGGGCATGTGAATGATACACACACTACTAAGATACGCGAGGGCTACGAGGCGTAAAATCTCAAAATGATATGCCGGCTCAATCTCTCGGAGGTGTTCACAGAGGCAGGGCTATACATGAGCCCTTGCGTCTGTGCCGTGTTAAAAATAAAAGGTGTCGAGGATGCCAGTTTGACATGTTCTTGTTAATGGTGTTACACAGTCAAACTCTAATGTCTTGAAGCAGCACCGTACTAAGATGCGCTGTAGCACTTTTAGTGCGCTGGGACCAACACTGTTTCATCAGACGCTCAAAAACGCACGCCCAAAAAAGCATGCAGTGCAAATTGTGAAGCGCGCCCAATTCGGAGCCCAAAATATGGTGCGCGCGATGGCGTTTTTCAAGGACTCATGCTCTTGCTCAAGGTTGAGCTTTTCAAAGCGTAACTTCTCATGAGTCTTTAAAAATTCTCGATGATCTTCCAAGGTAGTTTCATGAGCTAACTTAAGAGTGTTTAGTTCTTTAGTTAGACACTCAATCTTTTCCTTATCATTGTCATTCGTTTTATCCTGATTAGCATGGTTAATAGCAATTTCATCATAGTTTTCATCAAAAGTTTCATCACTATTGCTGCCAACAAGTAAATCATCATCTCCTAGCGAGTCATCTTCATCACTATTGAAATCAAGATACTCGGGGTGTGATACATTAGGACCTTTAGCCATGAAACATCTTCCAATTCCTTCATTTGATGAGTCAAATATGTCGTAGGAGTTGGTTGACACAAGAGCAATTCCGGCAACACATTCATCTTGAGTATCTTCGAAGTCCGAGTAGAAGCTTCTCTTGGAGTGGTTATCGGAGTCGGAACCGGATGCCCATTCACCAACATGAGCTTGATGTCTTCGTCTTGTATAGCTCCTTGATGATTTATCATTCCTTTCCGAATCTTTGCTTCTCCGAGAAGGTCTTCGTTCATAACGATCATCTCTACTCCTTCTCTTTCTTGGTGGTGAATCTTCTCTTCTACTTCTCCTTTTAGGTAAGTCTTCTCTTCTCTTGTGGGGAGCCGTACACTCGTTGGAGTAGTGTCCGGGTCTTCCACAATTGTAGCAATTCCGATCACGACTTGAAGATCTCTTATCATTGTAGGACCTTGACTTGGAACTTCTCTCTTTGCTTCTACTCTTGTAGAACTTGTTGAAGTTCTTCACCATTAAGCTCAATTCTTCATTGAAGTCTTGTTTCTCACTTGATGATGTAGGAGCGTCACATGAAGCTTTGTAAGCACCACTAGACTTGTTGTGAAGCTCTTCTTTATCTTTGAGTGACATCTCATGAGCAACAATTCTTCCAATGACTTCCGTTGGCTTGAGATCTTTGTAATTTGGCATCATTTGGATCAATGTACACACAGTATCGTATTTTCCATCCAAGGCTCTTAGGATCTTCTTGATGATGAATATGTCGGTCATCTCTTCACTTCCTAAGCCGGCAATCTCATTTGTGATGAGAGCAAGCTGACGAGGTTACAGACCTAGGGTAGGGTCACAGGCCCGACCAAGGAACCCCACCCAAGGTCACTACCCTAGAAGATCAAAAGACAAAACTTATGATGACAAAGACAGTCGACCGAGACAGCCCAAGAGGACATCCCACTCGACTGGACATCACCTACAAGACGACTCAACTCCACTCGACCAATCCAAGGCACTCGACCCCCGAAGGTCAAGGGTCCCTTAGGACAATAACGGTCTGATATTTACTCGTCGTAGTGAATGCCTTAATTACTCTGTACTGTAGGCGTTATCAGTAACGCCTGCCTTAATATACATTGAACCCTTGGTAACGTGGAGCATGGCTGGGGTCCTGGCGCACTATATAAGCCACCCCCTCCTCCAGTACAAGGGTTCGCATCCTTGTAACTCACATATACACATACCAGTCGACCGCCTCCGGGCACCGAGACGTAGGGCTGTTACTTCCTCCGAGAAGGGCCTGAACTCGTAAAACACCTTGTGTACAACTCCACCATAGCTAGGGCCTTGCCTCCCCATTCGTACCCCCTACTCGTACTGTCAGACTTAGAACCACGACAGTTGGCGCCCACCGTGGGGCAAGGCATCTTAGCGACATCTGGTGAGGTTGCAACTCCTTCTCCGACCTCCTTCATCATGGTGTCAGGCGGTGGTTTAGCGTTGGGCCGCGAGATCGGGCTCAGCGCGCTCGTTTTCTTCGCCGACGACTCCGCGTGGCTCCAGGAGGCCCCTCTTGACGTCGAGGCTCTGCCCACCCGAGGGGCTGCGCACTTCCACGCCAGCGCCTGCGGCGTCCTCCTTCGGCAGCCGTCGACTCAATATTCATCGATCCCTACATCGTCCCCCATTCCCGCCGGCCGCCGCCGCAGGCGATCCGGTCGCTCGCGGCTCCAGCGGTGGGTGAAACACGCGGTGGCCCGTCAAACAGCCACCCCACAGGTCGCGGCCATCGAGCCCGACGGTTACCTCTACGGGCCGGCCGATCAGTCGACTGAGCTCGTAGATTCTGTTTCCGAGTGCGGGAGCAGCGATCCCGCAGCAGAAATCCTCATGGTCGACTCGCGCCGCAGTCCGCCGGGTTTTCCTCGCGGTGGAGACGGCGGCAGCGGCGGCGGCCGGTCACACGACAACGACGGTTACATTCCTCAACCCCTCACCTCCGAGCAAAGGGCTGAGCTTTGTCGCCGCAACGAAGATGCACTCTTCACTCCCATCGTGGGGGATTCTCCGGAGGCTCTGGCCCTCGAAGCCACACGCTTAGCCACCGTGGCCGAGCGCGCGCGCTTGGAAAATATCCAGCGCGCACTCGACGAACATGTTGGGGATCGTAGCAGAAAATCAAAAATTTTCCCTACGCATCACCAAGATCTATCTATGGAGTAATCTAGCAACGAGAGGAAGGTGAGTGCATCTACATACCCTTGTAGATCGCGATGCGGAAGCGTTGCAAGAATGCGGATGAAGTAGTCGTACTCGCTGCGATTCAGATCGCGGTTGATTCCGATCTAAGCGCCGAACAACGGCGCCTCCGCGTTCAACACACGTGCAGCCCGGTGACGTCTCCCACGCCTTGATCCAGCAAGGAGAGAGGGAGAGGTTGGGGAAGACTCCATCCAACAGCAGCACGACGGCGTGGTGGTGGTGGAGGAGCGCGGGACTCCAGCAGGGCTTCGCCAAGCACTACAAGAGACGAGGAGGGAGAGAGGTAGGGCTGCGCCATGCGACAGAGGTCAAAACGTGTTATGGGCAGCCCCAAACCTCACATATATATAGGGGAAAGGGGGGGCTGCGCCCCCTTTAGGGTTTCCCACCCCTAGGGGTGCGGCCAGCCCTAGATCCCATCTAGGGGGGCGGCCAAGGGGGAGAGAGGGGGAGGCGCACCACTATGTGGGCCTTAGGCCCATCTGAGCCTAGGGTTTCTCCCCTCTTCCTTCTCTCTTTGCCTTGGGCCTGGTTAGGGGGGCGCACCAGCCCACCTGGGGCTGGTCCCCTCCCACACTTGGCCCACGCAGCCTTCTGGGGCCGGTGGCCCCACCCGATGGACCCCCGGGACCCTCCCGATGGTCCCGGTACGCTACCGATAGCGCCCGAAACTTTTCCGGTGACCAAAACGGGACTTCCCATATATGAATCTTTACCTCCGGACCATTCCGGGACTCCTCGTGACGTCCGGGATCTCATCCGGGACTCTGAACAACATTCGTTAACCGCATACATACTTTCCCTATAACCCTAGCGTCATCGAACCTTAAGTGTGTAGACCCTACGGGTTCGGGAACCATGTAGACATGACCGAGACAACTCTCCGGCCAATAACCAACAGCGGGATCTGGATACCCATGTTGGCTCCCACATGTTCCACGATGATCTCATCGGATGAACCACGATGTCAAGGATTCAATCAATCCCGTATACGATTCCCTTTGTCGATCGGTATAGCACTTGCCCGAGATTCGATCGTCGGTATACCGATACCTTGCTCAATCTCGTTACCGGCAAGTCTCTTTACTCGTTCCGTAACACATCATCCCGTGATCAACTCCTTGATCACATATTGTGCACATTATGATGATGTCCTACCGAGTGGGCCCAGAGATACCTCTCCGTCATACGGAGTGACAAATCCCAGTCTCGATTCGTGCCAACCCAACAGACACTTTCAGAGATACCTGTAGTGCACCTTTATAGCCACCCAGTTACGTTGTGACGTTTGGTACACCCAAAGCATTCCTACGGTATCCGGGAGTTGCACAATCTCATGGTCTAAGGAAAAGATACTTGACATATAGAAAAGCTATAGCATACGAACTATACGATCTGTGCTAGGCTTAGGATTGGGTCTTGTCCATCACATCATTCTCCTAATGATGTGATCCCGTTATCAACGACATCCAATGTCCATGGTCAGGAAACCGTAACCATCTATTGATCAACGAGCTAGTCATCTAGAGGCTTACTAGGGACATGGTGTTTGTCTATGTATCCACACATGTATCTGAGTTTCCTATCAATACAATTCTAGCATGGATAATAAACAATTATCATGAACAAGGAAATATAATAATAACCAATTTATTATTGCCTCTAGGGCATATTTCCAACAGTCTCCCACTTGCACTAGAGTCAATAATCTAGTTCACATCGCCATGTGATTAACACTCATAGGTCACATCGCCATGTGACTAACATCCAAAGAGTTCACTAGAGTCAGTAATCTAGTTCACATCAATATGTGATTAACACTCAATGAGTTCTGGGTTTGATCATGTTATGCTTGTGAGAGAGGTTGTAGTCAACGGGTCTGCAACATTCAGATCCCTATGTACTTCGCAAAATTTTGTGTCATATCGTAGATGCTGCTACCACGTTCCACTTGGAGCTATTCCAAACTGTTGCTCCATTATACGTATCCGGTATCTCTACCCCGAGTTATCCGGATAGGTGTAAAGCTTGTATCGACGTGACTCTTTACGTCGAACTCTTTATCACCTCCATAACCGAGAAACATTTCCTTATTCCTCTAAGGATAATTTTGACCACTATCTAGTGATCCACTCCTGGATCACCTTTGTACCCTCTTGCCAGACATGTGGCAAGGCACACATCAGGTGTGGTACTCATCATGGCATACCGTATAGAGCCTATGACAAAAGCATAGGGGACGACCTTCGTCCTTCCTCTTCCTTCTGCCGTGGTCAAGTTTTGAGTCTTACTCAACTTCACACCTTATAACTCAGGTAAGAATTCCTTCTTTAACTGGCCTATTTTGAACTCCTTCAAAATCATGTCAAAGGTGTGTGTTCCTTTTGAAAGTATCATCAGGCGTCTTGATCTATCTCTATAGATCTTGATGCCCAATTATGTAAGCAGCTTTATCCAGGTCTTCCTTTGAAAAACTCCTTTCAAACAACCCTTTACGCTTTCCAGAAATTCAACATCATTTCGGATCAACCATATGTCATTCACATATACTTATCAGAAATGTTGTAGTGCTCCCACTCACTTTATTGCAAATACAAGTTTCTAACAAACTTTGTATACCCAAAAACTTTGATCACTCCATCAAAGTGTATATTCCGACTCCGAGATGCTTGCTCTAGTCCATGGAAGGATCGCTGGAGCTAGCATACCTTTTAGCATCCTTAGGATTGACAAAACCTTTCTGATTGCATCACATACAACCTTTCCTTAATAAAACTGGTAAGGAAACTTGTTTTGTCATCCATCTGCCAGATTTCATAAATGCAGCTAATGCTAACATGATTCCGACGGACTTAAGCATCGCTACGGGTGAGAAAATCTCATCGTAGTCAACTCCTTGAACTTGTGGAAAACTCTTCGCCACAAGTCGAGCTTCATAGACGGTGACATTACCGTCCACGTCCGTCTTCTTTTTAAAGATCCATTTATCTCAATGGCTTGCCAATCATCAGGCAAGTCCACCAAAGTCCATACTTTGTTTTGATACATGGATCCTATCTCGGATTTCTCGGTTTCTAACCATTTGTCGGAATATGGGCCCACCATCGCTTCTCCATAGTTCGTAGGTTCATCGTTGTCCAAAAACATGACCTCTAAGACAGGATCACCGTACCACTCAGGAGTAGTACATATCCTTGTCGACCTACGAGGTTCGATAGCAACTTGATCTGGAGCTTCATGATCACTATCATTAGTTTCCTCTTCAACAGTCGTAGGTTCCACAGAAACATCTTTCTGTGTTGCACTACTCTCCGGTTGAAGTGAGGGTTCGACAACCTCATCAAGTTCTATCTTCCTCCCACTCAATTCTTTCGAGAGAAACTCCTTCTCGAGAAAGGACCCGTTCTTAGGGACAAACATTTTTGCCCTTGGATCTGAGATAGGAGGTATACCCAACTGTTACCTTTGGGTATCCTATGAAGATGTATTTGTCCGCTTTGGGTTCGAGCTTTTCCCGGCTGAAGCCATAAGCCTCGCAGCCCCAAACATTGAGAAACGACAACTACGGTTTCTTGCCAAACCATACGACGTCGTCTCAACGGACTTAGATGGTGCCCTATCTAAAGTGAATGCAGCTGTCTCTAATGCATAACCTCAAAATAACAGCGGTAGATCGGTAAGATACATCATAGATCGCACCATATCTCATAAGGTTCGATTACGATGTCCGGACACACCATTACGCTGTGGTGTTCCAGGGGGCTTCAACTGCGAAACAATTCCACAATGTCTTAAGTGATTGCCAAACTCATAATTCAGAAAATATCCCCTTGATCAGATCGTAGGAACATGATCTTCTTGTTATGATGATTCTTAATCTTCACTCTGAAATTGTTTGAACCTTTCAAACGTTTCAGACTTTTGCTTCATTAAGTAAATATACCATATCTACTCAAATCGTCAGTGAAGATGAGAAAATAACGATATCCACCACACGCCTTAATTCTCATTGGATCACATACATCAGCATGTATGATGTCCAACAAGTCACTTGCCCGTTTCATTGTACCTGAACACGGGATCTTAGTCATCCTGCCCAAGAGGCATGGCTCGCATGTGTCAAGCGATTCAAAATCAAGTGACTCCAAACATCCATCAGTATGGAGTTTCTTCATGCATTTTATGCCAAAATGACCTAAGCGGCAGTGCCACAAGAAAGTGGTACTATCATCATTAACTCTACATCTTTTTGGCATTAATATTATCATCATGTGTATTACTATGATCGAGATTCAACGAACCATTGGGTGCATGACCATAAAGGTATTATTCATGTAAACAGAATAACCATTATTCTCTGACTTAAATGAATAACCGTATTGCAATGAACATGATCTAATCATATTCATGCTCAACGTAGACACCCGATAACATTTATCTAGGTTCAACACTAATCTCGAAAATAGAGGGAGTGTGCGATGGTGATCTTATCAACCTTGGAAACACTTCCAATACACATCGTCACCTCGCCCTTAGCTAGTCTCCGTTCAATCCGTAGCTTTTGCTTCAAGTCACTAATAATAGCAACTGAACCGGTATCCAATACCCAGGTGCTACAAGGAGTACTAGTAAGGTACACATCAATAACAATATACTTTGTTGAAGTTTCCAGCTATCATATCTACCATGTATTTGGGGTGGTTCCGCTACCATGTGACCGTTCCCCTTACAATAGAAGCACTTAGTCTCGAGGTTTGGGTTCAACCATGGGTTCCTTCATCAGAGCGACAACAGGTTTGCCATTCATGAAGTTTCCCTTCTAGCCCTTACCCCTTTTGAAACCAGTGGTCTTGTTAAACCATCAACGCTTGATGCTCCTTCTTGATTTCTACTTTTGCGGTACTAAGAACCGCTAACAGCACCGGGATCATCTCCATCCTTTGCATGTCATAGTTCATCACGAAGTTCTAGTAGCTTGGTGATAGTGTCTAGAGAATTCCGTCAACCACTATCTCATCTGGAAGATTAACTCCCACTTGGTTCAAGTGATTTTAGCACCCAGACATTCTGAGCACACGTTCACTAGTTGAGCTATTCTCCTCCATCTTTTTGGCAAAGGAACTTGTCAGAGGTATCATACCTCTCAACACGGGCATGAGCCTGAAATCCAAATTTCAGCTCTTAGAACATCTCATATGTTCCATGGCGTTTCAAAACGTCATTGGAATCCCGATTCTAAGCCGTAAAGTATGGTGCACTAAACTATCAAGTAGTCATCAGGACGTGTCTCTCAGGTGTTCACAGCATCCACAGACAACGTTGTAGGGGTTTGCACATCGAGCGGTGCATCAAAGACGTAAGCTTTCTGTGCAGCAGTGAGGACACTCCTCGGACTACGGACCCAGTCCGCATCCTTGCTTACAATATCTTTCAACTTAGTCTTTCTCTAGGATCGTATTAAACAGGGAGCTACAACGCAGTTATTGGTCTACAACATAATTTGCGAAGACAACTTAGACTATTGTTCATGACAATGAAGTTCATCTAATGAACTCCCACTCAGATAGACATCTCTCTAGTCATCTAAGTGATACATGATCCGAATCGACTAGGCCGTGTCCGATCATCACGTGAGACGGACTAGTCATCAACGGTGAACATCTTCATGTTGATCGTATCTTCTATACGACTCATGTTCGACCTTTCGGTCTTCCGTGTTCCGAGGCCATGTCTGTACATGCTAGGCTCGTCAAGTCAACCCTAAGTGTATTGCGTGTGTAAATCTGGCTTACACCCGTTGTATGCGAACGTTAGAACCTATCACACCCGATCATCACGTGGTGCTTCGGAACAACGAACCTTAGCAACGGTGCACAGTTAGGGGAAACACAATTCTTGAAATTTTAGTGAGAGATCATCTTATTCACTACCGTCGTTCTAAGCAAATAAGATGAAAAACATGATAAACATCACATGCAATCAAATAGTGACATGATATGTCCAATATCATTTTGCTCCTTTTGATCTTCATCTTCGGGGCTCCATGATCATCATTGTCACCGGCATGACACCATGATCTCCATCATCATGATCTCCATGAAGTCGTCTCGCCAAACATTACTTCTACTACTATGGCTAACGTTTAGCAATAAAGTAAAGTAATTACATGGCGTTATTCAGTGACACGCAGGTCATACAATAAATAAGACAACTCCTATGGCTCCTGCCGGTTGTCATTCTCATCGACATGCAAGTCGTGATTCCTATTACAAGAACATGATCAATCTCATACATCACATATATATCATTCATCACATCCTTTTGGCCATATCACATCACACGGCACATGCTGCAAGAACAAGTTAGACGTCCTCTAATTGTTGTTGCAAGTTTTTTACGTGGCTGCTATAGGTTTCTAGCAAGAACGTTTCTTACCTACGCCAAAACCACAACGTGATATGCCAATTTCTATTTACCCTTCATAAGGACCCTTTTCATCGAATCCGATCCGACTAAAGTGGGAGAGACAGACACCCGCTAGCCACCTTATGCAACTAGTGCATGTCAGTCGGTGGAACCTGTCTCACGTAAGAGTACGTGTAAGGTCGGTCCGGGCCGCTTCATCCCACGATGCCGCCGAATCAAGATAAGACTAGTAACGGCAAGTAAATTGACATGATCTACGCCCACAACTACTTTGTGTTCTACTCGTGCAAGATACTACGCATAGACCTAGCTCATGATGCCACTGTTGGGGATCGTAGCAGAAAATCAAAATTTTTCCCTACGCATCACCAAGATCTATCTATGGAGTAATCTAGCAACGAGAGGAAGGTGAGTGCATCTACATACCCTTGTAGATCGCGATGCGGAAGCGTTGCAAGAATGCGGATGAAGTAGTCGTACTCGCTGCGATTCAGATCGCGGTTGATTCCGATCTAAGCGCCGAACAACGGCGCCTCCGCGTTCAACACACGTGCAGCCCGGTGACGTCTCCCACGCCTTGATCCAGCAAGGAGAGAGGGAGAGGTTGGGGAAGACTCCATCCAACAGCAGCACGACGGCGTGGTGGTGGTGGAGGAGCGCGGGACTCCAGCAGGGCTTCGCCAAGCACTACAAGAGACGAGGAGGGAGAGAGGTAGGGCTGCGCCATGCGACAGAGGTCAAAACGTGTTATGGGCAGCCCCAAACCTCACATATATATAGGGGAAAGGGGGGGCTGCGCCCCCTTTAGGGTTTCCCACCCCTAGGGGTGCGGCCAGCCCTAGATCCCATCTAGGGGGGCGGCCAAGGGGGAGAGAGGGGGAGGCGCACCACTATGTGGGCCTTAGGCCCATCTGAGCCTAGGGTTTCTCCCCTCTTCCTTCTCTCTTTGCCTTGGGCCTGGTTAGGGGGGCGCACCAGCCCACCTGGGGCTGGTCCCCTCCCACACTTGGCCCACGCAGCCTTCTGGGGCCGGTGGCCCCACCCGGTGGACCCCCGGGACCCTCCCGGTGGTCCCGGTACGCTACCGATAGCGCCCGAAACTTTTCCGGTGACCAAAACGGGACTTCCCATATATGAATCTTTGCCTCCGGACCATTCCGGGACTCCTCGTGACGTCCGGGATCTCATCCGGGACTCCGAACAACATTCGTTAACCGCGTACATACTTTCCCTATAACCCTAGCGTCATCGAACCTTAAGTGTGTAGACCCTACGGGTTCGGGAACCATGTAGACATGACCGAGACAACTCTCCGGCCAATAACCAACAGCGGGATCTGGATACCCATGTTGGCTCCCACATGTTCCACGATGATCTCATCGGATGAACCACGATGTCAAGGATTCAATCAATCCCGTATACGATTCCCTTTGTCGATCGGTATAGCACTTGCCCGAGATTCGATCGTCGGTATACCGATACCTTGCTCAATCTCGTTACCGGCAAGTCTCTTTACTCGTTCCGTAACACATCATCCCGTGATCAACTCCTTGATCACATATTGTGCACATTATGATGATGTCCTACCGAGTGGGCCCAGAGATACCTCTCCGTCATACGGAGTGACAAATCCCAGTCTCGATTCGTGCCAACCCAACAGACACTTTCAGAGATACCTGTAGTGCACCTTTATAGCCACCCAGTTACGTTGTGACGTTTGGTACACCCAAAGCATTCCTACGGTATCCGGGAGTTGCACAATCTCATGGTCTAAGGAAAAGATACTTGACATATAGAAAAGCTATAGCATACGAACTATACGATCTGTGCTAGGCTTAGGATTGGGTCTTGTCCATCACATCATTCTCCTAATGATGTGATCCCGTTATCAACGACATCCAATGTCCATGGTCAGGAAACCGTAACCATCTATTGATCAACGAGCTAGTCATCTAGAGGCTTACTAGGGACATGGTGTTTGTCTATGTATCCACACATGTATCTGAGTTTCCTATCAATACAATTCTAGCATGGATAATAAACAATTATCATGAACAAGGAAATATAATAATAACCAATTTATTATTGCCTCTAGGGCATATTTCCAACAGAACAGGCCCGCCGACTGGTCCCCGAGTCCAGTCGACGACCGCGGCAATCGCGCCAGCGCGAGACTCAGGTGTTCCGCACGCCAGTCCAGAACCTCGAAGCCGCGGCTCGCATCGCGGAGTCGATTCAACCCTCTCAGTCGGAGGCTGGAAGAGGCCTTCAGCAGATCCGAGCTTTGCTCCGAACGGCTAAAGAGCAAAACGCGGTTGTTTCTCAGTCGCGCAACAGGATTCACAGCAGATCGGTGGCTGCAGACACCGTATGGTCGGCCCATAGTCCAAGATCGCCCCCGAGGCATGAGGAACGTGGCCCGCGGCAAGACCGGCATCTGGGTCGGAATGACGAGCAACACAACCATCGATACGGATATTGTCGGGGATATACCCCGCGGTATGAACCGGCCGGAATTATGACCCGGCCGGACTTGACGTTTTACTTAAGACGGTTTACACTTGGAAATTTACTGGTAATCCGACAGGCGGATCATGGGTGACAAGGCCCAAGGCCCAGAAGGCCGGTTCATGTTATAGTGGGCCGGTTTATGAAGAAAGCATAAGGAATATTCTCCTACAAAGGAAGCAAGACTAGGACTCCTTGTAATAAAGCAATCCTAATCCTACTAGGACTCTACATGTAACCCGCCCCTTCAACATATATAAGGAGGGGCAGGGCTCCCCAAAGAGGGACAGGTTTTAGACAAGTTTAGACAAGTCACAAGCAGACAAGTTTCTAGGGCTAGACACAAAGAGCCGGTTTACCGGTGACACCATGAGGATCATAATGAGATCTAAACTCAAACAGCACGCAGGGTTTTTACCGGATGATGTTTCCCGGGGCCCGAAGCTGTCTAAATCCGTGTCTTGCATCGCATCTTTCGATTCCGCTCAACCCCTCTCAAGCTATTACATAGATGCGCGGCCTCACGACTAAGTCCGCTAAACCGGACATCTGACGTGTTAATTCCACGACAGTTGGCGCCCACCGTGGGGCCTGCGCACGGTGGTGTTGAGTTCTTGGAGGGCGTATTCTTTGGGTTCGAGAAGCTCGCGATTAATCAGATGAAGAAGAATTGAAGAGAAAATTGGATCCATGCAGAAGGACTTGCCGATTTCCTATGTGTGGCAATGTGTGTATACAAGGAAAACGATCGTCTGCTGGTTGGATTACGCCTCAAAGAAAAAAAAAAGAAAAAAAATTGCCAGAGCAGCCACAACCCGGATACGGACGATGGACAGGCTCGGACTCTGCCCGCGACCCGTCCCATCTGCACCGGCCTGGCGCCTACCTCGCTCGCCTTTTCCCCCGCTTCAAGCTGTCGGGGCCCTGCAGCTGCCGCATCGGAACCGCCGCTTGAGTTTGCTGCTTGAGTTTTTTGATCAAAGCATATCAGGATCAAGTACTAATACGCCACTAGAAGACAAGGAGTTAATCTGCTATACTACTCGTACGAATCGCCAGGCCGCAGCCTTTTTTAGCCGAGACCGACAGCTACAAGCTTCGAGGGAATCAGTGCCGTTGCTACTTTTTGCTCAGGCTGGTCACAATGGGCAGGAACATAAGGTAGTAACATACACACTTATGTAGACTATGTTACTACCTCCACAGTGGGTAGGAACATGTAGGTAGTGTCATGCAACGATGTATTTATTAGCTTATAAACTCATTGTTTCTTGAAGTGTGTGATGTTCCGGTAACTTAGCTAGTTACCACAAGCACCTCACTCTTCATTAAATATGTGCCACATAAGCAACTTTGTATTGAAATATGTGATGTTACTCCTAAGTTCCACTCCATTGTGACGAGCCTCAGGTGGGTGTAGCAGGCTCGTACCATCAACCGAGCAATGTTGGACCTGTGAAAGACTAAAAGATGGCATCGTAGTGGAGACTAGTTAAATCCGAAAAACAAAGGGCCACTTGCACTAATACAGACAAAAGTTGGAGGTGATGTTTAATCCGGCAAAGGAGATTCAATGAATATGGAAGGAAAATCCCGTGATGCGCTGCGGACTCGGTGTCTAGATCAAGCTATTGAAGTGGGGAAAAGTACTATTAGGAAAAGACAAAACTATTACTAGTACTACTTTGCTCAAGCCTGGGAAATACCTCCCTTACACGTAAGATCAAGTAGGAATTAAAAAGAAAAGGTGGGCCAAACCGGCCACGACTTGGAGAAGGGAACATGCGTACGCACGGACGTGGACAACCGATGTTTGCGCGTTGAGTCGCGGTTGCTAGCTCCAAGCAGTCGCAGACCGAACTGACCACTGCCGTTGCTGTGTCTTGCTCTGAGCCACCTGAGTCTGTTGCAAGCCGCCGTCGCCGCGTCTCGCTTCGGACTCGATGAAAAATACCAGGTGTTGTTTTTCCTATGTATTTTATCAGCACATGTTAATTTATCCAACAACAATTATTCTCGCATATAATATTTTTCGCAGGACGACTATTAGAAGAAAAAGGATGGTGTTATGCCACGGGTGCACGCTCAGTTGTGTTGTGCGGCTTCACGAACATACGTGTCGCGGTCCGTTTTACATCAACGCGCCGGCCGACTCGTCTGTAGACGCACACGCGCGCTGGCCTCCAACACCGCAGCCGACTCCCTCGCCAATGGACGAGCACACGCCACCGCTTCCGCGATCCGGTCTACATTAACACGACGCTATCCGCTCCTGCGATTAACTCACCCGCACGTGCCGGCTTACGACGCCGCTGTCGACTCATCTGTTCTCCAGGCGAATCAGGTGATATCTATCCTATTTATTTTTCATACATATTAATTCATCCGAGCAAAAATACCTCGCCCTGCTGTATTTTATACGCAGGAAAAATCATTCATTATAAAGCGATATTATACCGCGAAGATGGAGGTCCGCCAACATCATTCGACACAAGTGGACGCCGTTACTCAACGGACTCCCGCACCGGTTTACAACGCTGTGGCCGTCTCTCGCGACCGCGTCGGTTTACAGCACCTTGGCCGTCTCTTGTGATCGCACCGGTTTATAATATCGTGGCCATCTTTCGTCTTTGGTCCGGTTTTCAACGCCGTGGCCGTCTTACGCGACTACACCGGTTTACAACGAGGAGGACAACTAGCCCGTCGGCGCCGGCCGACTCATCTGTTATCCGAGCAAATCAGGTGTTATCTTTCCTATATATTTTATCAAGACATTTTAAATTCCTCTGAGCACCATTACACTGCCCTATTGGTGTTTTTTATATACAGGTGAAATTATTATTCTACTACGGGAATAAAGCACACGCTGGCGATATTCTACAAAACGGCGTTTTCGTCTGTGTCACATTACCCGTTGAAAGGACGGCCGGTTTACGCGTCCGCACCGGTTTACAACACGGAGGACAACTTACTCATCTCCGCCGGTTTACAACTGCGGCCGATTCATGTGCCTGTGCTACCTCTAATGCAGCGGTCGTTTACTATCCGCCCTGTGATCCGGTCTATTCAACATACCGGTTCAAATTCACTCAGGTGATATCCATCCAAAGTTTATTTCTCTTGATATATATCATTTTTATTAAGAAAATAAGATGCTTTGATCAGTCTATCTGGCTATGCAGGACAATTTTATAAGGGACCAAAGAAGGTTTGCCGCACAGTGCAATTCCCATATAGGTACCCTGCTTCCAAACTCACTGAAGGGCTTCCTGTTCAAACATAGGTCGTATTCGAACCAAAGAGGACATAGCCAAATCCACTAAAAGGCTTCCTGTTCAAACATAGGTCGTATTCGAACCAAAGAGAACATACCCAAACTTACTGAAGGGATTCCTGTTCAAACATAGGTCGTATTCGAACCAAAGAGAACATACCCAAACTTATTGACGGGCTTCCTGTTCAAACATAGGTCGTATTCGAACCAAAGAGAACATACCCAAACT
>LR738712.1:797363194-797472520 GCA_902687465.1 Secale cereale | reverse complement strand
TCACTGAAGGGCTTCCTGTTCAAACATAGGTCGTATTCGAACCAAAGAGGACATAGCCAAATCCACTAAAAGGCTTCCTGTTCAAACATAGGTCGTATTCGAACCAAAGAGAACATACCCAAACTTACTGAAGGGATTCCTGTTCAAACATAGGTCGTATTCGAACCAAAGAGAACATACCCAAACTTATTTGACGGGCTTCCTGTTCAAACATAGGTCGTATTCGAACCAAAGAGAACATACCCAAACTTAATAATGCCATTCTGTTCAAACATAGGTCGTATCCGAACCAAAGAGAACATGGCAAAGGCTCAATGGATCGTATCCGAATCCATTGCTTGGCTAAGTTTTTTGGGCCAGCAGGGGGCAGGGTCGTATCCGAATCCTAGCTTAGCCCCTGTGGTCCGGTTCATATGGTCGTATCCGAACCATAAGCTCAATGGATCGTATCCGAATCCATTGCTTGCCTGAACCTTGCCTTTGAGCCTGGCAGCTCGCAAAAAGCCTCGACTACATGGTTTTATTTGCAAACTTGCATTTCTGGTATTTGTGTTTTATGGTTCTTTGATCTGGAGTGGGACAACTCCAGAGTTGACCACGTATCTTCAAAAGTCTGGACAGAGCTCCAGCATGATCTAAACCGGTAGCTTCTATAAAGCCCAGAATTATTATTGGATCTATCAAAGGCTCCCTCAGAAAATTGCAAATTTCGCCGGATTAAGAATGTCAAGCATACTTAATCACAGGTTTTCAAGACCGGATTATATTATTCAAATCTTTAATAGCCAACATGGCTGGGTTTTTATTATGATCATCAATATTATGATTGAGGTTTTCAAAGTTGCTTTAAAGCACAATGGATATTATTTCATTGATGGAAGTGATTTATTCTACAAAGGAATAGTCCCGAGTTGCTGCAGGCTTACAACCCGGCACTTGGGGGCTACATTATTCAAATTGAGTTTACACAAGTCTCATGTCGCTGCAAGCATGCATCATGACACTTGGGGGCTAATGCAAAGTCATTGTTTGCTCACTTTATTGAAGACCCGATTCATCACATTATAATGAGCCGGCCCTTGGGGGTTACCAATCGCTCCTGTCAACAATTCAAGGTACACAAGTATATATTAATCCATGATATTGAAGGGTCCACTGCTCAGTTGGTAAAGCACAAAGCTCTTAACCTTGTGGACGTGGGTTCAAACCCCACGATGGAAGTTACATTATATAATGTTATTTTCAATGATTATATCTACAAAGTCCCTGCTCATTATTGCATAATAACCCGGTACTTGGGGGCTACATGTTGCTGTTCAAATTTACATGATCATATTTTCAAAGTCCCTGCTCATTATTGCATAATGATCCGGCACTTGGGGGCTACATAATATGAAATATTCAGTTTCATAGTGATTGGGATGAACAATCCGGATTTCTTCAAGATTATACAATGCTATTTTCAATGAAGTATATACAAAGTCCCTGCTCATTATTTCATAATGACCCGGCACTTGGGGGATACAGGTAATATGGATATAAAGAAGGAACATCTTGAAATTCCCAGTTTTGGTTAAGTCCGGAAGATTAATTGTGTGACCCGGCGTTGGCAACAATCATAACCCGGCATCTATAAACAATCATGACCTGGAATTATCAGTTTTTATAACCCGGCAATGATGGTAATTATAAACCGGCAAGTTATGCATCTTCAGGCTGGCTGGAATCAATTGAATATTTGAAGACCAATATTTTTATTAAGTCAGAGCATTGAAGGCCGATTCAAATGGATTCTTGATTTACGATATTTCTTATGCAAGCAAGTTGATTATGGAGCTGGTCTATTGACCTGGATTTTCTAGAAGAAGGAAAGGACAAAAGACTTAAGGATGGTCAGGTCCCGGTTTACAAGAAATTCTTAACCTGGAGCACAACCTGTCAGATTTGTTCTTGTGTTATTTTGCAGCATAAGTTTACCATGGATAAATCCAAGCTAAACTTGGGGGCTAATGTCGGGGATATACCCCGCGGTATGAACCGGCCGGAATTATGACCCGGCCGGACTTGGCGTTTTACTTAAGACGGTTTACACTTGGAAATTTACTGGTAATCCGGCGGGCGGATCATGGGTGACAAGGCCCAAGGCCCAGAAGGCCGGTTCATGTTATAGTGGGCCGGTTTATGAAGAAAGCATAAGGAATATTCTCCTACAAAGGAAGCAAGACTAGGACTCCTTGTAATAAAGCAATCCTAATCCTACTAGGACTCTACATGTAACCCGCCCCTTCAACATATATAAGGAGGGGCAGGGCACCCCAAAGAGGGACAGGTTTTAGACAAGTTTAGACAAGCCACAAGCAGACAAGTTTCTAGGGCTAGACACAAAGAGCCGGTTTACCGGTGACACCATGAGGATCATAATGAGATCTAAACTCAAACAGCACGTAGGGTTTTTACCGGATGATGTTTCCCGGGGCCCGAAGCTGTCTAAATCCGTGCCTTGCATCACATCTCTCGATTCCGCACAACCCCTCTCAAGCTACTACATAGATGCGCGGCCTCACGACTAAGTCCGCTAAACCGGACATCTGACGTGTTAATTCCACGACAGATATCATGACCGCCGTCGAGTGCCTACGCCTCCTCCGGGAAGCGGATCGTACTCGCCCCGGCGGCACGAGGGCAGGCGCCTGCGTGACGATGAGCGGAGGATTCCCCCAGATCCCCGGAGGCTAGGTTTCGATGCAAGGTCTATCCTTGTGCAGGGACGGGTCGTCCGGAACAGGGCATTCAGAAAAGAACAAGGCAGAGATCAACCGAGTGGCAGCCGAGCACCTGTCTCTGGACCCGAGTGTTTCTGCAGTGCTATCAGAGCCGCAGAGATCCCCCCAAACTCCAGGTTAGCGGCGGGGGTAAGCAAGTTCACCGGTGAGTCGAAACCAGACACCTGGCTAGAAGACTACTGAGTGGCTGTACAGATCGGAGGCGGCAACAACGACGTGGCCATGAAGCACCTTCCTCTGATGCTAGGCTGTTCTGCTCGGGCGTGGCTCAATCAGTTGGCCCGAGGGAGTATTTATAGTTGGGAAGAGCTCGCGCGAGTGTTCATTCGGACCTTCAAAGGCACCTGCAAGCGGCCTGCAGGACTCGCAGAGCTTCAGCACCGCGCACAGAAGTCGAATGAAACTTTGAGAGATTAATCCCAGTGATGGACCACCTTGCATCACACAGTGGAGAATGTGTCTAAGCACCAGGCGGTTTGCGCTTTCAAGGAAGGCGTGCGTAACCGAGAGCTGAATCTGAAGTTTGGTCGAACCGGCGATATGTCCCTGTCGCGGATGATGGAGATTGCCAGTCGGTACGCCAACGATGAAGAGGCCGATCGGCTCCGCAGCGGCAAGAAACCAGTCGGACAGGATGATCAGAATTCCAATAGGAAGAACAAGCGCAAGGCCGAGCCAGCTGCTCAGGGAGAGGCTGCAGTGGTTAATCGGGGAAAGGACAAAGGAAAGCCGAAAGGTTCCCGGGCCCCCAAGAAAATGAAGGATCAAGCTGGGGATGATGTGCTCGACCAGAAGTGCCCCATACACACGAAGAAAGATGAAGAGGGAAACTTGGTATATCCCAAGCACACCACTCGACAGTGTCGGCTCCTGATCCAGAACTTCCAGAAATATCAGTCGACTGAGAAGGGGAAGGAATCAGAAGAATCCGAAGACAAGGAAGGGGACGGAGGGTACCCCCGGATCAACTCCACTTTGGTGATCTTCACAGACATCGAGAGCAAAAGTCGACTGAAAATCATCAATAGACAAGTAAATATGGTTGCCCCGGCGACCCCCACATTTTTGAAATGGTCCAAGACCCCCATCACATTTGATCAGTCTGATCACCTAGCACACATTGCCACCCCAGGCGGCAGGCACTGGTGGTCGACCCAGTGGTCGAGGGCACGCGTCTGACCAGAGTCCTGATGGATGGGGGCAATGGCTTGAACATCTTGTATGCAGCAACCCTCCGAGATATGGGCATTCCGATGTCCAAGCTGAGAGAAAGTAACATGAGGTTCCACGGGGTAATCCCCGGGAAGAAAGCCGACTCACTTGGCCAGATCACACTCGACGTGGTCTTTGGTGAATCGAAGAATTATCGCAAAGAGAAGCTGACGTTCGAAGTGGTGGACTTCAACAACGCCTATCACGCCATCCTGGGTAGGCCCGCCTACGCCAGGTTCATGGCTCGACCATGTTACGTTTACCTCAAGCTGAAGATGCCAGGACCCAACGGCGTTATAACCGTCACTGGGAACCGTCAGAAAGCAGAAGAGTGCTTCCAGAAAGGCTCGAAGATCGCCGACAAGCAAATGGGAGCAGTAGAGATGAAGGAGTACCAAAAGAGCGTGGATCCGAGTGATCTGCTGAGGGCGAAGAAGCCGGCTTCCGAGTCGGCCTTCCAGTTGGCCGGGGACACAAAACCCGTGCACATCCACCCCACCGACCCCAATGCAGCATCGACCCACATTTCCACTACACTCGACAGCAAATAGGAAGAAGCGCTCATCCAGTTCCTCCGTGAGAACTGGGACATCTTCGCATGGAAACCATCAGACATGCCGGGTGTACCCAGGGGACTGGCCGAGCACCATTTGCGAGTCGACCCGAAGGTAAAACCTGTGAAGGAACATCTCTGTCGGTCCGCTGCGGAGAAGTGAAAGGCAATTGGCGAGGAAGTGGCTCGGCTCCTGGCAGCTGAGTTTATCCGCGAGATTTACCACTCTGAGTGGCTCGCCAATGTCGTCATGGTCCCCAAGAAGGACAAGTATCTCCGCATGTGCATCGATTTCAAGCACATCAATCGGGCCTGCCCGAAGGATCATTTTCCTCTTCCCCGCATTGATCAGATAGTCGACTCGACTGCGGGATGTGAACGTTTGTCCTTTCTGGACGCGTATTCCGGGTACCATCAGATCCGTCTGTTCGGACCCGACGAAATCAAGACAGTTTTCATCACCCCCTTCGGGTGTTTCTGTTATGTCACCATGCCTTTCGGTCTCAAAAATGCCGGCGCTACCTTCATGCGCATGATCCAGAAGTGCTTAATAAAGCAGATCAGTCGGAACGTCGAGGCATACATGGATGACATTGTGGTCAAGTCACGAAAAGGTTCCCACCTGCTGACCGACCTCGCTGAGACATTCGCAAATCTAAGAAGCTATGATATCAAGCTCAATCCATCAAAGTGTACATTTGGAGTTCCTGGCGGCAAGTTGCCCGGTTTTCTCGTTTCCGAACGGGGAATCGACGCCAACCCAGTGAAGGTCAGCACCATCCTCCGAATGAAATGCCTCGAGCGTATACACGATGTCCAGAAGCTTACTGGTTGCTTGGCCGCATTGAGTCGATTCATTTCTCGTCTTGGTGAGAAGGCACTGCCTCTCTACCGACCCACGAAGAAATCTCACAAGTTCGAGTGGAATTCTGAAGCCGAAGCGGCGTTTGAAGAGCTCAAAGCCCTGCTGTCGACCCACCCGGTGCTTGCTGCCCTAGTCAGTGGAGAGTCTCTTCTGCTATACATTGCAGCCACCGGACAAGTTGTCAGTACTGCACTCACGGTCGAGCGGGAAGAAGAGGGCAAGGCATACAAGGTCCAATGCCCGGTCTATTACATATCCGAAGTTTTGACTCCCTCCAAGCAAAGGTATCCACATTACCAAAAGCTTGTGTACGGGATTTACTTGACTGCAAAAAAGGTTGCCCATTACTTTTCGGACCATACAATCTCAGTCGTCAGTGACGCCCCGCTGTCAGAGATCCTGAACAACCGAGACGCAACCGGTCGAGTGGCAAAATGGGCGATTGAACTTCTTCCGTTAGATATCAAGTTTGAAGCGAAGAAAGCCATCAAGTCTCAGGCTATAGCGGATTTTGTGGCCGAGTGGATAGAACAAGAGCTACCGAATCAAGTTCAGTCGGACCACTGGACTATGTTCTTCGATGGATCCAAGATGCTGAACGGATCCGGCGCAGGCGTGGTCCTGGTTTCTCCCAGGGGCGACAAGCTCAGTTACGTCCTTCAGATCCACTTTGACTCATCGAACAACAAAGCTGAGTACGAAGCGCTTTTGTACGGGTTGCGCATGGCCATCTCACTCGGCGTCCGTCGCTTGATGGTTTATGGCGATTCTGACTTAGTGGTGAACCAAGTGATGAAGGAATGGGACGTCAGGAGCCCGGCAATGACCAGCTACTGCAGTGCAGTGCGGAAGCTTGAAAAGAAGTTTGAAGGCTTAGAGCTCCATCATGTGCCCAGAGCCAAGAATCAGTTGGTCGATGACCTCGCAAAAATTGGGTCGAGTCGGAAGCCTATACCCAAGAATGTGTTCCCGGAGCATCTACACACCCCTTCTGTCAAAGAAGACCCCTTCACGGAAGAGCCCCCACAGCCAGTCAGTGCGTTAGATCCGACTAAAGTCGAAGTACCTGCTGTGGTCGACCTGATCATGGAGGTCCTAGTGATTACGCCAGACTGGACTGTGCCATATATATCGTATCTGCTCAGGCAAGAACTCCCGGAAGATGAGGAGGAAGCACGCCAGATCGTCCGCCGATCCAAGGCGTTCACTGTCATTCAGGGTCAGCTCTACAGAGAAAGCGTCACCGGAATTGCTCAGCGCTGCATCGCTCCAGAGGAAGGTCGATTGATCCTGGATGAAATTCACTCGGGAACTTGTGGCCACCACGCTTCCTCTCGGACCATAGTGGCCAAAGCATACCGGGTTTTACTGGCCCCGCGCCAACGAGATGGCCAAAGATATTGTGGACAAGTGCGCAGGTTGCCAGTTCTACTCCAACATGTCCCACAAGCCGGCGTCCGCCCTGAAGACCATTCCGCTAGTCTGGCCCTTTGCTGTTTGGGGCTTGGACATGGTCGGCCTCTTCAGAACAGGCAGAAGCGGATTCACCCACCTACTCGTGGCAGTTGACAAGTTCACCAAATGGATTGAGGCCAAGCCCATCAAGAACCTCGAGTCGAGCACCGCCATCAGCTTCATCAGGGAATAGATATTCAGATATGGAGTTCCCCACAGCATCATCACAGACAACGACTCCAACTTTGACTCGGATGAATTCAGAGCTTTCTGTGCTTCTCAAGGAACACGAGTCGACTACGCCTCTGTGGCGCATCCGCAGTCAAATGGACAGGCAGAAAGAGCAAATGGTTTGATTCTCCAAGGCCTAAAGCCGCGGCTCACGTGTGATCTTAAACATGCCGCTGGGGCTTGGGTAACTGAGCTACCGTCTGTCTTATGGGGTCTGAGGACAACTCCGAACCGGTCGACTGGCCGTACCCCTTTCTTCATGGTCTATGGAGCCGAAGCTGTGTTGCCGACCGACTTATTGCACAACGCCCCCAGAGTGGAACTCTTCTCCGAAGCCGAGGCAGAGCAGGCTCGTCGGGATGCAGTCGACCTTTTGGAAGAGGAAAGAGAGATGGCCTTGATCCGGTCGACCATCTATCAACAGGACCTGCGTTGATTCCATGCTCGCAACGTCCGGAGCCGAGCATTCCAGGAAGGAGACCTGGTCCTTCGAGTGCATCAGAAATGTCCACACAAGCTCGCCCCGGCCTGGGAAGGTCCATTCTTCATCACCAAGGTACTGCACAACGGAGCATACCACCTCTACAATGTTGCCAAGAAGAAAGACGAACCTCGTTCGTGGAACGCGGACCTGCTCCGCCACTTCTACAGTTGAGATACTCGACGGTCGAGTTGTAATAAAGATTTCCCGATTTGTATCAAAGACAAGTTAGCAGTGGTCCTTTAATGACTGATGCTTTCTAAAAATGTTGGTCTTCAAAATCCCTCAGTGGGTGCTTAGCCGCGAACCCGATTCGCCTAAGTTTCAAACGCTCACTCCGAGTGAAGAGCAACCCTCTCACTCGAGGGCTTAGCTGCGGTCCTCCGAGCTGCGTCAGAAGTATAATGTGGCTCTGTCTTCCGAGCTCCGCCACAAATACAACGTAGCTTGGAACCGCCTAAGTTACAAACATCCACTCCGAGTGAAGAGCAACCCTCTCACTCGGGGGCTTAGCTGCGACCCCGTGACTCGCCTAAGTTTCAAATGCTCACTCCGAGTGAAGAGCAACCCTCTCACTCGGGGGCTTAGCTGCGGTCCTCCGAGCTGCGTCATAAGTATAATGTGGCTCTGTCTTCCGAGCTCTGCCACAAATACAACGTAGCTTGGAATCGCCTAAGTTACAAACATCCACTCCGAGTGAAGAGCAACCCTCTCACTCGGGGGCTTAGCTGCGACCCCGTGACTCGCCTAAGTTTTAAACGCCCACTCAGAGTGAAGAGCAACCCTCTCACTCGGAGGCTTAGTTGCGGTCCTCCGAGCTGCGTCATAAGTATAATGTGGCTCTGGCTTCCGAGCTCCGCCACAAATACAACGTAGCTTGGAATCGCCTAAGTTACAAACATCCACTCCGAGTGAAGAGCAACCCTCTCACTCGGGGGCTTAGCTGCGACCCCGTGACTCGCCTAAGTTTCAAATGCCCACTCCGAGTGAAGAGCAACCCTCTCACTCGGAGGCTTAGTTGCGCTCCTCCGAGCTGCGTCGTAAGTATAATGTGGCTCTATCTTCCGAGCTCCGCCACAAATACAACGTAGCTTGGAATCGCCTAAGTTACAAACATCCACTCCGAGTGAAGAGCAACCCTCTCACTCGGGGGCTTAGCTGCGACCCTGTGACTCGCCTAAGTTTCAAACGCCCACTCCGAGTGAAGAGCAACCCTCTCACTCGGAGCCTTAGCTGCGGTCCTCCGAGCCACGTCATAAGTATAATGTGGCTCTGTCTTCCGAGCTCCGCCTCAAATACAACGCAGCTTGGAATCGCCTAAGTTACAAACATCCACTCCGAGTGAAGAGCAACCCTCTCACTCGGGGGCTTAGCTGCGACCCCGTGACTCGCCTAAGTTTTAAACGCTCACTCCGAGTGAAGAGCAACCCTCTCACTCGGGGGCTTAGCCGCGGTCCTCTGAGCTACGTCGTAAGTATAATGTGGCTCTGTCTTTCGAGCTCCGCCACAAATACAACGTAGCTCGGAATCGCCTAAGTTACAAACATCCACTCCGAGTGAAGAGCAACCCTCTCACTCGGGGGCTTAGCTGTGACCCCGTGACTCGCCTAAGTTTCAAACGCTCACTCCGAGCGAAGAGCAACCCTCTCACTCGGGGGCTTAGCTGCGGACGTCGACTCGAAGATTCAAGTGATCAAAAGAGAGTCGCGAGCCAAAAAGTCGAACCCAGATAAAAGTCCCGCAAAGATTCGGGCAAGAGTACCTGGGCCACAGGCCCACCAGAGTTTAACGATTACAAGACCACTCGGCATTCTGAGGCAAATTGAATTAAAGTGTCAAAGTTAGCTCATTCCTCAAGCGGAGGGGGACTCGCGGGCGCAACGAATTGGTCCAGGTCGATCCCGTCAGCAATACGAGTGGCGGCTTCCAAGAAAGTCTCCATGAACGACTGGAACTGAAGCTCCTTTGTATTGGCAACCTTGAGCGCCGCGAGCCTTCTCTCCTTCACTTCCTTGCAGCGCACACGGACCAGCGACAGCGCCACATCGGCTCGTCCCCGGCGGACGACTTCTTCCACTCCCGCACTTGGTTGGGGATCTCGTTGAGTCAAGTCATCAGAGACTCGAGGTCGTTCTCCTGCACGACTCCCCTCCAGAGCGCGGTGTCGATCCGGGCCATCACCGCTTTCAGCCGTCCCAGATAGTCTATGGCCGCAGTAAGGCGGGACTCCAGCCTCAAGATGTTCATGGCAACCTCGTCCTTCACGATAGAATTGGCTGGGTCCAGGCCGGGCTCGACCCGCCCAGTCTCTTCTTCGAAGTTGCGACAGAATTCTGCACCGGAAAAAGCAAGTCGAGTCAGCAAGCAAAACATGGGCCGACCGATCCAGCTTAACCCGAGCCAAAAGAGACATACCTTCGAGCACAAGGTACCACTTCTTGGTAAGGTCGCCCAGATACGCCTCAAGATCAATCCTCTTCTAGAAAAGGGCCTCGTACTTGTCGTTCAAGACAGACTTGGAATTCTTCAGTCGAGTCACCTCTTGATTGGCCGCGTCGAGTGAGCCTCTCAGCCTGATGATCTCCGCCTCGAGCGCGCCTACAGAAGCCAGCTTCTGCGCCGCCAGTTCTGCCTTCTCTTGAGCCGCCTGCTGCGCCGCCGCCAGGTCGAGATCTTTCTGCTCCAAGGCCGCTTTCAGTTGACCTACCAAAGACATCACTGCACAGATGAACATGAGGAAACACAAGGCATGTTTATCAAAAGTCAGTCGGCAAATGGTTGGCATCAGTTACCGGCCCCATCATCCTGCGTCTTCTTCAGATGGTCTTGAGCCAACTGCAAGTCGAGATTGAGCTGGATTTGCTTCTTCTCAAGGTCTGCAAATTTGGCCCCAAACTCACAAGATTTCTGCATCAACACAACAAAACAAGATTCCAAGACTACAGTCGAGTCAAACACTCAACCGCAGTCTCGGGGACTACACCCAGTGGGTGCACTGAGCGTGCCCCCACTGGTTCTCACTCGGCCAAGATCAGTCTGGCTCGAGCTAAAAAAACACACAACAAGGAAGAAAAGTTCTATCGTCACACCATGGCCGACTGCCAGCAGTCGACCACGGTCACGGGGACTACACCCAGTGGGTGCACTGAGCGTGCCCCCACCGGTTCTCACTCGACCAAGATCAGTCTCGCTCGAGTACAAGGGAAGTTGAAAGCAAACACATCAAGACTCTCACCCAGTGGGTGTGACATCATCTTACGAACAAAGCAGCAGATTCTCTCAAAGCCAAAGACTATGCCAGTGCAGCAAGCCAACCAGTGGAGAAAACAAACCTGGACGTTGCCCCGAAGAGCAGAACTAGCGTCGTAAGCAGCCATGCTGGCCTCGTACGCCGCCTTCGTCTTCTCCATCATCAACTCCGCCTGGCAAACGGCTTCTTGAGCTGCTCCCACGGGATCCTCCGGGAGGCGGTAGGAGGAGAAGAGAACGGACGACGGAGCAAGCGCTGGGTCGACGGCCGGAGCAGGCGCTGGGTCGACGGCCGGAGTTGGCGCTGGGTCGACAGTCGAGACAAGCGCTGGGTCGACGGCCCCTCCAGCTGACGACGCAGGGCGTACGGTCGACACGGGGTCGGCGAAGGAGACCGCAGCTCGGGCCGCGTCTTCCTGCTGCTAGGCCTCCGGGCCAGAAGGCGCCTTCCGGCCCTTCTTCCCTGTGCGTCGCCGATCCCCTCCCAAGCGCACCTCATCAACATCATCATCGTCATCCGGGAGCTCTATGACATGGCGCGGCACTTCAAGACAAACAATAGCGAAGTTCAGTCGACCGTCACTCCTAACCGACGAAAAAACAAGACACAATCTATAACCCGCACCTGCGCGGGATGTCGCAGCATCTGCGGTCTCCTCGTCGTCCCGGCCCTTGTCAATGTCCATCGAGGTCGTGGAAGCAGCAGCGCTGAAGAAACCCCTCGAAGATGAGTCGACGAAAGACAAGGTCGACCTCCAAAAGACAGAAAGAAACAAAACCGAATGATGCTTACGTGGAGGCGATGGGGACATCCAGCTTAATCCTGGGCAGGGCCTTCTGGGGCTTGGTGGTGGTAACCTTGGGGTGCTTGGGCGCCTTCTCAGAGGGGTCAGGAGTGGCCGGGCGAGCGCGCTTGGGCGTTTGGGAGCCAGAGGGACCTGTCCGAGGGCGCGCAGCCCCTGGGTCGTGCTTCCCCTTGGACCGCCTCTCATCACGGGGAGGTGACTCGACTTCCTCCCCGCTGCTGTACTCCTCGCTCTCCTCCTCCGACTTCCACTCGGTGGTGTCGCCCACGCCCTCCTCGCCCTCCTGGACCAAATCCCCGTTGGGAAGCGAGTACATCTCAGTATAGATCTGCAAAAAGGGAAGATTAACCAAATATCAGTCGGATCCGTCAAGACAAATTACAAGCCAACGACAGGAACATCACTCGGGAGCCGAAGACAAACCTTATCGGGCAGATGGTCAGCGTCGAATGGGAAGACCCTCCCAGACCCCCTGGGGTTGTCTTTGTTCCCCGTGATGCACTTCAGGCACTGCGCCACGTACTTCACGTCGGCCGCCTCCGGGTGGACTCGCGACGAGTCGTCGGTGCTGGAGTACAACCACATCAGGTGGTCCCGAGCCTGGAGCGGCTGGATCCTCCGCATGAGGTACACCTCAAACAGATCCATCCCTGTTACACCCTCGCGGACCAACTGGACAACCCGCTCCACCAACATGTTCACTTCGGCCCTCTCGGCTTTACCCACTATCATTGAAGGAGGCTGGCTGGCTCGACCAAGAGAGAAAGAGGGAAGACCAGTCGACTGACCCGGGGTCGGACTGTCCTTATAGTAGAACCAAGTCGACTGCCAGCCCCGAATCGACTCGGGAAAGATTATGGGGGGAAAGCGCTCCTATTCCTAAGTTGGATTCCGAGCCCGCCGCATGCCTGGAGGACGTGCGTCTTATCGTCGCTCAGGTTCGCCTTCTTGACGGTTTGCGAGCGGCAGGTAAAGATATGTTTGAACAAACCCCAATGCGGCCGGCAGCCGAGGAAGTTCTCACACATGGAAACGAACACGGAAAGGAAAGCAATGGAATTGGGCGTGAAGTAATGCAGCTGGGCGCCGAAGAAAATCAAGAAAGCACGAAAAAAGGGGTGCGGAGGCATGGAGAAACCTCGGTCGACGTGGGTCGCGAGGAGGACGCACTCGCCCTCCCGTGGCCGAGGCTCGAGCTCGCCCTCCGGCACCCGCCAGGAGCTGCGAGCGATCAGTCCCTCCTCCTCCAGCTCCTCCAGTGTAGGAGATATGCCCTAGAGGCAATAATAAATTCTATTATTTATCTCACTGTTCATAATTAGGTTTATGTTCCATGCTATAACTGCTATGGTTCCCGAGCCCGTATATCCATAAAGGCTCTGGGGAAAACCCATGTGCACGTGTGGAATAATAAACGGTAAAAAGTATTCCTAGTCATGCCTCTAAGACTAGCTCAAGTGTTGCATGATGATTATGTTTTCCCAATCATGGGCATGTCTATGCCAGCAACTTTGAGGGCACAATGTTATAGGAACATTTGTGTTGAATCGACCCGAATTGATGTTATGCTATGAGATACATTCGTCACAAGTTTATGGTTAATAACACAGGAAGTTAATGTTTGCATAATTCCTTAGACCATGAGAGTATCGAGTTTCTTCATGCTTGCTTCATGAACTTTGGGGTTTGTTAAACGTCATCCGTAAATGGGTGGCTATTACGGCGGCTTACGGGTTCATGGAAAAGTATGGTAAGTAACGAGATAGCTCAAGATTGGGATTTGCTCCTCCGACGATGGAGAGATATACTCGGGCCCTCTCGGTGTAACGGTATCCATCATCGTCTGGCCAGACACAGGGTGATTTGATCACTGGGATGCCGGAACACGAAAACGAGAAAAGAGAACAAAACCGGTAACGAGGTAACTTGCATAGTGGACAAAGTGTTTGCCCACGGGGATGCAATAAATCTCACCTCGGGTGTTTGTGACATATCACGAAGCAAAAGGAATAGCACACAGCAACTGGAGGTTCACTCGAATATTCATTCGTGTGGGTATAGGGGGTCAATATGGGTGTCCACGGCTCCGATGTTGATCATTGATCGGAAGAGGTTCCGTGTCATGTCTATACTTCACCGAACCTATAGGGTCACACGCTTAAGGGTCATCTATCTGCTGAATACTAGACAGGGAGTCTGAGAGAAAATCACCGAAAAAGTTTCGGACGCCGAAAAAGTTTCGGACAGCGGAAAAGTTCCGCAGAGAGAGGTCACCGGATGAGTTCCGGTGAAACTGAAAAGTTGTTTCAGAGGATACCATAAAGTCAAATTGGTTTTGGCACATGCCTGATAATTCTTGGAGGATGCCAGAATCGTTCTGGAAACCTTCTGGAATTTTCGGAGATGAAAACCGGAAATGTTCTGGAGCTGCCGGAACCGCTTCAGATGCTTTTCGCAGATGAAAATCACTAAACTGGAATTGTTCCAGAACGTGTTGAACATAATTATGGTGGGTACTAGAAATGTTCTAAGCCCACATGAATTTTTTCAGTTCGATCAGACGCTGAAAAATGTCGTCGTGAATAGTGAAAATCAGCTTTTTGGATATTTGTTGGAAAGCCATTCTTTTAGGCTTTTGCTTAAAAGATCTAGGGATGACATGGATGGATTGGGAGGCCCTCATGGGGGCCCCCCAAGGGGTGTGGCCGGCCAAGATGGTGGCTCCTCCTTGGAGCCCCTCTTGTTCCATGGTTTCACCCTTATACCCTTGGTGGAAGGACTTCATTCATGTACTTTTGGGTTTTATTGTAAAACCACCCTACCCCTTGGGATTTCCTATAAAAGGAGGAGTTGGGGCTGCCATCTCCTTCATCCCTTGCTCTCACATACATGCCATGCAATTATCTGGCTTCTCTCTCCCTCCCACGAAATAGTTTCGTAGAGCCGAAAGGCTGTCTGGGTTCCGGTGGGAACTAGTTCTGGACGGCGAAGCCCTGCCGGATAGATGACACCGTATGTGTGCAACTCTGTAGAGAGGTCGTAGTTTCGATCTTAGTGCCCTGAGGGGCTGTTCGTGAGTGCCTCCCGGAGGGCTGTCCAAGTGACGGTCCGAGTTCTGTGAGTCCTCCCGGAGGGCTGTCCGGGTGACCGTTCGAGTTTCGAAGGTCCTCCCGGAGGGCTGTCCGCGACACCGTCCGGGGGACTGTTCGACCGTCTCCCGGAGGGCTGTCCGAGGAGAAGATGAGGGTATACATCCTCGCGGTTGGGAGGTTGTAAATCCTAGCTGCGGGGATCTGCACCGACGATCGTCATCGACTCTACTTCCGCTGCGCTACGAGTCGGTAACGAAACAGATCAAACCTTGTATGCAGTCTTCATAGTGGTCCTGGGCTGGTGCGTAGGTCGGAAAATTTTTGTTTTCTGCTGCGTTCCCCTACAGTGGCATCAAGAGCCGTGCTATGCGTAGATGCAGGTTGCGATCTAGAATACATGGAGATGTATGGGTGTTGCACAATATAATTAGGTAGTAGATAAGATCTATTACTGAAAATTATTTGTGCGGGTAGCAGATGAAATCTGTTACCTGATGTTCTTGTTGCTTCCCTTAAAATTTGCGTAGTCCTGATCTTGACAGCATTGTGGAATCTGACAAAGTTCTGGCAATCCGCGATCCTTTCATGCTGCTCCTGAGTATGCTGATTGACAGATCAACGAAGTGCTAACAGTTCTTTGGGTTCCACTTTAGTCAAAGAAAGATGGATGTTTCGCAGACGAAAGGGCAATGCAGATATGATCTGCACGGGGGTCATGCGTATGACGAAGTTTAGTATGGGGCTCGAGATTTTATTCTCTCGTGTTCCATACACCCTGGAAAGTTAATCTAGCAACTTGAATTATCATACTTGATGATGGACGTTGGTAGCTTCGGTTTGTTTCGAAACCTTAGAAGCCACGTAAGATAAACTTTTGCATAAACCGATTAGAGACGTCTAACTTGGTTTTGCAGGAGGGTTTGCATGTGCATATGATGTGGTATAGCAGTGCTCATAATAATTTGATTATGTATGAGATGGCTATATAATGTAAATCAATTAACATGACCTGCGTGTCATGATTCGGCATGATGGCTGGAGCCATATGATTGCACTTTAAATGACCTGCGAGTCAACCTTGTGTAATGCATTATTTTATTAGCTATAGAGATAGCAATATTATCTGGTGCATCGACAAGGTGGTGGCAATCTTCGCGAAGGTGAACACCGACGCGAATGCCGAAGACGAAGAAATGAAAGACTTCTCCGTCAGAAAGGGCTATACCATATCATGCTAATTATGAATTGCCTGAGATGTTTATCCCTTTGATGCACCCTTCTTGATTGCGCGGTAGTCGCTTTTTATTAGGGTGATCTCTCACAAAATATCAAGTAGTTAGTGTTCTCCCAAGTGTAGCACCGTCACGGCACCTAACTTCTCGGGGCATCACATGGACACATGGGTGCGAACGATTAGGGATGTGTGAGGCGGGTGAGTTGAGACCTCGCAGCGAGATCACTTGGTTGTCTTGACGTTCTGGAGGAGCGTCCTGAGCTCGGAACACGCCCATCGAAAGATGAACAAGAATCACATAGAGATGTGATTGGCAAGTTGGCCTACCGATTGAAATTCTCGTCACTTGAGATGGACACATCCTTGGCGTTGGATTTCAATTTGGATCTTGAATCACTCATGATCAATTTTGAGAGATATTGATTTGAGTGGGAGCGCACTGTTGAATTAACTTGTTTAATTCTCAGTGCAATTAATTTTGATCACTGTCTAAGTGTGATTTGCATAATAGTTATAGAATAATGGCTCGCGTTTCCACCTTCCCTATTAAAATTGAATAGCTGTTAAATATCTGGTTAAAACTTTACGGTTGGTAACGTAATGTGAGGATTGTCCTCAAGAGTGCCGAGAAGGACTTTGTCCTATCGCATACTTTCGGTATTCTCCCGCTAATGCTATGGATCATGTGACTCTCGTCCTTCGATCCAAAAGCTAGAATTCCGTTTTCAGTCAAGTGCAATATGTTTGCTTCCATGAGACCCGAACTTCGAAAGTTTGGATAGTTATGTGATATTCATGGAACCTGAAAATCATTTTCAGACACAAACAAAGGCTAACAGATATGAGATATCCAAAGCAGTGTTTGTTTGCAAACTATTAGTAAAGGAGTTTACTATGCATTAGACTGATAAGAGAGGGATCCAGTAGAACGCCTGTCATATGATGAAAGGTGAATAAAACAACAACTTAAAGAGAAAGGAAGTGTCCGAAGGGTGTTAGTAAGACTTTCACGCCTAGGAAGTCCGGGGCTAACGCCACTCTTAAGTTGGGTGCTTCTTCTGAGAGTAGGAGAAATACTAAAAGTTAAACTATTAGAAGTATAAAGGCAAAAAGAAAGAAGACTGGAATATCCAGCTCATGTATGAATGTCATACAAGTTTTTGATGTATAGAAGGCTGGTCAAAGATATAGTCCTTGGGAATTATGATTAAATTGTTGATCACTGATTTTTGGGTATTGTGAGTTAATCACAAAGATACCCGCTCGATTGCATTCTGATGCAACTCGATGTAAGAACTACTATGGCCTGAAAGACTAGCCAGGAATGAGGTGTAGGTATACACAGGGAACATAGTAAATGTTACTATACCTTCCATCGGTGTATTACCGTCTGTATTTATTTTCATAATTCATTTAGAGTTTTACAAACTCTAGCCTATTGCATAAGGTATCTTGCAAGAAGGTTGTTCATAAGAGAACTTTTAATGTTCAATGTTATGAATAACATAAGGGCCATACTTTCATTATGAATGAGATGTATGTTATGAATATTGATAATAATACATTACCTCTGGGTTTACTTTCATATTTCATTTTAGAGTTTCATACACTCTAGCCAATTGCACAATGTTTGTTGCAAAGAGTTGTTCATAAAAACGACAATTGTTGTTCAGTATTATGAATAACATGAAGGGCCATGCTTCCATCCAGGATGGGACGTATGTTATGAATATTGATGGTAATATGATACATCCATAACACTGACGCTAAATGTCGCAAGACTAAAAGAATACCACATAAGTGTGGCACTACATTTGGTCACATTGGAGTAACCCGCATGGAAAATTCCATTATGATGGATTTTGAAGTCTTTTTGATTTTGAATCATCTGACACTTGCAAATTTCCTCCGAAAAGTGAAGTGACTGAAATACCGTTCACAGGCCATAAGGAACGAGTAACAAACTTATTGGTGATCATACATTTGATGTGTGTAGTCCGATAAATGTTGTTAGTAGTGGTTTTATCTATCTTCAGAAATGACTCAAGTAGATATATGGATATTTACTTGATGAGACGTAAGTCTGATCTTTTGAAATCATTCGAAAGGTTTTCAAAAATGAAGTAGAAGTTATTGTAACAAGAAAATTATGTTTCTACAATTCGATTGCAGAAAGGAATATTTGAGTTACAAGTTTAGCGAATGTCTGATGAGTTGTGAAAGGGGTTTCATAACTTACACTTCCCGGAACACCACTGCAAAGTGGAAAGTCTGTGAAGATGTAATCAAACCATTTATGACATGGTGAGATCAAAGATGACATAAATAAATTTGCCATTATCCCTTTTTTAAGTGATGCTTTAGTGACTGCGGCTTTTACACTAAAAAGAGCTCCATCGGGTCTGTTGAAATGAAGCCATGGTATGGTACGCCCAACCATGTTATATCTTTTCTTAACATTTGGAATATGGGGCTTGTGTAAAAGGTTACAAACCTATTCCAAATCAGACAAGTGCTACTTTGTAGGTTATCCCAAGGAATTGGGTATTCCTCCCTCACTATACCGAGGCAAATAGTTTTGCCACGAAACGGTATGCTTTTAAAGAGAATGGTTCTTTCAAAAAGGGTGAGTGGGAGGACAGTGCAAACTCGACGAGATAACAGTATCTTCGTCATCAGGTCAAAGGAAAGGAACCTTGGAAGTAATTCCAGAGTTTTCTACTACGACTGATACGGAAGTCTCTACAATAAAATGTATGGACTTCGGTCGAACTTGCAGCTGAACCACGTAGGCAAGGCTCGTGCAAACCTCTCAGGTGCGCAGACGAGATATTGTTGTTGGACAACAGTATACCTATGATACACAAAGGAAGCGTTGATGGGCCCTGACTCCGGAATTGGCTAAATGCCAATACAATCCGAGATAGTTTCCATATAAGTTATTCAAGATTAAAACCTTGATACACCTTTCGGAAGACTTAGAGTCTAACGAATATTTATGGAACTTAAAACTGATACGGATAAAAATGTTTATCCATAAAGCTCGACTTGTTGCAATAACAAGTTCAAGGAGTTGACTACGATGAGGTTGTTTCATCGTAGCGATGCTTAAAGTCGGTTCGGGTTGAACTAGCAATTAATACATATTTCAATCTTGAGATATGAAACATGGATGACAAAAGGATTTCCATCTGATGGAAATGAAACCTAGGACTTGTATGTGATACAGTCCAAAGTAGGTTGTCGATCCAGAGGATGCTAGTAGGTATGCAAACTTCAGAGTTCCAGCGATGGACAGAAGAGAGCAAAATGGAGTTGGAATCTTCGTGTTTTGATGAAATGGTCAAAAGGGGTTTTGACTTCATCAATGGGTAACGAAGATGCTTGTAATTCAAGAAAGTAAGTGGGAGCGCAATAATATTTCTAAAAACCTTGTGTGCTTGACACATTGGTAATTGGAAATAAATTTCTTGACACGAATTAGGACTTCATTTGGAAATAGTTTTTCGATGAAGTGCTTAGGCTAAATAGCCTTGATATTAGGCATGATGATCTATGAAGATAGATTTACCTAATGGGGCTAAGAAATGAATACATATTGACAAGATGCTAAAACCTTTTAGCATATAAAACGCCAAGGAGTGATTCTTGCCGAAGTCACATGGAAAGAGTTTTTGCAAGACTCGGTGTCCCAAAAACACCGATGAGCAAAATACATGATGGAGATTCCACACACTCTTGTGTTTGGATTAATCATGTATTCCATGGTATGTAAAACAACCAGATATGTCCAATACTCCCAAGTTGTTGTGAGTATAGATACCAAACTGATCAAAGTACTGATCATGGGACAACAGTGAAAGATGTCATGTAGTACCAGAGTAGTACTGATGACATGTTTTCTCGCAGGCGGAGATCATGAAGAGTTCGTTGTAAAATGTTACATCGATACAGTCTTCATCTTTTCCCCGTGCGATTTTCGATTTAAATTAAGGGTTTTGTGTAACACACAATGTGGTGGCACAGTTAGTTGGAAAATGTTCCAAACAAGTTACTGTGGCGAATTCTATAACAAAGGCGAAGTATGTTGCCGCTTTTGAAGCGACAAAGAAGATGTTGAATCATATAGTTCATTCATGAACTTAGTATGGTTCCAAGATGGCTTTTGTCAATGGGACACTACTGCAGGTAGTTGCTCCATAACTCAGTCTGAGGAATCCAGGTTCGACCTGTGATTCGCATACATACAAAGCGAAATCCACACAAAATATGAATTTTGTGAAGGCGTGAAAACGCGGACGATATGCAAAGATACAGACGGAGCTGAAGTCGTCAGATCCGTTGGACATCAGGCTATACCACAAGCGAAGCATATTTACACCAATGTGCCACAGGTGTAAAGTGCATTAGCATTGACTAGATTATTGACTCTAGTGCAAGTGGGAGTCTGTAGGAGATATGCCCTAGAGGCAATAATAAATTCTATTATTTATCTCACTGTTCATAATTAGGTTTATGTTCCATGCTATAACTGCTATGGTTCCCGAGCCCGTATATCCATAAAGGCTCTGGGGAAAACCCATGTGCACGTGTGGAATAATAAACGGTAAAAAGTATTCCTAGTCATGCCTCTAAGACTAGCTCAAGTGTTGCATGATGATTATGTTTTCCCAATCATGGGCATGTCTATGCCAGCAACTTTGAGGGCACAATGTTATAGGAACATTTGTGTTGAATCGACCCGAATTGATGTTATGCTATGAGATACATTCGTCACAAGTTTATGGTTAATAACACAGGAAGTTAATGTTTGCATAATTCCTTAGACCATGAGAGTATCGAGTTTCTTCATGCTTGCTTCATGAACTTTGGGGTTTGTTAAACGTCATCCGTAAATGGGTGGCTATTACGGCGGCTTACGGGTTCATGGAAAAGTGTGTTAAGTAACTTGATAGCTCAAGATTGGGATTTGCTCCTCCGTCGATGGAGAGATATACTCGGGCCCTCTCGGTGTTACGGTATCCATCATCGTCTGGCCAGACACAGGGTGATTTGATCACTGGGATGCCGAAACACGAAAACGAGAAAAGAGAACAAAACCGGTAACGAGGTAACTTGCATAGTGGACAAAGTGTTTGCCCACGGGGATGAAATATATCTCACCTCGGGTGTTTGTGACATATCACGAAGCAAAAGGAATAGCACACAGCAACTGGAGGTTCACTCGAATATTCATTCGTGTGGGTATAGGGGGTCAATATGGGTGTCCACGGCTCCGATGTTGATCATTGATCGGAAGAGGTTCCGTGTCATGTCTATACTTCACCGAACCTATAGGGTCACACGCTTAAGGGTCATCTATCTGCTGAATACTAGACAGGGAGTCTGAGAGAAAATCACCGAAAAAGTTTCGGACGCCGAAAAAGTTTCGGACAGCGGAAAAGTTCCGCAGAGAGAGGTCACCGGATGAGTTCCGGTGAAACTGAAAAGTTGTTTCAGAGGATACCATAAAGTCAAATTGGTTTTGGCACATGCCTGATAATTCTTGGAGGATGCCAGAATCGTTCTGGAAACCTTCTGGAATTTTCGGAGATGAAAACCGGAAATGTTCTGGAGCTGCCGGAACCGCTTCAGATGCTTTTCGCAGATGAAAATCACTAAACTGGAATTGTTCCAGAACGTGTTGAAAATAATTATGGTGGGTACTAGAAATGTTCTAAGCCCACATGAATTTTTTCAGTTCGATCAGACGCTGAAAAATGTCGTCGTGAATAGTGAAAATCAGCTTTTTGGATATTTGTTGGAAAGCCATTCTTTTAGGCTTTTGCTTAAAAGATCTAGGGATGACATGGATGGATTGGGAGGCCCTCATGGGGGCCCACCAAGGGGTGTGGCCGGCCAAGATGGTGGCTCCTCCTTGGAGCCCCTCTTGTTCCATGGTTTCACCCTTATACCCTTGGTGGAAGGACTTCATTCATGTACTTTTGGGTTTTATTGTAAAACCACCCTACCCCTTGGGATTTCCTATAAAAGGAGGAGTTGGGGCTGCCATCTCCTTCATCCCTTGCTCTCACATACATGCCATGCAATTATCTGGCTTCTCTCTCCCTCCCACGAAATAGTTTCGTAGAGCCGAAAGGCTGTCTGGGTTCCGGTGGGAACTAGTTCTGGACGGCGAAGCCCTGCCGGATAGATGACACCGTATGTGTGCAACTCTGTAGAGAGGTCGTAGTTTCGATCTTAGTGCCCTGAGGGGCTGTTCGTGAGTGCCTCCCGGAGGGCTGTCCAAGTGACGGTCCGAGTTCTGTGAGTCCTCCCGGAGGGCTGTCCGGGTGACCGTTCGAGTTTCGAAGGTCCTCCCGGAGGGCTGTCCGCGACACCGTCCGGGGGACTGTTCGACCGTCTCCCGGAGGGCTGTCCGAGGAGAAGATGAGGGTATACATCCTCGCGGTTGGGAGGTTGTAAATCCTAGCTGCGGGGATCTGCACCGACGATCGTCATCGACTCTACTTCCGCTGCGCTACGAGTCGGTAACGAAACAGATCAAACCTTGTATGCAGTCTTCATAGTGGTCCTGGGCTGGTGCGTAGGTCGGAAAATTTTTGTTTTCTGCTGCGTTCCCCTACATCCAGATCCTCCGCCACGACGGTGGACCGGATCCAATCCCCCTAGATCCAACCAGGAGGGAGCCCAGACCTCGACGACGATCCGCTCCGACCGGACCGCCTCCCCTTCCTCGTCGTCGCCTTCTTTGAACGCTCCATCGCCGCAGTCTTGTCCTTGCCCATGGCACGCGCGTCGGCGGTTGCTGTGGAGAAAGACGAGAAGGAGCAGAGGCACGGCAAAGAGGCAGAGGCGAAAGAAGAAGGAATGGGCGCACAATGCTACCACTTCGGGCTCGGCGCGCACTTATAGCGCCCCGGTCGAGTGGCTGACCGGTGGCCCCGAGCGATCTTATCAAATCCCGCAACAGGCGCAGACGCGATACGTGGCGAAAAAGGTGGCGCGAGGATTGAGGCGTCTCGAGCATATCCGTCCGATTGCTGCGGCACGTCCCGCCCCGCGCGCTTCCCCAAATTTCGAAACCCCGTGGAATCCGGCGACCAAAGAGCAACCAACCCCGCCGAAAACTGCCCACGCCAACGGCACCCGACGCCTAGCGCAAAGTTCAGTCGACGGAAGACGCAACCAACGCACTCGACGGTTCCAGAATCGATCAAGGCGACCAAGACAAGATTGAGGAGGACAGCCTGGTCCGCGAGCTCAGAAGAAGACTACCCCAGGGGCGTCGAGCCAGAACCGGAGCTTTCCTCAGCACTCTCTCTCTCTCTCTCTTGCTCAAGCCTCAATCCATTCAGGGGCTACTGACGAGGTTACAGACCTAGGGTAGGGTCACAGGCCCGACCAAGGAACCCCACCCAAGGTCACTACCCTAGAAGATCAAAAGACAAAACTTATGATGACAAAGACAGTCGACCAAGACAGCCCAAGAGGACATCCCACTCGACTGGACATCACCTACAAGACGACTCAACTCCACTCGACCAATCCAAGGCACTCGACCCCCGAAGGTCAAGGGCCCCTTAGGACAATAACGGTCTGGTATTTACTCGCCGTAGTGAATGCCTTAATTACTCTTTACTGTAGGCGTTATCAGTAACGCCTGCCTTAATGTACATTGAACCCTTGGTAACGTGGAGCATGGCTGGGGTCCTGGCGCACTATATAAGCCACCCCCTCCTCCGGTACAAGGGTTTGCAGCCTTGTAACTCACATATACACATACCAGTCGACCGCCTCCGGGTACCGAGACGTAGGGCTGTTACTTCCTCCGAGAAGGGCCTGAACTCGTAAAACACCTCGTGTACAACTCCACCATAGCTAGGGCCTTGCCTCCCCATTCGTAGCCCCTACTCATACTGTCAGACTTAGAACCACGACACAAGCCTAGAGTACATTTCAGCGACACCTTCACCATCCTTCATCTTGAACTTGTCAAGTTGACTTTGGAGGACATCCAACTTGGATTCCTTGACGGAGTCGGTACCTTCGTGCATATCAATCAAAGTATCCCAAATTTCCTTTGCATTCTCAAGAAGGCTGATTTTGTTGAATTCTTCGGGGCACAATCCGTTGAAGAGGATATCGCAAGCTTGAGAATTGTATTGCATCATCTTCAACTCTTCCGCGGTAGCTTCACGGTTCGGTTTCTTCCCATCGAAGAATTCACCTTGCAAACCAACACACACAATAGCCCAAACGCCGGGGTTATGTCCAAGAATATGCATTTTCATCTTATGCTTCCAACTAGCAAAATTAGTAACATCAAAATAAGGACCTCTACGGTGGTAACTTCCCTCGCTAGACGCCATACTCTCCTAGGTTGTGAAACCAAGGCTGTGATCACCAATGCTATGGAAATCACGGCAAATGGAAACCAAAGCTCTGATACCACTTGTAGGATCGAAAGTATGTCTAGAGGGGGGGATGATTAGACTACTTGACCAGATAAAAATCTATCATTTTCCCAATTTTAATTCTTTGCAGATTTTAGCAACTTAGCACAAGTCAACCAATCAACCTACACATGCAATTCTAAGAGTATAGCAGCGGAAAGTAAACAATTGCATATGAAGGTAAAGGGAGGAGTTTAGAGGGATCAAACGCAAGTGAAGACAACGATGTTTTTTGTCTTGGTTCCGATAGGTGGTGCTATCGTACATCCAAGTTGATGGAGACTTCAACCCACGAACGGTAATGGCTGCGCGAGTCCACGGAGGGCTCCACCCACGAAGGGTCCACGAAGAAGCAACCTTGTCTATCCCACCATGGCCATCGCCCACGAAGGACTTGCCTCACTAGCGGTAGATCTTCACGAAGTAGGCGATCTCCTTGCCCTTACAAACTCCTTGGTTCAACTCCACAATCTCGTCGGAGGCTCCCAAGTAACACCTAACCAATCTAGGAGACATCACTCTCCAAAAGGTAATAAACGATGTGTTGGTGATGAACTCCTTGCTCAAATACTTCAAGTGATAGTCTCCCCAACACTCAAACAACTCCTCACAGATTTGGATATGGTGGAAGAAGGATTTGAGTGGAAAGCAACTTGGGGAAGGCTAGAGAACAAGATTCATATGGTGGAAGTGGAATATCTTGATCTCAACACTTGAGTAGGTGGTACTCTCTCAGAACATGAATGTTGGAAGTGTAGGTATGTTCTGATGGCTCTCTCCACGAGTGAAGAGTGGGTGGAGGGGTATATATAGCCTCCACACAAAATCTAACCGTTACACACAATTTACCAAAATCGGTGGGACCGATTCAAAGAACTCAGTCAGACCGATTTAGTTCATAATGTGACCGTTAGGTATTTCGGTGGGACCGATATGATCAACTCGGTGGGACCGATTTCATTAGGGTTAGGGCATAACGTAATCTCGGTGGGACCGATTACACAAACTCGGTGAGACTGATTTTGGTAATAAGCACATAGAGAGTTGGTCAGGAAAACTCGGTGGGACCGATTCGCTCATTTCGGTGAGACCGAAATGTTACGAAGAGGCAACAGAGAGTTTGCATTACAGACTCGGTGGGACCTATTGCGCATCTCGGTTAGACCGAAAATATTGCAACGGGCAACAGAGAGTTTGCAATCCCATCTCGGTGAGGCCGAGATCCCTTTCGGTGAGACCGAAATGATTAGATTTTTCTGGCAGTGGCTATGTCAAATGAACTCGGTGGCGTCGGATAGATATTTTCGTGGGGCCGAGTTTGAATTTTAGAATAATAGTTTCAAACTCAAACAGTGATATGTGTGACTTCATGCTCAAGCTAAACTCCTGAAGGTTAATATGATTGACATCTTACTATTGTCAAGAAAACAACAAGTGCAGACTTGGAAACGAGGGGGAATAGAACCTGAAAGTTAAGCGTGCTCAGGCTGGAGTAGTGAGAGGATGGGTGACCGGTCGGGAAGTTAGACGATTTGGAATGAGTGATCCACACTTGAGCTGTTAAGAGAGGTGATTAGAGACTAAATCATCAAATAATTCAGAAAATAGAAAATGGAAAAAAAATCATTTTTTTTCCAAAATTTCAAAAAAAAAAATTAATCAAAAAAAAACCTTTAGTACTAACCGGTACTAAAGGTCCCTTTTACCACGGCGGTAGCTCACGGCACGTGGTGTGCCTTTAGTGCCGGTTCGTGCTGAACTGGTACTAAGGGGGGGGAGGGGCTTTAGTCTCCACCCTTTAGTGCCGGTTGCATAACCGGCACTAAAGGACCTTACAAACCTGTAATAAAGCTCCGTTTTCTACTAGTGTTAGTGGCACCTGCATCAAGTCTTTCTGCCTACCATCGACAAGGTCAACTCAACTTCATAAGGGGGGCGACGACAGCGGCGCGCCGGCGTCTCATTGTGGCGACAATAGCGGTCGTATAGTGGTTCTACTCCACACTTGAGCTGTTAAGAGAGGTGATTAGAGACTAAATCATCAAATAATTCAGAAAATAGAAAATGAAAAAAAAATCATTTTTTCCAAAATTTCAAAAAAAAAAATTCAAAAAAAAAACCTTTAGTACCGGTACTAAAGGTCCCTCATACCACGGCGGTAGCTCACGGCACGTGGTGTGCCTTTAGTGCCGGTTCGTGCTGAACTGGTACTAAGGGGGGGGGGAGGGGCTTTAGTCTCCACCCTTTAGTGCCGGTTGCATAACCGTCACTAAAGGACCTTACAAACCTGTAATAAAGCTCCGTTTTCTACTAGTGTTAGTGGCACCTGCATCAAGTCTTTCTGCCTACCATCGACAAGGTCAACTCAACTTCATAAGGGGGGCGACGACATCGGCGCACCGGCGTCTCATTGTGGCGACAATAGCGGTCGTATAGTGGTCTTGAAATCTCGATGTAATTTTTGTTATGTTCAGAGATACTTTGTACTTTTCATGAACTTCGGCAAAAGAAAAATAAAATCTAACAACACGATTCAGCAAACAAAAGGTTTTACGTTCATCAGGCTGCTTGAACAGAGCAACAAGGTCATCCGCTTGTTAAAAAAAAAAAACAAAGCCAGCCGTGTGTTTGGCATGTGGGGCCGATTTGAGCGCGCGTGTGATTCGGCGGCATCAGTCAATTGACGAATACTCCCTCCGTTCCTAAATATAAGTCTTTTTAAACATTCAAATGGAATACAACATACGGATGTATGTAGACATATATTAAAGTGTAGATTCACTCATTTTGCTTCGTATGTAGTCACTTGGTGGAATCTCTAGAAAGACTTATATTTGGGAACGGAGGGAGTAGATCGTAACAGAAAATACAGGTTTGCATGCGAGATAATATCTTACATCTAGATGTGATATAGACAGACCTCAGAAAATAACCCGCAACCTTTGGGAGCGGCGGCGGTGGCAGCGGAGCCGAGCGGCGGTGAAGCAGGGCTGCGGGGCGGAGCAAACAGCGCCTGCTCATCCGGGGATGTGATGTCAGAGGAAGGAATGCATGCATGCGCCATGGATCAAACTGCAAGCATCGTCGTCACAACTGAATACTCGACTGGTCAATTACATAGCAGAGTATGGATGCATAGATATGGTATATTTACAGAGCAGTGTATAAAGCATATTGTCTTGTAGTACGTCTGAATGGAAACAATGGCACACTAAAAGCACGACGAGTTAGTTTACTTGTCGCGTCAAAAGCTTTGCTCCTGCCTCCTCCTCCATAACAAGCTAGGGTTTTTGCCTCGCGCCTCCGCCGCCGCAGGTCCGCCTCCTCCCCGGTGGCCTTAGGACCATGGGGACACGGTGGATCTCGGCAAGGGTCATCCGGGAGGGCTTCGTTTTTAATCGTTTCTTCCAGTTTTGCTAGGGTTTGTGTCCTGCTCAAGAAGACGAGACAGCGGCGGCTCCCTGAAGATGGAATAAAGGTCTCCCCGCCTAGTCCCCGTTCCGGCGATGCGTCTAGCATCGTTGGTGGGCGTGTGGAGTTGTGTCTCCGGCGGAGCTATCTTTGGTGGATTTGCTCGGATCTCGTCGGTGTTCGTCTATGTTCGTGTGTCTTTGGATTGGATCTTTGTGATCTAAGTTATTCTTCATTTGCGGCGGTTGCTGTTCTGGTGCGCTGGTCCTATGGGACCTTAGCACGACGACTTCCTGACTATCTACTACAACAAGTTGTGCCCGACTCCGGCTATGGAGGGGCGATGACGGCGGCGCGCCTTCGGCTCGCTTCAGTGCTGGTAGTTGTCGTCAGGTGGTCTACGGATTTGGATGTAATTTCTATTATTTCTGATATTCGTTGTACTGCCATGATTAAAGATGAATAGATCGGAAATTTTCTCGAAAAAAAAGCACGACGAGTTTCGCAGCAAGCCCGAGTACCGGAGTTACTTTCAAGAAGCAAATGGAAGAAAGATCACAGTGAACTTCAAAGCATAATGCGAGGAAGCAGCAGCATGGATGACACATCCATCTCCTACGTCGGCCTCATCGTATCTTACATACAGACCATCGGCTTAGAAGTTCTTTCATGCATCACTTAATGCAGGGTAAGCGCCCCTTCCATAATATTCTTCTCTTTCATGAAAGCCGATTGACAAGGGGCAATACGATTCTTCATGAGAGGCTCAACCCTAACGGTAGCAGCTATAGTGAAAATATTGTGCAACACCTCTAGAAGGCATATAGCTATGTGCTGTAGTATCAGCATCAACAGATTTAGGGATATTATTACTTCAAAGTTAATTCTGCTCAGATTAAGACATGCCTATAGAAATCTTCAAACAAATCCAAAAGATCATCAAGGATGATAGGGAGACACACAGCATAGTAACCATTTGGCCCAGGTGCCCTGTTCGTTGCCATACTATTGACAGCATATTGAATCTCATCAGCAGTGAATTTCTGTCCGGTTCCAATCTATCAGTCTAACGGTGAATCTTTCTTACTCCCTACGTCCGAAAATACTTGTCATCAAAATGGACAAAAAGGGATGTATCCAGAATTAAAATACATCTAGATACATCTCCTTTTATTCATTTTGATGACAAGTATTTCCCGACGGAGGGAGTACTTCTTAATGGCCTCAACAGTCAAGTGTATAAATCAAGTTGCAATTCAACTTTTATGTGTGTGTGCGCATCCGGTTCTTGGAAGGAATCTTTCTTACTTCTTGATGGCCTCCATAGTCAAGTGTATAATCAAGTTGCAATTCAACTTTTATGTGTGTGTGCATCCAGTTCTTGGACATGTGTGGCCTCTTCAGAGCTTTCTAATGCATATTTTTTGTTTCATATTTAACACAAACTTACTACTCCCTCCGTCTCGGTTTATCCGTCTCGTTTTACAGGGCATCTACATCGTTCTAGCTTAAGAATTTGTATTATATGTGATGAAAAATATATATTTAGAAACTACATCCGCTTAAGAATCCAATGGTATACTTTCGGTGACATATAACTCATTAGTTAGTTAAATGGATGACCTAGAACTACGCGCACGCCCTCTAAACCGAGACGAAGGGAGTATTCTTCTATCTGTGAATTCATTGTCCAAACCATTATGAAAATAGATCACCTTAAGCCAAAAGTGATTTTTTAAGTTGAAGGTACCTACCGTGAAATTATCCACCATCCAAGTGCTTCAAGATCCGTGCTGGCGGAGGTCCACTAAAGATGTATTCACATGTATCATTGAAATTGAATCCAATATTGACGAGTTGGGCCCCACCTACTGCTAGGATTATTATTGACAATGTCGACCAGAGTGGATTCGTTTTACGGCACCTGTCCGGTTGGTAATGGCAAGGCGTAATGCCACCGTCACTCCCGATTCGCCATGCCATCCCGTGCCGCTTTCATCTCTGTGATCCACGAGAGCGGTGTCACTAGACTCCACTACCTCAGGCCAGCTTCACGTCGGTGGTGGGGTGGTGGTTGGGGTGGCCATTGAGGGGTAGTGGAAGTGATGTTTCCTGCGGACGGGTGCAAAACCCCCCACCGAGGTTGTACAATTCGTGTCAAGGAAAAACATGCTACTATTAACTTGAGCGGATACCACATATATCTTAGGAGAGGACCAAGTAACTACACATCCAGATTCTCAAATCATATTAGGAAATTAAGTAGAGCCTAACTTTTGTTGTGTTTGTTGAAGTTTTGCGATGGACGTCTGCCTCTGCCATAAGATCCAATGGCTATTACAAGTGAACTTGGAACACAAAACTCATCTGAAACTGAAGTAATATTATTCCTTTTTTTGGTCTGTCCTTATGGACGTTGGAATCAGGATGCCCTTTACTCTTGGTCACACATCATGAATATGATACATTGCCAAATTTCGTTGAGTTGGTTTAGTTTCTAAATGTACTCTAGTACAAATCAACTTCTCAAAGAGTTTGTAATCACCGTGGGATCTTTCGATTCACAAGGCTTATCTGCTCAAGGAGTTGGCAGTATCTTTCTGTTGAGATGAAAAAAGAAAGAAAATATGATTCTCTAATCACAGGCTTGTTGTAGGGTTTTTGAGTTCACCGAGGTTATCTCCTCTGATCCGCTGAAATTTGCACCTTGTACATCCATATTGTGAGCTGAACTTTCACTAGAAGGAGAGATAAGCGCGTAGGTCAAGTTATTGCATAACAATAATTGCATAGGAAAACAAAGGAACAAAAATATGGGAGAAATATCTTACAGTAATAAGTTCTGCTTCGGCGACATATCCAGATCATCTAAGCTTCTCTCAAACATTTCTAGAACTTTTGTTATAGTAGGGCGATACACAGGTAATACTTGTATGCACCACAAGCCGATTAGGGCAATCTTTTTTGTGATGTCCTCTATTTCACCCGTGACTTCACATGCTTGTAATCCATCATCTTGTGCAAAGTGGTCGTAAATCCAATCTGGAAAATACTTTTCGCTGGATTTCTTAACACTTGATTTTACGTTTCTCCTACCTCCAACCATCTTCAGCAACATCATTCCATAACTATAAACATCCGACTTTGTTGAAACCATTCCGAAGCTTCGAGAGTAAACTTCCGGGGCAATGAATCCAATTGTTCCTCTAGCACCCGTCATTGAAAGCTTGCTCTCCTTTGTATGACACAATTTAGCTAGACCAAAATCAGCAATCTTTGGGTTAAAATCCTTGTCTAGGAGGATATTCTGAGGCTTGATATCAAAGTGGACAATGCGTGTATTACAGCTATGGTGCAAGTATTCGAGGCCCCGAGCAATACCGATTGCTATAGAATAGAGCCTCTCCCATCCTAAAATTTCTTTGGGGTTCTCTGAGTAAATGTACTTATCCAAGGAACCGTTGGCCATGTACTCATATATAAGAGCTCGTTTGGATCCCTCCAAACAAAACCCAAATAAGCTAACAACATTGACATGAGAGGTTTTGCCAATGCTCATAACCTCATTCACAAACTCGTCCCCGTTTTCTTTGCAGTCATGCAAGAATTTTACAGCAACCAGACGACCATCATGTAGTCTTCCTTTGAAAACCACACCATAACCACCTTTTCCAAGCTGATTGTTGCGAGAAGATGTTATCTTCATTACCTCTGAGTACATGTATCTTTTTGGAGCAAGGGATCCATATGATATTATCATGGCCTCATAATTCTTTTCAGTGCTGCTGCTAGTCTTCTGGCAAAGTTGAAACCATAGTCTTTTCCCCTTTCTATGACATATCAGTAGATAAATACATGAAAAGAGCAAGGTTGCACCTGCTGATGTCAAACCTGAGATGGGAGCATATGTCATTTCCTTTTGTAAACTAGAGGTTATAATACAGTAATTATGATTTCCATAGACCATCAATAGTTTAACTTTCTGCTCCCACAAGAGTACATGCTGGAAACAGTACCAACCAGCTAAATGTCATAAATTGACCACTCCTGTAATATGCACAAACTGAGAGTCGCCCGTTTCAAATTTGAATTTTACAATCAATTTTCTTGATTACAGACATGATAAAAATTGAATTCCAGATTCCATCATAGAAAACCATTGTTAATGATATACTGATATTTGAATCATTACATATAAAAAATATGGCAAATGTTGTAGCGTACCTATTAGCATAATCTTCTTCCCTTTCCTCTTGCTACCTAGAATATAATACAACATTTATGAGTGAGAGCAATGTTGTCCAATACGTAAAGTTTCCACACATTTATGAGTGAGAGCAACATTGCTACATATAGTGCTACGCTTGGTTGTTTTTCCAAAAGAAAGAGACTATAATCGTATATGATACGTCAATATTCATTGCAAGATAGTGAAGAACAATAGCACATGGACTACACATGTGACTTTCTTTTGGTTGAGCTACCATGTCTCTAAAAAAATAGATATAGGCATGCGTGACTTATAAATATGGGTTACAGTGACACTGCGATCGGCAATACATCTCAGTCTCCACAACAATTCGTGCAAACATGTGTGGCCATCATTTTATTCTGCAAATGTAGTCCCCAATGGCATGAGAAGCAGTTTTACTTCATCTGTTCCTAAATATAACTCTTTCTAGAGATTCCAATACAGACTACACACGAAGCAAAATGAGTGAACGACTTACACTCTAAAATACGTCTATATATATCCGTACGTAGTCTGTATTGAAATTTCTAAAAGTTATTTACAAACAGAGGGAGTATATAACACCAAGGTGACATGACACATCACGACAGCGGGGAAATAACCACAGAAGAAGCCTTTGCTCCCCGAGTCGCTCGCGGGCGACTCCGGGAGCCAACCCTAGCGCCGCCACCACTCACCCCCGGCCTCCCTCTCCCCACCATCGTCGGTGGCGTCGCCGGACAAAGGATGTGTGACATAGGCGGCGGCGGGGCCTTTCCCCTCCATCCCATGCGGCTAGGGTGGCGCGGGCCGCCATATCTCGCGAGGGCGCGGCCCCTGATTTCACGGAGGCGCGGCGGTGCGGTTTGTGGCCGTTGATGCCTGGTCGCGGCGGAGGCACGGCTTGGATGCGGCGGCGGCTGCGTCACGTGGATCTCGGAGTCCTCGGTCCTTCTCCTCGCTCTATCAACGCGTCGCTGGCAGGCGAACTGACGACTCTGCGTCCGTGTGGTGAGCATGGTTCCGTCATGCTGGGATGTTGCGGCCACCCTGTCCTAGCACAGGGGTGGGCTGGCCAGGACCTACCAGATCCAGCCCATCCAGTGTTGATCTAATGTCTGGGGGCAACGGTAGTGTGCCGTGGTCGACGAGAGCGGAGAGAGGAGCGCCCTGTCCAGATCCAGGAGGTTCTCGACTGGGATGGTCAGCGTGGCCTGTTCCATGCCTGATCTGCACATTTCCACATGAACAGGGTTGTCTAGGGGCGAAAGGCGACACCTTTTCACCTGAATCTCCAGTGGGTGGTGTTCGACGGCTTGGTTGGGGTTGGAGGCTTCGAGATCGGGGATGCCGGGGCAATGGCCCTAGAAGGTGGACTATGCGATTTGCTCTTCAACGAGCGGCGTAGCGATGGTGGTGGCATCTCTCTTTGGTTGTGTGGGCAATGAGGAGGGGGGCAGCGGGGAACCTTTGGCAGTGGTGTCTCCTAGATCATGGTGTGGAGGCTTGTCTTGCTGGCGGTGTTCTGGTGACCATGGTACCTCGGGGTGGTTTATAAAAGACTCCGAGCGAAAGTTATGTGCTCCCGCGCCCGTTGACACCTGCGGGTGTCGTGACCCTCTTTGGGGGCGTTGTTGTGGTCTCTCTCCCTACACTAGCGCTCCGGGGTGAAAACCCTTGAGCACCTCGTCGGCCTCGACGGCGGGGGCACTTAGCATTGTCACCCTCTTGGGGGGTGTCGTGGAGGTCAAGTACCCTCTGGTCGCGTCTCATGGTCATCGGCGGGCGAGCTCGAATCCTAACTCGAGGCTCTTTGGGTTATAACTAGGGGTGGCCCGCCAGTGTCCTATCTTTTACAAGTGGCTTTGTTGTCATTGCGCTCGATCCTCGTTGTCTGCAAACAGGATCGGCGCTCCATGGACTGGTGAGAGGGCAGGGAGCCTTCTCCGGCGACTTCTTGGTGGGTGTGTTACATTGATGTCCGATGATTACTCATGGAGGCGCAGTGTCTCTTCTAGTTTTTTTTTTGCGTGAAAACTTCCAATCTATTCATCTTCCATCATGGCAGTACAACGAACACAAGAAATAAAAATTACATCTAGATTCGTAGACCACCTAGCGACGACTACAAGCACTGAAGCGAGCCGAAGGCGCGCCGCCGTCATCACCCCTCCATCGCCGGAGTCGGGCACACCTTGTTGTAGTAGACAGTCGGGAAGTCGTCGTGCTAAGGCCCCATAGGACCAACACCCCAGAACAGCAACCGTCGCCGATGAAGAATAACGTATATCGGAAGGATCCAAACCGAAGACACACGAACGTAGACGAACAACGACGAGATCCGAACAAATCCACCAAAGATAGATCTGCCGGAGACACACCTCCACACGCCCACCAACGATGCTAGACGCATCGCCGGAACGGGGGCTAGGCGGGGAGACCTTTATTCCATCTTCAGGGAGCCGCCGCCGTCTCGTCTTCCTGAGCAGGACACAAACCCTAGCAAGATTGAAAAAATCGACTAAAAGCGGAGCCCTCCCGCCGGTCCTTGCCAGGATCCACCGCGCCTCCATGGCCCTAAGGCCACTGGAGACCAGGCGGACCTGTGCCGGCGCCGGCGAGAGGCAGGAACCCTAAACTTTCTTTCTTGGAGGAGGAGGAGGCTTTTCCGGGGAGTCGTTGAAATTTGGTAGCCTCAGTGCTTCTTGATAGGGTGTTGGTGCTCTTCTATTTTTTTCTTAGTCTTTGATCTGCTTTGTAGTGGTTTTTTCTCATCACCTTGTATCTATTCAACCGTGTTGCTTTATATATGAAATAGGATGAAAGCGTATAAGAGCATTTTCAACAGGCGCCCAAAAACTGCTCCGAGCGCTAAAATTCAGGCTTTTTGGGCGCCGGACAGCTACAGCAAAAGTTGTAAAATAGTGTGCGCGCAAAAAAGGTTGGACACACGATGAAAAACGCTATAGCGTGCTGCAAATTTGAGGCGCCGGATTGCGCGCGTTTCCCAGTGAATTTGAAGGCTTACCGGCGCACGTGAACCCTTGCAGGTGGCCAGGTGGGCAGAGGCACGCCAAGGCCTCAGATTGGTTGTTATACCGACACTGGCCGCCGCTGGCAGTGCATGCGGAGCAGTCCCCAGCGCCGGTGCCTGCCCAATCCAGCACGAACCACGCAGTAAGAAGGCGGCTATAGTTTGCCGCCGTGGAGACGGCGGCCTCCGACTCGAGCACCGGCAGGTACGAGAACGTGCAGCTCCCGGTGGGTGTGGGTATCGCCGGCGGCGTATACGGGTCATAGCTGCCGCCGAGGTAGGCGGAGATGGGCCAGTCGCAGCTGGGCACGGCGGTGACGTTGACGTAGCCGGTCCCGCGCGGCTCCGTGCCGTTGCAGGCGTAGAGGAAGCAGAGCGCCCGGTTGCCGGCGCTGAAGGTGAACGGGGCGAGGGCCGGGTAGGTCGACATGTTGAAGTCGGTGCAGCAGACGGCGTCGGCGGCGTGGGCGACCCGGTTGTGGTAGACGACGAAGGAGCCGGCGCCGTAGTCGATGCTGCGGACGCGGATGGCGGAGCCCCGCAGGGAGGCCGAGCTGCCGTTGCACCGTAGCTCGAAGGCCGGGTGGCCGCAGGTGGAGTTCGCCGACGGATCGCCCGCGGCGCCGAGCCAGAACGGGTACTGGATGGTGAAGGGGTGGTCCACGCCGCACGTCGCTGGCTCGCACTCGGCGCGCGCGCGTTCATGGAGATGGAGGAGGAGGAGCAGCGAGACCAGGACGGAGAGCAGTGAGGTTGGATGCATGGCGACAATCTGCTGATGCCGTTCAGCTGTATTCGGTAACCGGGAAGGAGGGCGAAGATAATATAACCACGACCAGTCCAGGATATGTTTTTTTTTAACATTAGTACAGACGCAATACACGCGCATACAACCGTGTGTACTACTTTACTAGGTCTTGTTTTTTTTTTCGGGAACTACAAGGTCTGGTTGGCTTCTTCAATACGAAACTTTTGACCAGTCCCGGAGTTTACCCGGTCATTTGGCGAGTTTACCGAGCATTGGTGGTGGTCAAGGGAATCTCTTGCAGATCTTTTTTTTTTAACAATAGCGGTGGGAGAAGACCCAAATCTTTACCTAATAATAAAGAAAATAAGGTTTCAGCCCGTCCGTCATTAAAACTACCCCCGAAGTTGCTATAAATTACCCACTATGCCATCCATAAGTTAAGAAAACGATTCGTTTTTTATTTTCAAAAGTCACCGTCGCCCTGAGTAATTTTACTTATATGATTCCCATATGAACCAAAGAAACAGAAGCGTCCTAGCGGTTAACACCTTGGTATGCTACCATGGAGACCAAGGATCGATACCCAGCTTCACGCTTTTCCCCCTTCCTTTTCCTTTACCTTTTCTCACACACGCAGGTATTCATGGGCCGGCCCACGTGCTGGGTTTCACACACCTTTTTTTCATTTCATTTTTTGTCTTTCTTTTCTCATTTTTTCCCTTCTTTAAATTAGTTTAGGATTTTTAAAATTTAAAACTTGTGATTTCTCACAAAATGTTCAAGAAATCATCAAAATGTTTGGGAATTCAAGAAAATTCAAGAAATCATCATTTTTTGCGGATTCAAAAAAATGTTGGTGATTTTACAAACTCTTCTCAAATTATAAAAAAAATATGATTTATAAAAATGGTCGGGAAATACAATCATGTTAATGATTTAAGAAAAATCGTGTATTCAAAACCTATTCGTGAATCTGAACAAAATGTCCATGAAATTTTAGAGTTTTTCACAAAAATTCAAAAAAAATCACAAATTTCAAAAGTTGTTCCCAAATTAGAAAAAAAACATTGATTCAAAAAAAAATGTTGAGTCAAAAAATGTTCATGCATTTCAAAGAATGCTCGTTAACAAAACAAATGTTGTTGATTTTTTTTAAAGTCTTTTATATATAGGATTTGATTAGTTTTTGGAAAGTCTTTATATGTCTAAGCATTTGGAGTAGTTTGTTTTAGATGAGATATATTTTTACGGTTTAGACGTTTCACTTGCGCAACATAATGACAAGTGTGGCGTAAAGTAGGAAGCTCATAGCCTTGGAATTTACAACATCGAATGCATCGTGATCACGTGAACGTCGCGACCATCATCAGCGAGGGTAAGACGAAAGATAAGTGGCAACATGGTGAGACACCGTGTTAAAATAGAGGTCGCTCTTATGTCGGGGTATTTATTATACTTATTTGGCTAACACATTATTTTGTCTCCCGTTGCAACGCACGGGCATATTTGCTAGTATATACTCAAAGGTAGACCTGGCCATGGGCGATCCAGACTAAAAATCCTGGGCCAGGCTGAGCCCGAGTGTGTCGTCGGGCTGGGCTCGAGCCTGCCAACTGAGCCTGACGGGTAGCTCGGGCCGGGCTTGGGCCTGCATAGAATGCATTTTTAGCTGTAGTCTCGCCGGGCCGACCGGACCATGTCGAGCTTTCTCAGGCTTGGGCTCGATTTTGTAGGCCCAATGGCTGGTCCGGGCCGGGCTCAGGCCTGGGTTTTAGCATCGGGCTTTTTTGGCCCGGCCTGAGATATGCCGAGGTATACTCAAAGGATCCTCGGAATATATATCACCCATCCTCTAAAGTCACATATGGTATTAAACTTCTTTTCACCTAGCTGATTCCCCAAAACTTAATCCTCCAAAAAAAAATCTAACACAATCTTTTCGACGCAAAATCATTTGACACACATTTAAACTATTTCATTTCACAATTAAACAAAGGTACAACATAGACATCGAACAGTTCAATACATTAATTACCCCTACATCGACATTCAACTAACTAAACATCACCTCATAGACTCTACTCCTAGTCGGAGGAGATGTTGATCTCCGTGCACCGGAGGGACAGACCTTGTTTTCATTGGCGGCGGACCGAATCCACATCATCGAGGTGAACCCGCCGGACTCCTCTTCCACCTCGCCGGCTTCACCTTCGAGGTTCCCAAAAAGCATTGCGCGCTCAACGTTGCAGCACATGATCTCCAAACCATAAATTGCCCTCCATTTAGAGCATCTCCAACAACCTTTCTATAATTCATCTGAATTGCCAAAAACTGCTTCTTTTTACAAATTGTGTAAAAAAATAGCTCCTGCAGCATTTGTATAACTGGTCCGCACACCAAAGTTTAGCCGGCTTGCTAAAACAGCACCCTCGCTTTGCATATTTGCCAAGTCTAGAGTCAGATTTTAAAACGGCCAGAAATCACGCGGGAGAGCCAACCGCCCCCGCTCGCAAAGCTCACCTCGCGAGGCGCCAGCGCCGGCCACCACCGCTCGCCCCTGGCACCGCCTCCCACGCGTGCCGCGAGCATCCCTGCGGCCCCGCCCCACCTTTCCCCATCGCGACGGCATCCAACACTGCCGAATCGAGGTCTGGCTTTCCTGCGGAGCTGCCGGCCGATTCAGACTGGTTGACGCCGTCGCCCATGCGGGAGAAGCCGCGTCGCGCCCCCCAGGTGCGCCCCAAGATGGCAACGGGGACGAAACCCACCGGGTTTTGCTTACCCAAACCCATCCCCATGAGAAAAATTGCAAGCCGTGTTACGCCCCAGGTGAGCCCCAAGATGGCAATGGGGACGAAACCCACCGAGTTTTGCTTACCCAAACCCACCCCCCTAAGAAAATCGCAAGCCCGTCCCCGTCACCAAGCACGAGGCTAGTCTTTTGCCCGTCCCCTAAACCCTTCGGGTTTTCAAAACCCACGGATAACCCTTTTCCGTGAGCAGTCAATGAAAACAACAATATTTGAAAGAAAAACTGGAGCATATTACAGCAGAAAAAATCAGCATATTTAAGAACAGCCATAGTATAGTTCAGCCGCGACAACATAAAATAAATAGTAGCAAGAAGGAATAGCATTTCAGCAGCAAAAGGAGCATATTTCAGCAGCAAAACTTGAGCAAATTTTAGCACAATACAACAGTATGTTTCATCAACATTTCAACAATAATAATAGCTAAAAGGAGCATATTTCAGCACAATAGAATTGCCCATTTTAGCAACAAAGATAAGCATATTTCAGCACAATAGAATCGCCCATTGCAGCAACAAAGATAAGCATATTTCAGCAACAAACAAGAGCATATTTCAACCATACATGATTCAACCAGATGTCCAATAACACATGTTCTGAAATAGAATTCATGGTTCACAAATAACGAGCACAAACGAGACAAAATGGTCCAATACATAAGTTCTGAAATAGAATCCATACTTCACAAATCACTTTAAAGTGGGCATCATCATGGCATTTTCCCATCTCCAAGTCTTCCCATGTCCTCAAGCGCACCCGAACGCATCCCGGTCGGTCGACGAGCTCGTGACGTCGAGTTTGACCACGACCACCCCTTGTCTCCCACCCGCGTGTAAGGTGTTTGACAATTTGCCCATAATGTAAATATGATTTATTTTTTTGGATCCTTTGTTTGCATGGTAGCATGTAGGTGTGGTCTAATTAGACTGTGGTAATACAAATTGTAGATGAATTGGTATGATATGGATTCATCATCCGAGGAGGAGAATGAATGTGATGATGATGAGGAACTTGTCATTCTTATGATGATGGAGATGGAGAGCAACAAGAAGCCGAAGCATGGAGGTCCGTTGTTAGCCGAAAGAACATTCAGAGAAGGAGGCAATAAGCCCACCACCGTCTTATGTTGGATTACTTCGGAGTGCCAGGTATGCGTCGGGTGTTTCCCGAACATTATCTTTGCCGGCGGTTTCGTATGAGCACAAATTTATTCATCTACAAGTCCAGAGGTGCAGTTTGAGCTCAATGGACACCAGTACAACAGGGACTAAATTTGTGCTCCGACGCGGTTGCACCACATTCTCTAAATAACGTGAAATGCATTAAAGAAAGGCTGTCTTGTCAATCATTTTTATTTTTTTTGCAGGGGCGCCTTATCAATCATTGTACATGCCCGCTATCCACGTCAGTTTATATGGACCGGGTTTTCCTCCTTGAGTAAAGGAGGGAATGATCATCCGTCAGTGACACATCTGTTTTCTGTTGCTTGACTAAAGAATGGATCAACCCATAGACATTCCGGGAGTTGTCTTCTATTGGCTAGACACCTTAAGTAAAAATATCTGTCTTTGCGTTTTGCTGACTTTTCTGGCAGAAATGATGCGTACGTTATTCCAGTTTCAGAATTTCGTGCTGCGTACGTAGTACTACCCATTGCGGCTGCTAAGCGAGTGTATTTGTATACTGATTCAAACAGATTACCCAATCAATCGCTGACCCCTCCCTCAGTATAATCCTATCTATCACCAAGTCTTCGTGCTGGCCTGCTAAGCATGAACTGTGCTGAAAGAAACACAAGGAAATTCTATCTCGGAGACGTCCGCTGGGTTGTCTTCCCGTGCGGAGTCCCAGGATTGGCGAATCGGAATCCGATGGCGCACAAACGCACCTGCGTGTGTGACGGTTTTGGGATCAAGGGGTCGGAGGGGTAGCAGAAGCAAGTGAATGGCTAACTTGTTGGTAAATTTTAAGCTTAGCTAGCGGTTGCTTAAAACACCCTAGACATGCAGTTCTACGAAAGAGTAAAGCACACAACAAAATTTGGAAGTAAGGTGAAAAGAGCGATCCAAGGAGATACCAAACACGGTTCGAGAATGTTTTCACTCTTTTTAATGATTTCACGTTGTTCAAATACATTTTTTTTAGAATGAGTTGTTCAAATAGTTGATGTTGGATTAGAACCATGAAGGTTCTAGGATCATGGAGATATCACTTACTAAGTCCATGAAGGACTGTACCCAAAGAGGGCTCGGCTCAAGGAGAGCAACCAACTTACTCTACCATAGTTTATAACCACCCAGGTATAGCCTCGCCCAGGTAGTTTTTCGCATAGTAGGCGGTCCCTTTGCCTTTACAAACAGGTTGGTTTCTTGATAGCTTAAAGGCTCCAAGAGCATCTAGCTGATCTACGTGGCGCACACCCTTCAAAATTAACAAGATAAGGTTGCTTGGTGAAGAATATATTGCTTATGCGTCAAAACATAATCTCATGCACACCCTTCAAAAATGAAAAATTATCAAGATATGCACATTGTAAATATCGTTATAATGTGCTGTCACAAGGTATGCCTTAGTTCCCCTAGTATTAAGTTACATGGTGACATTTGAGTCTGTTTATCTTTCATTTTTAATGAGGCAGCTAGGAAAACACGAGTAGGAGTCACTTGCTTGAGGTTTAAATTTGGCCAATAATCAAAGCAAAAATCCTACTGCTTGAGCTCACATTGCAGATATGTGCCTCCTCGAGGCTTGAGCATGTGCCATTCTGTGTGGTCACGACTATCACATAGAGATATAGGCTGCCCTATGTTTTAAGTGTCGAGGATGCCAATTTAACATGTTCTTGTGAATAGTACACAATAAGACTATCATGAAGTTGCTTTATAACAGAAGAATTTATACCAGCACAACATTTCTCACTAATAATAATATGATGCAGTGTGCGCGACTTAGAGATAGTTTTATCGTTAAAAGAAAGTGACTTACGGAGAGTTTCTTGCAACAACGTCATAGGATCGCATCACTATTGTAGTAGAACCTTACTACGATGCCCAAAGATAACGTGCTGCTCGACTCATACAGCTTTCGGGTATGCAATGTCTCAAGGGGAATGCATATACCCAACGAAAACAGCGCCGACGGATCCAGGCCGAACCTGGCACGCTGTGCGGCGCCCGGGGGCGCCGGGGCGAACTGTTTTGGCGCGAAAAAGCCGCAGGCCAGCCGCGTCAGTGACACAGCGGCTCGTCTTCCCCCAACTGCCTCGGTTCCCGCGGTGAATCAATGACAAGGCTATCGCCGGTCAGCCTTGCCATTGATTCCTCACGGACGGCGCGCCGACGCCTCCCCTCCCTCGCACGCGTACACACAGGCGCGGAGCGGCTATAAAGCTGGCGGTCTCTCAGTCGCCTGTGCCCACACCAGACTCGCCCCTCGCCGCCGCCCAGCCCCTCTCTCTCCGTCTCCGTCTTCCTCTCCCGAGCACCACCGGCAGCCCCTCTCTCTCCCTCTCTACCTCCGCCGAGCCCGTCGCCATGGCAGAGCGCTTCCCCGGAGACGATGCGGCGGCCAACGGCTTCGGCCGCCGTTCGCTCCGCGAACAAGAGTCCTGGCTCCTGTTCCAGGCGAACATCCCAGCGCCGCCGGACATGCGCGTCGGGCCGACGGGGTGGCGGCTCAGCGACGGGGGAGTGCCCGTTCCCCCGTTGCCCGACACCGTGGCGAAGCCCAAGTATTTCGCCGAGGAGGTCGAGGTCGCGCGCGCCTCCCTGACCGACGCCGAGCGCTCCCTCCCCCAGTACGCCGCGGACAACCACGCGGCTTGGGCGACGTACTTCCAGCGCCGCTAGCAGCAGCGCCTGGCGTCCACCAACAGCGTGCCGGTGGTCGGCGGCGTGAAGAACAGCGAGGGGCGCCACCTGTGGTGGGGCGTCCCCGGCCGCACGCTGGAGGGCGTGCTGACGTACCTCGACGGCGGCAACAACCCGCCGTTGACGTATCCTGCGACCGGGGCCGCCCCGTCGCAACACCGACGCGCATGGCCGCCAAGGAGGTTCGCCTCCTCCTCGTCTTCCTCCTCTCGCTCTTCTTCTCACTCCTCCGTTACTCCGGCGCTTCTCGGCGTCAAGGCCGAGCCCGCGGTGGAGACGCCACTCGGTCGGCGCACTCGCAGCGTCGGCATCATCATCAACGAGGGCGGCCGGCGCGCCTCCTCGTCGGGCCATCCGCGCTTCGTCAAGCCAAAGACGGAGCCGGGGCTGGCGCCGGAGAAGACGGAGCCGGGGCTGGCGCCGGTGAAGGCGGAGTTCGACGACGACGACGCGGCCCTGGAATGGGCGCGCCAGGACTCCATTGCGATGGAGAAGGCGCGCCGGGAGAAGGAGAAGGGGCGCCAGTGCGCCGCCCTGCGCCGCTTCGAGGAGCGCCGACGCGGCCGCGATGAAGGCGGGGGCGTCGTCTTATTCGACAGCGACGACGCGCCGCCACCAGTCCGTCGTGGCGACGCCGGGCAGGGGTCCAGCAGGGACGCCCGCATCAAGGAGGAGAAGGCCGATGGCGGCGACGACTTCAGCCCGTTTCTTTTTTAGATTAGATTAATGTAATAAAAATGCGTCCATTTCATCGAAATTTGTCATGTTTGGCCGAAATTTAACTTGTTTTTATCATAACTTCGCCAAACGTTGCTAACTTTTTTTTTAATACGCGCCTGGGGGCGGCCCTGGGGGCCGACGGCTGGGGACCAACTCGTCCTCAGGCCCAATTTTTACGCCGGCTCATCCCCAGGCGACGCTTTTAGACGCCCCTGAGGGGCCAACGGCTGGAGATGCTCTTAGGCAGAGCTTCTTGCAACGACGTCATAGGATCACATTACTATTGAAGTAGCAGCTTACTACGTACGATGCCCAAATATAACGTGATGCTTGATTGATACAGCTTTCGAGTATGCAAAGGTCTCAACTCTCAAGGGGAATGCATATACCCAAGAAGCCCAGCGTTAGGCCTCGGGTTGATCCCCGCAAAAAAAAAAAAAAGGCCTCGGGTTGATGACTCTTTTCATTTTCTTTACCTGCCTTGGGTTAATGTCTGCCATCATTTTTATGGTCTTGCCCGTCGCATCTATTGTAAGACGCATCCGGTTCCCCTGGACACTAGCTCTGATCTTATTCATCGTCTCTTGGTAATATTGTGCCCGACGGGTGTACTATTATTTTAGTATTCCTTGCTCCCATATTTTGAAGAATTGAACATAACGGCATACTACTAAATTTTCCTTAAAAAATAATATGATATAATTCTGCACACTGATATAGTATTATCTTGAACCCACACTTACCCTTACTCTCTTAAGTTTGTGCGCAATGCATTGGCCTCGAGTGCCATGTTCCCTAGTGGCTCTGTTCATGTTGATGCCCAATGTGCTTGTTGATGATCATGTTGAGTTTTTGCGTGCCGTTTGCTATTATTGGTTTCATGTTAACACCATGCTGCCAAGTTTGGTTAGAACAATAGCAGTCTTTCTTTTCCTTTGTCTGACTGAGAATGGTGGCGGCATGCCTGTTTCATCACCATGGATGTTTTATTTTGAATGAGCTGGGTAAATGTTGAGGCTGATCATATCTTGCTTGTCCTGGATAAGCGTACCCGGGTGCGTAAGCTCATAGGAATGTTTTCGCTTGATTGTCTGACAAGGTGTACATGATAGATGGGGTCATGATGAACCAAGAATCGTGTGTGGACTGAATGAATGTCTGTCCAGTGTACAGCCATGAAACAGGATTCAGAAATAAGAAACAGAGCAGCTGGATTGCTGGTTAGATCAGCTGGAATCGACTGAATTTCTCAGCACGCCGTGGAAGCCAGCTCGTCCCTGAACTGGGCGACGGTGGCTTGGACGATGGCGTGGGCGGGCACCGTGGCGTCGACGACGGTGATCCCCTCGGCCGCGTCGATCTCCAGCAGGTCCAGCTGGCTCCGCACCAGGCTCGCGGGCATGAAGTGCCCCCCTTCCGCCGCCCTGCGACGCACACGCTCGGCGATCACCTCCGCCGACGCCTCCAGGCACACGAACTTCACCCTGCAGGTCCCGTAGCTCCCTGGCTTGTAGGCACCGTCCCCTTGCCGGAGCACCTCCCTGTACTTGAGCCGCAGCGCCGAGCAGCTGACGGCGACGTCCTCGCCGCGGCCCAGCCGGTCCCTGATGGCGTCGCGCAGCGACTCCAGCCACGGGAGGCGGTCCTCGTCCGTGAGCGGGACGCCATTGCTCATCTTCTCTGTTTCGCCACCGACAGGGGAGGAGCAGAGAGAAGTTGAGAGTTACTAGCTCTCAGGTGAACGAAGCTTGAGAGATGGCGCTGCAGGTGGTACGTACCTTTGTTGGCGTGGGAGTGGTAGTCGTCCGCCTCGACGAAGCTGCATCCCAGCGCGTCGGCGAGCATCGCCGCCACGGTCCTGCGGCAGAGAAATTCGCATCAGAGCAGAGCAGAGGGCCAGCTGCTGCTCCCCAGGTTCTCTTCTTCAGTCTTGAAGTTGAGAGACGAAGCAGCAAGAGGAGATGGGGATGATTGCTGGAGTTAAAACTTACGATTTGCCGCAGCCGCTGACCCCCATGATCACGATGGCCAGCCCTGCAGCCACAAACGGCGATTCAGCAAGGAATTTGCGGCCGGAGGATGAACGGATCGGCTCTGCCCCAAATAATTATTGGAGAGGAGAGAGAGAGAGAGAGAGAGAGAGAGAGAGAGAGAGAGAGTAGCGAACTGACCTGTGGCTGCTGGATCTGGACGGAGGAGGTCGGAGCCGGCCATGGCGCTCATCCCTCCGACGCTCTCTCCGTCTTCCAACTGCCGCGACGGCAGGGCGAGAGCCAAGATGAGCGGCCGGCGAGTGAATTGACTGAGAAAGTGAGAAGGACGACACCGTCGCCTTTCCGTTTCTTAGGGTTGACTATTGCTCAACAAAATCTCTATTCTCTATATCTCTATATATACTCCCTCCGTCCGAAAATACTCGTCATCAAAATAGACGTAAAGGGATGTATCTAAACCAAAATACATTTAGATACATCCATTTTTATATATTTTGATGATAAGTATTTCCGGACGGAGAGTACTACTTTAAAAAAATGTAATATTCCTGTTTCATCTTTCTTCCCACCACATCTTCGTCCAACCTTTCCCCGTGTAATAACCAATCACCTTAGTTTACTTACCTCCTAAACCAATTTCACTTTTATTTACTTACCAAACTTCTGATCAAAATATAAATAAATCACATGCAGTATTTGATGAACATTTATTTACTCAATCGCATACTATAGAGGACGAGACTTGCCTGCTCCCGTCGTGTGTGCCCATCTGTGCTCCCGCGTACGTGGCTTGATTTGATTGGAACAAAATTAGGCCCGGCCCCAACCCTTTAAAATCAGGGGGGCGATGATTAGATTAGAAAGGAAAAAGAGAAAATGACAGCCGTAGGATGAAGTGGGAGCACGGATGGGAGCATGGGAAGGGAGCGGGTAAGTTTTGTCCATACTATAGACAGGTAAATCACTTCTAATCAAATATATAAGGTAAATCACGGGCAGAATTTGATGACCATTTATTTACTCAATCGCATACTATAGATAGGTAAATCACTTCTAATCAAAATATATGGTATATCACAGGCAGAATTTGATGAACATTTATTTACACAATCGCATACTATGGGCAGGTAAATCACAAGCTAACATACTAGAATATTTATATCCCGCTGCAACGCACGGGCATTGTTCTAGTAAATAAAAAAATCCCATGATTCAGCATTATCAGAACGGTGGTCTCGAAATCTCGACTTTGAGATTTTCGTCACCTACTATCGCAAAGTTGCCACTGATGGGACACACATTATATTTCATTCATTGGAAATGTACATAGTAGTAAGCTTTATATCTCCCTTCTTGCTACAACATTTCTTGGTTTTTATCTCCAAGCGGCGTCACATTGTAAATCTCTGCATTTGGTGTTGCACAGAAGTTTGGTATGACGTTTAACCAAAATAAACCATCGGTAACAATTTGGAGGATCGCCATCGAATCAAAGTTGTGTCTCATTTTGCATAACACATCTTGTCACATTTTCTCCTGTCCACCCGGTGCGCATCCAATAGCTCTCCTTTAGCCATCTTCCTTCTCGAGCCATCCGAGTCGGAGCTCTCCTTTAGCCATCTTCCTTCTCGAGCCATCCGAATCTCGCGGTCAGTTCTTACATTTTGGTGCAGAGGTAGTACATTTCGTACGAACTTTAGCGTCGACTCAAGCCTTTTGGAATAAACCTTATGTTTTCCCTATGATGCAATCAAATAAATCACATCTCTCTATATATAATTAAAATGGGCATGACATTGAAATCATATGTTTTCTTATTCCTGTGCTTTTCGAATCATGCAAATCAGAGAGGCCCTCAACTCTTCTTCGAATGAGTTGGACAGTGGAGACTCGCTGCGATATCATGCCTTCATGTACTTCTATGGGACCAACAGATAAGAGGGTTTCTCATGCTATACAATTCCGCGTTTGCTATTTCTCAGTTGTTTGAAAGAGAAAAATCGCATGTCAGCTGATTTTGGGGAGAGATGGTGCGTCCCCAAGCTCGATACGAGGAGGATGTGGCATCCCCGACAAGGGCTCGCCAAGACCTTGCCGGTGGCGAGGACAACGCGGCTTGCAGCGGTGTTACTACCAGAGGAGATGAAGAACCTTGATGGGAGCAAGGGGGCTTCGCCGATGCCCAAGATGAGGGCCTTTAGAGGGAAGGTGGGGACAAGGGCCACCGCGGGTGCGATGAGGAAGAAGGGGAGAGCGCGCTCGCGAAAGAAGGAAAGGAACCTAATTTGATTCACACGATTTTTATTTTCAGACAGCTAACCATTAGGCGGTCCAGAATAATTCCTAAGAATGTGATCAAATAAACAAGTGCTGATTTTAATAGCTCAGGCATAATAAACAAAAAGAGAAATCAACTTGATAAGTATCAGAAAAGCCTGGAAAAAAAAGTACTCCCTCTGTACTCTAGTGATCAGTAGTGATCTAAACGCTCTTATATTTCTTTACGGAGGGAGTACACGCGCTTCATAGAGATGTAATTCTAGTGCATGTTTGTAAATTTCCATGATGAAATACAGGCAGAAAAAAGAAAAACTAGGTCGGTGCATCCTGCGTGTGCATGGACGCTCCTTACCAACGTGCTGCAGTACACCATACATAATCACAAGGAGATTAACAAAACCCATATATTAGTACTAATACAAAATTCCCACTCAAGATCAGGCCGCCATTTTCCTCCACAAGGAGGTGCCCCAGAGGTTTCATGCCGGATGAGAGCATCAGCATACATTCAGCGCCGATTCAGAGCATCAGCATAAGTCCAGCACGAGAAATGTACTGAAACGGAGAGGCATGAACACATACAACACCCGAAACAGAGCGATTATTCCGTAAACACAGACAGGCGCGGCGGAACCAAAGGAAATGTCAAGCAATGCGCCCTTCCCAGCCATTTTCGAGCAGCAGCTGGCACACGATGACAGCGGCCACCACGGCGAGGAGCGCCGTGGCGACGTACTTCCAGCTGAGCACCGCCGACGGCTTTATGGTCCGCAGCGCGCCCTCGTCGGCGGAATCCTCCTCCTCCTCTCCGGTGCTTCCCTCCGCTTCTACCTTGCCGTCGATAAGATCTGCAGCTTTCTCCGCCTGAGCACAACATGTCATGGATAAACGTTTACAGATTAGTAGTACAACCTTTGTTACGCGATGCGGGTATGAATGGACAGCTTAGCAAAATAAGATCACGGTGTGCAGGTAATGCTGCATGTTCGCCAAAATGTTAGTGCACCCTTTTTCCTAGGAAAATAAATGGCCGGGGCTTAATAATATATTTTTGAACAATGGCTTTGGCCTAGTCCAAGTTCTACCAGAGCCAATCGCACTGCACTAACTTCAGAGCATCCACACCTCATGTTGCTAATGAGAGGGTAAAGGAGAGGAGAACTGCAGGCATCCGCGTTAAGGGCAGACTGGCAACAAAGCTAAAATTGGCTGCTGAAGCTTAGTTATATGAATTCTCTTATAAATGTCAAATTTAAAGTTTTCCTGTCATCTTAGTAGCATCTATAGGGGCTGGAGTATGTCCGCTGTAGCACCTCATTATATGCAATGGGATGTGGATGCTCATGCACTTTACTTCAAAGAAGAGGGGCGAATAAATTAGAGAGAAAATCTCACCACATTTTGTGCTGATGAAGAATCTGAAACTATTTCCTCGGCCGACGTAGTGAACTGAAGTTCAGCATCTTTACCAGTAGCATTTTTGTACAACTTTGTACCATCCTTAACACTAGTTCCTTTGCACCTGTGAGTCAATATCTTGTTCTTCTTTGTTAACATAGAAATCTGCAACCAGCATATGAACATACAGGAATGAGAAAGTAATGATAAGAGTTAATAAAAGGCAAACATTGATGGTGCGGATGCAATCATGCATATACCTGGAGATGAAGTCGTTCTCTTTCCGCTGCAAGTTTCGTGACCAACTCAGTAATAACTTTAGTTCTGAGACCAATGTCCTTGATGGTTGCTACTTTCACATGGTTAGCTTCATGTAACGAGCTCTCTAGGCCTTCAACTCGGCCTCTCAGAAACGATAGCTCTTCACTAAGTTCTAAATTAGTGTCTGCTAATAATGCACACTTTGATTCAGCATTTAGGACTCTGGTTTCAGATTTTGAAACCTTTCCTTTCAAATCTTCAATCATATTTTCCATGTCAGATACTGTAGATTTTAGCATACCCTGCTGTTCAATAAAGGCAGCAACTGATGCCTTTGCATGCTCCAACTGGGCATTTGACTCCGACAATTCCCTCTCCAAAAGACGGGCCTTATCCGTACCCTGGCTTTTAAGAGAGCTTAACTCCCCGCTGAGCTCTACATTATCTTTTGTTAACTGCATGCACCTTACTTCAGCATTTTGCGCTCTATTTTCAGCTCTCAGGACATCGGCTTTGAGATTCTTAATGACACTTTCCAGTGTGCTTAGCTCAGTGAGCGTCACATTCTCTTTTTCCTGACTTACTTCTGATGATACCTTCTCCAGCAACAGCTGTGAATTAGATTCCCTGAAATGTTTTTCTAGCTCTTCAACCTGATGCTGCAAGGATAACAATTCAGGGTTTGATTGTGCCTCATTCTGCACATCTTCTTCAGTTTCAACCTTTTTGCTCTCTTCTTGCATCTTCTCTTGGTTTAATTTCAGAGAAGACAGTTCCATCAAGCTGTGTTCTAACTTCGAATTGAGATCATCTTCTCTAGATCTTGATGCACTTAAATGGACCTGTATGGTATGAAGTTCATTTATAAGTTCCCTGGAAGTTCCCAGGAGTATCTCAGAAGCATTTTCTGCTTCAAACAATCTCCCCGAATTTGTTTCTGTTAATTCCTCTAGAAAAGATGCTTCTTGTGTTTGGAGACGAAGCTTCATTTTAAGTTCTTCTACAGCATATCTTGAATCAGAGAGCTTCTTTTCAAGATCTAGCTCACTTGCTATCGATTGCTCTAACATCTGCAGAACATTTCTTCGTTCATCTTCTGTATGCATGCTAGTGACGGATGACATATGACCATTTTCACACACACCATGCTCAGCAATGCCTGTACAAGAGCGGTTAGAAAGGGATCCAGTCGATGCATAATAACAGGGATAAGTGAGCATTTACCTGCTTGGTCGCTGGAAAACTCAATGGGTTTCTCGAACTTCGCAGACTCCTTTCTGATATCAGCAATTAGATCATGCATCTGTTTCAAAGAAGCCATGGCAGCATCCAGCTTAGCTTTAACCTTGCCTCCAGATTCTTCGTCATAAACCTTGTCCTCAACATTTTTAGCATCAATCTGAAGAGAACTGATCATGTCATCTAACTCTTGGACTTCTGCATCGAGAATACCATACAAGGTATCCAACTCGAAGGCATCCTCAGCAGTCTCAGAAGAAACAGATCCACTTTCCAAGGTAAGAGGCTCAAAATCAGTAGCGCGGCGAGCTATTTCCATCACCAGCATCTCCAAATTTAGCAATTTCTCAGAGGCAAATGCAAGGTCGAGTTCTACTCTTGTAAGACTTTCCATGTTGGTTCCTACTGCATTCATCCTATCTCCCGGAGACAGGGCATTTTCTTGGGCAAGAACATCATTTATAGTGTTCTCGGCACTCATAATTCCTTGTGTGCTACCTGCACATGAAAGTCGCATAAAAAACAAGGTACTGATATGAGATACAAACAATTGGTAATACAGAAGATTAAAATAGACGAATATGGAAGGGAACCAGATGAGCAACAAAAACCAGAGCACAACAATGTATCTAGCTTATGATGAGTAAATTCCACTTTTTCCCCTCAGTTGTGACACTGTGACGGCTTTACCCCATTTTATTATTTTCCACAAACTAAAAAGCTGGATCCATTTGTCATGACGGCATGACAGGACAGTTGACTGGGCAGACAACTCTGGCATGTATGGGCATGCCAAATGCCAAATTTCATCAAATTCAACTAAATTCTACGAAATGATGTCAATGTTGCAGACACCGGCCCGCCTTGAGTTTGCAGAAAATAATAAAATGGGATAAGGGCCTGTCACAAGGTCAAAAGTAAGTACTAGTAAAATGTGGCAAGGATATATGCTCATAAAATGTTCAGATATCAATCCAAGAGGACTAGTGAGCCCACAGGAATTGGCAGTGCGGCGATGGGGCGTGGATCTAGATGGTGTGCCGGCACACCGAGAAATCGCCGAGGTCAGTGGGACTGAACTAATCACTAGATCGAGCACAGGGTGCAGTCCAACATGAATATGAGCAACAATCATTCCGAAAAATTGAACTAAATTTGATCATCGTGTCGCTCCCAAACACACGAACAGCACACAGATACAAGCACAAACACACACTTCGTATGTATATACGCCTGACTGCAGGTGGAAACTAGAGTTTGTATATATACCTCCGACTGAAGGGGGGGAATTTCGCACGGCTCGTGCTGCTTGCTCCTGCTGAGCTGCTCGGTCGCTGCCTGCAATAAATCAAACGAGGGAGAGAGGTAGATCAGTCCCAAGGCGGTGCAATCAGAGAAGCGCCTCGTGCTCAGCGGCCGCGCGCATCAGGCCGCCGCCGGCCGCCGCCCCGAGCCTCCCCCAACCCGCGCGCCGCGCCGGGCCCTAAGCCGACGTCGCAGCGGAGGCGGGAGAGGGAGGGGGAGCGGGGGAAATGGGCCGAGGGCGGGCGCACACACCTGCGTCCTGCCGTCGCCGGAGCACCACGATCTGGCCGCCGCCGTTGTCGCCGCGCGAGATGGACAGAGAGGGGAGAAGAAAAAGCGAGATGCAGTAGCTGTCTGGTCTAGTCGACGGACAGAGGGAAAAATCGCAACTTTTCTGCTGTGACGGGAATCAACAATCCATCCTTTCTGCGGCCCCACCGGTTGAAGGGCCACTTGAAAATAGGTCTCGGCCTTTACAGCGTGATGAAAGAAAAAGGTTCTTCGGCCTTTATATTCCGAGAAAAGTTGAAATACAAAACATAAATGACACTATAGCTCGGGTTCTTATTGCGGGGTCTAAGAGCATCGCCGAACTCGGCAAATCCGACCGCTCAAGCCCCGCGGACACACCCGGACGCGTCCGTGGATAGTAACGGATCACATCTTATAAATATTTGATTCTACAACTGCTTCTATTTTGTTAGCACACCGGAAGCTCCTAGTTCTGTCAGTCGATTACCTAGCTTCTTCAAGTCATTCGCATCAGTTTTTCGATCGCGATGAGCTCAAGAGCGTCCACCCTATTATGATTCGACAGGTGGGCCGGCGACACGCCCTTTGTAGCCTGATTCCCAAATCTATCCGCCATAGCGGTTGAGCGACTTATCTCGGTTCAGGTGGCCCTTATTAACTTACGGTACCTCGTCTTCTGTCGGGCCTTTGCCCCCCTTGACCAGGACGACTGGTCTGCACTTCTCGAGTGCGTTGCCCTTCGCCCTCCAGACGTCGACCAAGCCCAGGACCGCCTCTCCTGGCATCTCGAGCCCCCCGGCCGCTTCTTGACTAAGTGTCTATAACAGGACATTGCCGCTTCCCCCGGACCGGAGGCTCTGACTCGTATTTGGGGTATTTTGGCTCCTGCTGAAGTTTAGGATCTTCCTTTGGCAATGGATCCACGGCTGCCTTCCCTCTGGTGTTAGAGGTGCTTAAGTGCAATGGTCCTGGTGATGTTTTGTGTCCATTATGCGGGACCATAGAGGACTCCAACCATATCCTCTTTACTTGTGTGACGACGCAATTCCTCTGGAGCTGCTTTCGTGAAGTGGTGGGAGGGTCCTGGTGTAACACCAACTTCCTCGACCTCTTTGCAGAATTTCGTTCTACTGTGTTGAGGCTCCGCCACATTAGGTGGATGGGCATTGGTATTCTAGTGTGGACTCTTTTGGATGATTCGTAATAAGCTCGTTATTGAGCGTACCCCTCGCTGACAGCCTTCTGACGCGATCTACAAATTGTGTGGCTACTTGCAGCTTTGACGGTCGCTTAGTCGGGCGTCAGATTGAGACGCCATCAACAAACTACTTATAGATCTTCGGACGTTGGCTCCTCGTTTGGCGCCTCTTCTTCCCCCACCACCGCCCGAGTCGGATTAGATGGTGTGCCGTCGTGGCCTTGGCATGGCCATGGTTGTGGGCGTGCCATGGTTGTGGGCGACTTCTCGCCTTTGTGTTATCTTTTATTTCTCTAGGGCTTGTTAGGTTGTGCTCCTGGATGAAACCTCTTGCACTTTGTTGTGTGCGGCCTGTTGTGTGTGGCGTGTGCTTTGGACTTGTTGGCTCGGTGATTTACTTTATATATAAAGAGGGTCGAAAGCCTTTTTCGGTAACTCACAAGAATTGCTCAAGCCATGTTATGCCTGAAGACATGCTTCTTCTTTAGGGCAAGTATTTTGGGGTGGTGTTATTTCCCCTCATGTAATATGTACTGTTATTTATCGTTGCTCCTCCAATTTTTAGCATTCACTAGTGCAGAACCGGGCTTTACCACCGGTTCGTAGGGGCCTTTAGTGCGGCACTAAAGGGTGAGGACTAAAGGTCCCCCTAGTCCCCACCCTTTAGTACCGGTTCAACACGAACCGCCACTAAAGGGCCACCACGTGGCAGGAGCCAGCGACGGGGGCGGAGATACCTTTAGTACCGGTTGGTAACACCAACCGGTACTAAAGGTTTCGGGGGTTTTGGTTTTATTTTTTATTTTCCTTTAATTTTGTGTTATCAATTTAATTTAGAGATTGTTTTTACATTATAATAAGTTGTAAAATCACTATGTGAAAGTACCGCGGATTAGCTAGTTTGAAGTGGATATGCAAATCGTCCTATAAGTGATAGGACGATTTCCATATCCACTTCAAACTAGCTAATCCGCGGTACTCCTAATGATTTAACAACTCATTATAATACGCGGTTTCTTTCATAAATGATATAATAACTCATCATCATCATCATCATATTAATATAAATACTCCTGCATCATATCATCACCAACAACAGTACTATAGCTAGCTAATGATCATCATAGTAGTCATTACCACTATTTAATCATCATAGTCATTACCGCTATCTAATCACCGCCAACTCTAGCTTAAAGAAAAAACATTCACTTGTACCAGAAGCAAAGATATCATCGAGTTCAACATGGTCGTGAGATTATAAGCGTTCATAAGACCCCAAAGGAAATCACTTTGAGATTAAGTTCAGGACGAAGAACACGGACATGAGAGGACAAGTACTAAGAGCATGAACTAGCTAATCACTCCTGCTGATCTCTCTCAGGTAAAATAGCATAGAACATGTGTAGCTCTCCTGATTCATCATATTGGAGCATGCAGATGAACCTGTCTCCTAATCGTGGGATATGCTTCTGATTGCTGCCCCCTAGTACTTCTGTGCCATTTTGCTCCAGTCTTTCACTATTAAGCATTGTTCGGTTTTAGAAATCATGAATGCACTCATGTGCAATGTAGGATGTCTTGGTTGTAAGCTAACAATTGACATGCGACCTTTATTACCGATCCACTGAGGCACAACTGTCATCTGGAGTCCCTGTTAAAGAACATCATATAGTAACATACTTAGCAATGAAGTTTAGCTTGAAAAATAATATATGCAAAAGATGCACTGAGGACAAATAGTAAAAATATTACAATCTTGCGTAAATAGATGTGACCGTAGTTCAATACGAGCACTATCGTTCGCACGTTTTGAATACTAAGATTTTCAAATTCAGTAAAATAATTTCTCTTGACAGCATCAAGATCTTCAAGCCATGAAACATAATGACTTATCTCCTCGCGGTTCAGTTCAGCCCCAGGACAGTGGACGGTCCTGTCTACCAAGCGCTGGACATGTTTGCTTGAATGGAAATAAGTTGTCAATATAAATTAGTTGTCAGTTATTTATGAATACAATATCGAAGACATAAATACGGTTGAGAAACTCACATAATGGTAGAACTGGAGACGTCTGCACAGCGACCCAAATGTCTCTATTACCTTCAATATCATTTTCTGGACGAATATCAAAGGTGATAAGCATATCAGGCTCAAATGCATAAGCCTTGCATAGTGCTTGCCAAGTTTTGCATTCAAAATAGACGTACGTGTCTGCATTGAATAATTTGACGTCGAAGGTATAACCATGCTCGATCGGTCTTCAAATATTACCTCCATAATTTTGTTAGGAGTGAAATCTATCTTATCCAAGGCAAAAATTCTTGCATGGCAGGGGATACGCTAGTAGAATAGTGAAAATTTAAAATTATAAGTTGAAACAAATAGTGAAAATTTAAAATTACGAAAAAAAGACTTGTCGTTGTGACTTACTGTATCCACTTCGAATGTCTCATCCAGTTTGATGCTGAAGCGCCTATCATCAACTACGAAATTTCTGTTGCACAGACCGCGCTGGTCTTCGCAGTGTTCGCACATAACGAAATCGTTTTCGTCGTCGGAGGACATTTCCTATGTTCATAGGTGAAACATAGGTTGATAAACACTTACTAGTTCTATTAATTCAATCAACTAGTTTAATTAATTAATACAGCTAAAACCACTAATAAGCAAAATTAATTAAATCATCTCTTGCGTTCGTACATCGTCGAATATTATCACTAATACATCTCGAATAGTATCATACATATAACATCACTCATTAATATAGCTAAAACCCTAGCGAACGACGGGTATCGGTGCGGGCGGTGGACACCCAAAGAGAAGGAACCATCACAGGATTATAGCTCCTGTGAGATCCCTGACGAACCTGCCAGGTATTGTCGAACTTGCCCTCCAACGCAACCATGTAGCGACAGACGTGCTCGTCCTCCTCGTTGACACGGTGACGTACAACCTCCGCGGGGTCCTCAAGCCTCCGCACCGTCACTGGCCCACGCGCCCACCACCAAAGAAGGTTCGGGTCAACAACGGGCTGGCTCCTCACCAAGCTGCGCCCCCGGAAGGAAGCACCTCCCAGTACCAGCCCGGCAGAGCCCAGTCCCGAACATGACCCCTCTGATCAAGCAGGCCTCCGCTGAGTCGACAACGAGGATGCGGGATAAGCATCGTCGACGTCGATGCGGGAATATTGCTTGAATTAAAAGAACAAACTTGTTCTATTAATTCAACTAGTTCTCTATTAATTCAACTAGCAGTTCAACTAATAAGCACTTACTATAAATAAAAATAAACTAGTTCTTACTAAAAATAAACTAGTTCTTACTAAAAATCTACATTCTATCACTAAAACTGTAAAAACTATAAAAACAGAAAATTCATGTAACATTTCTATATAACTAAGTAACATTTTTAAAATTCATCTAACATTTGTATAACTAAAACTATAAATAAAACTAAAATCTAATTAGTCTGTGTGTGTCTACGGGGGGCGGCAGGGGGCTCACAGCGCGGCGACGATCGACGGCTGCTGTGATGTCTACTACACAACCTTCTTCTTGTAGACGTTGTTAGGCCTCCAAGTGCAGAGGTTTGTAGGACAGTAGCAAATTTCCCTCAAGTGGATGACCTAAGGTTTATCAATCTGTGGGAGGCGTAGGATGAAGATGATCTCTCTCAAACAACCCTGTAACCAAATAACGAAGAGTCTCTTGTGTCCTCAAAACACCCAATACAATGGTAAATTGTATATGTGCACTAGTTCGGCGAAGAGATGGTGATATAAGTGCAATATGGATGGTAGATATAGGTTTTTGTAAACTGAAAATATAAAAACAGCAAGGTAGCAAGTGGTAAACGTGCGCATAAACGGTGTTGCAATGATATGAAACAATGCCTAGGGTTCGTACTTTAACTAGTGCAAGTTCTCTCAACAAGGATAACATAATTGGATCATATTACTAGCCCTCAACATGCAACAAAGAGTCACTCCCAAGTAACTAATAGCGGAGAACAAACAAAGAGATTATGGTAGGGTACGAAACCACCTCAAAGTTATTCTTTCTGACCGATCTATTCAAGAGTCCGTAGTAACGTTCAATCTATCATAGAATTCGTACTAGAATAACACCTTAAGACACAAATCAACCAAAACCCTAATGTCACCTAGATACTCCATTGTCACCTCAAGTATCCGTGGGCATGATTATACGATATGCATCACACAATCTCAGAAACATCTATTCAACCAACACATAGAACTTCAAAGAGTGCCCCAAAGTTTCTACCGGAAAGTCAAGACAAAAACGTGTGACAACCCCTATGCATAGATTCCCAAGGTCACGGAACTCGCAAGTTGATCACCAAAACATACATCAAGTAGATCACATGATATCCCATTGTCACCACGGATAAGCACGTGCAAGACATACATCAAGTGTTCTCAAATCCTTAAAGACTCAATCCGATAAGATAACATTAAAGGGGAAACTCAATCCATTACAAGAGAGTAGAGGGGGAGAAGCATCATAAGATCCAACTATAATAGCAAAGCTCGCGATACATCAAGATCGTGCCATCTCAAGAACACGAGAGAGAGAGAGAGATCAAACACATAACTACTGGTACATACCCTCAGCCCCGAGGGTGGACTACTCCCTCCTCGTCATGGAGAGGGCCGGGATGATGAATATAGCCACCGAAGAGGGATTCCCCCCTCCGGCAGGGTGCCAGAACGGGTGTAGATTGGTTTTCGGGGGATACAGAGGCTTTCTGCGGCGGAACTCCCGATCTAGGTTATTTTCCGAAGGTTTCAGTATTTATAGAATTTTTTGGCGTAGGCACAAGTCAGGGAGGTCTCCGGGCCGTCCACGAGATAGGGCGGCGCCACCACCTGCCTAGGGCGCGCCCCCACCCTCGTGGGCAGCCCGTGGCTCTCCAGGCCCAACTCTTTTACTTCGGGGGCTTCTTTTGGTCCAGAAAAAATCATCAAAAATTGGCACGTCAATTGGACTCCGTTTGATATTCCTTTTTTGTAAAACTAAAAAACAAGGAAAAAACAGAAACTGGGACTGGGCTCTAGGTTAATAGGTTAGTACCAAAAATCATAAAAAAGTGTATGACAAAGCCCATTAAACATCCTAGAAGGATAATATAATAGCATGGAACAATAAAAAATTATAGATACTTTGGAGATGTATCAAGCATCCCCAAGCTTAATTCCTGCTCGTCCTCGAGTAGGTAAATGATAAAAATGGAATTTTTGATGTGGAATGCTAACCAACTTAATTTTCAATGTAATTCTCTTAATTATGGCATGAATGTTTAGATCTGAAAGATTCAAGACAAAAACCTATATTGACATAAGAAATAATAATAATACTTCAAGCATACTAACAAAGCAATCATGTCTTCTCAAAATACTATGGCTAAAGAAAGTTATCCCTACAAAATCATATAGTCTGGCTATGCTCCCTCTTCATCACACAAAATATTCATATCATGCACAACCCCGATTTTAGCCAAGCACTTGTTTTCATACTCTATTCTTTCAAACCTTTCAACTTTCATGCAATACATGAGCGTGAGCCATGGACATAGCACTATGTGGAATAGAGTGGTGGTTGTGGTGAAGACAAAAAGGAGGAAGATAGTCTCACATCGACTAGGCGTATCAATGGGCTATAGAGATGCCCATCAATAGATATCAATGTGAGTGAGTAGGGATTGCCATACAACGGATGCACTAGAGCTAAATATGTATGAAAGCTCAACAAAAGAAACTAGTGGGTGTGCATCCAACTTGCTTGCTCACGAAGACCTAGGGCATTTTAGGAAGCCCGTCGTTGGAATATACAAGCCAAGTTCTATAATGAAAATTCCCACTAGTATATGAAAGTGACTAAACATGAGACTCTGAAACAACATGCGGTGCCCCCATGTTTGGTTTTGGTAATTGATGACAATCTCTATGGACTAACGGTTTCCTTGAGTTATATTTGAAGGGTTTGTCCATAGGCTTTTCTTGGAGTCCATGTGTTGGTTTCAAGAAGAGCTTGTGATGACCAAGGTGCTATTAAGGAATTATCCAAAGATTGGTCTTGTGAGTGTTGAGCTTATTGCAAGCATGTCTTGAAGAAGAAGAGTGTGTTATCATTCATGTTTACCTTCAAGACATCATCCAAATGAAGAGAGTTGGAAAGATTCAAGGTTGATCAAGACTAAGTGAAGGAGTGAATCAAGTTGATCAACACACAAAGCGTAGAAGATGTACCGAGAGGGATCAAGTGATCCCATGGTATGGTAAGCATTGTCAATTACGCTTTGTGTACTAACCCATGGTCTTCGTGAGAGTTCTTTGTGGGGTTAGGTTACGGTGTGCAAGTTCAAGTGATGAATCACGAGGAGATCAAGTGCTTGAAGCTTGCCGTCCATTATGGTGACAATGGACTTGTGAAGATATGCCGAAGAGTGGCTCACCCATAGTGGAGTATGGGGGAGCAATCTACTAGTCTTCATCGAGCCAACACAATCAAGAAAGGTGGTCCAACTTGAGGAAATCAAGATCGTCTACATCTAGCTAAAGTGGACTTTGTGCATGGCAAAGGTTTGCCCTTGATAGGTTCTCTATTTTACCGGTCTCATGGTGGTAGTTTGGAGACCGGGTTATAGGACCGATTGCCGTCCTATCAAGGGGGGCTCTCAATGAGTAGCTTGATTGTATCGCTCGTAGAGAGCTCAAACCATTGCATGCTTGCATCATCTTTATTGGTTCTTGTTTGGTTCTTCTCCTTGTGAGATTTGGAGCTTATGGTCATCTTGATGACAAGCTCGAGTTCATCGAAAACGAAGTTCACATGCATCTTCTATGATGTTTTCGATGTTGGAGGTTATGCTGGTTCTTCTCTGATGGAGTGTTCACTCCTCTATATCTTAGGCATGTCGTTGTTTTGATGCTACACGTCTTCCCCTATCCAACAAGCTTGAGTTTGCTCAATTCGGAGCTCATTTGCAGAAGTTATGGCAGTTTTGGTTTTATTGCATCCTTCTGTGTCTCTAGCTGTGATATGAAAGCGTCCAAGTGCTAAAGCCTCAGTGGTGTGCGGTAGTACCGCTCAATGGAGCGGTAGTACCGCAGGAGCTAAGCGGTAGTACCGCTCCCAGTGAGCGGTAGTACCGCTGCCCCAGCCCTGACGCAAACGCATGCGGTAGTAGGCGCGGATGTAATTTTTTAGATCCGCCCTCATGCGGTAGTACCGTGACTCCTATCCGGTACTACCGTGCCGGACTTTCGTCAGGTCCAATCTCAGCGGAAGTAGGCGCAGATGTAATTTATTACTTCCGCGCATTTTCGGTACTAGTTGATGCTTGCCTTACAGTAGTACCGTAAGGGCGCGCGGTAGTACCGCTCCGGCAGTTCTACCGTTCGTTACTCTATGCAACAGGCCCTCATCTGGTCACTTCCGCGCGAGCGGTAGTACCGCACCGCCTTGCGGTAGTACCGCATGGCCTTGCGGTAGTACCGCAAGTTTGGTGCGGTAGTACCACGCCGCGCGGGCTGTGAGAGGGGATAACGGTTGGATTATTTCCCCTCCTATAAAAGGGGGTCTTCTTCCCCATTGGATCTTATCCTTTGAGCTCGTTTTCTTCCCCCATTGTTGACCTTCTTCGAGCTTGCTATCTCTCAATCCCTCCATGGATTCTTGCTAGTTTTTGGGGGAAAAGAGAGAGGAGATCTAGATCCACACTTCCACCAATCACTTTCTCCTCTTTGTGAGGGGAACCCTTTGGATCTAGTTCTTGGAGTTCTTCGTGTTCTCTTCTCTGTTCTTCCTCTCATTTCCTTCCCTAGCATTAGTTGCTTTGGTGGGATTTGGGAGAGAAGGACTGGGGCACTCCGTGTGCCCTTGCCATTGCATTTGGTGCATCGGTTTGAGTTCTCCACGGTGATACGTGGAAGTGAAGTTGAGAAGCTTATTACTCTTGGGTGCTTGGTACCCTTGAGCTTGTTCCTCTTGGGTGCTTGGGAGCCCTAGACGGTTGTGGTCACCTCGGAGCCATATTCCATTGTGGTGTAGCTTCGTGGTGTCGTTGGGGAGATAGCCCCAACCTTGGTGTTCGGAGCTCAATCATTGTGGTGTAAAGCTTCGGGCAAGCGTCGAGGTCTCCAATTAGGTTGTGGAGATCGCCCCGAGCAATTTGTACGGGTTCGGTAACGGCCCCCAAGGGTTGCCATTTGTACGAGTTCGGTGACCGCCCCCAAGGGTCCCTTAGTGGAATCACGGCATCTTGCATTGTGCGAGGGCGCGAGGAGATTACGGTGGCCCTAGTGGCTCTTGGGGAGCATTGTGCCTCCACACCGCTCCAAACGGAGATTAGCATCCGCAAGGGTGTGAACTTCGGGATACATCGTCGTCTCCGCGTGCCTCGGTTATCTCTTACCCGAGCCCTTTACTTATGCACTATACTTTGTGATAGCCATATTGTTTCTTGTCATATATCTTGCTATCACCTAGTTGTTTATCTTGCTTAGCATAAGTTGTTGGTGCACATAAGTGAGCCTAGTTGTTGTAGGTTTTGTGCTTGACAAATTAACCGCAAGGTTTATTCCGCATTTGTTCAAGCCTAAACCGTAATTATTTTAAAGTGCCTATTCAGCCCCCCCCCTCTAGGCGACATCCACGATCTTTCAGACTCTCTATCATGAAGAACATGGTGCTACTTTGAAGCACAAGCATGGAAAAAGATAGTACCAATTGTCCCTTTTTTTCTTTTTTCTTTTCTTTTTTTGGGCCTTTCTTTTTTCTTTGACCTTTTTTTTGTGGAGGGGATTTATTGATTTAGCCTTTCCTCCCATGGGACAATGCTCTAATAATGATGATCATCACACTTTCATTGAATTACAACTCGATACTAGAACAAAGTATGACTCTATATGAATGCCTCCGGCGGTGTACCGGGATGTGCAATGAATCAAGAGTGACATGTATGAAAAATTATGCATGGTGGCCTTGCCACAAATACGATGTCAACTACATGATCATGCATGGCAATATGACAATATGATGCGTGTCATATGAACGGAACGGTGGAAAGTTGCATGGCAATATACCTCGGAATGGCTATGGAAATGCCATGATAGGTAGGTATGGTGGCTGTTTTGAGGAATAATTTGGTGGCTATTTTGAGGAAGGATATATAGTGGGTGTATGGTACCGGCGAAAGTTGCGCGATACAAGAGAGGCTAGTAATGGTGGAAGGGTGAGAGTGCGTATAATCCATGGACTCAACATTAGTCATAAGAACTCATATACTTATTGCAAAAATCTATGAGTCATCAAAACAAAGCAATCAACGCATGCTCCTAGGGGGGAGGTTGGTAGGAGTTAACCATCGCGCGCCCCCCACCTCCACACAAAGGTTGACACTTTACAAATACCTCATGCTCTAACTTCGTCATATAGCGGTTCACCATACGTGCATGCTACGGGAATCACTAACCTTAACACAAGTATTTCTCAATTTCATAATAACTCCACTAGCATGACTCTAATATCACTCTCCTCATATCTCAAAACAATTATCAAGCATCCAACTTATCATCCTATTCAATGCACTTAGTGTGAAAGTTTTTACTACATTGATATTGAATGTCTATCATGTGAAGACTAGTTTTATAGCCTATGCACATTACCATGCTGTTTTAATACACTCTCAAAAGGATATAAGTGAAGCATGAGAGTTCATCTATTTCTTCAAAATAAAACCACCGCCGTGCTCTAACAGATATAAGTGAAGCACTAGAGCAAACGACAAACTACTCCGAAAGATATAAGTGAAGATCAATGAGTAGTTGAATAATTATGTAACTATGTGAAGACTCTCTAACATTTAAGAACTAAAGATCTTGGGATATTATTCAAACAGCAAGTAAAACAAAATAAACTAAATTGACGCTCCAAGCAAAACACATATCATGTGGTGAATAAAAATATAGCTCCGAGTATAGTTACCGATGGATGAAGACGAAAGAGGGGATGCCTTCCCGGGGCATCCCCAAGCTTAGACTTTTGGTTGTCCTTGAATTTTACCGTGGGGTGCCTTGGGAATCCCCAAGCTTAGGCTCTTGCCACTCTTTGTTCCATAGTCCATCAAAGCAATACTCAAAACTTGAAAACTTCACAACACAAAACTTAGACAAAAATCTCGTGAGCTCCGTTAGTATAAGAAAACAAACCACTACTTAAAGGTACTGTAATGAACTCATTCTTTGTTTATATTGGTGTTAAACCTACTGTATTCCAACTTCTCTATGGTTCATACTTCCCAATACTACTCATAGATGCATTGAAATAAGCAAACAACACACGAAAAACAGAATCTGTCAAAAACAGAACAGTCTGTAGTAATCTTCATGTTTCGCATACTTCTGTAAATCCAAAAAATTCAAACTAAATTGTTAAACGTTAGGAATTTGTCTATTAATCATCTACAAAAAGAATCAACTAAATAGCACGCTCCAGTAAAATCTGGTGACCATTCTAGCGAGCGCCAACGATTTTGTTTTTCACAGCAAGATCATATAAACTTCACACAAGTCTTCCCAAAGGTTCTACTTGGCACAAACACTAATTAAAACACAAAACCACATCTAAACATAAGCTAGATGCAATATTTATTCCTAAACAGAAGCAAAAGCAAAGAAAATAAAATAAAGTTGGGTTGCCTCCCAACAAGCGCTATCATTTAACGCCCCTAGCTAAGCATGATGATTTCAATGATGCTCGCATAAAATATAGGAATTGAAATATAAAGGGAGCATCTTGAAGAATGTGACTAGCACATTTAAGTCTAACCCACTTCCTATGCATAGGGACTTTGTGAGGAAACGACTTATGGGAACGATAATCAACTAGCATAGGAAGGCAAAACAATCATAACTTCAAAACTTTGAGCACATAGAGAGGAAACTTGATATTATTGCAATTCCTAAAAGCATATGATCCTCTCTCATAATAATTTTCAGTAGCATCATGAATGAATTCAACAATATAACCAGCACATAAAGCATTCTTTTCATGATCTACTTGCATAGAAATTTTACTACTCTCCACATAAGCAAAATTCTTCTCATGAATAATAGTGGGAGCAAACTCAACAAAATAACTTTCATGTGAAGCATAATCCAATTGAAAATTAAAATCATGACGACAAGTTTCATGGGTATCTTTATTATTTATAGCATACGTGTCATCACAATAAGCATCATAAATAGGAGGCATGCTTTCATCATAATAAATTTGCACATCAAAACTTGGGGGACTAAAAATATCATCTTCATCAAACATAGCTTCCCCAAGCTTGTGGATTTGCATATCATTAGCATCATGGGTATTCAAAGAATTCATACTAACAACATTGCAATCATGCTCATCATGCACATATTTTATGCCAAGCATTCTATGTAATTCTTCTTCTAGTACATGAGCACAATTTTCCTTCCCATCATTTTCACGAAAGATATTAAAAAGATGAAGCATATGAGGTAACCTTAATTCCATTTGTTTGTAGTTTTCTTTTATAAACAAAACTAGTGATAAAACAAGAAACTAAAAGATTCGATTGCAAGATCATACCTTCAAGCACTAACCTCCCCGGCAACGGCGCTAGAAAAGAGCTTGATGTCTACTACACAACCTTCCTCTTGTAGACGTTGTTGGGCCTCCAGGTGCAGAGGTTTGTAGGACAGTAGCAAATTTCCCTCAAGTGGATGACCTAAGGTTTATCAATCCGTGGGAGGCGTAGGATGAAGATGGTCTCTCTCAAACAACCCTGCAACCAAATAACAAAGAGTCTCTTGTGTCCCCAACACACCCAATACAGTGGTAAATTGTATAGGTGCACTAGTTCGGCAAAGAGATGGTGATACAAGTGCAATATGGATGGTAGATATAGGTTTTTGTAAACTGAAAATATAAAAACAGCAAGGTAGCAAGTGGTAAACGTGAGCATAAACGGTGTTGCAATGATATGAAACAAGGCCTAGGGTTCATACTTTCACTAGTGCAAGTTCTCTCAACAAGGATAACATAATTGGATCATATTACTAGCCCTCAACATGCAACAAAGAGTCACTCCAAAGTAACTAATAGCGGAGAACAAACGAAGAGATTATGGTAGGGTACGAAACCACCTCAAAGTTATTCTTTCTGATCGATCTATTCAAGAGTCCGTAGTAACATTCAATCTATCATAGAATTCGTACTAGAATAACACCTTAAGACACAAATCAACCAAAACCCTAATATCACCTAGATACTCCATTGTCACCTCAAGTATATGTGGGCATGATTATACGACATGCATCACACAATCTCAGAAACATCTATTCAACCAACACATAGAACTTCAAAGAGTGCCCCAAAGTTTATACCGGAAAGTCAAGACGAAAACGTGTGCCAACCCCTATGCATAGATTCCCAAGGTCACGGAACCCGCAAGTTGATCACCAAAACATACATCAAGTAGATCACATGATATTCCATTGTCACCACAGATAAGCACGTGCAAGACATACATCAAGTGTTCTCAAATCCTTAAAGACTCAATCCGATAAGATAACTTCAAAGGGAAAACTCAATCCATTACAAGAGAGTAGAGGGGGAGAAGCATCATAAGATCCAACTATAATAGCAAAGCTCGCGATACATCAAGATCGTGCCATCTCAAGCACACGAGAGAGAGAGAGAGAGAGAGAGAGAGATCAAACACATAGCTACTGGTACATACCCTCTGCCCCGAGGGTGGACTACTCCCTCTGTTGGAAATATGCCCTAGAGGCAATAATAAATTGGTTATTATTATATTTCCTTGTTCATGATAATTGTTTATTATCCATGCTAGAATTGTATTGATAGGAAACTCATATACATGTGTGGATACATAGACAAACACAATGTCCCTAGTAAACCTCTAGTTGACTAGCTCGTTGATCAACAGATGGTCACGGTTTCCTGACCATGGACATTGGATGTCATTGATAACGGGATCACATCATTAGGAGAATGATGTGATGGACAAGACCCAATCCTAAGCCTAGCACAGATCGTGTAGTTCGTATGCTAAAGCTTTTCTATATGTCAAGTATCTTTTCCTTAGACCATGAGATTGTGCAACTTCCGGATACCGTAGGAATGCTTTGGGTGTACCAAACGTCACAACGTAACTGGGTGGCTATAAAGGTGCACTACAGGTATCTCCGAAAGTGTCTGTTGGGTTGGTGATGGCTTCTCGCCCCTCGTTGGTTACCCCAAGTGGAAGGTTTGAGATGCAGTGTAGCGGTAGTTTTCCCTTGGCAAAGATACCAAGGATCGAATCCCCTGAGACTCCGAGGGTCAACAAGAAGGTGTCAACTGCTAGCGGCGCAACTTAGCGATTGACTAGACCTGCACACAAATACAAATAACTTTGCTCCCAACGAGTACAGAGAGGTTGTTAATCCCTCCGGCCTTGTCGTTTACAAAGGATCAAACGCAAGAGATAATAGTGATAGGTATGACTGCAACTAGTAAGTAAGAACAGGAAATATATAGCGGATGTGATCAGTGATGGAAATATGGACCGGGGTCCCATGATGTTCACTAGTGATGTCTCTCTCCCAAAAGACGATAAAACAGCTAAGCGAGGTAAACGAATTACAGCTGGGCAATTGACAGGATTATGTGCGCAAACCAATGCTAATTATGCTGCAAGAAAGGTAGAGGCTCAAAAGCATGGGCGGTACGCCAAGGCAAGTAGACCGAAATCCATCTGCATCTACTACTAATCATCCACCTTGAGATATCTATCCAGAACATCTCGCTGGTATTAAGTTGCGAGTCCCACCCATAGTGTAAACTCAAAGCAACAGACAACTGCATTAAAAGAACTTTGTGTAAAGTAAACAATCCTTGCACCCGCAAGTACAAGCACCGTTGTTTTCCCCCTTGTGGCAACAGCACATCCCCTAGACTCATGTTTCTATCACTCAAGCTAGTCATCGAGGGGCATGAACCCACAATCAAGCATAACGTTCCCTCTTGGAGTTACTACCTACTACTTGGCCAAAGCAATAAACAGCAACGGAGAACATGCAAGAATTACTCAAGAACATAAATATAAAAGAGGTAAATCAAATATATTACTCACACACAATCTGAACATAATCTCATAATCCATCGGATCCCAGCAAACTCATCATAGCAACAGCATAAGGATTACATATGTGCCTCGATCATGTAGGGCAGCTCACGAGGTCTAATCGGTGAAGAACAAAGAGGGCAGGAGAACATCACATAGCTACTGGTCATGGACCCATGGTCCAAGGGAGACTACCCACAACTCATCCGGGAGGCGTCCATGGTGGTGGAGAAGCTCCCGGTGGTGATCCTCCCCTCCGGCAGGGTGTCGGGAAGAGTTCTCCTGGTGCTCCCGATCTTGGAAGCGCGGCGGCGGCGGAACAGAGATGAGATCACGAAAAAGGGTTCCGTCCTCGAGGGTTTCGGGACGCGGTGTAAATATATGCCAAAGAGGGGCGTCAGAAAAGGCCAGGGGGGCCCAGGCGGCGCGGCCAGGAGGGGGGCCGCCCCCTCTGGTCGCCTGGAGCCCTGGTGGCCCCCCTCTGGCCCTACTTTGGCCGCATGGAAGCTTCCGAAACGCTGATTTTTTATATATTTTTCCCGGGATTTTTCTGGCAATTTACGTAACGGGAAAACCTGAAATACAAAAACAGCAGAAAACAGAAACTGGCACTGGGGTGCACTGAGTTAATAGGTTAGTCCAAATATGATCAAAAGTGTATGGAAGTGCATAAATATCATAGCAATATCACACAAAAGAGGCATGGAGCAAGCAGAAATTATAGATACGTTTTGGACGTATCAACATCCCCAAGCTTAATTCTTGCTCGTCCTCGAGTAGGTAAATGATAACAAGCATAATTTCTGTGGTGACATGCTATTAACCATATAAGAACTTTTCACAGTCACATGACAAATGCTTACTGAGACAACGAATCTGTAGTAATTAAGTTGCCTCATGAGAATATCACAAAGAACTGAAAGTTTTACAATATGATATTGAAACACTCAATAGATTTGTAGTGAGCATGGTGTGTAAACATGACAAAGTGGTACCTCGCTTGCCCCCTTTAGTAAAGCAAAACATAAATGCAGGGGCACCTCCAAAGTTTAAGTGACGACTAGATACAATGATTTCAGAATAAACGATATCATAGTCATGCAGAAGACAATGGTACTTTGGGACAATGCACATTACACTCAGAATGACAATCATGCTCTCAATAGTTGGTGCTTTAAAGAAAGAAGGTGGAGACTCTCGAACAGTGGCTTTTGATGGCAAGGTTGAAAACCCGTGGTCGGAAACAAAAACTAAACATGTACCAGAGCTCTTGGTTTTTAAAAACAGAGGTAATAATTATTTTTAGAGATGCATATTTCGTCAACGAATGCTAGCAGATAACTCAATTACTTCTCGAGCTGGACAAGTTTCGAGGAACGGCTCCCGCACGAGGACGATCACATCCTCTTAATCTCCTTTATTTATCACTGCCAAAGTTTTCTGATTTCTGATGAACAAAGCGTGAAGGAGGGTTTGTTTGTTGTATATTTTTTTAATGAGCCGGGCGCACTCTTTGCCAGTTCCTTCTCGTATTAGGGGTTTGCACATTAGACATGCAATCCCGGGGTGAAGCTTCTCCAACTTAAAAAGATCATGAATTAACTACTACTTCCTCATGAGCTAAAACAGAGGCACAAAAGAGAAATGCTTTTTTTGATTAGTTTCGAGATGGTACAAGATAGTCTTCCTTAGGAATGGCAAGTAAATACCATGTATAGGAAGGTATGGTGGACTCATATGGCATAATTGGTTTAAAGGATTTTGGATGCACAAGCAGTCAGTCCGCTTAGTACAGGCGAAGGTTAGCAAAAGACTGGGAGCGACCAACTAAGAGAGCAATGACGGTCATAATCATGCAGAGCGACAAAGCAACATTGAATTGGGCATGGAAGTCATATCGCTACTTAGAAATTAAAGATCATCAAGGCTTGATAGACTTTCTTTACAGTCTTAAATATGCGTGAGCATATGCCAAGTCAATCAAAATAAATTCTTGGAGGAAGATATCACTAAACCATACCACATCATAGGCAAACAAATCATGTTGGTACTTCAATAACACATTAAGAACCCCCCAGCTATTTGAGACTAACCATAAGAAAACATGAACTACTAAGCACCATTATGCACATAGCATTTTTATCATAGACATATCAACCAGTGCAACAGAAGCCAACTCTCTTAACAAGATAAGCATGGTAACTAAAGAGAGTTCCAGCAACCAACTAAACAAAAGCTCTTTGAAAAGTAAAGCATGAAAACTAAGAGCTGAACATGACAGTAGCTATTGAAAGACAAAGAACACAGTGGAACGAAAGACGAACTGATAATTGTTGATGGAGAAGGGGATGCACGGGGGCATCCCCAAGCTTAGACGCTTGAGTCTTCTTGAATATTTCTTTGGGGTGCACGGGGGCATCCCCAAGCTTGAGCGTTTGACACTCCTGAATCTTTTTATCATCTTCCCTCGCACACTTGAAAACTCCCTTCATACATAACTCATCATAATCTGATTAGCGAGGTTAGTACCCATAATAAAATAATTTTTCCTTGCTGGAAATAAAGATAATCTTGAAGGTCTACTGTTTCTCAAGATTGCCAAAAGGTTTTTGCAAAGAAAAAGCAAGCTCAAGGTTTGCAAAACGAAGGAAAGGCAAAACATGACAGAATCTCTGAAAAACAGACCAGCAGGTAGTAAATGATTTTTTCGGGGCACTTCTGCAACTCAAATAAAAAAACTCAGAAGAGACGCCCGAAAGCCAATTGTATAGAGCACGCTGTCGAAAAAATTCAGACCAAAAAGATGATCTGGTGATTTTATACGAATTTTTCTGTCCAAGGACATAATTTGTTTCCTGGACAGCACGTCACAACTTTTGAACTTTCTTGTAATCAGAGGCTAAACTTGGCACAAAGCTGAAAAGTAAAGATACAATGATGATGCTACTGTAGTAACAAACATCAAGACACAACAAAAGCAAAATAAAATTTTATTCATTGTGGGCTGCCTCCCAAAAGCGCTTTCTTTTATGCCTTTAAGCTAGGCATAATGCAAAGAGATCAAGTTGTATCAATTGAACCGTCATCAAGATCATCAAAAAGCTCTTCAATAGTATAACTAGTCTTAAGAGGAATTTCAAATAAAGGCCTAATAGAGATACTTCTAGGGAGAAGACCAAAATGAAAAAAGTCAAGGGAAGATTCATTTATAAATTTATCAAAGAGAGGTGTTTCTTCCAAAGTCTTCACAGTTTCAACCCCTTTGGCAATAGATGGATTACTTTTAGAGCGGGGAGCCTTTGGAACGTAAACGAACTTAGGCTCCTTCTTTGCTGGAGTTTCTACCTTTTTGGTTTTGATTGAGGAGAAAGTAGTTCCTAGAGTATCAAAGATTTCCTCAATCTTGTCTATCCTAGAAGAATCCAAGTCATGGGATTTGATGGTCTCCAAAGTTTTGAGAATTTTATGCATGGAGCTATCAAGCCTATTCAAATTCCCTTGGATCTTACGATCCAACTCATTTATCTTATTAATGTTTGGCATCTCTAGCTCTATCTTTTCAAGTTTTTTCATAATGTGAGCTAGGGTGATGTCCTCTTGAATGCTAACAACAGGGGGATTTCCAACAAGATTTTCAATAATACTAAGAGATTCCCAAACTGGGGCCTCTAGGAAATTCCCATTGATAGCAGAATCTAGAATAAACCTATTCCAAGAAGTAATTCCAACATAAAAATTTCTAAGCAGGATAGTAGTAGATTGCTTCTTGGTGGCTCTTTTTTGAGAATCATTAATTCTATACCAAGCATCTTTTAGACTTTCCCCACCTCTTTGTTTAAAGGTGAGAACTTCTGCCTCACCAAAGGCAAAAGGACGAGACATAATGACAACTAAAGAATGAGATAACTATTTTTGTGATTTTTGATAAAGGGAACAAAAGCAAAAGCTGAAAGGTAAACTAACAAGACTAAAAAGCAAAGGTAAAAGATAGCGTGCAACTCCCCTATCTTGAAGAGTGGAGTCCCCGGCGACGGCGCCAGAAAACTTTGCTTGATGGCTTCTCGCCCCTCGTTGGTTACCCCAAGTGGAAGGTTTGAGATGCAGTGTAGCGGTAGTTTTCCCTTGGCAAAGATACCAAGGATCGAATCGCCTGAGACTCCGAGGGTCAACAAGAAGGTGTCAACTGCTAGCGGTGCAACTTAGCGATTTACTGGACCTGCACACAAATACAAATAACTTTGCTCCCAACGAGTACAGAGAGGTTGTCAATCCCTCCGGCCTTGTCGTTTACAAAGGATCAAACGCAAGAGATAATAGTGATAGGTATGACTGCAACTAGTAAGTAAGAACAGGAAATATATAGCGGATGTGATCAGTGATGGTAATATGGACCGGGGTCCCATGATGTTCACTAGTGATGTCTCTCTCCCAAAAGACGATAAAACAGCTAAGCGAGGTAAACGAATTACAGCTGGGCAATTGACAGGATTATGTGCGCAAACCAATGCTAACTATGCTGCAAGAAAGGTAGAGGCTCAAAAGCATGGGCGGTACGCCAAGGCAAGTAGACCGAAATCCATCTGCATCTACTACTAATCATCCACCTTGAGATATCTATCCAGAACATCTCGCTGGTATTAAGTTGCGAGTCCCACCCATAGTGTAAACTCAAAGCAACAGACAACTGCATTAAAAGAACTTTGTGTAAAGTAAACAATCCTTGCACCCGCAAGTACAAGCACCGTTGTTTTCCCCCTTGTGGCAACAGCACATCCCCTAGACTCATGTTTATGTCACTCAAGCTAGTCATCGAGGGGCATGAACCCACAGTCAAGCATAACGTTCCCTCTTGGAGTTACTACCCACTACTTGGCCAAAGCAATAAACAGCAACGGAGAACATGCAAGAATTACTCAAGAACATAAATATAAAAGAGGTAAATCAAATATATTACTCACACACAATCTGAACATAATCTCATAATCCATCGGATCCCAGCAAACTCATCATAGCAACAGCATAAGGATTACATATGTGCCTCGATCATGTAGGGCAGCTCACGAGGTCTAATCGGTGAAGAACAAAGAGGGGAGGAGAACATCACATAGCTACTGGTCATGGACCCATGGTCCAAGGGAGACTACTCACAACTCATCCGGGAGGCGTCCATGGTGGTGGAGAAGCTCCCGGTGGTGATCCTCCCCTCCGGCAGGGTGCCGGGAAGAGTTCTCCTGGTGCTCCCGATCTTCGAAGCGCGGTGGCGGCGGAATAGAGATGAGATCGCGAAAAAGGGTTCCGTCCTCGAGGGTTTCGGGACGCGGTGTAAATATATGCCAAAAGGGGGGCGTCAGAAAAGGCCAGGGGGGCCCAGGCGCCCTGGCGTCGCGGCTAGGAGGGGGTCGCCCCCTCTGGTCGCCTGGAGCCCTGGTGGCCCCCCTCTGGCCCTACTTTGGCCGCACGGAAGCTTCCGGAACGCTGATTTTTTATATATTTTTCCCGGGATTTTTCTGGCAATTTACGTAATGGGAAAACCTGAAATACAAAAACAGCAGAAAACATAAACTGGCACTGGGGTGCACTGAGTTAATAGGTTAGTCCAAATATGATCAAAAGTGTATGGAAGTGCATAAATATCATAGCAATATCACACAAAAGAGGCATGGAGCAAGCAGAAATTATGGATACGTTTTGGACGTATCAGTTGGCACGAATCGAGACTGGGATTTGTCACTCCGTATGACGGAGAGGTATCTCTGGGCCCACTCGGTAGGACATCATCATAATGTGCACAATGTGATCAAGGAGTTGATCACAGGATGATGTGTTACAGAACGAGTAAAGAGACTTGCCGATAACGAGATTGAATGAGGTATCGGTATACCGACGATCGAATCTCGGGCAAGTACTATGTCGATAGACAAAGGGAATTGTATACGGGATTGATTGAATCCTTGACATCGTGGTTCATCCGATGAGATCATCGTGGAACATGTGGGAGCCAACATGGGTATCCAGATCCCGCTGTTGGTTATTGGCCGGAGAGTTGTCTCGGTCATGTCTACATGGTTCCCGAGCCCGTAGGGTCTACACACTTAAGGTTCGATGTCGCTAGGGTTATAGGGAATAGATGTACGTGGTTACCGAATGTTGTTCGGAGTCCCGGATGAGATCTCGGACGTCACGAGGAGTTCCGGAATGGTCCGGAGGTAAAGATTTATATATGGGAAGTCATCATACGGTCACCGGAATAATTCGGGGGGTTACCGGTAATGTACCGGGACCACCGAAGGGGTTCCGGGGGTCCACCGGGAGGGTCCACCTGCCCCGGAGGGCCCTATGGGCTGTATGTGGAGAAGGACCAGCCCCTTAGTGGGCTGGGCGCCTCCCCCCTAGGGCCCATGCGCCTAGGGTTTGGGGGAACCCTAAAGGGGGGCGCCCCCCTTGCCTTGGGGGGTAAGGCAACCCCCCTGGCCGCCGCCCCCTCCTCAGATTGGATCTGAGGGGGCTGGCTCCCCTCTCCCTTGCCCCTATATATATGTGGGGGGTGGGAGGGCAGCCGCACCAGATGTTCTGGCGCAGCCCTCCCCCTCTTCCAAGTCCTTCTCCTCTCCCGCGGTGCTTGGCGAAGCCCTGCAGGATTGCCACGCTCCTCCACCACCACCATGCCGTCGTGCTGCTGCTGGATGGAGTCTTCCCCAACCTCTCCCTCTCTCCTTGATAGATCAAGGCGTGGGAGATGTCACCGGGCTGCACGTGTGTTGAACGCGGAGGCGTCGTTGTTCGGCGCTTAGATCGGAATCAACCGCGATCTGAATCGCAGCGAGTACGACTCCTTCATCCGCGTTCTTGTAACGCTTCCGCATCGCGATCTACAAGGGTATGTAGATGCACTCCACTCTCCTTTATGCTCGTTGCTAGATTACTCCATAGATAGATCTTGGTGATGCGTAGGAATGTTTTTGATTTTCTGCTATGATCCCCAACAGTGGCATCATGAGCTAGGTCTATGCGTAGTATCTTGCACGAGTAGAACACAAAGTAGTTGTGGGCATTGATTTGTCAATTTACTTGCCGTTACTATTCTTATCTTGATTCGGTGGCATCGTGGGATGAAGCGGCCCGGACTGACCTTACACGTACTCTTACGTGAGACAGGTTCCACCGACTGACATGCACTAGTTGCATAAGGTGGCTAGCGGGTGTCTGTCTCTCCCACTTTAGTCGGATCGGATTCGATGAAAAGGGTCTTTATGAAGGGTAAATAGAAATTGGCATATCACGTTGTGGTTTTGGCGTAGGTAAGAAACGTTCTTGCTAGAAACCTATAGCAGCCACGTAAAAAACTTGCAACAACAATTAGAGGTCGTCTAACTTGTTCTTGCAGCATGTGCCGTGTGATGTGATATGGCCAAAAGGATGTGATGAATGATATATGTGTGATGTATGAGATTGATCATGTTCTTGTAATAGGAATCACGACTTGCATGTCGATGAGAATGACAACCGGTAGGAGCCATAGGAGTTGTCTTATTTATTGTATGACCTGCGTGTCACTGAATAACGCCATGTAATTACTTTACTTTATTGCTAAACGTTAGCCATATTAGTAGAAGTAATGTTTGGCGAGACGACTTCATGAAGACACGATGATGGAGATCATGATGATGGAGATCATGGTGTCATGCCGGTGACTATGATGATCATGGTGCCCCAAAGATGAAGATCAAAGGAGCAAGATGATATTGGCCATATCATGTCACTATTTGATTGCATGTGATGTTTATCATGTTTTACATCTTATTTGCTTAGAACGACGGTAGTGAATAAGATGATCTCTCACTAAAATTTCAAGAATTGTGTTCCCCCTAACTGTGCACCGTTGCTAAGGTTCGTTGTTCCGAAGCACCACGTGATGATCGGGTGTGATAGGTTCTAACGTTCGCATACAACGGGTGTAAGCCAGATTTACACACGCGATACACTTAGGGTTGCCTTGACGAGCCTAGCATGTACAGACATGGCCTCGGAACACGGAAGACCGAAAGGTCGAACGTGAGTCGTATAGAAGATACGATCAACATGAAGATGTTCACCGTTGATGACTAGTCTGTCTCACGTGATGATCGGACACGGCCTAGTCGATTCGGATCATGTATCACTTAGATGACTAGAGAGATGTCTATCTGAGTGGGAGTTCATTAGATGAACTTAATTGTCATGAACAATAGTCTAAGTTGTCTTCACAAATTATGTTGTAGACCAATAACTGCGTTGTAGCTCCCTGTTTAATACGATCCTAGAGAAAGACTAAGTTGAAAGATAATGTAAGCAATGATACGGACTGGGTTCGTAGTCCGAGGAGTGTCCTCACTGCTACACAGAAAGCTTACGTGTTTGATGCACCGCTCGATGTGCAAACCCCTACAACGTCGTCTGTGGATATTGTGAACACCTGACAGACACGTCCTGATGATTACTTGATAGTTTAGTGCACCATACTTTACGGCTTAGAATCGGGATTCCATTGACATTTTGAACGTCATAGAACATATGAGATGTTCTAAGAGCTGAAATTGGGATTTCAGGCTCATGCCCGTGTTGAGAGGTATGAGACCTCTGACAAGTTCGTTTGCCAAAAAGGATGGAGGAGAATAGCTCAACTAGTGAGCATGTGCTCAGAATGTCTGGGTGCTAAAATCACTTGAACCAAGTGGGAGTTAATCTTCCAAATGAGATAGTGGTTGACGGAATTCTCTAGACACTATCACCAAGCTGCTAGAACTTCGTGATGAACTATGACATGCAAAGGATGGAGATGACCCCGAAGCTATTAGCGGTGCTTAAGACCGAAAAGTAGAAATCAAGAAGGAACATCAAGTGTTGATGGTTTAACAAGACCACTAGTTTCAAAAGGGGGCAAGGGCTAGAAGGGAAACTTCATGAATGGCAAACCAGTTGCCGCTCTAATGAAGGAACCCAAGGTTGAACCCAAACCTCGAGACTAAGTTCTTCTATTGTAAGGGGAACGGTCACATGGTAGCGGAACTACCCCAAATACATGGTAGATAAGAAAGCTGGCAACTTCAACGAAGTATATTTGATATACGTGTTATTGATGTGTACCTTACTAGTACTCCTTGTAGCACCTGGGTATTGGATACCGGTTCAGTTGCTATTATTAGTGACTTGAAGCAAAAGCTATGGACTGAACGGAGACTAGCTAAGGGCGAGGTGACGATGTGTGTTGGAAGTGTTTCCAAGGTTGATAAGATCACCATCGCACGCTCCCTCTGCCTTCGGGATTGGTGTAGAACCTAGATAAATGTTATCAGGTGTCTACGTTGAGCATGAATATGATTGGATCATGTTCATTGCAATACGGTTATTCATTTAAGTTAGAGAATAATGGTTATTCTGTTTACATGAATAATACCTTTATGGTCATGCACCCAATGGTTTATTAAATCTCGATCATGGTAATACACATGATAATAATATTAACGCCAAAGGATGTAGAGTTAATAATGATAGTACCACTTTCTTGTGGCACTGCCGCTTAGGTCATTTTGGCATAAAATGCATGAAGAAACTCCATGCTGATGGATGTTTGGAGTCACTTGATTATGAATCGCTTGACACATGCGAGCCATGCCTCATGGGCAAGATGACTAAGATCCCGTTTTCAGGTACAATGAAACGGGCAAGTGACTTGTTGGAAATCATACATGCTGATGTGTGTGATCCAATGAGAATTAAGGCGTGTGGTGGATGTCGTTATTTTCTCATCTTCACTGACGATTTGAGTAGATATGGGTATATTTACTTAATGAAGCAAAAGTCTGAAACGTTTGAAAAGTTCAAGTAATTTCAGAGTGAAGTTAAGAATCATCATAGCAAGAAGATCATGTTCCTACGATCTTATCAAAGGGAGATTTTCTGAATTATGAGTTTGGCAATCACTTAAGACATTGTGGAATTGTTTCGCAGTTGAAGCCACCTGGAACACCATAGCGTAATGGTGTGTCCGGACGTCGTAATCGAACCTTATGAGATATGGTGCGATCTATGATATCTCTTACCAATCTACCGCTATTATTTTGAGGTTATGCATTAGAGACAGCTGCATTCACTTTAGATAGGGCACCATCTAAGTCCGTTGAGACGACGCCGTATGAACTATGGTTTGGCAAGAAACCAAAGTTGTCGTTTCTTAATGTTTGGGGCTGCGATGCTTATGGCTTCAGCCGGAAAAAGCTCGGACCCAAAGCGGAGAAATACATCTTCATAGAAAGTTGGGTATACCTTCTATCTCAGATCCAAGGACAAAATGTTTGTCGCTAAGAATGGGTCCTTTCTCGAGAAGGAATTTCTCTCGAAAGAATTGAGTGGGAGGAAGATAGAACTTGATAAGGTTTTCGAACCCTCACTTCAACCAGAGAATAGTGCAACACAGAAAGATGTTTCTGTGGAACCTACGACTGTTGAAGAGAAAACTAATGATAGTGATCATGAAGCTTCGAATCAAGTTGCTATTGAACCTCGTAGGTGGACAAGGATATGTACTACTGCTTAGTGGTACAGTAATCCTGTCTTAGATATCATGTTGTTGGACAACAATGAACCTACGAACTATGGAGAAGCGATGGTGGGCCCGTATTGCGACAAATGGTTAGAAGCCGAGAAATCCAAGATAGGATCCATGTATCAAAACAAAGTATGGACTTTGGTGGGCTTGCACGATGATCGGCAAGCCATTGAGATAAATGGATCTTTAGGAAGAAGACGGACGTGGACGGTAATGTCACCGTCTATGAAGCTCGACTTGTGGCAAAGTGTTTTTCACAAGTTCAAGGAGTTGACTACGATGAGATTTTCTCACCCGCAGCGATGCTTAAGTCTGTCGGAATCATGTTAGCATTAGCTGCATTTATGAAATCTGGCAGATGGATGACAAAACAAGTATCCTTACCAGTTTTTTGTAAGGAAAGGTTGTATGTGATACAATCAGAAAGGTTTTGTCAATCCTAAGGATGCTAAAAGATATGCTAGCTCCAGCGATCCTTCTATGGACTAGAGCAAGCATCTCGGAGTCGGAATATATGCTTTGATGGAGTGATCAAAGTTTTTGGGTATACAAAGTTTGTTAGAAACTTGTATTTACAATAAAGTGAGTGGGAGCACTACAACATTTCTGATAAGTATATGTGAATGACATATTGTTGATCTGAAATGATGAAGAATTTCTGGAAAGCGTAAAGGGTTGTTTGAAAGGAGTTTTTCAAAGGAAGACCTGGATAAAGCTGCTTACATAATTGGGCATCAAGATCTGTAGAGATAGATCAAGATGCCTAATGATACTTTCAAAAGAACACACACCTTTGATATGATTTTGAAGGAGTTCAAAATAGATCAGTCAAAGAAGGAGTTCTTACCTGAGTGTAAGGTGTGAAGTTGAGTAAGACTCAAAGCTTGACCACGGCAGATAAAAGAGGAAGGACGAAGGTCGTCCCCTATGCTTTTGTCATAGGCTCTATACGGTATGCCATGCTGAGTATCGCACCTGAAGTGTGCCTTGCCACATGTCTGGCAGGAGGGTACAAAGGTGATCCAAGAGTGGATCACTAGATAGTGGTCAAAATTATCCTTAGAGGAATAAGGAAATGTTTCTCGGTTATGGAGGTGATAAAGAGTTCGACGTAAAGAGTTACGTCGATGCAAGCTTAACACCTATCCGGATAACTCAGAGTAGAGACACCGGATACGTATAATGGAGCAATAGTTTGGAGTAGCTCCAAGTGGAACGTGGTAGCAGCATCTACGATATGACATAAAGTTTTGCGAAATACATAGGGATCTGAATGTCGCAGAACCGTTGACTACAACCTCTCTCACAAGCATAACATGATCAAACCCAGAACTCATTGAGTGTTAATCACATAGTGATGTGAACTAGATTATTGACTCTAGTAAACTCTTTGGATGTAAGTCACATGGCGATGTGACCTGTGAGTGTTAATCACATAGCGATGTGAACTAGATTATTGACTCTAGTGCAAGTGGGAGACTGTTGGAAATATGCCCTAGAGGCAATAATAAATTGGTTATTATTATATTTCCTTGTTCATGATAATTGTTTATTATCCATGCTATAATTGTATTGATAGGAAACTCAGATACATGTGTGGATACATACACAAACACAATGTCCCTAGTAAGCCTCTAGTTGACTAGCTCGTTGATCAACAGATGGTCACGGTTTCCTGACCATGGACATTGGATGTCATTGATAACGGGATCACATCATTAGGAGAATGATGTGATGGACAAGACCCAATCCTAAGCCTAGCACAGATCGTGTAGTTCGTATGCTAAAGCTTTTCTATATGTCAAGTATCTTTTCCTTAGACCATGAGATTGTGCAACTCCCGGATACCGTAGGAATGCTTTGGGTGTACCAAACGTCACAACGTAACTGGTGGCTATAAAGGTGCACTACAGGTATCTCTGAAAGTGTCTGTTGGGTTGGCACGAATTGAGACTGGTATTTGTCACTCCGTATGACGAAGAGGTATCTCTGGGCCCACTCGGTAGGACATCATCATAATGTGCACAATGTGATCAAGGAGTTGATCACAGGATGATGTGTTACAGAACGAGTAAAGAGACTTGCCGATAACGAGATTGAACGAGGTATCGGTATACCGACGATTGAATCTCGGGCAAGTACTATGCCGATAGAAAAAGGGAATTGTATACGGGATTTATTGAATCCTTGACATCGTGGTTCATTGATGTCTACTACACGCTTCTATTCCTGTAGACAGTGTTGGGACTCCAAGAGCAGAGGTTTGTAGGACAACAACAAATTTCCCTTAAGTGAGTAACCCAAGGTTTATCGAACTCAGGGAAGTGGAGGTTGAACGTACCCCTTTCAAGCAACCCTGCAATCAAGATACAAGAAGTCTCTTGTGTCCCCAACACACCTAATACACTTGTCAGATGTATAGGTGCACTAGTTCGGTGAAGAGATGTTAAATGGCAAGTGATATGGATGGCAAAAGATGTATTTGTAAATCTGAAATAAAAATGGCAGCAAGCAAACATGTGGTAAACGTGAGCACAACTGGTATTGCAATGGTGGAAACAAGGCCTAGGCTTCATACTTTCACTAGTGGCAACTCCCAACAACATTAACATAATCGAATCACATGATATTTCCCATAAAACATGCAAGGGGGACGCACTCGGAGGTCATTCCTTTGTGGTCAAGAGAGGACGAGAATTATGTAGGGCTACAAAAGCACACCTCTAAGTTCGTAGTTCTCAATCTATGGATTTCCCAATGTCACCTCGGCCATCCAAAGAAAGTACCACAATCACCACAACATATCTCAAGGATAGTCAAAGACAAGCACCAAGAGACTCTCAATCTTCAATCCACACACAAAAGAGGAAATCACTCATGAAAATATTCTTCTAATCCATGTCCAATAGACCGCTGTCACCTTGGTCTCGGAGATTATACTAGATAAAGACAAGTGAGTACATCAATCCAATACATAGAGGAAGGGGAAATATCATGGGATCACCCTAGATTAACATAGCCTATGATCACAACGAAGATCACATCATGGGAGAGAGAATTGACCACATAGCTACTGGCAGAAACCTCAGCCCCGAGGAGCAACTACTCCCGCATCATGGAGGGAGGAAGCAACGTCGATGGAGATGAATCCGGGGGCACTTCCCCGTCCCGGCAGGATGCCGGCACAGGAATTATAGTCCCCCAAAAATTGGTGGCGATGGCGGCGGAGATCGGAATAGCTTCTGGAGAAAAGGGTTCTGGAATCGAGGGTTTCGGGACGCGATGTAAATATATGCCAAAGGGGGTCACCAGAGGAGGTAAGGGGGGCCCAGGCGGCCTGGCGAGGCGGCCAGGAGGGGGGCCGCCCCCTCAGGGCGCCTGGAGCCCCTCTGGCCCTACTTCTGCCGCATGGAAGCTTCTGGAGCGCTGATTTTTTATATATTTTTCCCGGAATTTTTCTTGCAATTTAAGTAATGGGAAAACCTGAAATACAAAAACAGCAAAAAACAGAAACTGGCACTGGGGTGCACTGAGTTAATAGGTAAGTCCAAATATGATCAAAAGTGTATGGAAGTGCATAAATATCATAGCAATATCACACAAAAAAGGCATGGAGCAAGCAGAAATTATAGATACGTTTTGGACGTATCAACATCCCCAAGCTTAATTCCTGCTCGTCCTCGAGTAGGTAAATGATAACAAGCATAATTTCTGTGGTGACATGCTACCAACCATATAAGAACTTTTCACAGTCACATGACAAATGCTTACTGAGATAATGAATCTTTAGTAATTAAGTTGCCTCATGAGAATATCACAAAGAACTGAAAGTTTTACAATATGATACTGAAACACCCAATAGATTTGTAGTGAGCATGGTGTGCAAACATGACAAAGTGATACCTCGCTTGCCCCCTTTAGTGAAGCAAAACATAAATGCAGGAGCACCTCCGAAGTTTAAGTGACGACTAGATACAATGATTTCAGAATAAGTGATATCACAATTATGCAGAAGACAATGGTACTTTGGGACAATGCACATTACACTCAGAATGACAATCATGCTCTCAATAGTTGGTGCTTTGAAGAAAGAAGGTGGAGACTCAACATAAAAGTAAAAGAATGGCCCTTCGCAGAGGGAAGCAGGGTTTACTCATGTGCCAGAGCTTTTTATTTTGAAAACATAGAAACAATTTTGTCAACGGTAGTAATACTTCATATGTGTTATGCATAAAACATCCTATAAGTTGCAAGCCTCATGCATCGAATACCAATAGTGCTCGCACCTTGTCCTAATTAGCTCGGATTTCCATGGATTATCATGGCATTACATATGTTTCAACCAAGTGTCACAAAGGGGTACCTCTATGTTACCTGTACAAAGGTCCAAGGAGATAGATCGCATTTGATTTCTCGTTTTTGATAGATCTCAACTTGAGGACATCCATACCGGGACAACATAGAGAATAGATAATGGACTCCTCTTTAATGATTAAGCATTCAACAACAGATAATATTCTCATAAGAGATTGAGGATTAATGTCCAAGCTAAAACTTCCACCATGATACATGGCTTTGGTTGGCGGCCCAATGTTCTTCTCTAACAATATGCATACTCAAACCATTCAACTCATGGCAAATCACCCTTACTTCAGACAAGACGAACATGCATAGCAACTCACATGATATTCAACAAAAGTGTAACAGTTGATGGCGTCCCCAGAAACATGGATACCGCTCAACAAGCAACTTATAAGAAATAAGATACATAAGCGACATATTCTTTACCACAATAGTTTTTAAGCTACTTTCCCATGAGCTATGTATTGCAAAAACAAGGAATTATTTTGAAGGTTTTAAAGGTAGCACATGTAAATTTACTTGGAGTGGCGGTGAAATACCACATATAGGTAGGTATGGTGGACTCATATGGCATAACTGGTTTCAAGGATTTTGGATGCACAAGCAGTCAGTCCGCTTAGTATAGGTGAAGGCTAGCAAAAGACTGGGAGCGACCAACTAAGAGAGCAATGACGGCCATAATCATGCAAAGCGACAAAGCAACATTGAATCGGGCATGGAAGTTATATCACTACTCAGAAATTAAAGATCATCAAGGCTTGATAGACTTTCTTTACAGTCTTAAATATGCGTGAGCATATGCCAAGTCAATCAAAATAAATTCTTGGAGGAAGATATCACTAAACCATACCACATCATAGGCAAACAAATCATGCTGGCACTTCAATAACACATTAAGAACCCCCAGCTACTAGAGACTCACCATAAGAAAACATGAACTACTAAGCACCATTATGCACATAGCATTTTTATCATAGACATATCAACTAGTGCCACAGAAGCCAACTCTCTTAACAAGATAAGCATGATAACTCAAGAGAGTTTCAGAAGCAACAACCTAAACAAAAGCTCTTAAAAAGATAAGCATGAAAACTAAGAGCTAAGCATGACAGCAGCTATGGAAAGATAAAGAACACACACAAGAAGATACGCATGCAAGCCTATGTTGTGTTCTACAGTGGAGTGGAGCGTATTTCTATCCCAAACAATGAAGGCTAGGATCTAACTTATTATGAACAGCAAGCAAAGCTAAAGAAAACTAAGAAGGAAACTAAGAGCAAGACGCTCCAAGCATAGCACATAACGCATGAAGTGATTAAAATATAGTGGAACGAAAGACGAACTGATAATTGCTGATGGAGAAGGGGATGCATGGGGGCATCCCCAAGCTTAGACGCTTGAGTCTTCTTGAATATTTCTTGGGGGTGCACGGGGGCATCCCCAAGCTTGAGCGTTTGACCCTCCTGAATCTTCCATTATCATCTTCCCTCGCACACTTGAAAACTCCCTTCATACATAACTCATCATAATCTGATTAGCGAGGTTAGTACCCACAATAAAATAATTTTTCCCTACTGGAAATAAGGATAATCTTGAAGAACTACTGTTTCTAAATATTGCCAAAAGGTTTTTGCAAAGAAAAAGCAAGCTCAAGGTTTGCAAAACGAAGAAAAGGCAAAATAGGACAGAATCTGTGAAAAACAGACCAGCAGGTAGTAAATAATTTTTTCGGGGCACTTCTGCAACTCAAATCAAAAAACTCAGAACAGACGCCCGAAAGCCAATTGTATAGAGCACGCTGTCGAAACAATTCAGACCAAAAAGATGATCTGGTGATTTTATACGAATTTTTTCTGTCCAAGGACATAATCTGTTTTCTAGACTGCACGTCACAACTTTTGAACTTTCTTGCAATCGGAGGCTAAACTTGGCACAAAGCTGAAAAATAAAGATACAATGATGTTGCTACAGTAGTAACAAACATCAAGACCACTAAAAACTGAAAGAACAAACTGAAAGCAAAGATAACAAGGGTTGTCTCCCTAGAGCTCTTTCTTTATAGCCATAAAGATAGGCTTAAGACTTTAATGATGCTCTCGTAGGAATAAGAGTTGAAGAACAAAAGAGAGCATCAAGAAGCAAATACCAAATACATTTAAGCCTAACATGCTTCCTATGCATAGGAATATTGCAATAGAATAATTCATTGAAGCACAAAGCAATAAGCATAGGAAGACAAAACAAGTGCAGCTTCAAAACCTTCAACATAAAGAGAGGGCACTTAATATTATTGAAATATCTATCAGTATATGTTCCCTTCTCATAATAATTTTCAGTGGGATCACGAATAAACTCAACAATATAAGCATCACATAAAGCATTGTTACCATGATCCACATGCAAAAAGGTACTCTTACTCTCCACATAAGCATAATCTTTCTCATTGGTAATAGTGGGAGTAGGACTATCATAAACAACTTGAACACTATAGATTAATTGTGTATTAGGAAGATGGTGTTCAACAAGGGAGTAATTCCCTCCATGATTATGACAAGTTTCATAAGGATAATTTCTCCTTATGTCATAGGTACCTTTATAATCACTATAGATTGGAGTTATAACATCATCATAGTAGAGAAGAGCATTATCATTGCTAGCAACTATATTTATAAACATGTTGTCTTTATTCTTACTAGCAAAAGAATTATCAATTATCACATCACTAGTGGGTAAAGGATTTGCAATCCTATCATCCCCAAGCTTAGAGCTTTCCATATCATCACTTTCAGAGTTGGTACCAAAAAGATTTTCAAGATCATAAGTAGCATTATCATCATTTTCCCAATCACAATAAGTAACATGCATATCATAATCAAAATCATCTTCAATAGTACCTACGGACGTATCATCAAGATGATAATTAAGGCAATAAACTTCACCTTCTTCTTTAAACTTACAACCGTTAGGATAAAAGTTGATGGGAGGAATATGCTCAGGCCAGGTTGATACCCATTCTTCTTCCTTCTTGCTCCTCTTCCTCCTCCTCTTCTTTTTCTCCTTCTTCACCTTAGGAGGGAGTGGTCGGAGATGAAGCTTCCCCACATATCCTGGTTTATCATTAGAAACAATAGGGGAAACTTGGGAGAAACTCTCCTTTTTATTAGCAGAAATATAAGAGACATTTTTATACTTTGGTAAAGTTCCCTCCTTTCTAATCTTACTTATGTAATCATTTTCATGGCAATTAACAACACAATAGATATGGCAATTTTGCAAAGTGTTTTTTATTCCTATGGCATTAACTGTTGGGGAACGTTGCATGGAAAACAAAATTTTTTCTCTACGTTCACCAAGATCAATCTAGGAGATGCTACTACGAGAGGAGAGTTGGATCTACGTACCCTTGTAGGTCGCTAAGCGGAAGCGTTATGAACGCGGATGATGGAGTCGTACTCGCCGCGATTCAGATCGCCGAAGATCCTAGCACCGAAGCAACGGTGCCTCCGCGTTCTTCACACGTACAGCTCGGGGACGTCTCCTCCTTCTTGATCCAGCAAGGGGTGGAGGAGAGGTTGATGGAGAACCGGCAGCACGACGGCGTGGTGGTGATGGTGGACAAGAACTCCAGCAGGGCTTCGCCTAAGCTCCGCGGGAGAAGAAGATGTTACGGGAGAGGGAGGGCAGCACCGAGGCACGAACTTGTGTTGGCTGCCCTCCCTCTACCTCTCTATATATAGGGGGAAGGAGGAGAGGGGGGCGCCCCTAGGGTTTCCCCTAGGGGGCCGGCGGCCAGGGCAAGGGGAGGGGCGGCGGCCAGGGCAGGCCCTAGGGTTTCCCCCCCTAGGTGCCTTGCCCCCCAAGGCTTAGGGGGTGCGGCCACCCTAGGGGGTCCCACCTCCCTTGGCGCACAAGGAGAGGGCCCAGGGGGGGCGCACAGCCCCTTGAGGGCTGTGGTGTTCCCCCTTGTGGCCCAATAGGCCCAGAACTACTTCCGGACCCCCCGAAACCCCTTCCGGTACTCCGCCGATTTCCCGATGCTCCCCGGAACACTTCCGGACTCCGAAACCTTTCATCCTATATATCAATCTTCGTCCCCGGACCATTCCGGAGACCCTCGTCACGTCCGGGATCTCATCCGGGACTCCGAACAACCTTCGGTAACCATGCACTCTTCTCACTAACAACCCTAGCGTCACCGAACGTTAAGTGTGTAGACCCTGCGGGTTCGGAAACCATGTAGACATGACCGAGACACTCCCAGGTCAATAACCAATAGCGGGATCTGGATACCCATATTGGTTCCCACATGTTTCTCGATGATCTCATCGGATGAACCACGATGTCAAGGATTCAGGCAATCCCGTATACAATTCCCTTTGTCTCGTCGGTATGTTACTTGCCCGAGATTCGATCGTCGGTATCTCTATACCTAGTTCAATCTCGTTACCGGCAAGTCTCTTTACTCGTTACCGTAATACATAATCCCGTGACCAACTACTTAGTCACTTTGAGCTCATTGAGATGACGTATTACCGAGTGGGCCTGGAGATACCTCTCCGTCACACGGAGTGACAAATCCTAGTCTCGATCCATGTCAACTCAACAGACACCCTCGGAGATACCTGTAGAGTACCTTTATAGTCACCCAGTTACGTTGCGACGTTTGGCACACACAAAGCACTCCTACGGTGTCAGTGAGTTACATGATCTCATGGTCATAGGAACTTATACTTGACATGCAGAAAACTATAGCGATAACTGACACGATCAAAAGCTATGTTAACGTTTGGGTCTCGTCCATCACATCATTCTCCTAATGATGTGATCCCGTTATCAAATGACAACTCATGTCTATGACCTGGAAACCGCGGTCATCTTTGATCAACGAGCTAGTCCTGTAGAGGCTCACTAGGGACACAAAGTCTGTCTATTCATCCACACATGTATTTGAGTTTCCAATCAATACAGTTATAGCATGGATAATAAACGATTATCATGAACAAGGAAATATAATAATAACTCTTTTATTATTGCCTCTAGGGCATATTTCCAACAGTCTCCCACTTGCACTAGAGTCAATAATCTAGCATTACAAGGTAATGAATCTAACACCCATAGAGTCTTGGTGTTGATCGTGCTTAGCCCGTGGAAGAGGCTTAGTCAACGGATCTGCAACATTCAAATCCGTGTGTACTTTATAAATGTTTATGTCCTCCTCCTTGACCGAATCACGGATGGAATTGAAGCGTCGCTTTATGTGTCTGGTCCTCTTGTGAAACCTTGGTTCCTTGGCTAGAGCAATGGCACCAGTGTTGTCACAGAACAGAGTCATTGGGTTCAGTGCACTAGGCACAACTCCAAGATCTGTCATGAACTCCTTCATCCAGACACCTTCCTTTGCCGCCTCCGAGGCAGCTATATACTCCGCTTCACATGTAGAATCAGCTACCACGCTCTGCTTGGAACTGCACCAGCTTACCGCTCCCCCGTTGAGAATATATACGTATCCGGTTTGAGACTTAGAGTCATCCGGATCAGTGTCAAAGCTTGCATCGACGTAACCCTTTACGACGAGCTCTTGATCACCTCCATAAACGAGAAACATATCCTTAGTCCTTTTCAGGTACTTTAGGATATTCTTGACCGCTGTCCAGTGATCCATACCAGGATTACTTTGAAACCTTCCGGCCATACTTATGGCAAGGCTGACATCTGGTCTCGTGCACAGCATTGCATACATTGCTAACATGATTCGGACGGATTTAAGCATCGCTACGGGTGAGAAAGTCTCATCGTAGTCAATCCCTTGAACTTGTGAAAAACCCTTTGCCACAAGTCGAGCTTTATACACGGTGACATTACCGTCAGCGTCCGTCTTCCTCTTAAAAATCCATTTATTCTGAATGGCCTTCGGCCCTTCAGGTAATACTTCCAAAGTCCATACTTTGTTTTCATACATGGATCCCATCTCGGATTTCATGGCCTCTAACCATTTGTCGGAATCCGGGCCCACCATCGCTTCTCCATAGCTCGTAGGTTCACCGTTGTCTAACAACATGACCTCCAAGACAGGGTTACCGTACCACTCAGGTGCAGTGCGTACCCTTGTCGACCTACGAGGTTCGGTAGTAACTTGATCAGAAGCTTCTTGATCATCATCATTTGCTTCCTCTTCAACCTCTGCAGGCTCCACAAAAACATCTTTTTGTGCTGTGCTACTCTCTGGTTGAAGCAGAGGTTCTATAACCTCATCAAGTTCTACCTTCCTCCCACTCAATTCTTTCGAGAGAAACTCTTTCTCGAGAAAGGACCCGTTCTTAGCGACAAACACTTTGCCCTCGGATCTGAGATAGAAGGTGTACCCAACTGTTTCTTTTGGGTATCCTATGAAGACACATTTGTCCGCTTTGGGTTCGAGCTTTTCTGGCTGAAGCCTTTTGACATAAGCATCGCAACCCCAAATCTTGAGAAAAGACAACTTCGGTTTCTTACCAAACCATAGTTCATACGGTGTTGTCTCAACGGACTTAGATGGAGCCCTATTTAAAGTGAATGCAGCTGTCTCTAACGCATATCCCCAAAACGATAGTGGCAAATCGGCAAGAGACATCATAGAACGTACCATATCTAATAGGGTTCGATTACGACGTTCGGACACACCATTATGCTGTGGTGTTCCAGGTGGCGTCAACTGTGAAACAATTCCACATTTTCTTAAGTGATCACCAAACTCATAACTCAGATATTCTCCCCCTCGATCAGATCGTAGGAACTTGATCTTCTTGTTACGATGATTTTCAACTTCACTCTGAAATTGCTTGAACTTTTCAAAAGTTTCAGACTTATGCTTCATCAAGTAAATATACCCATATCTACTTAAGTCGTCAGTGAAGGTGAGAAAATAACGATATCCACCGCGCGCCGTTACACTCATCGGACCGCACACATCAGTATGTATGATTTCCAATAAGTCACTTGCCCGTTCCATTGTCCCTGAAAACGGGGTCCTTGTCATCTTGCCCATGAGGCACGGCTCGCACGTGTCAAGTGATTCAAAATCAAGAGACTCCAAAAGTCCATCAGCATGGAGCTTCCTCATGCGTTTCACGCCGATATGACCCAGACGGCAATGCCACAAGAAAGTGGTATTATCATTATCAACTCTACATCTTTTGGCATCAATGTTATGAACATGTGTATCATCACTATCGAGATTCAATAAGAATAAACCCCTAACTTCGGGTGCATGACCATAAAAGATATTACTCATATAAATAGAACAACCATTATTCTCTGACTTAAATGAGTAACCGTCTCGCAATAAACAAGATCCAGATATAATGTTCATGCTTAACGCAGGCACTAAATAACAATTATTCAGGTTCATAACTAATCCCGATGGTAATCGAAGAGCGAGCGTGCCGACGGCGATCACATCAACCTTGGAACCATTTCCCACGCGCATCGTCACTTCGTCCTTCGCCAGCCTCCGTTTATTCCGCAGTTCCTGTTTAGAGTTGCAAATGTGAGCAACCGAACCGGTATCAAATACCCAGGCACTACAACGAGAGTTGGTAAGGTACACATCAATAACATGTATATCATATATACCTTTGTTGTTGTTGTTGGCCCCCTTCTTGTCCGCCAGATACTTGAGGCAGTTCCGCTTCCAGTGGCCATTCCCCTTGCAATAGAAACACTCAGTCTCTGGCTTGGGCCCAGCCTTGGGTTTCTTCACTGGATTAGCAACTGCTTTGCCACCCTTCTTAAAGTTACCCTTCTTGCCCTTGCCATTCTTCTTGAAACTGGTGGTTTTATTGACCATCAACACTTGATACTCCTTCTGGATGTCTGCCTCAGCGACTTTCAGCATCGAAAACAGCTCGGCGATGGTCTTGTTCATCCCTTGCATGTTATACTGCTGCACGAAGCTCTTGTAGCTTGGAGGGAGTGACTGGAGAATTCTGTCAATGATAGCCTCATCCGGGAACACAAGTCCCAGATCAGCTATGCGGGTATAGTACCCAGACATCTTCAGTAAGTGCTCACTGACAGACGAATTCTCCTCCATCTTGCAAGCGAAGAATTTATCGGTGGTCTCATACCTCTCGATCTTAGCATTCTTCTCAAAGATAAACTTCAACTCCTGGTACATCTCATATGCACCATGACGTTCAAAACGCCTTTGAAGTCCTCCTTCCAAGCCGTACAACATGGCACACTGCACTATCGAATAGTCATCCGAACGTGTCTGCCAGACGTTCAAAACGTCTGCAGGCGCTGTAGGAGCGGGGGGGTCACCTAGCGGTGCATTTAGGACATAAACCTTTTGGGCAGCTGTGAGGATGATCCTCAGATTGCGGAGCCAGTCCACAAAGTTGCTCCCGTCATCTTTCAGTTTAGCTTTCTCTAGGAACGCATTAAAATTCAGGGGAGCTACTGCGCGAGCCATCTACAACCAAAAATTTGCAAAGACATTTTAGACTATTGTTCATGATAAGTGAGTTACTACCTAATCATATTATTTATAACTCCCACTCAAATTGACATCCCTCCGGTCATTCGAGCGTGACATGATCCAAATTCACCAACCCAAGTCCGATCATCACGTGAGATGAGGTGGTGTCAATGGTGAACATCAACATGTTGATCATATCTACTATATGACTCATGCTCGACCTTTCGGTCCTCCGTGTTCCGAGGCCATGTCTGTACATGCTAGGCTCGTCAAGTCTAACCCGAGTGTTCTGCATGTGCAAAACTGGCTTGCACCCGTTGTATGCGAACGTAGAGTCTATCACACCCGATCATCACGTGGTGCTTCGAAACGACGAACCTTCGCAACGGCGCACACTCGGGGGGAACACAATTTTATCTTGAAATTTTAGTGAAGGATCATCTTATAATGCTACCGTCGTCCTAAGCAAAATAAGATGCATAAAAGGATTAACATCACATGCAAATCATAAGTGACATGATATGGCCATCAACACGTGCTTTTGATCTCCATCTCCAAAGCACCGGCATGATCTCCATCGTCACCGACGCCACACCATGATCTCCATCATCATGATCTCCATCATCGTGTCGCCATCGGGGTTGTCGGCGCCCACCATGCTCTTACTACTATTGCTACCGTTTAGCGATAAAGTAAAGCATTACAAAGCGCTTAATGATTGACACGCAGGTCATACAAAAAAATAAAGACAACCCTATGGCTCCTGCCGGTTGCCGTATGCATCGACATGCAAGTCGATATTAACTATTACAACATGATCATCTCATACATCAAATATAACTCATCATGTCATTGGCCATATCATATCACATACATACCCTGCAAAAACAAGTTAGACGTCCTCTAATTTGTTGTTGCATGTTTTACGTGGCTGCTATGGGTATCTAGCAAGAACGCTTCTTACCTACGCAAAACCACAACGGTGATATTCAAGTTGCTATTTAACCTTCTACAAGGACCGCCTTGTTCTATTCCGATTCAACTAAGATAGGAGAGACAGACACCCGCCAGCCATCTTATGCAACAAAAGTCACATGTCTGTCGATGGAACCGGTCTCATGTACGTGGACATGTAAAGTTGGTCCGGGCCGCTTCATCCCATAATACCGCTGAATCAAGAAAGACTAAGGAGGGCAGCAATTTAAACATCAACGCCACAAACCCTTTTGTGTTCTACTCGAGAAAGCATCTACGCAAGATCCTAGCTCATGATGCCACTGTTGGGGAACGTTGCTTGGAAAACAAAAATTTTTCTCTACGTTCACCAAGATCAATCTAGTAGATGCAACTACGAGGGGAGAGTAGGATCCACATACCCTTGTAGATCGCTAAGCGGAAGCGTTAAGAACGCGGTTGATGGAGTCGTACTCGCCGCGATTCAGATCGCCGAAGATCCTAGCACCGAAGCAACGGTGCCTCCGCGTTCTTCACACGTACGGCTCGGGGACGTCTCCTCCTTCTTGATCCAGCAAGGGGTGGAGGAGAGGTTGATGGAGAACCGGCAGCACGACGGCGTGGTGGTGATGGTGGAGAAGAATCCCAGCAGGGCTTCGCCTAAGCACCGCGGGAGAAGAAGATGTTATGGGAGAGGGAGGGCAGCACCGAGGCACGAACTTGTGTTTGCTGCCCTCCCTTTGCCTCACTATATATAGGGGGGTGGAGAGGGGAGGGCGCCCTAGGGTTTCCCCTAGGGGGGCCGGCGGCCAGGGCAGGGGGGGGGGGCGGCGGCCAAGGGCCAGGCCCTAGGGTTTCCCCCCCTAGGTGCCTTGCCCCCCAAGGCTAAGGGGGTGCGGCCACCCTAGAGGGGTCCACCTCCCTTGGCGCACAAGGAGAGGGCCCAGGGGGGGGCGCACAGCCCTATGAGGGCTGTTGTGTCCCCCCTTGTGGCCCATTAGGCCCAGAACCACTTCCGGGACCCCCGAAACCCTTTTCGGTAATCCGCCGATTTCCCGATACTCCCCGGAACACTTCCGGACTCCGAAACCTTTCATCCTATATATCAATCTTCGTCCCCGGACCATTCTGGAGACCCTCGTCACGTCCGGGATCTCATCCGGGACTCCGAACAACCTTCGGTAACCAAGCACTGTTCTCACTAACAACCCTAGCGTCACCGAACCTTAAGTGTGTAGACCCTGCGGGTTCGGAAACCATGTAGACATGACCGAGACACTCCCAGGTCAATAACCAATAGCGGGATCTGGATACCCATATTGGTTCCCACATGTTTCTCGATGATCTCATCGGATGAACCACGATGTCAAGGATTCAGGCAATCCCGTATACAGTTCCCTTTGTCTCGTCGGTATGTTACTTGCCCGAGATTCGATCGTCGGTATCTCTATACCTAGTTCAATCTCGTTACCGGCAAGTCTCTTTACTCGTTACCGTAATACATAATCCCGTGACCAACTACTTAGTCACTTTGAGCTCATTGAGATGACGTATTACCGAGTGGGCCCGGAGATACCTCTCCGTCACACGGAGTGACAAAACCCAGTCTCGATCCATGTCAACTCAACAGACACCCTCGGAGATACCTGTAGAGTACCTTTATAGTCACCCAGTTACGTTGCGACGTTTGGCACACACAAAGCACTCCTACGGTGTCAGTGAGTTACATGATCTCATGGTCATAGGAACTTATACTTGACATGCAGAAAACTATAGCGATAACTGACACGATCAAAAGCTATGTTTAACGTTTGGGTCTCGTCCATCACATCATTCTCCTAATGATGTGATCCCGTTATCAAATGACAACTCATGTCTATGACCTGGAAACCGCGGTCATCTTTGATCAACGAGCTAGTCCTGTAGAGGCTCACTAGGGACACAAAGTCTGTCTATTTATCCACACATGTATTTGAGTTTCCAATCAATACAATTATAGCATGGATAATAAACGATTATCATGAACAAGGAAATATAATAATAACTCTTTTATTATTGCCTCTAGGGCATATTTCCAACAGTCTCCCACTTGCACTAGAGTCAATAATCTAGCATTACAAGGTAATGAATCTAACACCCATAGAGTCTTGGTGTTGATCGTGCTTAGCCCGTGGAAGAGGCTTAGTCAACGGATCTACAACATTCAAATCCGTGTGTACTTTGCAAATGTTTATGTCCTCCTCCTTGACCGAATCGCGGATGGAATTGAAGCGTCGCTTTATGTGTCTGGTCCTCTTGTGAAACCTTGGTTCCTTGGCTAGAGCAATGGCACCAGTGTTGTCACAGAACAGAGTCATTGGGTTCAGTGCACTAGGCACAACTCCAAGATCTGTCATGAACTCCTTCATCCAGACACCTTCCTTCGCCGCCTCCGAGGCAGCTATATACTCCGCTTCACATGTAGAATCAGCTACCACGCTCTGCTTGGAACTGCACCAGCTTACCGCTCCCCCGTTGAGAATATATACGTATCCGGTTTGTGATTTAGAGTCATCCGGATCTGTGTCAAAGCTTGCATCGACGTAACCCTTTACGACGAGCTCTTGATCACCTCCATAAACGAGAAACATATCCTTAGTCCTTTTCAGGTACTTTAGGATATTCTTGACCGCTGTCCAGTGATCCATACCAGGATTACTCTGAAACCTTCCGGCCATACTTATGGCAAGGCTGACATCTGGTCTTGTGCACAGCATTGCATACATGATAGAGCCTATGGCTGAAGCATAGGGGACGACACTCATCTTTTCTCTATCATCCGCAGTCACTGGGCATTGAGTCTTACTCAACTTCGTACCTTGCAATACCGGCAAGAACCCCTTCTTGGATTGATCCATTTTGAACTTCTTCAAAACTTTATCAAGGTATGTACTTTGTGAAAGTCCTATCAAGCGTCTTGATCTATCTCTATAGATCTTGATGCCCAATATGAAGGCAGCTTCACCGAGATCTTTCATCGAAAAACTCTTGTTCAAATACCCCTTCACGCTATCCAAAAATTCTATATTGTTTCCAATCAGCAATATGTCATCCACATATAATATTAGAAACGCAATAGAGCTCCCACTCACTTTCTTGTAAATACAAGCTTCATTGTAAACTTGTATAAACCCAAACGCTTTGATCACCTCATCAAAGCGAAGATTCCAACTCCGAGATGCTTGCACCAGCCCATAAATGGAACGCTGAAGCCTGCATACTTTGTCAGCATTCTCTGCATCGACAAAACCTTCTGGTTGCATCATATACAACTCTTCCTTAAGAAAACCGTTAAGGAACGCTGTTTTGACATCCATCTGCCAAATTTCATAATCGAAATATGCAGCTATTGCTAACATGATTCGGACGGATTTAAGCATCGCTACGGGTGAGAAAGTCTCATCGTAGTCAATCCCTTGAACTTGTGAAAAACCCTTTGCCACAAGTCGAGCTTTATACACGGTGACATTACCGTCAGCGTCCGTCTTCCTCTTAAAAATCCATTTATTCTGAATGGCCTTCCGCCCTTCAGGTAATACTTCCAAAGTCCATACTTTGTTTTCATACATGGATCCCATCTCGGATTTCATGGCCTCTAACCATTTGTCGGAATCTGGGCCCACCATCGCTTCTCCATAGCTCGTAGGTTCACCGTTGTCTAACAACATGACCTCCAAGACAGGGTTACCATACCACTCAGGTGCAGTGCGTACCCTTGTCGACCTACGAGGTTCGGTAGTAACTTGATCAGAAGCTTCTTGATCATCATTATTGGCTTCCTCTTCAACCTCTGTAGGCTCCACAAAAACTTCTTTCTGTGCTGCGCTACTCTCTGGTTGAAGCAGAGGTTCAATAACCTCATCAAGTTCTACCTTCCTCCCACTCAATTCTTTCGAGAGAAACTCCTTCTCGAGAAAGGACCCGTTCTTAGCGACAAACACTTTGCCCTCGGATCTGAGATAGAAGGTGTACCCAACAGTTTCTTTTGGGTATCCTATGAAGACACATTTGTCCGCTTTGGGTTCGAGCTTTTCTGGCTGAAGCCTTTTGACATAAGCATCGCAACCCCAAACCTTGAGAAAAGACAACTTCGGTTTCTTACCAAACCATAGTTCATACGGTGTTGTCTCAACGGACTTAGATGGAGCCCTATTTAAAGTGAATGCAGCTGTCTCTAACGCATACCCCCAAAACGATAGTGGCAAATCGGCAAGAGACATCATAGAACGCACCATATCTAATAGGGTTCGATTACGACGTTCGGACACACCATTACGCTGTGGTGCTCCAGGTGGCGTCAACTGTGAAACAATTCCACATTTTCTTAAGTGATCACCAAACTCATAACTCAGATATTCTCCCCCTCGATCAGATCGTAGGAACTTGATCTTCTTGTTACGATGATTTTCAACTTCACTCTGAAATTGCTTGAACTTTTCAAAAGTTTCAGACTTATGCTTCATCAAGTAAATATACCCATATCTACTTAAGTCGTCAGTGAAGGTGAGAAAATAACGATATCCACCGCGCGCCGTTACACTCATCGGACCGCACACATCAGTATGTATGATTTCCAATAAGTCACTTGCCCGTTCCATTGTCCCTGAAAACGGGGTCCTTGTCATCTTGCCCATGAGGCACGGCTCGCACGTGTCAAGTGATTCAAAATCAAGAGACTCCAAAAGTCCATCAGCATGGAGCTTCCTCATGCGTTTTACGCCGATATGACCAAGACGGCAGTGCCACAAGAAAGTGGTATTATCATTATCTACTCTACATCTTTTGGCATCAATGTTATGAACATGTGTATCATCACTATCGAGATTCAATAAGAATAAACCCCTAACTTCGGGTGCATGACCATAAAAGATATTACTCATATAAATAGAACAACCATTATTCTCTGACTTAAATGAGTAACCGTCTCGCAATAAACAAGATCCAGATATAATGTTCATGCTTAACGCAGGCACTAAATAACAATTATTCAGGTTCATAACTAATCCCGATGGTAATCGAAGAGCGAGCGTGTCGACGGCGATCACATCAACCTTGGAACCATTTCCCACGCGCATCGTCACTTCGTCCTTCGCCAGCCTCCGTTTATTCCGCAGTTCCTGTTTAGAGTTGCAAATGTGAGCAACCGAACCGGTATCAAATACCCAGGCACTACAACGAGAGTTGGTAAGGTACACATCAATAACATGTATATCACATATACCTTTGTTGTTGGCCCCCTTCTTGTCCGCCAGATACTTGGGGCAGTTCCGCTTCCAGTGGCCGTTCCCCTTGCAATAGAAACACTCAGTCTCTGGCTTGGGCCCAGCCTTGGGTTTCTTCACTGGATTAGCAACTGCTTTGCCACCCTTCTTAGAGTTACCCTTCTTGCCCTTGCCATTCTTCTTGAAACTGGTGGTCTTATTGACCATCAACACTTGATACTCCTTCTGGATGTCTGCCTCAGCGACTTTCAGCATCGAAAACAGCTCGTCGATGGTCTTGTTCATCCCTTGCATGTTATACTGCTGCACGAAGCTCTTGTAGCTTGGAGGGAGTGACTGGAGAATTCTGTCAATGATAGCCTCATCCGGGAACACAAGTCCCAGATCAGCTATGCGGGTATAGTACCCAGACATCTTCAGTAAGTGCTCACTGACAGACGAATTCTCCTCCATCTTGCAAGCGAAGAATTTATCGGTGGTCTCATACCTCTCGATCTTAGCATTCTTCTCAAAGATGAACTTCAACTCCTGGTACATCTCATATGCACCATGACGTTCAAAACGCCTTTGAAGTCCTCCTTCCAAGCCGTACAACATGGCACATTGCACTATCGAATAGTCATCCGAACGTGTCTGCCAGACGTTCAAAACGTCTGCAGGGGCTGTTGGAGCGGGGGGGTCACCTAGCGGTGCATTTAGGACATAAACCTTTTGGGCAGCTGTGAGGATGATCCTCAGATTGCGGAGCCAGTCCACAAAGTTGCTCCCGTCATCTTTCAGTTTAGCTTTCTCTAGGAACGCATTAAAATTCAGGGGAGCTACTGCGCGAGCCATCTACAACCAAAAATTTGCAAAGACATTTTAGACTACTGTTCATGATAAGTGAGTTATTACCTAATCAAATTATTTATAACTCCCACTCAAATTTACATCCCTCCGGTCATTCGAGCGTGACATGATCCAAATTCACCAACCCAAGTCCGATCATCACGTGAGATGAGGTGGTGTCAATGGTGAACATCAACATGTTGATCATATCTACTATATGACTCATGCTCGACCTTTCGGTCCTCCGTGTTCCGAGGCCATGTCTGTACATGCTAGGCTCGTCAAGTCTAACCCGAGTGTTCTGCATGTGCAAAACTGGCTTGCACCCGTTGTATGCGAACGTAGAGTCTATCACACCCGATCATCACGTGGTGCTTCGAAATGACGAACCTTCGCAACGGCGCACACTCGGGGGGAACACAATTTTATCTTGAAATTTTAGTGAAGGATCACCTTATAATGCTACCGTCGTCCTAAGCAAAATAAGATGCATAAAAGGATTAACATCACATGCAAATCATAAGTGACATGATATGGCCATCAACTCGTGCTTTTGATCTCCATCTTCAAAGCACCGGCATGATCTCCATCGTCACCGGCGCCACACCATGATCTCCATCATCATGATCTCCATCATCGTGTCGCCATCGGGGTTGTCGGCGCCCACCATGCTCTTACTACTATTGCTACCGTTTAGCGATAAAGTAAAGCATTACAAAGCGCTTAATGATTGACACGCAGGTCATACAAAAATTAAAGACAACCCTATGGCTCCTGCCGGTTGCCGTATGCATCGACATGCAAGTCGATGTTAACTATTACAACATGATCATCTCATACATCAAATATATCTCATCATGTCATTGGCCATATCATATCACATACATACCCTGCAAAAACAAGTTAGACGTCCTCTAATTTGTTGTTGCATGTTTTACGTGGCTGCTATGGGTATCTAGCAAGAACGCTTCTTACCTACGCAAAACCACAACGGTGATATTCAAGTTGCTATTTAACCTTCTACAAGGACCGCCTTGTTCTATTCCGATTCAACTAAGATGGGAGAGACAGACACCCGCCAGCCATCTTATGCAACAAAAGTCACATGTCTGTCGATGGAACCGGTCTCATGTACGTGGACATGTAAAGTTGGTCCGGGCCGCTTCATCCCATAATACCGCTGAATGAAGAAAGACTAAGGAGGGCAGCAATTTAAACATCAACGCCACAAACTCCTTTGTGTTCTACTCGAGAAAGCATCTACGCAAGATCCTAGCTCATGATGCCACTGTTGGGGAACGTTGCATGGAAAACAAAAATTTTTCTCTACGTTCACCAAGATCAATCTAGGAGATGCTACTACGAGAGGAGAGTTGGATCTACGTACCCTTGTAGATCGCTAAGCGGAAGCGTTATGAACGCGGATGATGGAGTCGTACTCGCCGCGATTCAGATCGCCGAAGATCCTAGCACCGAAGCAACGGTGCCTCCGCGTTCTTCACACGTACAGCTCGGGGACGTCTCCTCCTTCTTGATCCAGCAAGGGGTGGAGGAGAGGTTGATGGAGAACCGGCAGCACGACGGCGTGGTGGTGATGGTGGAGAAGAACTCCAGCAGGGCTTCGCCTAAGCTCCGCGGGAGAAGAAGATGTTACGGGAGAGGGAGGGCAGCACCGAGGCACGAACTTGTGTTGGCTGCCCTCCCTCTACCTCTCTATATATAGGGGGAAGGAGGAGAGGGGGGCGCCCCTAGGGTTTCCCCTAGGGGGCCGGCGGCCAGGGCAAGGGGAGGGGCGGCGGCCAGGGCAGGCCCTAGGGTTTCCCCCCCTAGGTGCCTTGCCCCCCAAGGCTTAGGGGGTGCGGCCACCCTAGGGGGTCCCACCTCCCTTGGCGCACAAGGAGAGGGCCCAGGGGGGGGCGCACAGCCCCTTGAGGGCTGTGGTGTTCCCCCTTGTGGCCCAATAGGCCCAGAACTACTTCCGGACCCCCCGAAACCCCTTCCGGTACTCCGCCGATTTCCCGATGCTCCCCGAAACACTTCCGGACTCCGAAACCTTTCATCCTATATATCAATCTTCGTCCCCGGACCATTCCGGAGACCCTCGTCACGTCCGGGATCTCATCCGGGACTCCGAACAACCTTCGGTAACCATGCACTCTTCTCACTAACAACCCTAGCGTCACCGAACGTTAAGTGTGTAGACCCTGCGGGTTCGGAAACCATGTAGACATGACCGAGACACTCCCAGGTCAATAACCAATAGCGGGATCTGGATACCCATATTGGTTCCCACATGTTTCTCGATGATCTCATCGGATGAACCACGATGTCAAGGATTCAGGCAATCCCGTATACAGTTCCCTTTGTCTCGTCGGTATGTTACTTGCCCGAGATTCGATCGTCGGTATCTCTATACCTAGTTCAATCTCGTTACCGGCAAGTCTCTTTACTAGTTACCGTAATACATAATCCCGTGACCAACTACTTAGTCACTTTGAGCTCATTGAGATGACGTATTACCGAGTGGGCCCGGAGATACCTCTCCGTCATACGGAGTGACAAATCCCAGTCTCGATCCATGTCAACTCAACAGACACCCTCGGAGATACCTGTAGAGTACCTTTATAGTCACCCAGTTACGTTGCGACGTTTGGCACACACAAAGCACTCCTACGGTGTCAGTGAGTTACATGATCTCATGGTCATAGGAACTTATACTTGACATGCAGAAAACTATAGCGATAACTGACACGATCAAAAGCTATGTTAACGTTTGGGTCTCGTCCATCACATCATTCTCCTAATGATGTGATCCCGTTATCAAATGACAACTCATGTCTATGACCTGGAAACCGCGGTCATCTTTTGATCAACGAGCTAGTCCTGTAGAGGCTCACTAGGGACACAAAGTCTGTCTATTCATCCACACATGTATTTGAGTTTCCAATCAATACAGTTATAGCATGGATAATAAACGATTATCATGAACAAGGAAATAAAATAATAACTCTTTTATTATTGCCTCTAGGGCATATTTCCAACATTAACATCTAGCCAAGAAGTCTTTTCTGATAACTCTTCACACATCAAAAATAACATAAGCTCATCATAAAGATCAGAGGTGATCATGTTATTACACAATTGGTTAACAGTTATGTTTTGAAAGTGCATGCATTGAAAATTAAAGTGACCCTCTATACAACAAAGTTCACAAGTAAAAGGATAAAGGTCACACAATTATCTAGCAATTTCATTTAAATCTTTGACCCAAGTGATTGTTCTTTCATGCTTATGTTGCTTACAATACTTCTCTTCTTGAATCATAGGCATTTCACAAGGTCTATCCACTCCACAAAAATTAACATGCTTATATAAAACTTCATTTTTAGGAATTGGATCATGCATGTTGCAATCATCATGAACAATTTCATTTTCTTTGCAAATCTCTTTAAAAGGTTCATGATGCTTGATCCAATCCTCCTTAGGCATATTAAGATGTGAAGCAAAAGATTTGAGAAAATCAACAAGGAGTTGAGAATCAAGCCCAAACTTAGCACTAAACTTATTAAAACTTGTAGTTTCAACAAAGGACTTAATGCAATCATACTCATAAATTATACCTGACTCTTTACCTTTGTCGATCTCCCAATCTTCAGTGTTGCGTTGAATTCTTTCAAGGAGTTCCCATTTAGCATCAATCTTTTCGTTTGTGAAAGAACCCGTAGAGGAAGCATCGAGCAAATCTTTATCCTGTCGAGAGAGCCTCGCATAGAAATTAGTAATAATCATATCTTTGGGGAGCCCATGTTTAGGACATTTTAGCATTAACGTTTTTAGTCTCCCCCAAGCTTGAGCTATGCTCTCTCCATCATGAGGATAGAAATTATAAACATAATTCCTATTCTCATGGACTTCATGAAGAGGATAAAACTTGGAGTAAAAGAGAGACTGGATCTCTTCCCAATCCAGCAGGTGAGAGTCATCTAGTAGCCTATACCATTCCAATGCTTTTCCTTTCAGTGACAAGGCAAATAATTTCCTCATGACTCCATCTCTTGTCAAACCTGAAATCTTAAACAACTCACAAAGTTCTGTAAGTTTCAACAAATGAATACTAGGATTGACTGTCCCATCATAACAATCATTCCTAATTATTTCAATTATCCCAAGTGGTATTCGGAACAGGATACATTCAGTAGGTGGAGGAGACTTCTCTACCACGGGTGTGGTAAAGCGGCCTTCCCCAAGCAGCGAACTAAGAGTGCGGTTTTCCATAAACATAACTAGTGAAACTAAAAACAAGAAACAAAAAGATTTAATTGCAAGATCTAGAGAAGGTACCTTCACTTACCTCACTTCCCCGGCAACGGCGCCAGAAATAGCTTGATGTCTATTACACGCTTCTATTCCTGTAGACAGTGTTGGGCCTCCAAGAGCAGAGGTTTGTAGGACAGCAGCAAATTTCCCTTAAGTGAGTAACCCAAGGTTTATCGAACTCAGGGAAGTGGAGGTTGAACGTACCCCTTTCAAGCAACCCTGCAATCAAGATACAAGAAGTCTCTTGTGTCCCCAACACACCTAATACACTTGTCAGATGTATAGGTGCACTAGTTCGGCGAAGAGATGTTAAATGGCAAGTGATATGGATGGCAAAAGATGTATTTGTAAATCTGAAATAAAAATGGCAGCAAGCAAACATGTGGTAAACGTGAGCACAACTGGTATTGCAATGGTGGAAACAAGGCCTAGGCTTCATACTTTCACTAGTGGCAACTCCCAACAACATTAACATAATCGAATCACATGATATTTCCCATAAAACATGCAAGGGGGACGCACTCGGAGGTCATTCCTTTGTGGTCAAGAGAGGACGAGAATTATGTAGGGCTACAAAAGCACACCTCTAAGTTCGTAGTTCTCAATCTATGGATTTCCCAATGTCACCTCGGCCATCCAAAGAGAGTACCACAATCACCACAACATATCTCAAGGATAGTCAAAGACAAGCACCAAGAGACTCTCAATCTTCAATCCACACACAAAAGAGGAAATCACTCATGAAAATATTCTTCTAATCCATGTCCAATAGACCGATGTCACCTTGGTCTCGGAGATTATACTAGATAAAGACAAGTGAGTACATCAATCCAATACATAGAGGAAGGGGAAATATCATGGGATCACCCTAGATTAACATAGCCTATGATCACAACGAAGATCACATCATGGGAGAGAGAATTGACCACATAGCTACTGGTAGAAACCTCAGCCCCGAGGAGGAACTACTCCTGCATCATGGAGGGAGGAAGCAAAGTCGATGGAGATGAATCCGGGGGCACTTCCCTGTCCCGGCAGGATGCCGGCACAGGAATTCTGGTCCCCCGAAACTTGGCGGCGATGGCGGCGGAGATCGGAATAGCTTCTGGAGAAAAGGGTTCTGGAATCGAGGGTTTCGGGACGCGATGTAAATATATGCCAAAGGGGGTCACCAGAGGAGGTAAGGGGGGCCCAGGCGGCCTGGCGAGGCGGCCAGGAGGGGGGCCGCCCCCTCAGGGCGCCTGGAGCCCCTCTGGCCCCCCTCTGGCCCTACTTCTGCCGCATGGAAGCTTCTGGAGCGCTGATTTTTTATATATTTTTCCTGGAATTTTTCTGGCAATTTAAGTAATGGGAAAACCTGAAATACAAAAACAGCAGAAAACAGAAACTGGCACTGGGGTGCACTGAGTTAATAGGTTAGTCCAAATATTATCAAAAGTGTATGGAAGTGCATAAATATCATAGCAATATCACACAAAAAAGGCATGGAGCAAGCAGAAATTATAGATACGTTTTGGACGTATCATTCATCCCATGAGATCATCGTGGAACATGTGGGAGCCAACATGGGTATCCAGATCCCGCTGTTGGTTATTGGCCGGAGAGTTGTCTCGATCATGTCTACATGGTTCCCGAGCCCGTAGGGTCTACACACTTACGGTTCGATGACGCTAGGGTTATAGGGAATAGATGTACGTGGTTACCGAATGTCGTTCGGAGTCCCGGATGAGATCCCAGACGTCACGAGGAGTTCCGGAATGGTCCGGAGGTAAAGATTTATATATGGGAAGTCATCATACGGTCACCGAAATAATTCGGGGGGTTACCGGTAATGTACCGGGACCACCGAAGGGGTTCCGGGGGTCCACCGGGAGGGTCCACCTGCCCCGGAGGGCCCTATGGGCTGTATGTGGAGAAGGACCAGCCCCTTAGTGGGCTGGGCGCCTCCCCCCTAGGGCCCATGCGCCTAGGGTTTGGGGGAACCCTAAAGGGGGGCGCCCCCCTTGCCTTGGGGGGCAAGGCAACCCCCCTGGCCGCCGCCCCCTCCCCAGATTGGATCTGAGGGGCCCGGCTCCCCTCTCCCTTGCCCCTATATATATGTGGGGGGTGGGAGGGCAGCCGCACCGGATGTTCTGGCGCAGCCCTCCCCCTCTCCCAAGTCCTTCTCCTCTCCCGCGGTGCTTGGCGAAGCCCTGCAGGATTGCCACGCTCCTCCACCACCACCATGCCGTCGTGCTGCTGCTGGATGGAGTCTTCCCCAACCTCTCCCTCTCTCCTTGCTGGATCAAGGCGTGGGAGACGTCACCGGGCTGCACGTGTGTTGAACGCGGAGGCGCCGTTGTTCGGCGCTTAGATCGGAATCAACCACGATCTGAATCGCAGCGAGTACGACTCCTTCATCTGCGTTCTTGTAACGCTTCCGCATCGCGATCTACAAGGGTATGTAGATGCACTCCACTCTCCTTTATGCTCGTTGCTAGATTACTCCATAGATAGATCTTGGTCATGCGTAGGAAAAATTTTGATTTTCTGCTACGATCCCCAACACCCTCCTCGTCATGGAGGGCGCCGGAATGATGAAGATAGCCAACGGAGAGGGATTCCCCCCCCCCTCCGGCAGGGTGCCAAAACGGGTGTAGATTGGTTTTCGGTGGCTACAGAGGCTTTCGGCGGCGGAACTCCCGATCTAGGTTATTTTCCGAAGGTTTCAGTATTTATATAATTTTTTGGCGTAGGGCACAAGTCAGGGAGGTCTCCGGGCCGTCCACGAGATAGGGAGGCGCCACCACCTGCCCAGGGCGCGCCCCCACCCTCATGGGCAGCCCGTGGCTCTCCAGGCCCAACTCTTTTACTTCGGGGGCTTCTTTTGGTCCAGAAAAAATCATCAAAAATTGGCACGTCAATTGGACTCCGTTTGATATTCCTTTTCTGTAAAACTCAAAAACAAGAAAAAAACATAAACTGGCACTGGGCTCTAGGTTAATAGGTTAGTACCAAAAATCATAAAAAAAGTGTATGACAAAGCCCATTAAACATCCTAGAAGGATAATATAATAGCATGGAACAATCAAAAATTATAGATACGTTGGAGACGTATCAGGCGGTGACGAGAGTAGACGCGCGACGACGATGGGGACCGGCCGGGGGGTGACGGCGACGGCGACGACGACGGTGCGAGACGAGCCGGGGGTGGTGACGGGCGCGGGGGACGGGGCGCGTGCGGGGCGGCGGCGACATCGAGAGGAGCGAGATTGAGGGAGAAGAAACTGAAATTTTGGCAAGTGCGGTTTATATAGGAGAGGCTTTTAGTACCGGTTAGAGCCACCAACCGGTACTAAAGGTCAATTTTGGCCAGGCGAAGCGGCGGGAAATGAAGGCTTTAGTACCGGTTTGTGGCTCCACCCTGTACTAAAGACCCCCCCTTTAGTACCGGTTGGAGCCACGATCCGGTACTAAAGGGGTGCGCTGGCATAGTTGCGGTGCGGCAAGTTTAGTCCCACCTCGCCGAGCGAAGGACAGCCGCACTGGTTTATAAACCTAGCCGCGGCTGCTCCTTCGAGCACCTCTCTAATGCAGGCTTTTGGGCCTAACTTTTCCGCGCTGCCCTGTGAGCCTACTGGGCCCTTATGGGCCTGCAAATTTATGTCCAAGGCCTTGTAACATTTATATAACTAAAACTATAAAGAAAACTATTTCATCTAACATTTCTATATAGCTATTCATCTAATTCATCTAACATTTGACATATTAGATATCTATACTTTGACATTAATCTAAAAAACAGAAAATATTTCTATATATCTATACTTTGACATCAATCTAAAAAACAGAAAACATAAAATAAGTATAAAAAAGTGTGTGTGTGTGTGTACGGGGCGCAGCGACGGGGCAGCCGAGGGCTCACAGCGCGGGGCGACCTGATACTTCAAAAGAGATTGACCATTTTATACACGAAGTGCATCCAGTTTTTGTCGTAACCCTCTCTACTTTTTGAAACATGCTATGTGGGTGAAATGATGATATCATTCCAACTTTCAACATTTTCAGAGTTCATTTGAAGTGTTTTTCAATTTCAGGGTTATTTAGCTCTAAAAAAAATCAGTAAATGCATGAAAAATAGCAAATGAATTCAGAAAGGGTTGATAATTGATGATGTGGATTTGAATGGTGCATTTTGAACACACAAAAAGTCTGGAGTTCAAATAAGTTCAAAAAAAATGAAAATTCTTTGTAACATATGAGTTTTCGTCTGAAACTCTGATACTTCGAAAGAGATTGTCTATTTTGTACACGAAGTGCATCCAGTTTTTGTCGTAACCCTCTCTACTTTTTTGCACATGTTATGTGGGTGAAATGATGATATCATCCCAATTTTCGACCTTTTCAGAGTTCATTTGAAGTGTTTTTCAATTTCAGGGTCATTTAGCTCTAAAAAAAATAAGTAAATGCATGAAAAATACCAAATGAATTCAGAAAGGGTTGATAATTGATGATGTGGATTTGAATGGCATTTTGAACACACAAAACGTCTGGAGTTCAAATAAGTTCAAAAAAATGAAATGGCTTTGTAACATATGAGTTTTCGTCCGAAACCCTGATACTTCGAAAGAGATTGTCCATTTTGTACACGAAGTGCATCCAGTTTTTGCTGTAACCCTCTCTACTTTTTCGCACATGCTATGTGGGTGAAATGATGATATCATGCCAACTTATAACCTTTCAGAGTTCATTTGAAGTGTTTTTCAATTTCAGGGTCATTTAGCTTTAAAAAAATTAAGTAAATGTATGAAAAATACCAAATGAATTCAGAAAGGGTTGATAATTGATGATGTGGATTTGAATTGTGCATTCTGAACACACAAAAAGTCTGGATTTCAAATATGTTAAAAAATGAAATGCCTTGTTGTAACAGAAGAGTTTTCGTTCGAAATTCTGATACTTCGAAAGAGATTGTCCATTTGTACACGAAGTGCATCTAGTTTTTGCCGTAACTCTCTCTACTTTTTTTCACATGCTATGTGGGTGAAATGATGATACCATGCCAAGTTTCAACCTTTTCAGAGTTCATTTTGTAGTGCTTTTCAATTTCACGGTCATTTAGCTCTCAAAACAAATCAGTAAATGAATGAAAATAGCAAATGATGTCAGAAATGGTTGAAAGTTGATGACGTAGCTTTGAATCGTGCATACTGAACGCAAAAAAAGTCCGGAGTTGTAACAAGTTTAAAAAATGAAGGGCCGGTGTAAGAGATGAGGTTTTACGCCCGAAACTGTGATACTTCGAAAGAGATTGTCCAGTTTGTACACGAAGTGCATCCAGTTTTTGCCGTGACCCTCTCTACTTTTTTGCACATGCCATGTGGGTGAAATGATGTTACCATGCCAAGTTTCAACCTTTTCAGAGTTCATTTTGTAGTGCTTTTCAATTTCACGGTCATTTAGCTCTAAAAATAAATCAGTAAATGAATGAAAAATAGCAAATGATGTTAAAAATGCATTGATCGTCATTGATCTTTTTGTGTAGAATTTGAATTGTCAATAGGAGTCCTCACCGGTTTAGGAACTGGCGAGGACTCCTATTGCAGCCACAAATCCTACACATAGAGTTCAATGAAGACCAAGTGGTTGTGATAGTTTGAGAAATAACATATTTAAGGTGGTAAAAACTCTGTTAGACGAGCGATGTGGGACTAAAAAAGCGCTGCAGAATGAATTAATTAGAATCCTTTAGTACCGGTTCGTGGCACGAACCGGTACTAAAGGTGCTGGTGGGGCCCCAGTCTCACCACAGCCTCTTTAGTACCGGTTCGTGGCACGAACCGGTACTAAATGTTCACCACGAATTGGTACTAATGATCGCCGCTCGCCTAGCCGTTGGAACCATCACTAATGGTCATATTAGTACCGGTTCAGTTACAAACCGAGACTAATGAGCTCTACATTTGACCATTTTTCTACTAGTGATTAGATGTGGCACCGTAGGGCGAGGTGACCAATGGGTTCTCTTAAATTTATAGTTTTACCTTTGCACGTGGATGGTATATATGATTTTATTGTTATGTTCCATTATTGTTTAATAGTGGAACCGGATCAAATTTGTTTAGATAGTATGGAAAAAAACTTTGTTTATTGAAAATTTGAGAACTTGCACTTTGAAATGCTAGTTGAGCACTGGTCGGCTTAGATCATCGCATGGCTTGTAAAGAAATTCCTCTAAACAAAACCTATCTTGGCTTGAGTCAATTGCATAGATCCACCACAATTGTGCCACCACTCACACAAAGAATGGATTTCTAGGGCACTAGCAATTTGCACCGTGAGAAAAGTTATTTTTTTTTTGTAAAAGTTAAGAAAAAAATTGCTCACAAGCCAATCTTCTAAGCCCTAGTACTCGGAGGATTTTATTTCGACACTATAGAGCTACTTAGGGTTATTCATACCTAGAGATGAAACCAGACTCAAATTTTCGGAACCACCGTCTTTTGTTTCGGAACTACCAACCAACATAGTGCACTTTGTCATACATCGTGTTTGCATTCGGCACTTTCAAGCATAACAATTCACTTGGTATTTCCAATCTGTCACGGTTTGCTTCTCTGCAGGCTAGGTCACGATATAAGTTCGATACCTTCGCTTTTTTCACCCGAAACTTCTAAAACGTGGCTTATCTCTTCTCCGTCAGATTTGTCATCTACAAACTGCTCTGTTTTGTGCGGTACTACCAAGAGATCAGCTTTTTCAGCACTTCGAGTTTATAATTTTGCGGAAAAGGTGCTGCATTTTTGTGTTCGATCGGAACCACTGCGCTCATTCTTTGATCGGCACCTCCTAGCAAATTATTTCCCGAACATTGCCCTGGCTCAACGTGGCAATATTCGCCGTGGGAACGGTCACCCATAGGGATTTACCCATTATGGAGCGGGGACGGGGGACAAATTCACCCCATGGGTATTGTCTGGTGGATACCCGTTAGTCTCGCGGGGTGGGGATGGGAATAAAATTTCCCTCATAGGGACTCCATGGATACCCGAAAAACTATACCATGCGTACTACAAATGCACGATATATAGATTAATACCTTGATATTTCACATAATTATTTTTCTCCACCTCTCCCAACAACAATGTCCTCTCTAATCTCACCCATCCGAGTCAGTTTTAAAATCCCCATGGATACCCACGGATACCGGGTACCCGATATTGATGGGGATGAGGAGGGGGGG
>LR738712.1:797346293-797356809 GCA_902687465.1 Secale cereale | reverse complement strand
AAAGAAAAAAAAAAGAAAAAATGTGTTTTTTTCCCTTTCCGAAAGAGGCACGGCCGTGACTCTCGCGAAAGCACAACCGTGCCTCTCGCGGAAGCAAAACCGTGACTTTCACGAAGAAAAAAAAACGCGTTTTATAGCACAAAAAAATCGAATTTTTTTTCGTCGAAAAGCTAAGGAAGACCGATGGGAAACCAAAACATTAAAAAAGAGAGAAAAAAAACCTTTCAATAAGCCGCAAACGTGTGCGAAAAAATAAATAAAAATAAAATCCGAAGGAAGCGTCCAGAGCTCGACACTTGGCAAATGGCTAAGAGCGCGCCAAGTGGCGCTGATCGCTGCGAGGCTCCCGAAGGAGCGCTCGTTAACTAGTTGCTCCTCTGTTTTCTGTTCTCATTTTTTCGTACTTTTCTTTATACTTTAATATATTATACATATATTTATATGTTAAAAATACTCTTCAAAAAAACATTTAAAAAATGTTGAATAAGTATTAAAAATGTTGAACAAGTATCCAAAAAATGTTGAATAAGTATTAATAAAGTTGAACAAATATTTGAAAAATATTGAATAGATATTAAAAATATGATGAACGAGTATATGAAAAATGTTGAACAACTAGTTACAAAATGTTGAACAACAATTTGAAAATTGATCAACAACTATTTGAAAAATATTAAATAAGTAATAAAAATGTTGAAACATTATTTGAAAAATGTTGGATAGGTATTGAAAATTGTTGAAGGAGTGTTTTAAAATGTTGAAGAGGTATTTAAAAAAAATGTTGAATAACTATTAAAATGTTGAACAAGTATTTGAAAGATGTTGATAAAGCCTTCAGACAATGTTGAACGTGTATACAAAAAATGTTGATCGCTTGTTACAAATTTTTTTTGACATGTACCAAGATATAGAGTAAAAAACTTAAAGAAAACACACAAGAAAAACAAAAAAATGAAGAAGAAAAAAGGAAAACCAAACAAAAACTGGAAAAAAGGAAACGAACCAGAATGAAACAAATTTGATCTGAGAAGAAAGAAGAAAGAATGCAAAAAACGGAGAAGAAAAACCGAATGAAACAAAACAAAATGAAAAAAGCAAGAAATATTGAACGAGTATTTAAAAAGTGTTGAACGAGTATTTGAAAAGTGTTGAACAAGTGTTAAAATATGAGACAAGTATTTAAAAAGTGTCGAATAAGCGTTCGGACAAAAATGAAGAGAAACTGGGAAGAAAAAAAGCAAGAAAAAAAAAGCAAAGAAAATAAGAAAAACGGAGAAGAAAACAAAAGAAAACGGAAAAAGTGGGTTGTGCCCTAGCTATTATCACGAACTCCTGGCGTGGCATGATGGCTAGTGCGCTGTGTTTGTCCCTGCACGACCAGAGATTCTGAGTTGTAGAAATCACATTGTGGAATACATCTGTAGAATAAATACATGTGTAAGTTCCAAGCGGGGACTACTTTTTTTTTTGCTGCAAAAACTTCCAATCTGTTCATCTTTCATCATGGTAGTACAATGAACATTAAAAATAATAAAAATTACATCCAGATTCGTAGACTACCTAGCGATGACTACAAGCACTGAAGAAAGCCGAAGGCACGCTGCTGTCATTGCCCCTCCCTCGCCGGAGACAGGCAAACGTTGTTGTAGTAGACAGTCGGAAAGTCGTCGTGCTAAGGCCCCGTAGAACTAATGCACCAGAACAGCAACCGCCGCAAATGAAGAGTGTAGATCAAAAGGATCCAACCTGAAGATACACGAAGAAAGACGAACACGAATAGATCCGAGCAAATCCACCCAAGATAAATCTGTCGGAGACACATCTCCATACGCCCACCAATGATGCTAGACGCCTCACCGAAGACACAGCTCCAAGGGGGGCCTAATTAATTCCTCGCGAAGTGAAGCATGGTATTTCCTTTTGCTTTTTTTCTTTCTTTCGAAGAAGCACAACTCACGGAAGAAATCTGTGCCTTCTTGAGACGTGGATGAATACAAAATTGTTTTTCTTTTTCCTTTTCGATAAGCTCAATCGTGGTTCTCGGGGAAGTAAATCCTTGTCTTCAGGAAAAATAAATATTTGTTTCTTGTGAAAGCGAAAAATAAAAAAATCATGATTTTTTTGGTTTTATAAGGAGCACATCCCTTTTCGTGGAAGAAAAATTGTACCTCATAACTATGTGCTTCTCATGAAATGAAATACAAGTGATTTTTTGCGGAAGCAAATCTGTACGTCTCCTGAAAGCACAATTTTTTTTTTCAATAATTTTCCTCCGAAACAAATCCATCTAATAGCCAAAAAACGTCTATAAGAATAAAAATAAAATTCTAAGGGCGTGCCTAGCATACGACACATGACGGCGGCTACATGTACCACTTGGTATGCTCTCATCTCACAAAAGTAGCACTTACAGGACTTCTGAATGATACACTCATTTTAGGTGCTTCCTAAATTCCCTTAAAAAAAGGGTGCTTCCTAAATGGCCCTTGCCAGCGCGCCTCTCATGCCAGCTCTCCAGCAGACTTTTCTCACTTTCGCCTATATATTACACTAGTAAGTGTGCACGTGCAGTGCACGTATTGACTAATGTTGCAATCATATGTAAAAATTCACCTCTGCATGTATCCAACATGCACGAGCGAATTAATCATGTGAAAGTATACAATAGTTTACAAATCGATCTAACAGAAGATCAGACATTAAACCTGGTCATAGCGAAGTTTTAGCTTGTAGTGCCGTAAGTTCTTCATCTTCTGTTGTAGTTTTCGGTGGAGCAGAGAGAAATGCTTGCTTATTACAAGACACACATTGCTACATCCAATTCTTCAAGTTCCTCCTCTGGTTAATCCTGCACATTTTTTGCAACAGTATGGATGATAATTGATAAGTGGTTCCGCTAAAACAATGAAATGCAAGGTTAATAAATCTTAAATATTACCTTGTTGAAATTAGCAAAAGCTTCAAGAGGATTTGGCAATGCATCTAGAATTTGTTTCATAGGTTCAGTCAGTTTGTTAATTCCACCCATAGCCTTTCCAACGCACCAATATTCCAACAATATGCATGTATCAATCAAAATATCTAATTTGCAAGGCTTAAAAGCTACACATGATGCATTTGCAAGACCGTGAGAAGAGTAATGGTATACCTGGGAACGAAATTTGAGATTACACTGAGAAAGCAAAAAATAAAGTAAGTTCGGCGCAAGAGAAAAGCTCCACATATAGTGAGATGGCTCATAGGCCCATAAGAATACATGGTGTCGGTTTGGATCAACTCTCTTTTCCATCCACAAAGCCCAAGTCCACATTATCATCCGAAAAGTAGTGAGGATATCATACATATCAAGATGTATCGAGAGTATATCAAACTTACTTGCAAGATACTCCCTCCGTCCCAAAATAAGTGTCTTGACCTTAGTACAATTTTGTACTAAAGTTAGTACAAAGTTGAGACACTTATTTTGGGACGGAGGGAGTATATTGTTTAAGCTTGGTATACCCAAAAACATCTTAAACTTTCGGAAATCAGAAAAGGCGGGTGGATTTCCTCATATGATAAATGAAGAATGGAAACAACACGTAATGATAATTTTATAATCTCTGGTTACTTCCAAACACTACATGACGAACCGAGACACCTAATTACCAAGTATTTACAAGGAAAATGCAGTTTCTCCAGTGAAATTACCATTGCAGGCTTGGCCGGTCCTTGTGTGTGGCGGTGGTGATGAGCGCCACCGGCTTCGCCTTCCTGGTAATCCTGCTCAATAAACCAGAGAGCAAGAAGGTTGACCATGTTCATCATTTTTTTAGTGTGGAAAATAATATGTATACTTGTCAATTAGAGGTCCACAACAACACTTTCTATTCACTTAAATATTTTAAAGTTTATTTTCTTCCTGTGGGATAAATTTTACTAAGAAAAAAAAGCATACTAGGAAAAAAATCACTCAAGGATTAGTTTAACCGTTGAGCAAATAGTTACAGGATCAGTTGACACCTTTGTGTTTTTGTTATTAATTTGTAGCTCTGTTGTTCTTCGTTGTAGGCTGAGAGTATATCCAACCTTTGATGAAGTTCTGAACCAATAGGTTAGATTTATCTAGCTTTTTGTAGGCTGAGAGTATATCCACCTTTTTAATGTAGTCAATGGACAGAAAATCAGTAGTACAAATGTAGATACGGTGTATTTCATGATATGACTGTAACCGCAAATGAGGTTTGTTGATTCCTTGAAGTATGCACTGCAAATGCTCTCGTCAGATGCAACTCGCTGAGAACCTGTAATATCTGTTGCAACAACAGCGACCACAGCATGCCAGCGTGGAGTAGAGGAAGAATAGCCTAGCAATAGCATGACCTGCAAACCAAACATTAGGACCAAATTAGAGAGTTCTATAGGACTTCAATGATGGGGAAATTCAGGAGAATTCTTCAATGTTCATAAGAATCCCAAGAACCAACACATACAGGGTATGACACGGAGGCCCACGCCAACCGGAAGCCGGAGGAAGGCGCCTCCTTCATGCACGACACCCTTCGCCGCGCAACCTCCATGGCACTGTTGCACGCCTGTGCCATAAGGCCCGCCACATGTAGCTCGACCGCGGAGTCCCTCACCCGGCGCTGCGTCTCACGCTGCCGCCGCTGCTAGAGGGAGGAGAGGGACCTGCCGCCGCCGACGCAAGCTGAGCCTGCTACGTCCCGCTCCACCGCCACTGCTCAGGGGAGGAGAGGGAACCCGCCGAGGCAAATGGAAATTGCATTTCTTAACTTATGATTCAGAAAGTGTATTACCCACAAACAAAAAGATACAGGAAATGAATTGCAGAAATTAACCTTCCATGACGTTGCCGCATGTAAAATCGAATCAATTCATACATTTCTTGATCTGTAATGAATAGGTGCCACAGTCCAAAATCCAAAATTGTAAGTAGAAACAGAGGCAAAGGTAGCATCTGACGAGCTGCCCATCGGCCGGTTCCAATTACCCAGTCGTTGTTGTCCTGTGTTGGGGCGCCCTGCCTATCCCTGTCGCCGTCATGAGTCCACGGTTGGTTGGCTTCCAATGTACCAATGCGATCAGCGACTCGGAGAAACATGTGTACGTAAAAGACATGCTGCAGGAATTAGTATACCCAGAATCCAAGTGAACCCAATAATTGGAAAAACACAATTATTAAAAAGATTAATGGAGACTGGGGCGCTACACGCAAGGTGCAAGAATCAACTGCAGATCCAATTGACCATACCTGAGGCTGTGATAGAGCGTCGCGGATGGCCTCGACCTGGAGCTCCGCCTCCTGCGACTTCCTAGTAGAAATCGCTAGCGTCGGCGCCGCCGGCGTCATGGGCAGCACGGCCGCCGGTGCTAGGGATGGGCTGCATATGGAGGTGCGGCGGCCGTGTTTGACATAGCACTCCCGGTCAATCCCTAGGTCAGGACGCGATGAGCACGGGGGAGAGCGTCGTGAGGAAGGGGAGGTGGTTTTCGTCCGTTCGATGCGGGGCGACGGGTCCTGTGGTGCGTACTTTCAACTGCAGAGTTTTCGTCCGGCCTTTCAAATTGCTAAACACACACTTTTGACGAGAGTTATTGTTATTGGACGGTTAGATCTAACTGAGTGAATCTAATTGTGTGGCTCTAATTGCTTTAGGTTGTTGTGTGTATATTAAACGTGGTGCGTGTAGCGATGAATACGTTCTTTTGTTTAGTAGTAGTAGAAAAATGGGAAAAATATTCTCCTACAATTTTAAAAAGAAATATTGAATTAAAATGTTCAACAATGTAGAAATTCTTTATATAACGTATTTTCCCCTCATAATTCAATTTAGGACTGTAATATTTGGCACATGTGTGCCATATAAACAAAACTGCCACACCTCTACTTCTTTCACTTTAAATTATCACACGACCCCCCTTCCTTCGACCCCGTCTTCTGCCGAACTATCCCGCAGGCTTGCCCAAGAAACATGCTTCTTGCACACATCTCGCGCGCCCACCCTCGAGAAAACTATCACTTCTTCACGTCTACCACATGTTAAAAAAATTACGCATGTGGGATTCGAACCCACACCTCCTTGGCACCAAAGCGCGCCACCACAACCAACTCATCCTTAGGTATTTGTTGCTCAAACTAAAGAAACTAATCATTTTAACCCTTTTTTTACAATTTTTTTACTACAAAAAAGTACAGAAAATTACCATGATTTCCCCTCAAGACAAAGTTACCATGGTATTCGCATGCAAGTTATCAGGCCTGTGTTGCGTAAGTTACCGTGCTATTTACATAGAACTTATCAGGTACTATGTTTCAACAACTACACCCTTTTTAAAGTTACCACCGTGTTTTGTACACAAGTTATAAGGTCTTCGATGTGTAAAATATTATGGTACTTACAAATAAGTTATCAGGGTATGTGTACATCAACCTCGCCCTCGGTCAAAGTTACCATGGGGGATTGTACATGAGTTACCGGGTCTACAGTTCGTATATTATCATGGTACTTACACCTAAAAATATGGGTGTGTTTCGGTAACTTTTTTCATAGGTCAAAAATTACCACGATGTTTTCGCGTAACTTATCACGCCTATAGCGGATCAAAGTGGGCCATTTTTCTGGGCCAACCCACGAGCACGTGTGCCCCTCATGACACTAAACATTATGTGGCTTTTCCATGACACACCATGTGTTGTATTCATCTAAAGTGGTAACCTATCATGGTGCTATTTACACATAAAAATACCTGGGTGTGAGGTATAGTACCGTGCTATTTACACATAAGATACCGGAGTACCTTTTCAAAAAAAAAAAAAATCTTCCCTATGGTCAAAGTTACCATGATGTTTCTACCTCAGTTATCAGATATGCGCTGCATAAATTACCATCTATTTACACGTAAATTATCGGGTATCTTTTCACATTTTCCTTTCCCAATGGTTAAAGTTACCATGATTTTTGTATCTAAATTATTAGGTCTATGGCGTGAATGTTATCGTGCTATTTACAGAAATTACCGGCGGCCGGGTTCAACAAATTTCTTCCCAATGATCAAAGTTATCACGATGCTTTTACCAAAGTTATCACGCCTTCAGTGCTTATGACCATGCTACTTACACATAATGTACCGCGTTGTATACAAAAGTTATCATGTTGGTGATGCGTCATTTATCGTGGTGGTGATGAGAATTTACCACGGGAAAAGTTTATGTGCCAGGTTTGATAGGTGAAACAAAAGTTTTTCAGTGCTAAAATATTAAAGGCAAAACATGTCAAAACCAGTATTTTCCTTAGCCTGTTCAACAATGAGTGTCATAGGTGAGTTGGTTAGCTCCCTTCGTTGATTACTTGCAGACCAGAGATCAAATCCCAATCTAAGCATTATTTTTGCCCGAAAATCGACGGGAAAGGAAGGAGATCAAGAGGAAAGGAAGGAGATCAAAGAGGACGTGCGGGAAAGGAAGGAGATCGCGAGGGCGTGCGGGAAGGAAGGAGATCGGAAGGGCGTGCGCGGAAGGAAGGAGGAGGGTGTGTGGCAGATTTGCAATCTGCCACACGGTTGCCACTTAAATATCTCGTTCAATTTAATATCATTCAGAAAAATGTACGTGCCATGCTAAGAAATATTGTACAGTGTAAAAAATGTTTTCATAATACAATTTTATACAATTAAAAAGTAATAATGACATTTAAACAAATGTTCCTGAGTTTTGAAAAAATATATTTCGTGACATCTTAAAAATGTTTATGCAATATCAATAATTGATAGTGCAAGTCAATATAATGTGGAAACTAATCTATACAATGTAAAAATGCTTTTTACAAAAACAATGTACATATTAGAAAAATGTTCGCATAGTCAAAAAATGTCGTGTACCATTCGAAATAATGTACATGAGATTTTATTTAAAGATCATGTGTTTTGAAATAAAATTTATACAATTTATAAAAAAATCGTGTAATTTGAAATTAAATGTTTTGTCTGGTTTTCTATATTTTTTCCAATTTTCTATTTTTCTGGATTTCTATTATTCTTCTTATTTTCGTTTTTAATTTCTTCTTTATCATTTTTCGTTTTTCTTCTCATCTGCGCTTTGCTGATTTTATATGTTATTCTATTTTTCATGTTTTTCTTTTCCTTGTTCTTGTTCTTTATTTTCTTAGTTTTCAGATTAGTGAAATATTTTAGTTCATCCAGTTTTACTGGCAACATTTAAAAAAGGAAAAAATTGTTGGCGTGTCAGACTTTTTTTTGTTGGTTTGATTTTTTGTGGAGTTGATATCCTTCGTCGATATAGTGGTGAAGATATTATGATACGACGGCCTACACTTCTAGGGGATCATCTCCGGCCCACGTACGTTCATCGATCAATGCTTCCCATCTTTTTAGATAGGCAACTGAAGGCGTTTTTAAAAACTATTATGGGTAATGTTCGTGCAGGTGAGGAGTAACAACATCGTTGCTCTAGTTCAATTGCAACCTCTTTACCGAAGTCCTTGGAGTATTCCTTCTAGCAGAGATTGATATCGCGAATAAGGTGTTTCCAAGAGATTTCATTGTAATTCTTAGTCATACTAGTTACTTTATATTTTCTTGGATTTTATATCCAAATCAGTGTACCTGTAATTCTTATGAGTATGAATAAAATTACAAATGTTTTCCAAAAAACAAAACAGTCTTTTTTTATGCACCAGTGCTTATTCGTACACGTTTAATTAGGCACCTCGCCTATAGAGATAAGCATTGGTAGTTAAGAAACACTCAATTACTAAACAGTATAATAGAGCTACCTACGAGGCCTCTCAGCGATTTGACACTCCGAGCCAATGGATCACTACCACGTACGCTTGGGATTAGCTCGGTCATCAGGCGTTATTTACCCCTCCTCCCGCGCGGGCGTTCAAGTCAGCGTTATCAGGCTGCTGCTCCTCAGAACGAGTTAGACGCGTGGTGATTGATCGGGCCGCAATGGTTGTAGGCCCAGAGGGCCCTGTCGAACGTGCGCAACTTGCCCAGTCCGTGAATGCGTGCAGCTTCCTGATACGTATCCGTTCATTGTCGCGAGAGGAAACAAAAAAGCTTGTTCATCCCAAATATTTATTTCCCGTTCGTCTGCACTGCACCGTCGCCGTCTCGAGTCCCGGCAGCAAGCTTCTACTGCACGTGCGCGTAGGAGACGAGATCGGTCCCATCTACTCTTCCTCCGCATGCCCCACGGCGAGGCCCTTCTTTCCCACGTCGTACCCTGATGTATTCCTCTACGGCGGCCGCGCGCTCCCCATCTGTCCTCCGGGTGTGTAGGCCCCCATGCTGTTGGAGCTGTACCATCACACCATGACCGCGTCCTTTCCCCTTCCATAGCTGGAACTTATGCTTTGAAACCTCTCCCCTTCCGCTGATATATTATGCTTTGAAACATCTCATCATACCTCCCGTTTGTGTAATTTCTCATTTGTCACCTTCCACCCGTTACTTAGTTTAATTCTGGCTAACCACCCTATAATTCTCCTACATGTCATATCAACAGAACTGAATTACTATTACTCACATGGTTGCCATGCTCGTTCATTGGAATTCCTGTGCTGGAATTTCGCGGGGTGGGGGGGGGGGGGTGCCGCTGGACAGGTGCGACTACCCATAATTTTCTGCATTCTATGCAATTTGTTTGATTTTTATTCCAGCCGGGCACATCCATTTTGCTTGGTCCCTTTCGTTCTCTCTATTTATGATTACATATAATCTATCTATGGCATGATCTGGACCTACGCAGTTTGGTTTCTTTGGTATGGCTTGGGTATACTTGTTGGCTTTCTTCTTTCCTGTGCTACTGCTACCAACACTTTAAAATTGTTCTAGCAAAAACAAAATCATTCTAAAATGAGTAGGACGGGGTAGAATATCCCTGATATATGAATCATGATGAACATCATTTGCAGATCATGTATTCTTTTATTCCAAAAAATCATGATGAACATCATTTGCAGATCATGTATTCTTTTATTCCAAATCATCCGGGGACAAAGTGCCATGGTCAAATGCTGATAATTTCATGTCTTGTTTAATTCTTTCTAGCCATAGACCATTAGGATTTGAAGTGTGTAATCTCAATGCGGGATATCATTGAATGACACATTTGTTATCTATATTGTCACTCATATTCTGACTTTATTTGCTCCCTATATCTGTACTTCCTCAATATGGGCGGGCGCAGCAACGCGCGTCTTCACGGTCTAGTTTATTTTACTAAGCCCCCTCTAAGCATCTTGCACTATATAGTGTTTTTTCCCTTCAAACGTACAAAGCCTTATATGTACTAGTTGCACGACGAATACTAGAGTGTGTATTTCTCTATTTCTGCGGGCTAAATTTCAGATCTATTCATGAACTGTCAAGGTAGTGAAAAGAACACTATAAGTAAGAAAAATTACATCTAGCTAGGTTCGTAGACACCTAACGACGACTACAAGCACTACAGGTAGACGAAGGCGCGCGTCGCCATCATCACCCCCCC
>LR738712.1:797322320-797346264 GCA_902687465.1 Secale cereale | reverse complement strand
TCGGGTAAAATAGTAGACAATCGGAAAGTCATTGTGCTAAGGCCTTATAGACCAATGTAAGAGTTGAATTCGGCAGATCTCGGGTAGGTGGTCCCACTAGTGCAGAACCGGACAATAGCACCGGTTCGTAAGGCCCTTTAGTGCCGGTTCCATATCCGGCACTAAAGTGTGGTCACTAAAGACCCCCCCCCCCTTTAGTACCGGTTCAGCACGAACCGGTGCTAAAGGGCAACCACGTGGCACGAGCCAGCTCCAGGGGCCGGGAGCCCTTTAGTACCGGTTGGTAAAACCAACCGGTACTACAAGGTTTGGGAGGTTTTTGGTTTTATGATTTCTTTTTCATTTAATTTTGTGTTTTCCATTTAATTCTTTTTTGTTTGCTGGTATTTTACAATACTACACATTGTACACGTTATGCATATATATACAGCCGGTCTATTCTCATAACATTATGAGAATAATATTCTCATAACACTTCCGAACTGCTTTGTGTTACTGTATTGGAAAGCTATGCGCACTGCACCACAGAGACCAGCGAACTTCATGTTTGAAAAAACTGTACGTGTTGTTTTTTTGGTACTTTTTTTCTCTCGTTTTTTAACCGTTTATCGAAATTATGCGTGTAATATACCGTTGAAAAGCTATGGAGTAGACGCAACTTCGCCATGTTGAATACTTTTCAAAATTCATCATAGTTTAAGAGCAGTTTCGAAAATCGTGCGGCTCACAACGAATGGCAGCGAGCGTTTTTTGGCGTTTTTTTCTAAACCACTCGTCGGAATGAAACGTATGATACATCGTTGGAAAGATATCGTCGGCGCGCATCTTTTTCATATCTATTATTTTTCCTAATTCGCTACGGTTTAAGAGCAGTTTTGAATTTACTAAATCGCGGAATTGTGTTTTTCGAATTTTTTCAAATTTTCGGTATTTTTTTCACTCCAGTTTTCTAACAGTTTGTCGAAACAAGGCGTGTAATATACCATTGGAAAGCTACGAATGAGACGCAACTTTCATATGTTGAAATGTTTTTGAGATTCCTTACGGTTTTTAGTTAAATTTGAAAATCGTGCGGCTGACTACGGAGGGCAGCGGCCGTTGTTTCGTGAAATTTTTACAACAGTTGGTCGAAATGATCCAAATGATACACCGTTGGAAAGATATCGTCGAGACGCTACTTTTTCATGTAGAACACTCTCTCTAATTCATTACGGTTTAAGAGCAGTTTTGAAATTACAAAAACGCGGAATCTCTGTTTTTCGCGACAACAAAATCGACGCGTGCACTGCATCGGACAGAAAAGCGCACTGCTTCAAACTGAAAAACGCACTGCATCCGACAGTCAATCGAATCTCATGATTTATTTTGTTGGACGTAGATTTTTCTCAGAGGAGTTTTGTTGTCTTTTTTCCAACTTTTTTTTCCGAATGAAAGTGGACCGCAACACTCCCGAAAGTGAAGCGAAACACTACCAAAAGTGAACCTCATGATTTGCTGTTGTCTTTTTTCGTACTAATTAATTTTTTACGCGCGTTGAGAAGTGTTGAGAAGTGAGCTGCTTTCCGATGTGTTTTTGTTTTTGGATCACCAAGTGAATCACAAAGGTTTTTTTATGGCCAACTTCGTGAGAGAACAAAGTGAGCTTCAAAGAGTCCTTTGCAATGGACTTTTTTTAAACCAAAGTGCACTGCATTTGTTTGTTTTTTAGACCAGTGAACTGCATGTTTGAAAAAACTGTACGTGTTATTTTTTCGGTAACTTTTTTGCTCTAGTTTTTTAACCGTTTATCGGAATTATGCGTGTAATATACCGTTGAAAAGCTATGGAGTAGACGCAACTTCGCCATGTTGAACACTTTTCGAGATTCTGCAAGGTTTAAGAGCAGTTTTAAAAACGGTGAACTGCATGTTTGAAAAAACTGTACGTGTTGTTTTTTCGGTACCTTTTTTGCTCTAGTTTTTTTAACCGTTTATCGGAATTATGCATGTAATATACCGTTGAAAAGCTATGGAGTAGACGCAACTTCGCCATGTTGAACACTTTTCGAGATTCCGCACGGTTTAAGAGCAGTTTTGAAAACGGTGAACTGCATGTTTGAGAAAACTGTACGTGTTGTTTTTTCGGTACCTTTTTTGCTCTAGTTTTTAACCGTTTATCGAAATTATGCGTGTAATATACCGTTGAAAAGCTATGAAGTAGAAGCAATTTCGCCATCTTGAACACTTTTCGAGATTCCGCACGGTTTAAGAGCAATTTTAAAAACGGTGCGACCAACGAATAATGGCAGCGAGCGTTTTTTTTGCGCTTCCGAACTGCACAAGAAAACCGCACTGCATCAGGGTAGGAGCCGGCGCGACGGTTGTGGGGGAAGGAGGTGGGGCGGCGGCGCGGGGGTAGGAGGCGGGGCAGTGGTTGCTGTCCTCGGGGCGCTCCGCGCTAGAAACCTATTTAAGTGGGGGTGTTATGAGAATAAGGTTTTTGTTATGAGAATAAGGTCTTAAGGGGTGTTATGAGAATAGACCCACAAATTCAACTATATATATATATATATATATATATATATATATATATATATATATATATAACTGTTTAATCATCATAGTCATTACCGCTATCTAATCACCACCAACACTAGCTTAAAGAAAAATCATTCACTTGTACCAGAAGCAAGGATATCATCGAGTTCAACATGGTCATGATATTACAAGCGTTCATAACACCACAAAAACAAATCATCCTTTGAGATTAAGTTCAGGACGAAGAACACGGACATGAGAGGACAAGTATTAAGAGCATGAACTAGCTAAATCATTCCTGCTGCTCTCTCTCAGGTAAAATAGCATAGAAAATGTATAGCTCTCCTGATTCATCATACTGGAGCATGCAGATGAACCTGTCTCCTAATCGTGGGCTGCGCTTCTCCTTGCTGCCCCCTAGTACTTCTCTGGGATCGTTAACAATTTTGCTCCAATCTTTCACTATTAAGCATTCATCGCTTTTAGAAATCATGAATGCACTCATGTGCAATGTAGGATATCTTGGCCGTAAGCTAACCATTGACATGTGACCTTTAGTCTCGATCCACTGAGGCACAACTGTAATCGGGAGTCCCTGTTGAAGAACATCGTATAGTAATTAATATACTTAGCAATGAAATTTAAGAAAAAATAATGTATGCAAAAGATGCACAGAGGACAAATAGTAAAAATCTTACCATCACTCGTAAATAGATGTGACCATAGTTCAATACGATCACTATTGGTCGCACGTTTTGAGTACTAACATTTATAAGTGCAGGAAGATAATTTGTCTTGACAGTATGAAGATCCTCAAGCCATGAAACATAAGGACTTATCTCCTCGCAGTTTAGTTCAGCTCCGGGACAGAAGTATGTCTTGTCTACCAAGCGCCGGACATGTTTTTTGCTTGAATGAAAATAAGCTGTCAATAGAAATTAGTTGTCAACTATTTTTGAATAAACATTATCAAAGACATAAATATGGTTGAGAAACTCACATAATGGTAGAACTGGAGGCGTCTGCACATCGACCCAGATGTCTGTATTACCTTCAATATCATCTTCCGGACGAATATCAAAGGTGATAACCATATCAAGCTCAAATGCATAAGCCTTGCATAGTGCTTGCCAAGTTTTGCATTCAAAATAGATGTACGTGTCTGCATTGTATAATTTGACGTTGAAAGTATAACCATGCTCGGTCTTCAGGTAAACTCTCTTTACCTCCATAGTTTCCATAAAACTAAAACATATCTTATCCAAAACAAAAATTCTTGCATGGCAGGGGATGCGCTAGTAGAATAGTAAAAAATTAAAATTATAACTTGAAGCAAATGAAACATATATAAGTCATGCTTAATTACGAAAAAAGACTTGTCATTGTGACTTACTGTATCCACTTCGAAGGTCTTATCCAATTTTATGCTGAAGCGCCTATCATCAAAAAGGAAATTTCTGTCGCACAGGCCGCGCTGGTCTTCACAGTATTCACACGTAATGAAATCATTTTCGTCGTCAGACGACATTTCTTATTAATTAGATCATCAAATCTCAGATATCTAAATTTTCTTACTAAAAATAAACTAGTTCTATTAATTCAACTAATTCAACTAAGAATTTACTAAAAATAAACTAGTTCTATTAATTTTCTTACTAAAATATATAAAGTAGCTATATATAGTAATATTTTAATTAGATCATCAAATATCATATACCTAAAAATAAACTAGTTGTACTAATTCAACTAGTTAAACTCCGCATTTATTAAAAATAAACTAGTTATATTAATTCAACTAGTTCAAATAATCTCATATACCTAAATTTTCATACTAAAAATAAACTTGTTCTATTAATTTTCATACTAAAAATAAACTAGTTATATTAATTCAACTAGTTCAAATCTCATATATATACCTAATTAATATCTAGCTAATTCATCTAAAAGAAAATTTTCTAAGGTTTTTTATAACTATTTCTATAACTAAAAAACAGAAAAATTTCTAACAATTCTAACTTTTTTATAACTATTTCTATAACTAAAAAACAGAAACATTTCTAACAATGCTATATAACTAACTATTTATATAACTAAAAAAAGAAAAGTTTCTAACATTTGTATAACTATTTCTATAACTAAAAAATAAAAAAATGTATGTGTGTGTGTGTGTGCGCTCACCGGCGAGGGGAGAGACGGAGGGGGGCGGCGACGGGGGCGGCGACGGGGACGGCGACGGGCGCGGCGACGACGATGGGGACGTACGGGGCGGCGACGGGGACGGGGCGGCAACGCGGACGGGGCGACGATGGGGCGGCGAGGGTGCAGAGGAGAAGAAGCAGATGAGAAACTGAAATTTTTGAAGTGTTTTCTCATATAGGATGGACCTTTAGTACCGGTTGGAGCCACCAACCGATACTAAAGGGGTGCGCTGGTAGGCGAGGGGCGCATATGTTTAGTCCCACCTCGCTAGTCGAAGAGCGCCAGGACCTGTTTATAAGCCCCGGCGCGGGCACTGCATTGAGCTCCTCTCAAATGCAGGCCTTCTGGGCCTACCTCTGCTACTCTGCCATGTGGGGCCTATTGGGCTTGCGGGCCTGCATCCTGGCCCAACAACAAGTTGGGTTCCTAGTCGTATGCAGGCCGCTGTGGCCCAGTAGGCGGGCTTTTTTTCTTATTTTTTTCTTTTCTGCATTTGTGTGAATAGTTTAAATTTTGAATTAGTTGAAATTTGTGTGAATCACTAGTTTGTGAATAACTTAACTTAAAAAATCATTTTTCAGTGATTCATTATTATTATGTTTAATATTAGTGTGTTTTATCATTATATTCAATTTGGTAATGCTTAGGTTATTTAAAAAATGAAATGCCTTTGTAACAGATGAGTTTTCGTCCGTTACAGTGAAATGCATGAAAGAATTTGTTTCCACATAAAATTTCTTCGCGTTTCAAATGGCAAAACACATAACTACCCTAACTATCACAGAGATTCCCTTCTGGGTGTGAAACACATAAGAAAGTGATGATAGTGAAGCCGATCACATCCCACATCTTTGGGTGTGAAACTTTTTCTTCGCGTGTGTCCCTTTGAGCCGTAACCATGGAAAATCTTCATCATTTAACGGGATGCTCGGGTCAATATTCACTGTGAATGGAGCAATTTCATCAAACTTTTCATAATCTTCTGACTTGTCTGTCTTGTCATCCACTGCCACGATGTTTCTCTTCCCAGAAAGAACTATGTGCCGCTTTGGCTCATCGTACGATGCATTCGCTTCCTTATCTTTTTTTTCTTGGCTTGGTAGACATGTCCTTCACATAGAAAACATGTGCCACATCATTGGCTAGGACGAATGGTTCGTCTGCATACGCAAGATTGTTGAGATCCACTGTTGTCATTCCGTACTGCGGGTCTTCCGTTACCCCGCCTCGTGTCATATTGACCCATTTGCACCGAAACAAAGGGACCTTCAAACCACGTCGATAGTCAAGTTCCCATATGTCCTGTATATAACCATAATATGTTTCCTTTCCCGTCTTGGTTTCTGCATCAAAGCGGACACCACTGTTTTGGTTGGTGCTCTTCCTATCTTGGGCGATCGTGTAAAATGTATTACCATTTATCTCGTACCCTTTGGAAGTCATTATATTCGAAGATGGTAACTGGGACAACAAGTACAGGTCATCTTCAATAGATGTGTCATGCATGGTACGTGTCAGCAACCAGCTGGCGAAACTCCTGGTTTGTTCACGTGTAATCCAGTCATCAGACCGCTCCGGGTGTTTGTAGCGTAGCAAATTCGTGTGTTCATCCATATACGGAGCCACCAAGGCGGAATTCTGTAGAACTGTGTAGTGTGCTTCAGTGAGAGAATGTCCGTCCATACATATTATTTGTTTCCCTCCTTGCATGCCTTTTTCATCCAGTCTGCCATTATGCCGCGATTCAGGAACACCAATCGACTTAAGGTCAGGAATAAAGTCAATACAAAACTCAATGACCTCCTCATTCTCATGGCCCTTGGAGATGATTTCTTCTGGCCTAGCACGGTTATGAACATATTTCTTTAAGACTCCCATGAACCTCTCAAAGGGGAACATATTGTGTAGAAATACAGGACCTAAAACGTTAATCTCTTCGCATAGGTGAACTAGGACGTGCGTCATGATGTTGAAGAAGGATGGTGGGAACACCAACTTAAAACTGACAAGACATTGCACCAAATCATTCTCTAACCTTGGTATGATTTTTGGATCGATTACCTTCTGAGAGATGGCATTGAGAAATGCACATAGCTTCACAATGGCTAATCGAACGTTTTCCGGTAGAAGCCCCCTCAATGCAACCGGAAGCAGTTGCGTCATAATCACGTGGCAGTCATGAGACTTTAGGTTCTGGAACTTTTTCTCTGCCATGTTTATTATTCCCTTTATATTCGACGAGAAACCAGACGGTACCTTAATACTGAGTAGGCATTCAAAGAAGATTTCCTTCTCTTCTTTGGTAAGAGCGTAGCTTGCATGACCCTGATGTATGCCGTCTTTTCCGTGCATACGTTGCTGGTCCTCCCGTGCCTCAGGTGTATCTTTTGTCTTCCCATACACGCCCAAGAAGCCAAGCAGGGTCACACAAAGATTCTTCGTCACATGCATCACGTCGATTGCGGAGCGGATCTCTAGGTCTTTCCAATAGGGCAGGTCCCAAAATATAGATTTCTTCTTCCACATGGGTGCGCGTCCGTCAGCGTCATTTGGAACAGGTTGTCCACCATAACCCTTTCCAAAGACCACCTTCAAATCCTTGACCATATCATGTAAATCAGCACCAGTAGTGTGGCGAGGCTTCGTCCGGTGATCCGCCTCACCTTTTAAATGCTTGCCTTTCTTTCTTACGAGATGTCTGCTCGGAAGAAATCGACGATGTCCCAGGTACACATTCTTCTTACAATTAGCCAAATATATACTGTCGGTATCGTCCAAACAGTGCGTGCATGCGCGGTATCCCTTGTTTGTCTGTCCTGAAAGGTTACTGAGAGCAGGCCAATCATTGATGGTCACGAACAGCAATGCCTTTAGGTCAAATTCTTCCCCCATGTGCTCATCCCATGCACGTACACCTGTTCCATTCCACAGTTGTAAGAGTTCTTCAACTAATGGCCTTAGGTACACATCAATGTCGTTGCCGGGTTGCTTAGGGCATTGGATGAGCACTGGCATCATAATGAACTTCCGTTTCATGCACAACCAAGGAGGAAGGTTATACAAACATAGAGTCACAGGCCAGGTGCTATGGTTGCTGCTCTGCTCCCCAAAAGGATTAATGCCATCTGCGCTTAGACCAAACCATACGCTCCTTGCGTCATCTGCAAACTCCTTCCCGTACTTTCTTTCGATTTTTCTCCACTACGACCCGTCAGCGGGTACTCTCAACTTTCCGTCTTTCTTACGGTCTTCTCTGTGCCATCGCATCGCCTTGGCATGCTCTTTGTTTTGGAACAAATGTTTCAACCGTGGTATTATAGGAGCATACCACATCACCTTGGCAGGAATCTTCTTCCTGGGGCGCTCGCCCTTGACATCACCAGGGTCATTGCGGCTGATCTTATAGCGCAATGCGCCGCATACCGGGCAAGCGTTCAAATCCTCATACTCACCGCGGTAGAGGATGCAATCATTAGGGCATGCATGTATCTTCTGCACCTCTAACCCTAGAGGGCAGATAGCCTTCTTTGCTTCGTACGTACTCTCGGACAATTCGTTGTCCTTTGGAAGCATATCCTTTATCATTACCAACAACTTTCCAAATCCCTTGTCAGATACACCATTCTCTGCCTTCCATTGCAGCAATTCCAGTGTGGTGCCCAGCTTTTTCTTGTCACCTACGCAATTCGGGCACAACAATTTTTTGTGATCCTCTAACATGCGCTGCAACTTCTTCTTCTCCAAATCACTTGCGCAGTTTCTCTTTGCATCGGCAATGGCCCGACCTAGATCATCAACGGGCTCATTTGATGCCTCTTCTTCAGCTTCTTCCCGCATTGGCGGCTCAGCTTCTTCCCGCATTACCGGCTCAGCTTCTTCTCCCATTGTTGTATCATCGTATTCAGGGAACCCATGGCCAGGATAGCTGTCGTCGTCCTCTTCTTCTTCATTGTCTTCCATCATAACCCCTCTTTCTCCGTGCTTGGTCCAAACATTATAGTGGGGCACGAAACCGGACTTAAACAGGTGGACGTGAATGGTTCTTGGCTTAGAGTATTTTTGACCATTCTTACAGACAGCACATGGACAAGGCATAAAACCATCCGCCCGCTTGTTTGCCTCAGCCGCAAGCAGAAAAGTTTGCACGCCATTAATGAACTCGGGAGAGCATCGGTCATCGTACATCCATTGTCGGCTCATCTTCAATACACAGCACCAAAAACACCAACTTAATACAAGTTCATACATAAAGTTCATACAACACTTAAATGCAACAAACAAATAACTCTCTAGCTAAAGCATTTAAATGCAACAACAAATGCGATCAAGATCGCAAGTAAGGTAACAATTGATCCAACAGCATAATGATACCAAGCCTCACCATCGATGGCATATTTTCTAATCTTTCTAATCTTCAAGCGCATTTTCTCCACCTTGATCTTGTGATCATCGACGACATCGGCAACATGCAACTCCAATTCCATCTTCTCGTCCTCAATTCTTTTCAATTTTTCTTTCAAGTACTCATTTTCTCTTTCAACTAAATTTAACCTCTCCTACATATGCAAACTAAGTGTTATTTTGGACCTCAAATTGCATATAAATCAAATACTAGCACATATATTTCCTCCCAAATTACTAAACTCACAAATTAATCACTATATAAAGCATTGCAAGAGCTAATCTAGCAATGAGAGATGAAAGGACAAAGTTGCTAACCTTTGTGATCATTTGAATTGATGGGGGCCTTCAAATCTTGACAAATTTTGGGCAAAATGTGTGATGAGCTCGAGAGGAAGAGGGGAAGAACAGAGAGGGAGAGGGGAAAGGGGAAGAACAGAGCGAGCTCGGGGGGACGAAGGGTTTATGTACGACCACCTTTAGCACCGGTTCGTGCCAAGAACCGGTACTAAAGGTGCTGGAGGGGCCCCAGACTGACAACATCCTGCCATCACTCTCATTAGTACCGGTTCGTGGCACGAACCGGTGCTAAAGGTTCGCCACGAACCGTTACTAATGAGAGCGGCCCGGCTAGCCGTTGGAACCGGCACTAATGTACACATTAGTGCCGGCTCAAATTCAAACCGGCACTAATGTGCTTCACATTTGACCCTTTTTCTACTAGTGATCCTGAGCTGGTTATCTTAGATAGATGGTAACATGACAAAGAGGGCCATAGTATTTTACCCAGGTTCAAGCCCTCTCGAAGTGGTAAAACCCTACACCCTTCTTCTATTGTATTGATTGCGATGGATTACATAGTACAAGATGATCTACCACGAGATTGTATGTGTATAAATCTAACTTGACCGTATGTACTAAACCCTCGGCTTATATAGACATCGAGGGCACCTAGGGTTACATGTAGGTAGATTGCATCTAGGGATTAACATGATGATAATCCAACGTGTCTTGGAGTGTGTGCCAAGTATTCAGATGATTCCATCTTGAGTACACCGTGGGTTATGGTAAGCATGGCCCATTCTTCGATTGCATGGGGTCCTTGGCCCGGCCCATGACTGGTAGGCCGACGTGCTTAACACCTCCTAGTCCAGAACACCATCAGTAGCCCTTGAACTGGTCTTCAAGCCGGGGACATTGATCAACTCCTCAGAGTGGCTTCTGTTAGGAATATGTCTTAGAGGCAATAATATTGTATTATTTATTTTTTTGTTTATAATTAAGAATTTATATTATATGCTACAACTGCTATGATCCTGGAATATGTAATTCTAGAAAGCTCATAAGCACGCGTGGAACGATAAACGGTAAAAATTGATTCCTAGTCTCACATCTAGGACTAGGTCTGTTGGGATAGGCTGCAATTTTTTTCCTACTCACAGATCAATTAGAAACATGCTGTACGGGAGATGGATCATAGATTGTTACCACTGAACGTGCACTGCAGCGCAGAATCTAGAAGCAAAGAATAATCCAACTGCCCTTAACACTAAATTTTGTGGGCCATATTTACGTTTATTTTACAATTAATTAGCTACAATACAGATAGATTGTCGGGTGTACCAATGATTAACCCATGTTGTCCAGTTCTAACTTATTGTGCGGACATCATGCATAAACATGGAGTATATTGTAGTACATCCATAATAATGCATCAAAATTGGAGTAGATCTATCTGTGGACATGCATAAAGAATCAAAATTGGTTCGAGTAGCTGGTAGTTATTTTACTATTATAGTAAGCGACCAGGGACTTGACAGGAGAATAGAGACCTAGTACTCATTCGCTTTTCTGGTGACAGATTGTCGGGGGAAACTGTCCACCACGAGCACCTATGGGACCGGAGCCCCTTGTCGTTGCGGTGAGGGAGCGGAGGGAGCACAAAGAGCGGATCGTGGAGAGCACGCGGGCAGTTTACCCAGGTTCGGGCCGCGCGGACGCGTAAAACCCTACTCCTGCCTTGGTTTGTATTGAGTGTTGGAGCTCGGGAGCTTGGAGAACTAGCTACACCGAGCGAATGAGCGATCTAGGTTCCGAACCCTTTCTACGTTGTGCATGGGCCTCCTTTTATAGCTCAAGGGGTCACCAACACGTGTCAACGTAGGAGAAAGGGGTAAAAACGTAACTTTGGTGGTAGTTGTAACAGTGCGGGAACAGTGCGTGAACAGCGGTCATCACCTACTTTGACAGTGGGGGACAAGGGCATTAAATGCCCGTCGCCGTCGACCCCAAAAGCACCCGCCCTAGCGTCTCCGTTTGCCACGGCGATAGCCTCGTCACCGTGGAGGGCCACCGTGTCCCCCAGGCTGCACAGCCATCCGCCACGCGTCCCTGGAAGGGCCCCAGGGCGACGCGTGGGCCGATGAGCTGGAGCGCGGGCACACAGTGCAAACTTCCCCCGGCAAGCACCTTGCCGGGGTATTGATCTTGTCGGGCCGGGAAGCTTGTCGCTCCCCGGGTCTTGCCGGGGCGCAGAGTGCGCCGAGGCTTGTCTTCTAGATACAGTCTTCTGGTCTTCCTGGCAAGCTCCTCTTGCCAGGGTCTTGTGTTGATGACATAGTCTTGAGCCTGGGACGGCCTTCCCGGCAAGCTCCACTTGCCGGGGCCTTGATCTTCTGTCTTGTATACTTTGTTTTTGAATGGCTTAATAAAGACCAGAGAGGTTTCCGGCAAGCACGTGGTAGACCCAGCCGCGGGAAGCTGCTACTGCCCGTGCACAAGTTGGGGTACTAAGGTACCCCTATCTTAGTACACCGACAGGAGCCCCCGGGCCTGGGCCACACACGGTGCCGAGCGCTGTTGGGCCAGGCCCAAAACAGTGCACGGGCACACGCGGCCCACGGCAAGCCGTAATTCCCCTTCCGCATCCGCCGCGTCCCTCCCTAACGACACGCGTCGATTGCGGCGTCGTGGGAGAGATCGTGGCCACGTTCTTTAATGGGAAATGCGGAGCGTCCCCCACTTCCCCCTTAAAAGCAGAGGAAGCAGGGGCCGTTACCTTACTTCGTCTTCATTGCTTCTTCCACCTCCAGAAATCCCCCTTTGCGCTCCGCCTCCTCATCTCCTCCGCCCTCTTCCGCATCCGCGGCGCCGTCGAGCTTCTCGCCCCTTCCTCCGCCGCCTCCGCCATGGCTCCGAAGGCCAAGAAGGCAAAAGCGGAGAAGACCAAGAGGGAGAAATCCGAGCAGGCGGCAAAGCTTGTCGCCCTGCGGAAGAGGAACGTCGTCTTCGCGCCGAGGCTCAGCGCGCGGGAGCTCTGGAACAAGTACTATTTGTTCTGGGCCAAAGAGACCAAGGCGCATCCCCGCACCCGAGTCTACCCGGCCGCCGCCAGAGATCTGTACCCCAGCGGGTATTTTTTCTTTGCTGTCTTCTTCCACTGCGGCCTGTGTCCTCCATTCTCTGAATTTTTCTGCGATATCATGAACACCTATGGCCTTCATCTCTTAGACTTCACCCCCAACGCCATCCTTACGATGGCGGTTTTCGCACATCTGTGCGAAAACTACATAGGGATCTATCCAAACGTAGCGCTCTTTAGGCATTTCTTCATGCCCAGAGCAGAGGCCGGCGCCCCCCTCTCCGGAGGGATCTCTTGGGTCTTCCGCTTGAACAAGAAGGAATCTTATCTGCAAGGAGAGCTTCTCGGCAAGTGGGAGGAGTGGCGCGCGGACTAGTGCTGGATAGTAGAGGACCACCCGGAGCCCTTCACAGCGCCGCGCACAACAGCCATAGTGCGCGGCAGGGATTGGAGCGATTTGGCCTCGGACGACATCAAGCTCAACGTTGCCCTCGTTAGGATACTTCGTCTCCGGGTAGCCAAGTTGACCATCGGAGAGGTAGGAGCAGATTTCCTCCGCCGCCGTATTGCTCCTCTACAAGAGAGGAAGAGACCAGCATGGGAGTTTGGCAATGCAGCGGACATAATGAGGTTGCGCCCGGGGCTGAACTACAACTTCACGGCGCTGGAGCTGAAGGGGATGCTACGGGAGCTTTTCAAGCACGACCCGGCCCACCCGGAGTGGTTTAGATCTCCCCGGGGAGTAGTACCACTATGCAACAGCACTGCCCGAGACGCATTGCGCGCAATGATGCCTGCGTGTGACTCTCACGGCGTCGACCCCACCTGGATAGTGCCGACGCCGGACGCCATCATGAGCTTCTTTGATAACTTGGTGGAGGTGCCGAAGAACTCCGAGGAGATCAAGGGTCTGACTCGGGACACCACGGAGCGGGACTTGACCTATATTGCTTCTCGGGTGGAAGAGGCCGCCGCAGCCGCAGCAGCAGGAGACTTCGGGTTCACCGTTGAAGAGGCAGAGGCGGAGGACGCATCGTGCCTAGCAGCGGAGGCAGAGATCCGCAGACTGCTCAAGCTCCCGCCCGATGAGCTCGCCGGGGTCCCCTCTCTGAGGCATGCTGGGATCCCCGGGGTTGTGAGCGAGGCCGCGGCAAGGGGCGAGGTTGTCGGAGGAAGCAGAGGTACCGGAGGGAGCAGAGCCACCGGAGGGAACGGAGCCACCGGAGGGAGCGGAGCCACCGGAGGGAGTGGGCCCGCAGGGCAAGACGCCGGACCCAGCGGGCGCGCCGGGGAGGAGGAGGAGGAAACCGAGGCCGAAGAGGACAGCGGTGGGTCTCTGGGACTTGATGACGACGCCTCATCGTCCTCGGAGAACTCCCCTCCTCGGGCCAGCCCCCAGCGATCACCGCTGAAGCGCCTCCGCAAGGCGCCTACGGCGACAAGGACGCAGGCGCCCCGACAACAACCTGTTCGCCGGGCGACACGCGCTACCAGAACGAGCCAGGCCGCGACGGAGGCGCCCCGCACACCAGCCGCGGCGGAGGCACCCCGCGCATCAGCTGCGGCGGAGGCGCCCCGCGCACCAGCGCCAAGCGGAGGGGGAACTTCTCAGAGCGGAGCGGCCGCTCCGCCTGCTCCTCGGGCCTCGGCGTCGGCGGAGGCTGGGTCATCACAGCCCCCAGCCCCGGGGACCGCCAAGCGCCCGAGGGAGCCTTCTCCTCCCGCTCCTCGCGCCGGAGCGACTCAGGTGGAGTTCGACTTCTCTGCCCTGAGCGACGACGACGACGAGGAAGAGGAGTAAGCACTTGTGCCTTGTATTTTCTTCAATTCTGACTTGATTCTTCTTGGATGATTCTGATTTTGCTTCTTGCTTTGATTTCAGGACCCTGGCCCAGCGAGCGGTGAAAAAGGCCAAGGTTCCCGTGGTGGTGGTCGAGGACGACTCGCCCGCCGCGGCGACAGGGGACACGCCGGCGACGGACTTGCCGGACCCAACCGCTGCTCCGAGGAGCAGCCCCCAGCGCAGCCCCCAGCGTGAGTCTGGTTTTGAATTTCCTACTTGTCGGGCGCGTCTGAGGTTCCAGCTTGATATTGATGTTTTGTTGTCTTGTGCAGAAACGGAGCCGCAGCCGCAGGAGCGCCCGGAGACTACTCCCGAGGAGCCGCAGGTCCCGCTGTCCCCGCCAAGGACGAACTCTCCGGCGAGGGAGAGCGCTCCGCCAAGGGCGGGTACTCCGCCAAGGGCGAGCAGCCCGGCGAGGGTGGCCACCCCGCCAAGGGTGAACTCCCCGGCGAGGGAGCCAGTTGTCGACGAAATCCGCGAAGGTAAGTCTTGCAACTTCGTCTTCTTGGACTTGTCTTTTTTTTTGGATATTTGCTTGAACTTTTTCTTTTTCTTCTTCATCTAGATCCTCCCGCGCCGGACCGGATGGAGACCGAGGTCGTCGGCGAGGAAGGCGCGCAGGGCGACGATGGCAACGCCCCTGTCGTCGAAGACGTGGCAGGAGCCGGCAAGCCTACGGCTGAGGAGACTGCCCCGACTGCGGACGCAGCGGCCGGGGAGGGGGACGGCGGCCACACTGCCGGCCCGGAGGCGGCAGGAGCGTCAAGCGCTGCGCCGGCCGCCGACCCCTCCACCGAGAAGGAGCAGTCCGCCTTCTATCTTGAGGCTCCCAACGGCGTCTTCATACAAGTGCCGTGGGGGTCTTCGTCGCGAGCCCCCGAGGAGGGAGAGGCCTTTGATGGAGAGGTCCTCGCCTCCGCGGGGTTGAAGATTGTCGAAGGGCCTGGCGGGAGTGATGAGCCCGAGGAGGAGAAGCTGCTTCACCGGCTCCTGGCCCTTTACCGGGCCAGGCAGGCGAAGCTGGACTCCCGAGAAGCCCTCGCCGCCAAGGCCGTTGCAGATATGAAGAAACGCGCTGCGGAGCTCCGCGCCGCCAACCAGGCGGCCCTCCGCGACTTGGCGGAGGAGCGCGAGAGGCTTGCTGGAGAGTACCAAGAGTGGCTCCTGGAGAAAGCTGAGGCCGAGGAGCAGCAGCGACTCGCCGGGGAAGCGCTGTCCCAGCGAGAAGGAGCGCTCAACCAGCGGAAGGTCGACCTCGACTCTCACGAGGACGACCTTGCCGCCCGGGAGCAGGCCCTTGGCGGAGAGCTGAAGGAAGCAAAGGCCGCTGCAGCCACCGCGGAGACCGCCAAGAAGGACCTCGAGGCTAAGGTGGTGCAGCTGGAGGAGTTCCTGAAGGCGAGCACGGAGAGGGTCACCGCGCTCAACTTAGAGCGCGAGAAGGACGCCCACACCAATTCTGAACTCCAGGTACGCCTCTCCAAGCAAGGCGATGAGCTCAAGGCCGCCAAGGACTCAATTGCAGATCTGGAGCTGAAGGTCTCCACGCTGAAAGATTCACTCGACGCCGTCCGGGACCGCGAAACCAAGCTGAAGGACGAGCTCCGCAAGGAGCGAGGCCTGGTGGAGAGCGCCGCCACTTCAGCTGAGAACTTCCGCCGGACCGTCGAAGTATGGACTGAAGATCTGGTGGCTTCTGCAGCTAGCATCGACAAGGAGCTGATGGCGCTGAAGGTGGAACACCTCATATATTCTCCGGATCCAAATCTCCCACACAGCGCCAAGGTCAGTCTCTTCTTCAGAGGGATCGCGCCGGCACTCGCAAGTCTTCAGGAGAAGCTCCCCGCGCAGCTGGCCGAGGAGTCACGCCAGCTCTGGGCGGGTACCTTGGAGCGCGTCCTGACGAAGATCGTCTACCGCAACCCTGGTATAAATCTCGTCAACGTCCTCCGCAGCTTGCCGGCCGACGCGGACATGGAGGCGCTGAAGGCGCAGGTCGCCCTCATCATCGCCAAGGTGAACAAGATCTCCAGGCGTGAGGGCGACCGCGTAGACTAGGCCTCTTTCTTCTTATTTCTTTTGTTGCTGCAAAGTGTGTCACGAACATGAACTCATTAGCCATTGCGACAAGTTACCTCTGTAATATATTTATCTTATTTCCGAGCAATTGATGCAGTGTTATCTCCCTTGTTTCGGTCCTTTACTTTGTATGCTTTCAACCCTACGCTTCTAGGGAACTTGCCGGCAAGGGGTCCTTGCCGCGAGCGCTGAGTGCTGGACTCTGAGCAGCCTGCTGGCTAAGGTCTTACCGGCAAGCAACCTTGCCGCAGCTAGTCGCAACGCACTTAGCTTGCTGAGCGGACTCGAAAACGAAGCAAGGGCGCGACACTTGTCGCAGCTCACTTAAGTCGTTGAGCGTACTCGAAAACAAGATAAGGGTGCGGCTAGCCACGGGTAGGTTCCTCCGCGCACAGGTTTTCCATACAAAGTGTGGTTGTTCAAGGAAGACAACTAAAAATTTAAAAATTTGAACTGCTCAAATTCTGGTAACTTAGCTTTCATAGTCTGTTCGTTCTCCGGTAAGCTTCTCTTTCTTGAACAGCACTTGGTTCATCCTCCACCTCCTTCCCCCCCCCCCCGGCAAACTTGTGCGCGAGGAATGCCTCTTCTGCTTAAGAGAGAAAGAAAAGGAGAAGAGGAAAAAAGTATAGGGTTCGTCGGCATGGTAATGCTTACCGGATATGTGTGTTGCACAAAATGCCAAATGATGCATGCAAATAACAAAGAAAAGCACGAGAATGGCAAATAGTGCGAAAACACAAAGCTTTACTGATGCACGGGATCTGCGCCCGGCTTTGTACAAAGGTTTACATGCAACAGCGGCAAGACTCGTACAAAAGGTGGTTGCCGGAGCGGATCACGGCAACCGCGCCGCGCCTTATGGGTGAAACTTTCGAAGATGCTCTATGTTCCAGGAGTTGCTCACCGGTAAGCCTTCTTCGGTCTCAAGGCGGACAGCGCCGGGCCTTGTGACTTGTCTCACCCGATAAGGGCCTTCCCACTTCGGCGTCAACTTGTTGGAATTCTTGGCGGACTGAACACGCCGAAGAACAAGGTCGCCTTCCTCGAGACTCCTGGCCTTGACCTTGCGGCTATGGTAGCGGCGCAAGGCTTGCTGGTATCGAGCAGCTCGTACAGCAGCCTGGAGACGTTCCTCCTCGAGGAGCAATGCATCATCTTGTCGCAGTTGCTCTTGCTCGAGCTCATCATAAGCGAGCACTCGAGGAGATCCGTACACGAGTTCCGTGGGGAGAACTGCTTCTGCTCCATAGACAAGAGCAAAGGGTGTCTGTCCGGTGGCTCGACTTGGTGTCGTTCTGATTGACCAAAGAGCCGCCGGCAACTCCTCTATCCAGTTTCTTCCGCACTTGCGCAGCCTGTCAAAGGTCCTTGTCTTGAGTCCGCGCAGCACTTCAGCATTTGCCCTCTCCGCTTGACCGTTGCTCCTCGGGTGAGCAACAAAAGCGAAGCAGACCTTGGCGCCAAGGTCTTGGACGTATTCGCCAAGGTCTTGGACGTATTGCATGAAGGTGCGACTAGTAAATTGTGTCCCGTTGTCGGTGATGATCCTGTTAGGGATCCCGAAACGGCAAACAATTGACCTGAAGAACCTGACTGCTGACTGTGCTGTCACCTTTCTCATTGGTTCCACTTCTGGCCACTTTGTGAACTTGTCGATTGCTACGTACAAGTACTCAAAGCCCCCGACAGCTCGGGGGAAGGGGCCGAGGATATCGATCCCCCAGACCGAAAAGGGCCAGGACAAAGGGATCGTCTGGAGAGCTTGAGCTGGCTGATGAATTTGTTTGGCATGGAACTGGCACGCTTCACACTTGGTTACTTGTGCAGTTGCATCTTGGAGGGCTTCTTGCCAGAAGAACCCTTGCCGGAATGCCTTCCCGGCAAGTGCCCTTGCGCCAATGTGGTGGCCACATATGCCTCCATGTATTTCTGCCAACAGCTTCTGTCCATCTTCTCTGGAAATGCACTTCAACCTGACACCATTGAGCCTTCTTCTGTACAGTTCATTATCCACGAACTGGTACATACTCGACTGCCTGGTTATCTTTTCTATCTCTGTTGGGTCGTCGGGAAGTTCTCCAGTTTGCAGAAAACGGACGATCTGCTGCGCCCATGCCGGAGCCCGAGGCTCAACGGCAAGGACTAAAGGCATGAGGGCCGCTGCGGGGACCCCAGCTTCTACGGCAAGAACCTCTGGTTCTGCCGGAGCTGATGGTCCCCCGGCAAGCCTGCCGGGGCAAGGCTTGTCGGGAACGCTTGCTTCAACTGTACAGACCCTTGGGTCTGCAGGAGCAAACTGTTCCTCAGCGTTCTGGTTGTTGATCTTGGGGACCTTGGCGACGGCCTCGGGGAGATCCGCCGGCAAGTAGTCGCCGGAGACCAACTTCCTTTTCTTGGCCTGCCCAATTGATGGTGTAACGGATGGCTGAGTCAGCTTGAGCAGGAAGGTCCCTGGTTCCACAGGTAACTTCATTGCAGCACACTTTGAAAGGCCATCTGCTATATCATTCTGAGCTCTTGGAACGTGCTCCATTTGCAGACCTTCAAAGTGTTCTTCAAGCTTCCTTACTTCATCTACATAAGCTTCCATCAAAGGGCTCTGGTAACTCTTGTTGACTTGTCAGACCACCAACTGAGAATCTCCCCGCACAATTAGCTTCTTAATCCCAAGTTCAGCTGCAATTCTGAGGCCGGCAAGCAGACCCTCATACTCTGCAGTGTTGTTTGTCGCTTGTTCCCTGGGAAAGTGCATCTGGATAACATACTTGAGGTGTTCTCCGGTGGGTGCTATGAGTATCACACCGGCTCCAGCGCCTTGCAGCGAGAAGGCACCATCAAAGTACATTACCCATTCACTTGTCGCTTCTTGTACGGGTACACTTGTCTCTGGAACTTCCTCATCGGGCGTTGGGGTCCATTCAGCAATGAATTCTGCCAAAGCTCGGCTCTGGATAGTTGAGGTACTCTCGAACTTGAGGCCAAAGCTTGACAGCTCCAGTGCCCACTCGACGATCCTGCCTGTTGCTTCTGGATTGTGCAATATCCTCTTCAACGGAAAGAGAGTGACCACTGTTATCTCATGTGCTTGGAAGTAATGGCGCAGCTTTCTCGAGGCCATGAGGAGGCCGAAAAGCAACTTCTGCACGCCAGAGTATCTTGATCTAGCCCCCTGCAAGAGGGAACTCACAAAATACACCGGGCGCTGCACCATCTTCTTCCGCACCTCTCTTTGCTCCTGCGCAGAGTTGTCCTTGTCGGGGCCAGAGCTTGTCGGAGCAGCCCCCTGCTTGTCGCTGGATTCGCTTGCCGGTGGTGTAAACTCCTCGTCGGCCTCCCTCTCCGCTACTAACGCAGCACTAACCACTTGATTGGTCGCCGCTAAGTACAGCAGCAACTTCTCTTGTGGCCTAGGTGCGACAAGTATTGGAGTGGAGGATAGGTATCCTTTCAAGTCTTGCAGCGCTGCCTCCGCTTCCAGAGTCCATTTCACAGGACCTGCCTTCTTCAAGATCTTGAAGAAAGGCAGGGCGCGTTCTGCAGACTTCGAAATGAACCTACTGAGGGCAGCTACACAACCTGCAAGCCTCCTTACGTCCTTGACGCGCTTCGGGGCTTCGATCTGCTCGATGGCTTTAATCTTGTCGGGATTAGCTTCAATCCCCCTCTGAGACACAAAGAACCCGAGAAGCTTGCCGGAGGGGACTCCAAAAACGCACTTCTCGGGGTTCAACTTAAGCTGGATCTTGCGCAGATTTGCAAAAGTTTCTTCCAAATCTTGGATCAGGGTATCTTTGCTCTTGCTCTTCACCACTATGTCATCCATGTAAGCTTCTACATTTCTGTGGATCTGTGGCTCAAAAGCAGTGTGCACCACCCTTGCAAATGTTGAGCCTGCATTCTTCAATCCGAAAGGCATGCGAATAAAGCAATAGGTGCCACATGGAGTAATGAATGCAGTCTTCTCTTCATCTTCCTTGGCCATAAAAATCTGGTGGTAGCCTGAATATGCATCAAGAAAGGAGAGCAGCTCACATCCAGCAGTGGAGTCAACAATTTGGTCAATGCGCGGCAAGGGAAATGGATCCTTGGGACATGCTTTATTCACATCGGTGAAGTCTATACACATTCTCCACTTCCCGTTAGCCTTACGCACGACAACTGGGTTTGCTAACCACGTCGGATGGATCACGCCTCTAACCAGGCCCGCTGCTTCTAACTTCTTGATTTCTTCGGCAATGAATTCTTGGCGCTCCACGGCTTGCTTTCTGACCTTCTGCTTGATGGGCCGCACATGAGGGCAAACAGCAAGCTTGTGCTCAATTACCTTCCTGGGAACGCCGGGGATGTCAGATGGTTGCCATGCAAACACATCGACATTCGCCCGCAGGAAGGCAACGAGCGCGCTTTCCTATTTGCTATCAAGCGTAGCACTGATGGTGAAGGTACCACCAGTGCCATCCTCATTGGCGGACACCTTCTTGGTTGCCGGTGGAGCGGCCATGCCTTTCTTGCACTTGCTGGTGGAGCTCGATGGAACGTCCTCGACGGCAGCGCAGCACTCCGAAGAGGTGCGTTTGCCGGAGTGGGCCCCAGAGCACTTGCCGGACTTGGTCTTGGTTTTCTTCCCCCCGGGAGCTTCAGCGGCAAGTGTGTTGCTCTCCGCCGCGGCTGCTGCATCCCGGTAGATCTTGTCGGCGCAGATAAGCGCGTCCTTCTTGTCGCCATGGACAGTGATGACGCTTATCGGCCCCGGCATCTTGAGTACATTGTAGGCATAGTGGGAAGCTGCCATGAACTTTGCGAGGGCAGGACGTCCAAGTATCCCATTGTATGGCAATGGGATATCGGCAACATCAAAGGTTATCCTCTCCGTCCTGAAGTTAAGCTCCCCGCCAAAGGTCACCGGCAAAGTGATCTTCCCCTTGGGCTTGCTCCTTCCCGGGTTTATTCCTTGGAACGAACCGGTTTCTTCGAGCTCGCCATCTGGGATTTGGAGTTTCTTGATCACAGCCGAGGAGATCAAGTTCAGGCCGGCCCCGCCGTCAACCAACATTTTGGTGACCTTGAGGTTGCGGATGGTTGGTGAGACCAACATCGGCAAGCACCCGACCGCTGTGGTGCGGTCAGGGTGATCCTCAAGATAAAAAATGATGGGCGTGCTGGACCATTTGAGGAGCCTGCGCGACTCCACGGGCGGCTCAGCTGCATTTACTTCCCGCACCCACTGCTTGAGTTGGCGGTGGGAAGTATGCAGAGAGGCGCCGCCGTCGACGCACATGATTTCCGTGGCCTTCTGGAACTCCTGCTCGCTATTATCATCTTCCTCCATGTCATCGTCGTCGTCTTCCTCGTCCTTGTCGCGGCCCCGGGGAGGTCGATCACCTTGCCGGTTCTTGGCCTTGCCGCGGCGTCCTCCCCGGCCATTGAAAGGCCGCTTCTTGCTTGGCTCTCCCCCGCCACCTTGAGCCTTCTCCTTGTCGCGCCGCTCGTACTCAGCTTTCTGCTGCTCGACGAGGTACTCGACGCGTTTGCAGTTGGAGAGGTCGTGGCCCTTGGTGCGGTGGATCTTGCAGTATTGCTTGTCGGAGCCGTCCTGCTTGTCGGCTGCCGCCACAGGGGCAGGCTCCTTGCCGGAGCTGCCAGCCTGTGTTTGCTTGGCTGGAGCCTCCTTGCCGGACTTCTCGACGGCAAGCACTTCCTTGTTCTTCTTTTTTCTATTGTTCCGCCGCCGGCTCTTCTTTGCCGGGGCGGCATCCTCGCTGTCGCTCCCCCCTGCGCCAGCATCCTCCCCGGGGAGTCTCCTCCCCTCTTCGGCGCGCGCGCACTTATCAGCTAGAGCATAGAGCTCGCTGACATCCCGTATCTTGGTCATGGCCATCTCCTCACGCATGCGGCGGTTACGCACGTTCTGGTGGAACGCGCTGATAACCGCGGCAGGGTGGACGTCGGGGATGTTGTGCTGCACGCGACTGAAGCGGCGCTCGATTGTCGTCCGAGCGTCTTCTTGTCGCCGATCGTCAAGGACCTGGCGCTGGTCCCGACGAGCCCGCGGATCCGACGACGCCGTGGAGTCGTCGTCGACGTTAATCCGGCGGGGAGGCGTCTTCTGCTTCCGCGGCGGGGAGTGCACGGTTGTCGCACCCCCGGCGGTCTTGTCGCCGTCGGCCTTCGTCTTCTCGACTTGCCGTGGCCGCGAGGTCGCCGGCTGCTGCGGCGTGTCGTTGTTGGCGAAGGCGATCAGGCTTTGAATTGTTGCCCTCCAGTCCTCGGCCTTGTCTGCCGCTGGAGGGAAATCGAGGAGCAGTTGCGCTCTTGCGAGTGCTTCTGCTGGAGAGGAGGGGAGCGGGGGCGAGCGATGCGAGGAGCGGGATATGCTCGGACTTCTAACAGGGTTAGAAGGAGCAGGGTCCCGCCCCGGCGATCGCGCCTTGCTCGTGCCAGGACGATGGCCCGGAGCATCCCGCGAGCCTCCGGTTTGTCCTTGGCCCAGCAAGCGGAAGGCACCTCCTGTGCCATGGCGCTGCTGGCCTGTCGTCTGGTGTGACGACCCCGGCCCGACCGTGCACTAATCATACACGCAATGCACACGATCAAGCCTAAGGACTCACGTGAAGGAATCACAGCACAACTCTAAATCATAAATAAATACATACAAGTCATATATTACAAGCCAGGGGCCTCGAGGGCTCGAATACATAACATGATGTCTCACACATAGTCAGCGGAAGCGTTAGGTATCTGGGTACAGATACAACACAGAAGAAGATAGGCCTTTTACAAAGGCGGGGCAAAATAAAAGCTACGATCGAAAAGGCGCAGGCCTCCTGCCTGGGACCTCCGATCCTACTCCTGGTCGTCGTCCGCCGGCTCCTCGTAGAAGTACTCGCCGGCCGGGTAGTAGTAGTAGCCAGCCTCGGGCTGGTAGTAGTAGTCATCAACGGGGGCTGCGGGCACCATGGCTCCGTCGTCTGGTTTATCATGCGGGTAGGACAAAAGAGGAAGCAAAGCAACCGTGAGTACTCATCCAAAGTACTCAGCAAGACTTACATCAGATCTATACTAGCAATGCATTATTTTCAAAGGAGGCTTCATGTGGGTGGACTAGACTGCAGAAAGCCAGAGTAGAGAGGGAGAAAGCCTAGTCCTGACGAAGACTAGCATCTTCAGCGTCTTGCAGCAATTAGGAGGGAGCAGAATAGTTTCATCATAATAATGTATAGTGTTTGCAGCAACATCAACCTCATATCTCAAGTCATCAGTTCTAGTTGTACCGAAGTGGATACAACTCCGAGTGTCCGTTACCGTAGGACAGGCTATCGATAGATTGTTTCTTCCCTGCAGGGGTGCACCAAGTTACCCACCACGCTCGCTTAACTCCGGCCGGACACACCATCAGGTCGTGCCCGCCCTCGGCTAAACAATACGACGCAACCCGACCGGATACCGCCAGAGAGGATCGAGCACGCCGGACTAATCCTATGCCCCCGGGGGTCATGGCCGTCGCCCCGGACACTCCGCACGTTGCGAGGCCGTTCGGTAGCA
>LR738712.1:797284259-797306045 GCA_902687465.1 Secale cereale | reverse complement strand
CCGTGCTTCTCCCTGTCTCTGTCCCTTTTCCTTTGATTTTTTCCGCCATGATAGGGAGATCGACCTGGTGATGTCGTGGGTTCCGGTCGGTCATCTCGGCAGGGGGGGGGGAGGGGAATTGATGCTGACGACTTAGAGGATAGGATTTTTTGGGCCTAGGGTTTGTGACGGATCTGTGCGTCCACGTTTTCTATCAACTGTCGCCGCAGTCGCCGTTGTAGCTCGCCACCCTAGTCATAGGGATGTGTCTCGCCGGTGTCGCCCTGTAGCATCGGTGGGGACGACGGCCTGCTCGCCGTAACCCTGCTTTTTATTTGGTTCCAGCAAAACTTGACGCCAGTTGTACCATTTTAAGTCGCTGGTTGAAACTCCCTCGCTCTCTGAATGAAGCCCACACTTGCTGATTCCATCAAGGACATTCCAGCAAACAATGACACCGGTAGTAGCATTTTTTGCTGGTCGTAGCAAAAAACAGAAACTGCTCCAGCAAAAAAACATCATGGTTCCAGCAAAAATGCGCCGTCTTCGACGGTTGCAACCAAAATAACCTCGCCGGATCCAGCAATTTTTTTGCAGGTTGTAGCAAAACAAAAGTCCGTGCCAGCAAAATGACTCGACGGTCGTCCGGTTCCAGCACCGGTCATGTGTGGATGCAGCTTTTTCTCTTTGTCGTTTCCAGCAAAAATACTTGACGCCACTAAACTCGTCGTGTCGTTTCCTGTACCGGCTCTTCTCGACACTACTTTTTGTGTGCTTGTATGTTTCATAGCATCCATATGTGTGCATGTATGTTCTTTTTGCCACCTACTAATGATGCAGTTTGTAGGATTTTATTGACTTGTTTTTTTCCTTTTTGTAGATGTTGCAGGCCCCTCTGGTGAGAATGAGGGGATCAAGAAGGTTAAGAAGAAGATCAAGAAGAAAGGCAATCTATATGGATTTAAGTCAAGGTTTAACTCAAAAAGGCTGGCTGAAATTGGGAAGCAAGTATCACTGGAGAAAAAGAGAATCATAAGGGAGGGACTGTTTGGAGACTTGTTGGACATTCGGTCTTTCAAGGCGCCCCATGAGCTCATTGAGTTTGTTGTGATGAACACGAATCACATACTCTCTGAGTTCAAACACAAGAACAAATCCATCAACTTCAGCAAGCTCATGGTGAAAAGGATTTTGAACATGCCATCTGGTGATAGACCCGTGAAGCTTCTTAAGAAGAGTGATGAACATGATCTTCGCACCATCTTCAAGGATGGCAGCAGGGCTCCAATCGCCCATGTTGTCAAGTTGCTCATTAGCTGCAGCGATGAGGATGTTGTTATGATAAATAGGACTTGGGCACTCTTTGCATTGGCAACAGTTTTGTGCCCAGGCACCGACAATATGGTGAATCTTGAGTATCTAGCTTCCTTGGAAGATATGTCGGCGGTGCATGAATTCGCTTGGGATGAGCACTTGTTGGCACGAGCGATGGAGGAGATCGCAGTCTTTCAAGAGAAGAAGAGGATGCGAGCAAATACAGAAAAAGAGTTTCAGATCGCTTCATGCCTTCCCATGTTAGCGGTATGCAACGCAACATTATGAAATACCTCCATCTACTTTCTTTGCTGCATGAAACCTTTTGTACATTATCTATAGCTTGCATTTATGTCTTTGTTGGCTAATGTCTTTTTCCATTTCTAAGCAGATCATATACATGGATCATGTTGATATCCCGGCCGGCCTCCCAAATGAGCATGTCATTGATTATTCTGTGCCGAGGATACGTTTTGTTTGTCAAAAGGATTTTGATTGGTTGGATAAAGTTGACAAGAACAAGCTCACTCTTGGGCAACCTTTCTATGGGAAACACACCCAAGTAATTCTGCTACATCCCGCCCATATATTTCCTTTGCTAATGGAGTATTAACACCCCTATGTTTCTTTTGCTCACTAAATTTGCATGTAGCAATATTTGCTTTTGCATTTAGGTTATGGAAACCTTCTTATTTCCACCACTCATGTTTTGTTTTCCTAAATCCGGAGTTTGTGCAACACCCCCTACGCAGCACAACTCATGGGACATGAAGTTGGTGTTGAAGCAGCCACTGGGCAGGGAGTTGGTGCTGAAGCACCTAGTGGCCAAGGAAGCCAAATTCAAGGTGCTGAATTTCAAGCAAAGGACTCTACGTCAAACGAGGCTCAACAAAATGTTGATGTTGAACCACACCTATCATCATCGCTCAATGATTGGCTGCATCAATCATTCCCTAGCATGCAAGATCTAAGTGTATATACTTTTCCCTTCGCATTTTTTTGTTATACCCAGTTGCAAGTGCATTTTTTTGCTGCATCCTTCATTCTGACGTGCTACAACCATGTATTGTTGTTGCTTCATGTGCGGTTTAAGTTCATACATACTAGGCTTTTTTTGTTGCATCCATATGTTTAGTTTGCTACAACTACATTCTATTTTTGCTTCATCCATATCATAATTTTGCTACATCCATATCAGTAATTTGCTACCTTGATGTATAGATCATCTATTTTTTTGTTTATGCATGACATTAAAATGCTACAATGACATTGCTTTATTTGATACATAGTGACACAGCAACATACCTACTTGTTTCTCACTTCATCATTTGTGCCTTTTTTTTACATCCATACTTTCAAAATCTTGATGTAACAGATGACTAAAATGTTCAAATCTTCATCTTCTTATAGGTACCAACTCAGTTTCAAATGCTGTACGACAAGCACAAGGGTATTTTTGCATCGGAGGTTGATGCTGCAGTAAGCAAGCTTGGACAGTGTTTAAAGGGATTGCAGTGCAACCGGATGGCCGCTCTCCTTCGTGATGTTGGAGACGCCATCATAGCTACCAATGAGCCCAACTTTTCATTTGAAGCACCTATCATGGATGAATGTTGCGGAAAAGAGAGTGATGCCAAAGCTGCAAATGATGGCAGTACTGCTCAAGCTCAAGATGATGGTGCTGCTAAAGCTGCAAATGATGGCAGTACTGTTCAAGCTCAAGATGATGGTGCTGCTAAAGCTGAAAATGATGGTAGTGCTGCTCAAGCTCAAGATGATGGTGCTGCTAAAGCTGCAAATGATGGTAGTGCTGCTCAAGCTCAAGATGATGGTGCTGCTAAAGCTGCAAATGATGGCAGTGGTGCTGAAGCTCAAGATGATGGTGCTGCTAAAGCTGCAAATGATGGCAGTGCTGCTCAAGCTCAAGATGAAGGTACAACACCCAGCATGAACAAGGATGAAGTCACTGGATTGAACCTACAAGTTGAAACAGAGGCTGCTAAAACTCGTGAGCAACAAAGAGTGAGGTTTGAAATGAATGACAACGTCTCACCTCACAGCCCCCCACTCTTCTATGATGCACCTAGGAGTGCGACAGCCGACATTTGGGATGACGAGCCATCATGTGAGTTGTTCCCAAAGGGCTTCGAAGACTATGAGTTGATGCATTGCACGGACGAGCCTACAATCAAAATGAGGACAGTCAGCCCCATCTTTGCAAACATCCCCGTGTTTCCTGTTTCAGACGATGATGACAACCCAAGTATGCTTCCTTCCTCTTGCATCATTTCTTTTTGTTATTCTCCATGTCATTTTTTTCACATTTGTGTGATTGCAGCAAATTCTTTTTTGTACAATCCCTTGCAAACTCATCCATTTTTTGCTTTGCTACAGCTCGCACGATGGCAGCTACAGAAGAGCAAATTGTTGATGTAAGTAGTGGCCCTAGCACACATGACAAGAACACTAGGAAGAAGAGGATGGCTAAAGTCCCGGCCATAAAAAATACCAAGGCAAAGAAGCAAAAGGTCGATGAAGTTGCAGCTATGTATGAGAAGTATGTTAAGCATGGGAAACCATTGAGGAAATCACTACCCAATGAGCAAGTGTGAGTTACCTAAGCCCTACATGTTTTTGATTTTCTTTATTTTCTGCTCGAAACAAATGATTCATTCGATTGCAACTATGGTAACAGGACACCGTTCATCAAGATAGGTGGTTTTTACGTTGGTTACAAGAAATTCCTTGAATGCTTGAAGCCTCGCAGGGATATGAATGATGAGGTTATGTCATTATGTATTGAGATGAACAACCTCGCATCTCATGCAGCAAGCAATAGTGTTGTGAAGAAATACATGTTCTCAGTCCACGCGGGGTAAGTTTTTGTAAAAACAAGGAAAGCTTCATTCCTTTTTTCTTCACATTTTTGTTGCAACACACACTAACCATTGTGTTGTTTCTTTCAAGTAGATCCTACTAAAACAAGACCCATCAACCTTCCGAGCACCATATCTCATGACCGAGCTTGAAAGGGCTGTCACAAAGTTCAAGGTTCAAAAATTTGACCTCGTAAGTTTCCCGAGAGCCTTCTTTTGTTTCACACCACAAAACACTTTCAAATATGCATCCAATGATGCGACGCTGCTGTAACATTTTAAAAAGCTTCAACCATGCTTTGAATAAGCTTCAACCATGCTTTCAATGAGCTTCAACCATGTTTTCCAAAAGCTTCAACCATGCTTTCAATGAGCTTCAACCATGATTTCAATAAGCTTCAACCATGCTTTCAAGATGCTTCAACCATGCCTTTAAAAAGCTTCAACCATGCCTTTAAAAAGCTTCAACCATGCTTTCAATCGGAGTCTAAATCAACTAACTTAAAAAGTGCTTCCACATTTCTGACTTTCTTTTGTTTTTCCAGCTCTTTTTCACAATTGTTCATGATCGCCATTGGATAATTGTTTGCGCCAACTTGCTTCACAAACAGTGGAATGTTTTTGACTCAATCCATGAAAAAGGAAAACAATCTCCTTTGAAGAAGCAGGCCAATAACCTGGTAGGCTCGTGTTCTCTATTTAATTTCTGTTTTCCTTTTTGATTCATCAACATAAACGCCATGTTGTCATCTTTACACACCTCACTTTATTTTTCAAACTTCTGTCTGTGTTTTCGGTGGTAGATCACAAACTTTTCAAATCTCGCACAAGAGTGCAGCGAATTCAATGTCAATGTTGGATCTTTCGCCCGTGTTGACCTAGAGGATTACCCAAAGCAAAACAACCTGTGAGTTTTCTTTTTTCTTTTTGCTTCAATCATGTGTTGCATTTCAACAATTTGTTGTTTCCACTATGCATGGAACTATGATGGAGAACTTATTTTTTATCCCACAGGTGTGATTGTGGTTTTTTTGGGCTCAAATATGTGGACAACTATGATGGGAAAGCCGTGAGAGAGTTCAAGCAGGTATACATTTTTATTTTTTTGCCTTGTCGTTTTTGTTACAATCTATTTTCTTTGTTTTGAATACTCATGCAGCAACATACTTGCTTACTTTTTGCATTCATATTACAGGAGGACATGGCGCGATAATGCATGCATATGGCACACAACCTCTTGATTCACCCAATGAACAATGCCCCAAAGGAGCGGGCATTCCAGCAAGAGTTGGCGGCTTGATTTTCTGGAAGGTTCAAGACAAAGAAGCTCGTTTCTTTGTTATGTTTAGATCACGAACGAGGTGGTAGCGTTCCAATAGGATTAAAGTAGTGCACGTTCTTATGTAAACTGATGATACCTCCGGTAAAAACAGATGTGTTCTTTTTGGCATGTAAAATGATGACAACTTGATCTTTAGATGAAGCACTTCTTTTGTGTTTAATGGGATGTGTTCTTCTGTTTGCCAACATGATCATGCTGGTTCTATCAGATGTGTTTTGTTTCGCTGGTTCTGAAATATGAAAATATTTCAAACTTCACCCATCACAAATAAATTGCTCGAAGCTCACAGAAATTAGCTACATCCCTACAATATTTTTGATGGAAGCATAATGTAAAAAAGCTTCAAAAGTTATTCTGAAAAAATAGAACTACCAAACATTTTCTATATTACTACATTCTATTTGCAATTGAATTGCTACAAGCTCACATTTAATTGAAACATGTATAGCCAATTTTTGCTGCATAGCAAAAATCAACACTTTAAATCATTCAAGCCTTTTTCCTTTCCCAACTTGTTATTTTTGCTTCAACCATGTTTCCTAAAAGCTTCAACCATATTTAAAAAAAGCTTCAACCATGTGTTCTAATAGCTTCAACCATGTGTTCACAAAGCTTCAACCATTATTAAAAAAAGCTTCAACCATGTTTTCACAAAGCTTCTACCATGATTCCTAAAAGCTTCAACCATTTAAAAAAAACTTTAACCTTGTTTCCTAAAAGCTTCACCCATGTGTTTTAATAGCTTCAACCATTTGTTCTAAAAGCTTCAACTATGTTTCCTAAAAGCTTCAACCATGTTTTCACAAAGCTTCAACCATTTTTAAAAAAAGCTTCAACCTTGTTTCCTAAAAGCTTCAACCATGTGTTCTAAAAGCTTCAACCATGTTTTCACAGAGTTTCTAAATCAACTCTCATAAAACAGCAACATTCTGCATTTTCAAACCACACATGTAGTAATATGTTGCAATCCAACAAAAAAAACATTCACAAGTAGTCAACACAACTTTTTATCGTAAATCATGGGGTGTTACAATGCAAGTCATCATTTTTCCCTCACCAAACATCCTAAAGGGTAAGGATTGTTTCAACACCCGGAGCTTTTGCGCTCGCACTCGAAGCAAGAACAGGAGTTGGCACTCCTTCATGTTGTGACCCTCATCTTCACAATATTTGCATGAAGTCTTCTTTTCCCTTGGCTTTGGAGCTTTTTTCGTTTTTGCTGCGTCCTTCTTTGCTTTCTTCTTCATTTCATCTTCCCGAATCTCAATTAGTGGCTTCCTTCGCTTCTCGTTTTCCTTTGGCCTCCCCTTCTTTGCTGACTTTGGTGGGTTCCGCAGTCCTACGGGGGGTGGATCCCGCTGCCCTGTACTTGGACCCCCTGAGACTTGTTCATTTGCTGCAATACATTGGGCTTCTTCGTCTCCTGCAACACCATCCGTTGCTGCAGCTTTCATTGCAGCAACCCCAACAATGCCCTGCTCAATTAGCCCAGAGACAAATCTATAAGCTTCATCATTGAAGCATGCATCAGAAGCGAGTTTCCCAAACTTCCGGCAGAGAGAGTTAAACTTCAGGGTGTTTGTTGTGGGGACGCCGAAGTGCATAGCTCTATGCCCTTCGTCCGGTTCAAGCACAAGGTCAGTTGCAATCTTAGACCATCTCGGAAGCATGTAAGTCGTAGGTATTGTTTGCACATTCATGTGCACCATGACACGGATGATGTGTGGGCACATCAGCCCGCACATCTCAAACATGTTGCAGCTACACATGTATGTCTGATCTTCAGGGGCAACACGCACCGTGTACACTTTATGGTTGACGCCATCATTTGCAACAAGCTGAAACCAGACGACACCCCCTTGCACCTGATATTGAAGCCCAAAGCCTGTTGATTTAGCCAATAGTTTTTGAAACTTGGAAAATACTTCTCTTGTATAGAAATCTGCAGCCTGCTTTTCAATGTTGTAACTGCAAACAGAAAAAGCTTCAAACATCAACAAGAATTGCTACATATGTTTCCAAGAAATGTTTCAACCAAACTGTACTTGAAAACAACAACAAAAAATGATACCAAGCATTTCTACAACCATCAACAAGAATTACTACATATGTTTCCAAGAAATGTCTCCAAAAAATGTTTCAATCAAACTACAGAAATGCTACATGACTTTGGACTTACTTGCCCCATAGTGGTGGCCTTGTTGTTTCATTGATGAAGCCAGCATTGTCCTCACGATCAAGCATTAGCTCCTGGCAAAGCTCAAACTGTTGCACAAACGTCCAAACCGAGTCTCCATGATGATTTAAAGTCTTGAAGTACGAATTTAGGCCCTCAGACCGCCCGGTTCTTCCTGTGAATGGGAAGAACTTATTCCTAAAGTACACAGGAGCCCACATCTTTCTATTGTTTCACATGTTTTTTAGGTGTTTCTTATCAGCCACACCAAATACCTCGACCATATGCTTCCACCTTTCTTCAAACTCCTCAATGGTATCCGAACCATTGATGCAACCATAGAATTCTTCAGCAAAAGGCTCATCCTTGCCCAGCATCTTCCCTAGTTTTGTCCTGCAACCCGGAAGACGTGCCACTTGCAACATCTGTGTGTTGACTCCGGGAACACCATTGAGATGGCTGTAGCCATTGCCTGGTCTTGATCAGTCATAATGTTCAATGGATGCTCGTTATTCATTGCCAACATCCATTGCTCAAAGACCCACTTGAATGTTTCAATGGTCTCATCAGGCAACAAAGCACAACCCAAGCAAACGGTGTGTGTGTGGTTGTTAATGCCAACAATCGGAGCAAAGGGCAGGTTGTAACGATTTGTGCAGAATGTGGTGTCGAAAAACACACAATCTTTGTACTTTGGATACAAGGCCCTTGTTCTACCATCAACTCAGAAAAGCGCCCTAACAGCTCCATCTTCTTCTAGCTTCGAAAAAAAGAAGTTGGGGTTCTCCACTTGTCTTCTCTTAAAGTACTCAATTGTGAGCTCCAAATCACGCTCTGACAGGCCTCTTCGTAGCTTTGCTCTAGCATTTGTCACATCAGTCTTCACATATGGCAAACTCCTTGGATCGCAACACCGTGCATCTCCAAGCAAGCCCATCATATTAGCTGTTGATATGTTGCGATAGTGCAACGAAGTTATGTACTGCATGTCTGCATCTGGGATTTTTCTGTGAGAGCGGCAAAATCTCCGACGACCCCTCTGTAACATCAGTTGGTGTGTGTGATCAGCCACAAAAACTGTCACAATCCATCTACCGTCTTTGAGGCTAACACCCATGTGAGCCTTGCAATCATACCGCTCTAGCATGTTTCTTTGTCTCTTGTCACTCACATCCATATAGATGCCAGCTTGTTTGCTTACTGATTTTTTATTACTAGCATAGCTCATGTCAGCATCATCACATTTATTTGTTGCAGCACCGTCAGAAATGCTTCCACAGACATTCTTTGAAGGATCTTTACGTGAGTGTATGCACTCGAAAACTCTATAGATTAGAATGCGGTTCTGCTCCGGTCTTGTTCTCCTACTATTCTTTGATGTCACAATGCGAGTTCCAAAGCCCATTTTCGATGCATATTCATTGTAAACACGTTGAGCTTCTTCAACATTGTCAAAAACCACTCCAACAAAAGGGGCAATTGGTTGTGATGATATATCTTCATCTGGTTCATCAACAAGGGTTGCAACATTTTCATTGGCATTTTCACTTGCAACATGGGCATTTCTTTAATTTGGAGCTGCACCTTTTGTGTTCAGCTGCAAGGATTCGTTACTATCCGTTCCTAGAGTATCATTCAAATCAATGCCATCGTCTTCTCCTTGTTGCGCAACATTTTGTAGATCATCATCAAGGAAAATATATGGCTCCACAGCAACATTCTGCAACAAAATCAGCGCCGAAGTCAATTTTTGTTTTTTGCTTCGTGAAAAAATATGCACAAAGCGCGAACATAAAAAGTGGACCCATGTATCATTTTAGGATGTAGCATGTAACATATAGATAGTAGCATGTAGCAACTACAATACACACTTGTAACATTTCACTACCAGACAGCAGGAAGAAACTTTTTTACTGCCATTAATTGACAACATCTCAGAAATATTTCAGAAAAATCAACACAATTATTCTGACAACATGTTTTTCTCATCTCGTGCTCAACTATCAAAGGTTGCAACATTTTTTATGTGAACGAAAGGATCTAGGGTTTGCAATTGGAATTCATACCAGATCGATTTCATCCCGGCCATGTCGTGCTGCATCTTGGAAGACCACACCAGGGTTGTAGTACCGTTGCAGCACCGGTCCACTACCACCAGGGTCTTGTCACCCCAGGGGACTTCGGCCATGAACGACAGCGGAGCTCGAGCCCAAATCCATGGCGGAAAGGAGGTCATTACGGATGTAAGACATGGTTGAAGCAAGGAGAAGGCCGGTTGATTGATGGGGAAGCCCCTCCTCGAGGCGATTCGGTCGCGGGGGAACAAAAACCGACGGATCCGGCCGCCGCTGCCGCAAGTCGGGGACGAGCAGACGCGCGGGGATCCAACTCCCCTGTTTTCCTCGTTGTGGTGCGTCGAATAACAGTTGCAACAAAGTCTTTATTTTTTGCTTCAACGGTTGGTTCGGCGGAGACTCACGCGCAGATCCGACGGTCGACGCCAATTGCTTCGGATGGCTGGGCCTCGACCGGCCCAACTGTTGGGCCGGCGCGCCGACGCAGATCGTTGCCCAAGACAAAAGCGGCGCTGCATGGCTAACGTAGCCATATCACGTAGCAAATTCTTGATTGGTCACCAACAAGGAATAAAACAACAATATCTAGCGAAGGAAACTCCTGATTGCCCAAACAAAACATATGCACTCAAGTTTCTAGATAGGTAAACGTTTGTGACCGGTGCGCTGGCTGAAAACTCAGCCGGTCGCACACGGGCAACACGCGCCACGTTTCTCAAGTGGGGCCAGCCCACCGCCTCTTTCCTCACCTTATCTCCAAACTGAGATGTGGTCCAGTTTATTTTTCCTTTTCCATAACCTCATCTCCTCTGCTCCGCTGGCCGCTTGCACTTCGCCCCCTGCCTCCCCGACGGGATCCGCTACAACCGGCGAGGCGGTGCCGGCCGGCCATGGCCTCTGGCCTCCTCCTTTTGTTTTTCTTCTATCATGTGTATTGGCTGAGGCTGCTCCACCACCACCCCTTTTTCCCCATTGACCAAGAGCAACACCACCGGCGATGAGATCCACCCATGGCGCGCTGGCCGCCATGGCTACCTGCCGCCATGCTCGAATCCACCTCGCCGTATACAAGTGTTGCAACCGTCACCTAGGAAAGCTACAACAGCTGTTCAACAAAGCTTCAACCACAGACACATAAGCTTCAATGGCACTGCACAACAAGGGGAAGTTGCAACCGTAGTTGGATTTTGCTACTACCAGCGAAGTTTTTTGCTACATCCATCAGGTGGAGCTGCGACTTCACGACGACGACAACGACGATTTTGCTGCAACCGTAGTAGGATTTTGCTACTATCGTGGGAGCTTTTTGCTTCTCTCTCTGGTTTGCAGTGTCTGATTGGGAGCTTTTTTTTCCAATGGTTGAAGCTGTTTTCATACACGGTTGAAGCTTTTTTCGTCCACGGTCGAAGCTTTTTCTGCAGCATTTCATACACGGTTGAAGCTTTTTTCGTCCACGGTCGAAGCTTTTTTTGCAGCATTTCATACACGGTTGAAGCTTTTTTCGTCCACGGTCGAAGCTTTTTCTGCAGCAAAATGCTACAACCATTGACATAAAATGCTACAACCATTGACATAACAGTCAAAATGCTACAACCATTGACATACAATGCTACAACCGTTAATAAAAAAGTTTCAATACAGCACATCGGGTGGGTCTGGTGCGACCGGCCGAAATTTCGGCCGGCGCACCGGCGCCTAGTGTTGGCCTTCTAGATAGCGATGGAACACAGCAGGAACGTCTAGATGGGGCGCTCGAAGCGGGCAAGCGGCACCGCTGTTTCTGAGAAGAAGACGGCACCGCCTGACGAAACAACACAGATTGGGCTAGCAATGACACGTACGCAAACCCAAGACCCGTAGAAGGCCACAGAAGCACCGAAGCAGAAAGAATGTCTTGGGCTGCGGTGTCAACCAATCTAACTGGCCCACGTATAACAGAAAACACTAAGCGAACCAATGGAATAGGTACACACATTCAAAAAATTTCAAACGAAAACCTAGAGACACCACATATTTGTACACGGTCATTTCCCAATTAATTACACGTGCCCGCAACCGGTATACCAGGAAGTCATTTTCAGCCAAGTGGTTCCGAGATATAGTGATTTTGGTATTTAGTTTGTTTATTTGACCTTGGATCATTTGATAGCTGGCGCATGACGACGCATTCCACCAACTCCCAAATACTTTCTCCATTTCAAAATATAAGTCTTTCAAGAGATTTCAACAAGTGACTACATACGGTTCAAAATGAGTGAATCTACACTCTAAAATATGTCTACATACATCCGTATGTTGTAGTCCATTTGAAATGTCTAAAAAGACTTATATTTAGGAACAGAGGGAGTACAGGGCAAGCATGCATGCTGGTAGTGGTGATGCGCATACGAGTGATATGGAGGGATTTTCACTGCCGATTCAAAATGCATGTCGACCAAACGGTCACACTTGGCAGTTGACTCGGTCAATGTCCTAGTAACTGCCCATTGCAACCGTATGTATGCTGGTGATCACATCTGGAAACGCTCCTCCAAATTTCTGTCCACATTCGTAAGCAAGATTTATCATGAGGCTTTAATATAGTACTTTCTCCGTAAACAAATACTTCATCCGTCCCAAAATAAGTATTGAGTCACTTATTTCCGGACAAAGGAATTATAAGACCGCTTAGATCACTACTGGTCTTATATTTGTTTACAGAGGGAGTACCGCCGAGTAATTTGATATATACCATCAATGCACCGAAATGATGCACCGAGCTTTATACGCAATTTCCGGATAAGTTACACACCTGACACTGTTGTTGTTTTCTACTCCCTCCGTTTCAAAATAGATGACTCAACTTTGTACTAAAGTTAGTACAAAGTTAAGTCATCTATTTTTGAACGGAAGTTAGTACAAAGTTAAGTCATCTATTTTGGAACGAATGGAGTACAAGAGAAGCACAATGGTACAACCACACATGTAAACACCACATACATCAAATTTATATAATAATAAGTCGCCTGCTTGCAGAGTGCATAAAGTGATACGTACCTACATACATTACAACTTTTATAGATATTTTTTTTTAGAGTACGCCAAGGGCGTACCATAGCTTTATAGAAGAAAAGAAGGTTTACATACAAGATTGTGTCCTAGGCGCGAACACCTGGGACGAACACACACAACACCGACGCCACACTGCCCTAGCTAACTTCTCACAAATCGTTGCAAACCTCCAACGCCCACACCAGCCCTCCTCCATTCCGCTATGTCATCAAGGATCATCCTCGGGGGATTAGCGGCTGTCTGTTGCTCGTAAGTCTTGTTGAATACTCTGGCATTTCTCTGCTTCCACAGGGCCCATTCCACTACCGCCACAAGCGTGTCAAAACCTCTACGATCAGCACCCTTGAAGCTTGCGCGCGAAGCCAGCCACCACTCCTCTAACTCGTCCATGCCCCGAGGCCCGTGCACATTGATCCGAAGAAGATCAAACACTCTGTGCCAAACCTCCTGGGCATAAGTGCAGCTCGCCATGATATGATTGATATTGTCCTCCGCCTGCAAGCAGGTGAAGCATGCCGACGGATTGTCTTGAAGCCCATGCCTCGCTCTCCGGTCTGACGTCCACACCCTCCTCCTTAAGGCGAGCCAGATGAAGAGCTTGCATTTCAGCGGTGCCCAACTCTTCCAAGTGCATTCCGCGGTTGGTGATCTCGTCAGTTCAGAGCATAAGTATTGATACACCGATTTGGCCGTGTAGGCACCTGTTGAGGTGAGCGTCCAAGAGAAGGTGTCGGGCTGGGCCGTGTCCCTCTCCACCGAGTTGACGGCAAGGCCGAGGTGCATGAGTTGTATGAGGGCTGTGAAGGAAGTGGGGGTTTCAAAGTCTTGCTCCCAGCTCGCGTCTGTCATGGCCTGGCTCACCGTACGTCTGTTAGCCGTCTTGGTAGGGACCCTGGCAACCACCAAGGGTGCAATATCGGCCGCCGCCATGCCATGGATCCATCTGTCCTTCCAGAAAAGCAACCGTTCTCCCGATCCTACCGTGATGTTGATCAGTGTATCAAACACCTCTTTTGCCTCCTCATCCTTCATCAAGGGTAGCCCTTGCCATGGACGCTGGGCATCGGTCCTTTTGAGCCACTCCCATCTGACTCTCAGCACTATAGCTTGCCACTTCAGGTTTTTGATGCCCAAGCCGCCACACACTTTTGGGCGACATATTTGATCCCAGGCGACCAAGCATTGTCCTCCATTGCATTTGTCCTTCCCGGCCCAAAAAAATGACCTCATCCACTTGTTCATCTCCTCGAGGACCCATTCAGGGGCCTCCGTGATCATCAGGTGATGCACCGGTCTGGCCGCAACCACCGACTGCACCAGAACCAGACTCCCCGGCCTCTGGATCAAACCCCTCTGCCATCCCGGCAACCATTGCCTCACCTTGTCCAACATGGGTTGCCAGTCCGCACGCGTAAGATTCTTGATCGCAAGTTGTAGCCCCAGGTATTTGGAAGGAAATTCTGAAGCATTGCAATGGAGCATAGCCGCAACTCTGTCCCGGTCCTCCTCGGAGCCTCTGATGACTATAGCAGAAGATTTACGATAGTTGACCTTGAGTCCCGAGGCTTCTCCAAACGCCTGCAAGATGTCCCTGGTCGTCGCCAAGTCGTGTGAGGAGGGCCTGATGAACATGGCCACATCATCCGCATATATGGAGACACTCTGCAGCGGTGAGATCCCAGGGAGGGCAGTAAGCGCGCCCACTTCAAAGGCCTTGCACATTAGAGCCGAGAGGGCATCCATGGCAATGACAAAAAGCATAGGCAAGATCGGGTCCCCTTGCCTCAGGCCGCAGGCGTGCATAAACTTCCTCCCCTGCATACCATTGATCACCATCTTAGTGCTAGCCGATCTCAGAAGCGTTGCAATCCAGTTCATCCATCTCGGCCCAAACCCCTTAGCTCTCAGCACCTCGAAGAGGAAAGGCCAGGAGAGGGAGTCAAACGCTCTGGAGATGTCAAGCTTCAGAAAGACGCCTGGGGTGCGTCTAGCTTGAATTTTTCTCGCCACCTGACGCACCAGCAAGAAGTTATCATGCAGATGCCTTCCTTTAATGAACGCCGACTGGTTCGTCGCCACAAAGTCCTTCATTTGAGGCCTGAGCCGATTCGCCAGAATCTTGGCGAAGAGCTTAGGGATGCTGTGAATCAGGCTTATCGGCCTAAAATCGCCAATCTCCTGAGCCTCCGGCTTCTTAGGGATGAGAATGACGGATGCTTTGTTCATTTTAGCAAAACCTCTGGAGTCTCCCATGAAAAGCTTCATCAATACTGCCATGACATCAGGTTTTATGATATGCCAAGCTTTCTGGAAGAAAGCCCCTATATAGCCATCGGGTCCTGGGGCTCTATCGGGTGGCAGCTCTTTTATTACTTGCCAAACCTCCTCCTCGGTGAACAACTCTTCCAAACAGCCTAAGTCTCTGGCCTCGATGCCCAAGTAGTGCAGGTTGAGGGTGTGCACCCTTGAGTGCGCGCAACCTAGCAGTCTTTCATAGGCCTCCGTAAACGCCTCTAGCTTGCCATCTTGATCAGTGATGATATTATCTCCTAGCTTGACGTTGGCAATGAAGTTCTTAGTTCTCCTTCCATTAGCCACCGCTTGAAAAAGCATTGTGTTGCCATCTCCTTCTTTGATCCATTTCAACCGGGACCGCTGCCGATCGATGGTCCTCTCTAGAGCTGCCATGCCTAGCAGTGCATGCTTGAGGGTTCGCCTTAACCACCGTTCAGCAGCAGTTAGTGTCCTATTCTCCTGCGCAAGGTCCAGTCTTTGAATGAGCCAAGTGGCCACCCTCATCAACAGCTTGACATTGCCGATCTTTCGCTGCCCCCATGCTTGGAGGGCCACCGCCGAGTTCCGCAAGAGCGCGTCCAGCCTCTTAAAGGGATCCACGATTCTGGGATCACAGGTCCAGGCGTCACGCGTTGCCTCCTCAAAGCCCTCAAGTCTCGTCCAGAAGAGCTCAAATCTGAAGCGTTTTTGGGGGCAGAAGTCTGCACTCGTAGTGAGGTGTAGAGGCGCATGATCCGAGACGCCCGTGGACAGCGCCTGGAGCAGGTGACTCGCATTCAGGAGCTCCCAGTCCACCGTCATGAGGACCCGATCAATCTTTGTCATAGTGGTCGTGTCTCTCTCATTGGACCATGTGTACTTCCTCCCATGCATGTACATCTCGCGAAGCTCGTGATCGTCCACAAAATCCTTGAACTTGGTCATCATGTGCCTGTTCAAGTTGTTGTTGTTCTTCTCAGCGGCTCGAAGAATCATGTTGAAATCTCCGAGCAGCAGCCAAGCACCCGGGCAGATCGTGCGCCTGAGCCTAAGCTCCTCCAGGAACTGGCTCTTACGATCATCTCCTTGGGGTCCATAGACCACCGAGATCCACCATGGCTCCCCAATCATGGTGCGAACTCTGCCAGTGATAAAGTTTGTGTCGAGCTGGATAGACTCTACATCTACCACCGAGCTATCCCAAGCTAGCAGAACTCCACCACGGGTTTCCTCCGCCGGTAAGTAAGCAAAGCCATCAAAGGATGGCCCCATGCATTGCATCACAATGAAACTATCTATTACATCCATCTTGGTCTCTTGAAAGCAAATGAGATTAACTTCTAAACTGCGCACAAATTCCCGCACCGCCTTACGCTTTGCTGGATTGTTAAGTCCTCAGACATTCCAGCAGAGAATCTTTGGATGTGGATCCATATAGAACGTGCACCAACTCCGTTCGGCCACCACCACTACGCACACACTACCACCGCGTTTTGAGCCTCCATTTCTTTCGTCGATGGCAACGCTTTGCCGAAGAGAGCCGCGATGATTCGCACATGCTGCTCACGTAGCGGAGAGTCGAAGAGCTCTTTGAGCTCATGCACCACCCCCTCGTCAACCTCAAGGTCGCCAGACGCCATGCCAAGCGCATGGAGGAGTACATTTTCCACCGGCGTGTCTTTAGGTTTTTTGCTCGCCGTGCTTTTCTTTGAGGCTCTAGTGGTTCTCTTTGGCGTGAAGGGTTCAGCCTTGGGGCACAGCTGAGTTGCTTGCATCTCCCTGAGTAGGGGTGGGGCAAGCCGTTTGATGATGTTTGAGCAAAAACTCTTGAGCTTGCCGTATGCCACCACCTCGTTGGTGGTCATCCCCTCCGTCTCCTGCTCCCTGGTAGTGCATATCAACGTCCGGCAGTGCAGGTTCATCGGCCCCATCTCCTCTACCTCTCCTGTACTTAGGACAGGTTCCAAGCTTGGCAGCTCGTACGTAGTCGACGTAGGCATCTCCAAAGCTGCATGTGCATGGGCACGGTTTCCATCGCGGTGGGGCCCCTCACTGCACGCTGGATGGGGCACTGCTTCCCTGGCGAGGGTTTGGCCCTCCACCCTGCCACCTACCGTCTCGTCGTCTTGCGCCAGGTTGCATGGGCCCCGCCCTGTCTCTTTGTCGCTATCCGCCAGGTTATCATCTCGGGCAAGCGGGCCCCGCCCCTCCTCCTTTTCTCCATCGCCTCGGTCGGAAGGACGCGCCTGGTCTCCGCATTCCCCAACTGCTTGGTCCTTCATCCCAAAACTCGATGTATTACCGTCCTGGATCCCGCTTTGTCTTTGCTCTTTGGAGGCTAGCTGCCTTGTCCTATCAGGGGGCCGCTGCGTCCTGGGCATGTCAGGGGTCCGACACACCGGCACCACCGATCGTTGCAGCGAGGTAGCTGGCACTTGGGCCCGCATCAACCTCACCTCGTGCCCCTTCTCCTGGTTGGGCAGCGGATCCGAGGCAATTAGAATAGGCTGCGGGTCCGCCATCCCTCCATGCCCAGTCCTAACTGCCTCCGGAACCGCCTTAGCAGCCAAATCACCTTGCCCGCCCGTCTCGTTTGAAAACTCCACCGAACGTTCCCTCGTGGTCAGCCGGTCAAAAGACGACATCCTACGCGAAATCCTGTTCGCAGCCGTCACCCTTGCGGGCCCCAGGCCGGCCCCGCATGTCTTTCCCATCGGAGGTAGGCGCCAATCGGATGCAGGGGGGCAAGCCTGGCCGTCTCCCATGCCGTGAGTACGGCCGGAACAGCCGCCGGCGGCCGTGCCGCCCCCACGCGAGTCGCGCACCCCAAATTGCCATGGCACACGGCGTACCCTCGGGCCCGAACCTCCCACATCTCCATCTTGCTCGGGGATGCCACTTTGGCCACTGTCCGATGAGCCATGAAAGAATCATGGTTCACCGGCCTCGTGGAGATCCAATACTGCATCCAGGTGAATAAGCACCTTGTACTGGAGAAACGCCGGCGGCCGCTCCTCACCCGGCTCCGGCACCGCAAGCCAGCGAAGGGAAGGGATGGTCTGCGGGTCCGCCGTCCAAGCAGAGATCTTGAACGAATCCAGGTCAGCACGAGACGAGGTCTCCGGCGCCACCTCCTCAATCATACACGACGAGCCCAGCAGGTCCTCAACCACCGATCTGTCCCAGGCATGGGGGGGGGGATGCCTTCGAGCTCCAGCCAGACCTTGAACCCGGCAATAGAATGCACCGCTTGCGACTGCCGGTTCCATGGCCTGAAGTAGAGCTTGTCACCTTGAAACTCCACCAACGGACATGCGGAGACTCTGTTTCTGAGCTCCGACGACGCGAACACAACCAAAAAATCCTCCGGGCGGTGGCGATGAACCGAGACCTGCTCCGGCGAGATGCCCAGCTTGCCCAGCAGCATCTCTCGCACCCGTTCAGACGAGATCACCTTCCGTGCGCCACCCACATAAGAAACCATGGCGAACTGGAGACGCCTCTCCAGGTCCGCCACGATCGGGGATCTGGTGGTGATGTAGAGCGCGTCATGGTCGTCGTCCAGCTCAAGAGCCACCTGGAGACGCGGCGGCGCCAGAGGCGGCCAGGACGGGACCATAGCACAGGGGGCCCGCGGCGGGGGGGCGGAGGGGGGGGGGAGCCGTGGCACAGGGGCAGCGGCAGGCGAGGCCCGACGGGCAACCTTGGCCACAGCGTCACGTCGTAGCTCGTCGACAGGGGAGGGGCTTCGTGGGCGCTTGCAGTCCTTGGATCCATGGCCGGGGAGTCCACAGCGGAAGCAGACGATGTCGTTGGTGCAGTCCGCCCGGTAGTGTCCTTTCTCCAAGCAGCGAAAACATTTGTCTCGCATCTCCGGCGAGACCTCGCGCCGGACGCCCCCGCGCCCAGCCTCCGGACCCCGCTCCACTTGGGCCACCATGCCATGGCGCCGTCTCCAGAGCTCCTTCTTGGAGGGGGGAGGCAGGTCCCAGCGTGCAGCGCCCCCCACGCACTCCGTCTCCAGCGGCTCCGGCCCCGCCTGCGCAGCAGGGGCCGCGCCTGGACCCCACACCTCCGAGCCACCGGACTCCGAGGAAATCCCCAGCCCCGAGACCACCGGCCTCTCCCCAGGTGGCCGGAACATGGAGGTCACCGATCTTGGGCTCGCCGCCATAGCAGCCGCGCGGAGAGGAGAGAGGGGGTGGGAGGTGGGGGGACGGGGGCCAAGAGGCCGAGCGGGCCGCTCGGCAGGAGGTGGACGCCGGCGCCGGAGTAGCGCGCGGCGGGAAGGGGTTGAGAGGTGGACGCCGGCGCCGGAGTAGCGCGCGGCGGAGGGGAGGAGGGGAGGAGAGCTCTACTTTTATAGATAATAATGGAAGAGAAGAAGTGTTGCAGCTTCCCCGGCTGAAGATGCACAAACAACCCAAATACATGCATTACATAGAGCATTGGCGCCGCCTTCTCTGCGCAACGCGCCTCACACACACAATCTACACTTTCGAAGAACCGATCGAAATCAGCCCTCCGAGGCCATGGAAATTGCAAAAAAATGCATTAACTCTATTTAATTTGCTCATATAAATGTGCCGCTGACCTTGATTTAGCTTGCAAAACCAGCGGTTCAGCTAGCGTTGCCTATATTGGATTCTTCAAGGCATATACTTTCAATGCCATGAGGCTTCGTCTAGGTGAATCCCTGGAACATCCTTGCGAACGACATCATCGTGACAGATGTACCAAGTGAAATGCTAGGACAACCCCGGCTTATGGAGAACTACGTCCGTGGTATTCAAATGCCTATTCAGCCGAAACTTGAGGGGTTCATCCGAAATCCTGGGGTTCCGACCAAGTCCCATCCTGGTCGTTAAAATGACATGGCTACCCTTATGGATAGTGTAGCCATCAACGTTGGTGTCAGCCATGGCAACATGAGGTGGGTTAAGCATGGTATGGGAGTATACTAAAAGCTTCCCGGATGCATGCTTTCAGATAATTTAGCTGAGAAATGCCAGACTCCTGGACAAGTCTATCTTGCCAACGACGGCGTCAAGTTCATCAGTTGTTTTTTGCATGACCTCTGGCATGTTCATCATCTCATCGAGTGTGCACTCAACAACATTTGATGGGTTATCAATTGTTGCGGACATCATTTCCTGTATCAATGCAAAGGAAATTATGGTCAGGTCTACATATATATAGCATGAGAGATCAAAACCCGATTGGTGATGCCGCAATCGCATACATCAAGTCCAAGAGCAAGCTTGATGCCGCAATTTGCGCAAATCCATCCCTTCAAGGACTGGGAAGTAGTCTGACACACAAAAACTGTAGAGGTAGTTGAGCAGCGTGAAAAAAGCAGCAACATGTGCCACCTCATCTAGTCCGGGACCGCTAGTCAAAGTGGCTGGTTGACCGCTGTTGAAGTAAATCTCTTACCCACGGGATAAGATGATTTTTTAATTTACTTGTTGTTTTAAAGGAACAGTTATTTGCAATGACAGGTGGATTGGTCAGAGCTGCAAGGAGAGACTCGGTTATGACGCGATAAAGAGCTTGCTTCAATGCTCGGATTCAGGTAGAAAGTAAAAGTGGTACGTAGCATATTCATAGGAGAGCTTTGTACACTTGAATCCCTCCCGTAGTTAAAGGCCAGCAATTTTGTTACACGTGTGTTGATAAAGTGCGACTCCCCTACGGCCCTACCGGGGGTGTAATAAACAAGTTTAGTATTTGGCGACAGCTGTATGATTATTCTTTATTGAACATGGCCAGATGTCTGATTGAACTAGATTTGTGTTGATCCAGTATGCTAGATGCCATGGATTCCCGCACGACCCCTTCCTCCTCGTCTGTCGCCGCCTCCCCAATCTTCTTCGAGTCCGTCTCCTCCCCAATCTTCTTCGAGTCCGGCGGCGCTTGAGATCGGAAGTGGCCGGCGGCGCTTGAGATCGGATGCGGACGGCGGCGCTTGAGATCGGATGCGGACGGCGGCGCTTGAGATCGGATGCGGACGGCGGCGCACATGCTCGGGGACCGCCGGTGGCGCCGCGCACAAGATCCGAGCAGCTGCGGGCTTGATTTCGGAGACGGCTGGCGGCGTTCGAGATCTTGGGTGGCTGGAGCGAGCAAGAGCAGGCCCTCTACGGCCGGCGAGCTGCAGAACAGAGCGATGGTAAGCAATTTCTTAACGCCAACATGAACCAAACAAATCTGGAAAAATCTCATTACACCTCCATAAACAGTGTGATCTGATTACGTTAACATTGCCGTTAACGTTTCTGTTGCCAAACACCTCCCTAGTCTCTTCCAAGCTGCTCTTTTGTGTGCCATAATCTAATATTCCCTTCGTTTTAAAATAACTGTCTTGATCTTAATACAATTTTACACTATAATTAGTATAAAGTTGAGATATTTATTTTGGGACGGAGGGAGTATCAAGCAAGTGGCCCAACGCTTGACGAAAAGACATGTCTAATATTTTACATATGCTATACATGTGAGTTACAGAAGTTGAGTTAGGAGGGAAGAAATGCCCGATCGCTGCCTATTCATTAGGAGGGAAGAAATGCCCGATCGCTGTAGATCCTCTTGCCCACTTATTATTTTAGGAAATGCCCGATTGCTGCTTATTCATTAGGAGGGAAGAAATGAGTTACAGAAGTGCAGTTATTTATAGGAAGAGCGCCTTAGCACCAACTG
>LR738712.1:797182990-797284217 GCA_902687465.1 Secale cereale | reverse complement strand
GGTAGCACCAACTGAAGTTAGCTACAAAGAAGAATAGTCAGTCTACATGCTTGGCTAGCAGGGCCGGCCCATAGGCCGGTGCAGCGGGGCGCCCGCCCTGGGCCCCCAGGAAGTAGGGGCCCCGGCCCAGGTAGTAGAACCCAGTGTGTTTTTGTCTCAGGCCGAAGAAAAAATATAGAAGGGCCCAAAGATGCAACCGTTCGAGTGTAAAGCCCATTAAACTGGTGGACATACAAATAATACTCACGGAGAAGTCAAATCGGTTTCTACTGGATCTACAAACTCCATGGTTCTCTGCCCTAATGGGTGACTCCTCTCCTCCCAACTTTGCCTAAATTCACAATCCATGAACAACGCAGCCGTTTTGGTAACTTTATGATTCCAAGGGCGCGGCAAGCGATTAACGGATGATCATGGATCCTTCCAATCACAGAGATATGCATCCTCCCTGTAATTCTCTTCCTTAATTTAATGATTTAAATTCAAATAGCTTTGCTCTCCATCTCTGGCTCTAACTCCTTCAGATCTGCAGACTTGCATAGGTCTTCTTATAATCTTCTGCTCTTCATCGGTTCTGAGATTGACAATTTTTTACCGGAACGAGTAGTTCTTTCAGGCTGCAACTGGCAATATATAGTAAGGGCTAGTTTGGCAGCGCAGTTTTTAAAATACCATAGTATCTCAAAACTTCGGTATTGCAATGCGTGAGTAATGAATACTATGGTTTTTTTAAAACTGCAATTTTCTCTGTTTTAAGAAAACCACCGATATGTTTGGCTGGTGTTGTTTTGCCGTAGTTTTGACTAATAGTCACGCAACTTACTAGACCTACGGAGCTACACGATCGGATCAATCAGTGTGTCCTAACGACAGGTCGGCTGCATGCAACGCTGTATGGCCTTCTAATGGCTGAGCTAGGAAGTTTTGATCGGCCGTAGCTAATTACAAAGAATAAGAATCAGTATCGTGTTTAACTAATACAGTATGGTGCATGCCATGGAGAGGACTGAATAAATACTACAAAAGGATACTGATGTGTGGTTAGTATGCTTACAAACCAAGCTGCAGAGCTGTCAATGAGCGGACAACACAGGCGACTTTCCCTCAGTTTGAGAAAAAAGAGGTCCAGACCTCTTTTTTTAATACTCCAGAAAAACCACAGTATTAACCATACCACTGTTTATGAAAGTACAGTTTTTGGTATAGCCAAACACCTTAAAGTATTCGAAACTACAGTTTTTCGACAAAACTGTGGTATTTTAGTAATACTTTGAAAATACTTTGCATCCAAACGGGGCCTAAATGTTTGAAGTTCTCTTGGTTGATAAATAAATTGTAGAGTTAGTTTTAGAATTCAAAGATAATGGGTCTATGCAACTCGATCTACCGAACAATTACTTTCGTTTTGACATACAAAATATTTCCAGTTCATGTGTGTCAAGAAAAAAACAAGGGCCCCTTGTTGTCTTCCTGCCCCGGGCCCCATATATATGTGGACCGACCCTGTTGGCTAGTTTGCCTTGTCAAACGTCTAGTCAGTGCAAAACCTAGGCTAAAGAACATCCATTTTGATCAGGTCAAATAAATTGGACTCGGATAAAAGCTGTTGTTGGAAAACAGCTTCTCTTTCAATACTATACCGAACATTTTTTTTATAGATCGAACACCTTGTTTTTTAGTACTGTACGAAGAACAGCTTCTCTTTTAGTGGTGCGGAACAAGATGCTCATCAGTTCACATGCTATCATCACGCGAGTCCAAAACATGCACTATATTCACATGCTACCTGATGTCCATGATAATCATACAGATGCCTTTTCGCATTTTTTTTATAATCTTACAGATAGCATCCAGAAGTACCAACAACATCTTTTTTGTACTGTACCAACAACAGCAACAACAACAGCATGACACAGTATGATCATGTACCAAGAACAGCTTCTCTTTTAATACTTTGCCAAGAACAGCTCTTCTATAGATCAAACAACTTTTTTTGTACTGTAGGAAGAACAGCTTCCCTTTTAGATCGAACTACTTCCTTTTGGGGTCATGTTAATGGCCTGCGCCCTGTCGGACGGAGGTGCAGAGGACTATGACCTGCTGCCTACCCTGTGCCCTACATCTCCCTAGGAGCACCAGCAAGTACTCTCTCCGCTCCATAATGTAGTGCATATAGATTTTTTATAAATGAAGCATTATCACAAACTTTGATTAAGTTCATGAAGGAAAACAATTACATCTGGAATGTCAAACACATATAATAGGATTCATCAAAAGATGTAGTTTCATATTTTATATATTTGGTATCGTAGATATAAATAGTTTTATTTATAAATTTGATCAAAGTTTGCAACATTTGACTTTATAAAAATATATTATACGCACTACATTATGGAAAGGAGGGAGTATTACTGATTAGCTCGGTCAAGTGGTCTGCTAAAGCAAGCTCCGGCTGCAAATGCTCTGCAGTTTGTCAGACCACCGCACAAATCTCAGCAGGCCTCAGCGGACAGGATAAAAAAGGGAGTCGGCACTCCCGTGTGGTGTCACACCTGTTCATTTGCTTGATGGCCCGAGCTCCATCTGTAGACAGTCAAGATGTATATCGGTATACCAGAGAGGACAAAGTTAACCAGAACCAATCTCGCAGCGCTAGGAAGGAGCTTGCCACGCCAACGGGGCAGCCTTCCGGCAATTTGGTGGATGGAGGTCTCCAGCTGAGCACGGGTCATCCTTTGTAGTGCTATGGCAGGCCGAGATATTTGCATGAAAAATGTTGCACAAGCACTTCAAACTCTACTAGAAGGATGTCCAAACCAATAACCTGACATTAGATTGGGCAGAAGGCGCTGTTATTGGTATTAGCTTTCAGTCCATTGGACCTACCAAAAAGGGCTAGAATTTGCTTAACGACCTGGATGTCGGCCGCAGTTCGGTTGATGATCAGCGCCGAATCATGGGCATGCAGGCTAACTCTCAGCTCAGATGGAGGTAATGGTGTTGGGGTAACGGCCATACCGTGCTGGCACTGCCAAAGATCTCATCTGATGCAGGGGAGCAATTGCAATCGTGAAAAGCATGGGCGATAACGGGTCTCCCTACCGCAAGCCACAGTGATGAGTAAAAGAATCCCGAAGCTGGCCATTTGTTATAATCCACGAGGAGCCCAGGACCATAGCATAGCTAGGACGTGGAGTATCTGCACCCGAGCTCAAATGAGCTCCGGTGAACAGTAAAATCGGGAAAAAAATCGAAAAAAATTCAAAAATTCCAAACTTTTTTTCGGGTGAAACATTGACAAAAGTTCTAAGTGCATGCAAAAATTCGTCAAGGAATCACATTCCTAGAAGGCGTGCCAAAAAAAACAAAATCAGTGCTCCAAAATGCTTAGCCTTCTAGGAATGTGATTCCTCGACGAATTTTTGCATGCACTTAGAACTTTTGTCAATGTATCACCCAAAAAAAAGTTTGGAATTTTTGAAATTTTTTCGATTTTTTTCCCGATTTTACTGTTCACCGAGCTCAAATGAGCTCGGGAGCAGAAAGGCACTTTCGAGCTAGGACATCATATCCTGCCAATACTGCCCAAATCCCAGTCGCTCAAGTATCTCAAACATGTAATCCCACAAGACTAAATCAAAACAGAAGAGCGAGCTTGTTGTGAATATACAAGACATTTGATCAGTCTAGATAGTTAGTGGTGATGCTTTGGATCTGCCAAACTGCCAAATCGTCGTCCAGTGAGCTTAGTTCCATGATGTAAAGTTTATCCATTTTTTTTAAACATGCGATAACTATATTTGTTGTTTTGACTGTGTGCTCATGTTAGCTAGCACTAGTAGATAAAGGGGGATCAGACCCGGTTCATTTGGGCCTTTAGCCCCGGTTCTGGAACCGGTGCAACAGGGTCGGTACTAATGCTCTGACCCTTTAGTCCCGGTTCAATCCAGAACCGGGGCAAAAGGGTGTCCACGTGGCCTGTGCACGGAGTCCAGGCAGGAGGGGCTTTAGTCCCGGTTGGTGGTACCAACCGGGACCAAAAGGCTCCCACGCGTCAGCATTTCTGTGGCTGTGGTTTTTGTTTTTTTTTTTGAAAGGGGAGGGGGGGTTTAGGTTTTGGGGGTTAATTTAGGTGCTTGATATATTGTGTTAGCTAGCTAATTAATAGAGAGAAGTGTTCTCTCTTATGTCCGTGCTTTTGGTCGACGCTACATACTACACATACGTATATATATGAACTAGAGTAGTCACGCTAGCTAGCTAGCTAGCTGCTAGCTACTAAGCAAACGAAGGAACAGAAGATCTCGTATATATAATCAACATATATATATATATGCATACAGAGAGAAGTAATAATATCGACCACCTCTCTTTCTCCGAGAGATTGGTCGAACAACAAGTTCTCGTATATCTATCCGACACTACCGGGCACATATATATATACAATAATTATCTCTTACAAAAATAATCTCCTAACACATGGATGCAGGGTCCACATAGTATTCTCCGTCTTCAGCGATCACGTGTTCAAGGAAGAATGCCGCCAATTCCTCTTGAATTGCTCGCAGACGATCTGGTGTTAGGAGTTCATCCCGCATCCGAAACATCTAATTTGAAGTAGGGGGTCAATACATGAAATGATGCTATAAATTTGTGAATATTATTGATTGCTTACGCACTTTAAATTGTTCATCAGTGTAGCCCCGCTCACAGGTCGTGTGGCGGATGGACTCGCAAATGTAGTATCCACAATAATCATTCCCGGGTTCCTGCCACAACCACTTTACAAGAAATAGAGCTCAATCAAACTGATAAGCAAGAATGCCAAATTGGTATTGATGAAACTAGCTAGCGCTTGAATCAAGATATAGGAGATGTGCGCGCGGAACATGCTACTATATAGTACTTACTTTCGGGTATCTAAATTGTAGCTTCTTCGGCAGTCCCGGAGCTTTTTTGCTGAATGTTTTCCAAGCCCTGCCAGACAAAGGAAACAATTAGTTGATATCAGAAATGAAGTTGCTGATATATATGCATGGTGGATAATATTGATCGATCCCTCGACCTTCGGCCTCGGTCCCTCGACGACCCTCGACCCCGGCCCCCCCTAATGTCGAAGTTATCGGGGAGAGGGTGTATACATATCCGATAAAAAAAGAGGAAGAAGAAGAAAAAAAGAACCGCTAGAGGAGAAGATCGAAGAAAAAAAAAGAAAAAAAAAGGAGAAGAAGAAAGGAATAGAGGAGAAGAAGAGAAAATTCTCTTCTTCTCCTCTATTCCTTTCTTCTTCTCCTCTTTTTTTCTTTTTTTCTTCTTCTTATTTATTTCTCCTCTTTCTTCCTCTCCTTCTTCTTCTTTCTTTCCTCTTTCTTATTTTCTTCTTTCCTATCCTTCTTTTTCTTTTTTTTCTTCTTCTTATTTATTTCTCCTCTTCTTCCTCTCCTCTTCTTCTTTCTTTCCTCTTTCTTATTTTCTTCTTTCCTATCCTTCTTTTTCTAAATTTGTAACTTTTGCATATATATATAAAACTTTCTATATATGTTTAGCATATATAAACAAAAAACTATATAGCCACATACACATATATATACATCACATATACACACATCACATATATACAGCAACTTCCTAAGAAAAAATATATTTATATACACATAAATATATATTTAACATATATATTTAGCAAATTCCTAAGAAAAAAAAAGATATACACATACATATAAATACAGCAACTATATACAGCAACTATATATACTGCAATTTCCTAAGAAAATTCCTAAGAAAAAAAATATACACATATATACATATATATATACACAGTACTATATATATATATATATACAACAATATATATTAAACATATAAATAAAGGGAGCCGGCCCTCACATCGGCAGGGCTGGGCGGCGCGACGGCGGCGGGGCGGGGCGGCGCGACGGCGGCGGGGCGGCGCGGCGACGAGGCGGCGTCGGGGCGCGGCGGCGCGACGGCTGCGGGGCGGGGCGCGCGGCGGCGCGGGGCGACGGGCCGGCCGGGGGGCGCGGCGACGGCGCGGGGCGGGGCGACGGCGCGGGGCGCGGCGACGAGGCGGCGACGGGGCGACGGCGCGGGGCGACGGCGACGGCGACGGGGGCGGGGAAGGGGCAGAGGGAGGCGTCGGGGCGGGGAAGAGATGAAAACTGCCCAAATTTTCGCAAGTCCTTGTTATATAGGAGGGGCATTAGTCCCGGTTGGTGGCTGAAACCGGGACTAATGCCACCCTTTAGTCCCGGTTGCTGCCACCAACCGGGACTAAAGGTCCCTTTTCAGCAGCCCAAAGGGCGGGAAGGTGGGGCCTTTAGTCCCGGTTGGTGGCAGCAACCGGGACTAATGCAACCCTTTAGTCCCGGTTGGTGGCAGCAACCGGGACTAAAGGCCTTGCCGCGGTGCGGTGGGAAGTTTAGTCCCACCTCGCTAGTTGAGGGAGAGCAGCACCAGTTTATAAGCCCCGCTGCCTCTCTCCTCTCGAACTCCTCTAAACTGCAGGCCTAAGGGCCTAAACTGACACTGCTTTGCCTGTGGACTTGTTGGGCTTTCTACGGGCCTGAATCCTGGCCCATGGTTGGGTTTCTAGTCGTATTCAGGCCGTGTGGGCCCAGCAAGTGGCATATTTTTTCTTTTTTTCTTTGTAGCTTTATTTTTTAGTTTTGTTTCTACTTTCAACAAAATACTTACTGTTGCTATTTTTATTTATTTGTTTTCTTTGTTTCTTTATTTATTTTATTTTGTTTCTACTTACAAAAATATATTTATTGTTGCTATTTTTTTTTCAAGTTTTTTTGTTTTGTTTTCTGCATTATTTATTTTCTTTTGTAAAACCAATTACGAACTTTCTGTTAGTGCAAGTAGTATTCAAATTTGAATAGTTTAAATTTGAAATTATTTGTTTTCTTTGTTGCTTTATTTATTATATTTTGTTTCTTTTCAGCAGGAAGGAGGGACCTTTAGTCCCGGTTGGTGGCAGCAACCGGGACTAAAGGGGGGCATTAGTCCCGGTTGGTGGCAGCAACCGGGACCAAAGGCCCTGAGCTGGCGCGGGTGCGGTGGGATGTTTAGTCCCACCTCGCTAGCTGAGGGAGCTCGAGAGTGGTTTATAAGGGCTGCTGCTCCCACCCTCTCGAGCTCCTCTCAAATGCAGGCTTCTGGGCCTAACTCTGCGTGCTGCCCTGTGAGCTTGTTGGGCCTTATATTACAGGTGGATCCTGTGCTATAGGCCTTGCAGGCTCACTGGGCAGCGCCCAAATTTTTTTTTCCTTTTTTGCTTTATTTATTTCTAAGTTGTTTTTTGCTGTATTTAGAGTTGCTTTATTTATTTTATTTTCTTTGTTTATTTCTAAGTTGTTTTTTGCTGTATTTAGAGTTGCTTTATTTATTTTACTTCTTTTATTTATTTTCTTTGTTGCTTTATTTATTTTATTTTGTTTATACTTAATTACAACAAAATACTTATTGTTGCTATTTATTTCTAAGTTGTTTTTTGCTGTATTTAGAGTTGCTTTATTTATTTTATTTTCTTTGTTTATTTCTAAGTTGTTTTTTGCTGTATTTAGAGTTGCTTTATTTATTTTACTTTCTTTATTCATTTTCTTTGTTGCTTTATTTATTTTATTTTGTTTATACTTACAACAAAATACTTATTGTTGCTATTTATTTTTCAAGTTTGTTTTGTTTTGTTTTGTTTTGTTAGTGCAAGTAGTATTGAAATTTGAATAGTACAAACGTACAATGGTATCATACTCGTTTGTTACAAAGTTGGCATGGTATCATCATAATAGTTGCGGAAATAACTCTTCACTTTTTCTTCGCTTGTGTCATTTGCTTATTGCGCCGTAACCATGGATAATCTTCATCGTTTATCAGGATGCTTGGGTCAGCCTTGACTTTGAAGGGAGGAATTTCATGAAACTTTTCATAATCTTCAGACATGTCTGTCTTGCCCTCCACTCCCAGGATGTCCCTTTTTCCTGAAAGAACTATGTGGCGCTTTGGCTCATCGTATGATGTATTCGCTTCCTTATCTTTTCTTTTTCTCGGTCTGGTAGACATGTCCTTCACATAGATAACCTGTGCCACATCATTGGCTAGGACGAACGGTTCGTCAGTGTATCCAAGATTTTTCAGATCCACTGTTGTCATTCCGTACTGTGGGTCTACCTGTACCCCGCCTCCTGACAGATTGACCCATTTACACTTAAACAAAGGGACCTTAAAATCATGTCCGTAGTCAAGTTCCCATATGTCCACTATGTAACCATAATTTGTGTCCTTTCCCCTCTCGGTTGTTGCATCAAAGCGGACACCGCTGTTTTGGTTGGTGCTCTTTTGATCTTGGACAATCGTGTAAAATGTATTCCCATTTATCTCGTATCCTTTGTAAATCAATACAGTCGAAGATGGTCCCCTGGACAACAAGTACAACTCATCACAAACAGTGTTGTCACCTCTGAGACGTGTTTCCAACCAACTGCTGAAAGTCCTGATGTGTTCACGTGTAATCCAGTCGTCGCACTGCTCCGGGTGTTTGGAGCGCAGACTGTTCTTGTGTTCATCGACATACGGGGTCACCAATGTAGAGTTCTGTAGAACTGTGTAGTGTGCTTGAGACCAAGAATAACCGTCCCTGCATATTATTGAGTCCCTTCCAAGCGTGCCTTTTCCAGTCAGTCTCCCCTCGTACCGCGATTTAGGGAGACCTATCTTATTAAGACCAGGAATGAAGTCAACACAAAACCCGATGACATCCTCTGTTTGATGGCCCATGGAGATGCTTCCTTCTGGCCTTGCGCGGTTACGGACATATTTCTTGAGGACTCCCATGAACCTCTCAAAGGGGAACATATTGTGTAGAAATACGGGCCCCAGAATGACAATCTCGTCGACTAGATGAACTAGGACGTGTGTCATGATATTGAAGAAGGATGGTGGGAACACAAGCTCGAAACTGACAAGACATTGCGCCACATCACTCCTTAGCCTTGGTACGATTTCTGGATCGATCACCTTCTGAGAGATTGCATTGAGGAATGCACATAGTTTCACAATGGCTAATCGGACGTTTTCCGGTAGAAGCCCCCTCAATGCAACCGGAAGCAGTTGCGTCATAATCACATGGCAGTCATGAGACTTTAGGTTCTGGAACTTTTTCTCTGCCATATTTATTATTCCCTTTATATTCGCCGAGAAGCCAGTCGGGACCTTCATACTGAGAAGGCATTCAAAGAAGATTTCTTTCTCTTCTTTCGTAAGAGCATAGCTGGCAGGACCTTCATACTGCTTCGGAGGGATGCCGTCTTTTTCGTGCAAACGTTGCAGGTCCTCCCGTGCCTCAGCTGTATCTTTTGTCTTTCCATACACGCCCAAGAAGCCTAGCAGGTTCACGCAAAGGTTCTTCGTCACGTGCATCACGTCGATTGAAGAGCGGACCTCTAGGTCTTTCCAGTAGGGTAGGTCCCAAAATATAGATTTCTTCTTCCACATGGGTGCGTGTCCCTCATCGTCATTCGGAACAGCTAGTGCGCCGGGGCCCTTTCCGAAGATTACATGTAAATCATTGACCATAGCAAGTACGTGATCACCGGTACACATGGCGGGCTTCTTCCGGTGATCTGCCTCGCCTTTGAAATGCTTGCCTTTCTTTCGACATTGATGGTTGGTCGGAAGAAATCGACGATGGCCCAGGTACACATTCTTCCTGCACTTGTCCAGGTATATACTTTTAGTGTCATCTAAACAGTGCGTGCATGCGTGGTATCCTTTGTTTGTCTGTCCTGAAAGGTTACTGAGAGCGGGCCAATCGTTGATGGTCACGAAGAGCAACGCCTTTAGGTCAAATTCCTCCTGTTTGTGCTCATCCCACGCACGTACACCGTTTCCATTCCACAGCTGTAAAAGTTCTTCAACTAATGGCCTTAGGTACACATCAATGTCGTTGCCGGGTTGCTTAGGGCCTTGGATGAGAACTGGCATCATAATGAACTTCCGCTTCATGCACATCCAAGGAGGAAGGTTATACATACATAGAGTCACGGGCCAGGTGCTGTGATTGCTGCTCTGCTCCCCGAAAGGATTAATGCCATCCGCGCTTAGAGCAAACCATACGTTCCTTGCGTCCTTTGCAAACTCCTCCCAGTACTTTCTCTCGATTTTTCTCCATTGCGACCCGTCAGCGGGTGCTCTCAACTTCCCGTCTTTCTTACGGTCCTCGCTGTGCCATCGCATCAACTTGGCATGCTCTCTGTTTCTAAACAAACGTTTCAACCGTGGTATTATAGGAGCATACCACATCACCTTCGCAGGAACCCTCTTCCTGGCGGGCTCGCCATCAACATCACCAGGGTCATCTCGTCTGATCTTATACCGCAATGCACCGCATACCGGGCATGCGTTCAGATCATTGTATGCACCGCGGTAGAGGATGCAGTCATTAGGGCATGCATGTATCTTCTGCACCTCCAATCCTAGAGGGCATACGACCTTCTTTGCTGCGTATGTACTGTCGGGCAATTCGTTATCCTTCGGAAGCTTCTTCTTCAATATTTTCAGTAGCTTCTCAAATCCTTTGTCAGCCACAGCATTCTCTGCCTTCCACTGCAGCAATTCCAGTACGGTACCGAGCTTTGTGTTGCCATCTTCGCAATTGGGGTACAACCCTTTTTTGTGATCATCTAACATGCGATCGAACTTCAGCTTCTCCTTTTGACTTTCGCATTGTGTCCTTGCATCGACAATGACCCGGCGAAGATCATCATTTGGTTCCTCTTGATCTTCAGCAGCTTCACCCGTTGCAGCATCATTGGGCACATCGTCTGGTTCCTCTTGATCTTCACCAGCTCCCCCCATTGCAGCATCACCGTATTCAGGGGGCACATAGTTGTCATCGTACTCTTCTTCTTCGCCGTCTTCCATCATAACCCTTATTTCTCCATGCCTCGTCCAAACATTATAGTGTGGCATGAAACCCTTGTAAAGCAGGTGGGAGTGAAGGATTTTTCGGTTAGAGTAAGACATCGTATTCACACATTGAGTGCATGGACAACACATAAAACCATTCTGCTTGTTTGCCTCTGCCACATTTAGAAACTCACGCACGCCCTTAATGTACTCGGAGGTGTGTCTGTCACCGTACATCCATTGGCGGTTCATCTGCGTGCATTTATATATAATTAAGTGTGTCAAAAACCATTACAGAACATCATAAATAGATAATTAAGTGACCAAATGGATAAAAGTTCATCATCACATTAAAACCAAAGTACATACATATATAGTTCTCATCTAACAACATATATAGCTCTTCATACACATCGAAACTATGTAAAACATTTCAACGCGAAAACAAATGCTATCATAATCGCAACCAAGGTAACAATTGATCCAACGGCATAATGATACCAAGCCTCGGTATTAATGGCATATTTTCTAATCTTTTTAATCTTCAACCGCATTGCATCCATCTTGATCTTGTGATCATCGACGACATCCGCAACATGCAACTCCAATATCATCTTCTCGTCCACAATTTTTTTTATTTTTTCCTTCAAGAATTTGTTTTCTTCTTCAACTAAATTTAACCTCTCGACAATAGGTTCCATCTTGATCTTGTGATCATCGATAACTTCCGCAACATGCAACTCCAATTCCATCTTCTCCTCCTCCATTTTTTCCAATTTTTTCTTTAACGAAATGTTTTCCTCTTCAACTAAATTTAACCTCTCCACAAGAGGGTCGGTTGGAATTTCCGGTTCAACTACCTCCTAGACATAATAAAACATCTATGCATGTCAGGTTGGTCGGCATAAGTATCATAAGCACTAAAACAAATAGTTATAAATTAAAGATAATATACCACATCTGAATCGTAGACCGGACGAGGGCCCACGTGGGCGGATATCAAAACCATCGCACTATATAATAACAAGCAATAATAAACGTAAGAAAATTAGACAAATATCTATCTAAAGCAATAATAAAAGTAAGAAAAGCATGGACATAACAAGAGGCTCACCACGGTGGTGCCGGTGACGAGATCGGCGGGGGCGATCGACGGCGGCGAAGACGGGGACGGGACGTGACGGACCGCTAAACCTAGACAAATCTCGGAGAAAATAGAGCTTCGAGAGGAGAAAAGCTTAACTAGTGTGGCTCGGGCATTCCACCGAACATGTTGTGTGCATAGGAGGTGAGCTAGAGCACCACTAACCCCTCTCCCCCTCGGCCAGAAAAAAAACAGAGCAGTGAGCTCTGCTCTTGAGTGAGGGGGTTTATATAGGCAACTCACTGGTCCCGGTTAGTGCTACAAACCGGGGCTAAAGGTGAGCCTTTGGTCCCGGTTCATAAAACAAACCGGGACTAATAGTGGTGGGCCAGGAGCAAGAGCCATTGGTCCCGGTTTTTAGAGCCAACCGGGACCAATAGGTCCAGACGAACCGGGACCAATGGCCCACGTGGCCCGGCCGGCCCCCTGGGCTAACGAACCGGGTCCAGTACCCCCATTGGTCCCGGTTCTAGATTGAACCGGGGCTAATGGGCTGGACCAATGCCCTGTTTTCTACTAGTGTAGGTTGCTACTCATTTTGCTTGATGGATCACGCCATGTACTTAAGGTATATCATTGAAGTATACGTGTTGCTCTTATTCTATTGCAACTGGTGTTCAAGTATATGGCACAGGCTATATCGGTCATTGAAATGATTCGTGCTGCTCTTATTCTATATGCAACTGTATTCAAGTTGAATATCTGCAGTTCCCCCGAGCTCTTCTGAGTCTCCTGAGTCTCCTCGGTCTCAAGCTTTCTGTTGAGGAAGCCCCTCAAGGCTTGCCGACAAGGCATATCTAGTCTTTCTGCTCACATCATGCATTGCTAGCTACCAAATAACAAGCACAAATTCACATGCTTGTCTTTCAGCTGCCAGGAATTACATATTCAAAGAAACAAGAGAAGATAAGAACTAACAAGTTGGTCATGGTCTTCTTGCCGGAGCTTCTGTTCATGCATGTCAACCTTATCCCTACAAATTTTCACATGCGTATTCTATCGACATCTGTTCTACCAAGTTGAGTTAGACCTGTCATCGAATTGAGTATTCCCTCTGTAAAGAGTAGCGACCTAAACGCTCTTATATTTCTTTACAGAGGGAGAACATTTAAGTCACTGCTTTAGTGATCTAAATGCTCTTATATATCTTCACAGATGGAGTACTTAGCAAGCTACACTGCTACAGAAACCATCGGTGATATATAGCAGGGGTGGTTTCTCACTACAAATAGCCTGAGCAGGGTGTGTTCTATACATCTATTTATAACAATCCTAGCAGCCAAAGCCAACGTATGAGCCATACTTATTTCTGTTTATTGTTAATTAGGAAGAAAAACATGGTGTGGTCCACTTGCTACCCCCCTTGCTCCTTTCCCATAATCACTTCATTTGGAAAGAGTGAGGAACATTAGCGCTAACACTAGCGGCTAATGCGCACCATGCCGTGCCGATTTCACATCTGTTTTCTCTCTCACTTGTATAGTGTATGTTTGGTCGATATTCCAAACGGTGCCCAGGCTTATCTACATCTGGTGAATAGTAAATTCAAATAAATTGGTTAAAAAATATGAAGATGATCATGTGCGCAAATGCCTTCAAATTTTCGTGGTATTTGGAAGTTTTTGGAGCTTGCACCGAAAAAACGACTATTAATAGTATTCTTTTCCAAAGTTTCTCACACACCCAAAAATTGTTTTTTTTAATATACGTGCTCCTCGGATGTCCAAACACCACAAAAACTTATATGAACCTTGTGCACATGAGCATCTTTGATGTCTAAAATTTTAAGTTTTATCATTTTGTAAACTATTTTTTTAATTTATTGTTCACACCTAGGTATGGATGAGCCCGGATGTAGAATAGCCGCATCCATATTTGGTGCCTTTTTACTTTGGGTTGTTTCTTTCCCATGGATACTCTTATTAGTGTCTGGGTGCTCGGGATGTAACCGGCCTTTCAGTTTGGTTGAGAATGAGATATACAATTATTATATTTGCCTGTAGCGAGTGGTACAGGCAAATTCCTATAGCGACTTCCACGTGGGCCAGCTAATTAGCGACTGCTACATGAGTATTTTTACCGGCCTCCCGGTTTTTAAAGCGATGTAGTTTTCCAGCCATATTTTTTGCAGTTTTTCTCAAGGAAACCGGGATCAGATGTTCCTTTCCTTTCAGCCTTTTAAAATATCATTTATTACAAATATAATTTTTATACATGAACATTTTTAGACTTTGAATATTTATAATATAAATTGAACATTTTTTAAATACACATTGAGCTTTGTTCAAATACACATTGATCTTCTTTAACACATATTGAAAAATTCTAATACATGTTGAAGATTATTTGGTACTCGCCTAATTTATTAAAAATTCTGAATATTTTTAGATCCATGAATGTTTTTTAATTTCAAAATTTTAAAAATTTCATGACTTCTTAATAATTTTTGTACATCTTGTAAAGGTCATGAGCATTTTAAAGTGATGATGGCAGTTGGCCGCGATAGATGGTGGCTCGACGATGGTGCTGGCAGTAGACGACAGCGCAACGACGGGAGGCGGCGGCACGGTGGTTCGACAAGCGATAACAATTGTCATGTAGAGCTCCAATGGGCGGCACGGGCGGAGGCAGCGGCCGTCCGGGGGGAGACTACGGTGGTGGCACGGGCACCAGTAAATTACAATTGTGTGATGGTCCGACATGCATTGTCGGTGATGCAACGACGTGGCATGTATTGGGAAGGGTATTGTGAGAGAACTAACTTCCCTTCATACAGGGGGAGTTGGGATTTCTTTCATGATCATCAAAAAAATTATTGGCGAAAAGGAAGCCGTTGGAAATGCTCTTAGTAACTTTGTTGTAACTTTAATTATTTATCCCAACAACAAAAGACGCATGTGCACTGACACGTATATACAAACACCCACCTAACCATCATGAATACCTACAGATGAACCCAAGAGGTAAAACCAACGATACAGGCATATATGGTGGGCCCCAATGCAACCCACAACCCGGATTCAACAGGACACTCCATTTTGGGGGAGCATAACTTTATTATACAGATTAGGTTCAAATATGTTTGATGGAAATACGAAGATCGGCACAGGCAAATCGAAACTACATTGGAGCACTTTATTTTAAAAGGATAAAAATGGTATTGAAAATTTATTAATTTGTATTCAATAATATGATATATTATACGGTATGTATGCATATTCTTTATGTAATTTTCTTTTCTGATATTTAACATACTAACCCGTATATTGATGAAATTTCACACACGCGCGCGCGCGCACACATATATGCACGTACAAAAAACATTTGAACTTTTTCAATCCACGTTTCATACGTCCCATTCACTCCTGAGCGTGACAAAGCAACCATCCCAATACGCTACGCTGTCTCACTGAAAAATAAAGCCCATGATGTGAGGATAGAACTCTTTATTATTATTTTAATTATCCTGGAGTGTTTGAAGGGGTACGAAAGGGGAAGGAAGAAGATGAAAACTTACATGCGGGCCAAGGGATATTTTGGACAAAGATCACGGTGAAAGCACTCTGACTTGATGGAATGGTAAAACTGAGCAGTGATTTAATGAACGAGGAGCAAAATTGAGTACATGCATGAAACCGAGGGCATGAATGTAAAAAGCAGTTGCTAAAAAAAGTAAAAAGGCAAAGGTTGTTCCTTCGAGTATTTCCTCTTGTGAAAAACAGTTTTACTTCTTATCAAGTCCAATCATTTCCCCAGATCAAAAAAAAAATCCAATCATTTCCCTCCAAAAAAAAGTCCCATCCTTGCATATTTCAGAAAAAAAATGTACCGTCGTTGTACCAACTAGCCCTACTTAAACTCCCCTTAGGCCTCATCCAAAGCAGCACCACACACAATACAATGGGGCGCCCTTCTCAGCTTCTAGAGCTCCTACCCCAACAATGGCTGCTTCTTCTATTCATTCTCCCACTGATCTCCCTCCTCTTCCTACACCGGAGATGGAACAGGTCCGGTGGCCTTAGGTTGCCACCAGGGCCCTGGAAGGTGCCCCTCGTCGGCAACCTCCATCAGATAGGCCCGTTGCCCCACCGGAGCCTGTCGACGCTCGCAAGGCGGCACGGGCCGGTCATGATGCTGCACCTGGGTACGGTTCCGACGGTGGTGCTGTCCTCGCCGGAGGCCGCGCGGGAGGCTCTAAAGATGCATGATGCGGACTGCTGCAGCCGGCCTCCCTCGGCCGGGCCGCGTCTGCTGTCATACGGCTACAAGGACGTCGCCTTCTCCCCCTACAGCGACTACGTCCGCGACATGCGCAAGCTTTTCATCATCGAGCTGCTCAGCCGCCGCCGCGTGCAGGCCGCTTGCTACGCTCGCGATACCCAGGTGCGTACGTGCTTGGTTATATTTCTGAATCAGAAACCAAATTTCCAGAAATTTTTGGCAACCTGAACTGAATTAGTTGTCACAATTGGATGTGGCAAGTTAAATACAAACAGATAGAGTAGCTTGGTTTGGTAACTCCGGAAAGAAACAAGCTAAGCACATGTACCTAGTGAAAACATAATTCTTAGTCTACAACTAATTAAACGAAGGAAGCTTAGCAACGAAAAGCTAAGCATCTATACACTGACCATTTGAGTTGCTCAATCATTTAATGCACTTATCACCTTATCACCTTTGCATGGAAGAGGCATAAACAAACTTATCTTACTCGCTCCTTTCCATAAAACAACATGTATAAATAATTTCAGAAGTCAAACTTTGTTAATCTTGCCGAAACTTATAGAAAAGTTGATTAGTTTTTTTCTTCTAAATCATCCTCAAACATACAAAAGTTTTACTTCTGAACCATATATTTTTGGAACGGAGAGAGTATGTAATTAGCATTGTATTTGCACGGTCATACAAGTTTTGGCACGGTTCGCTGTACTTTTTAACTTCAGGCATGAAAGTGGCCATCACACTTAACTTCAGATAGCATAAGGTCTCTTAACTGCTCGCGGACGTTTGCAATCAAAACAAAATCATCTTGTTGCCGTGCTCTAGCAGCTAGCTCATGTGCCAGTTGATTGCATTCCCTGGGTATGTGTTCGATACAGACCCACTCAAAAACAGTCATATCGTCTTTGATCTCACATATAATCTGAAAGCAGTCCGAGTGATTTGACCACCCCTTCTCTAGTTCCTTCGCAATCAGTGCATTGTCTGTCTCTAATATTATCTTGCCATTGAAAACTAAGGACAGCGACCGAAGACCAACCACTGGTATATATTTCACTCTAACAAGAATCCTGCAACCCTACATAACGAAAAAGAGAATAAATGAAACCAATTTAAAAATGAAGAAAATAAAAGAGGGAAACTTTTTGTCTACCTGTAGCGAGTGGCTGTGATTGATGCATCCACAGTCACAACATATAAAGAGTTTTGTCTTTATATTATTTGCGTAACTCAATGAATGAGAAGTGTCCAACAACACACGGATGCACATTCCTAAGTCTGTGTTCGCAACATACTATCTTGTGTAACACAAGCTATGAGATTTGGCACATATAGAACTCAATCTATGAAAAATGATCTACTGACCAGGTTGTGCACATTAATAACTTGCGATTCCACATATACTCACACATTCCCAGAACGGTTAAATGTGGTAGTGCATGATTTAACAAATTTTTACCCAAATTGAAGTGAACATCCTGGTCAAGGTTGCACACCAGAGGCTGTGAAAATTCGAACGTGAATTATATTTTTTGGAGAAGGGAGTACTGTTTTATGCGGTCCGAGATATGAAAAAGTGAAGAAATATGATGCACCAAGCGAATAAAAAAAAACAGAGTAAAAAAGCCGTATGTAAGAAGCCCGTACATGTCGAAGGCCCGTGACATAGATTGTGGATGAAACATGAAATGACCATGTGGCCTGCCCTGCCCTCTCCAAAATAATATTGCACAATTTTTTTCCGAGAAAACTTCCGATCTATTCAACTTCAATCATGATAGTACAACGAACACTTGAAATAATAAAAAAGACATTCAGATCCGTAGACCACCTAGCGACGACTACAAGTATTGAAGCGAGCTGAAGGCGCGTCGCCGTCATCACCCCTCCCTCGTCGGAGTCGGGCAAAACTTTCATGGTAGAAAATCGATAAGTCGACCTGCTAAGGCCCCATAGGACTAACACAAATTTCTGAATCGGCAACCAAATTTCCAGAAAATTTCGGCATATGTTATATTTAGACCTGAACTGAATTAGTAGTACTACAAATTTGAGTAGAGTTTTTGTTATGTATACAGAAAGATGACGAGCGGACAAAACTTAATTACTGTCAAAACATCCTATACTGAACGTAATTATGATTTATTTATTTTCAAGTTTTTTAGGATTATATACAAACGTCCCGTTTGGCTAAAACATGACTTTGTTGTTATTTTATCTTGGTGATAAGGACGGACCTCCAACTATTAAATTGCATACGCACATGATTGGATGGGTACCCAACTTTTACATTAATAATAAAACTGTCGTGAAGCCACTTCTACTTCCAACGTGAAGCATACTCTTCCCAATTAATCTAAAAGACGTGTTCAGCGATACCATTGATTGCAAATCATTCATCAATCTTAAAAGTCACTAATTTGCTCACCGATATACGCTGGATTTAACATTGCGCTCATGAAAATTCAAGGCTGCCAAGTCTGCCAAGTAGGCATAAAATTTGATGGGACTAGTCTAGCGACTCCAGAAAGAAACAATGTTAAGTGCATGTACCTAGGTGAAAACACAATTCTTAGTCTACAACTAATTAAATGAAGGAAATTATTTTTAGTCAACATATTGCATTTCGATGCAAAGTATTTTTGCAGTTTTACTTCTGAACCATAGATTTTGGAACGGAGAGAGTATGTAATTAGAATTTTATGTTCAATCATACAAGTTTTGGCACGGTTCACAATACACTACAGACACCAAAGTGCCCATCACCCGCAACTTCATTTACCACTGGTATATATTTGACCCTAACAAGAATCCTGCGATCCCACACAACGAAAAAGGGAATAAAGGAAAACCAATTGAAAAATGAAAAATAATAATAGAGGAAAACTTTTTGTCTAACCGTAGCTGGTATCTCCACACACAGCGAGTGGCTGTGATTGCTGTGTCCGTAGAGTCACAACATACAGGATAAAGAGTTCTGTCAGTATATATTTGCGCAACTCAACGAATGTGAAGTCCCCAATAACCCACGGATGCATATTCAGAAGTCTGTACTCGCAACATATTATTTTGTGCAACACAGACTATGTGATTTTCTACAGATAGAACTGAACCAGTGAAAAATGTTTCGTATGTTCTTTTTCATTAGGCTAACTTGATAAATGACACTTAGTTGCTGGATTATACTTATCCGTGACTAGATGGGAAATCTTGTGAAGAACCTCACCAATATCGGTCGAAAGCCAGTGGTGGTCGCCGACCACATCTTTGCCACGCTGGACGGGATCATCGGCTCTTTTGCCTTTGGCGAAAACTACGCGGCGGAGCAGTTCAAGGGGCAGTTTGTTCCCGTGCTGAACGAGACCATGGACTTGCTGAGCGGCTTCTCTGCCGAGGACTTCTTCCCCAACAGTGTTGGTCGCTTCGTCGACAAAGTTACAGGCATCAAGTCCCGCCGAGAGAGGATATTCAAGAAGCTTGATGCCTTCTTTGAACAAGTCATCGACCAGTGCGTCGACGACGATCCCAATCGTAGAAGGCAGCCCGGTGACAAGTGTGCATCTGTACTCGTGCAAGAGCTCGTGGACCTTTGGAAAAATCCTGCAGGAACCACCAACAGCTTCACAAGGGAACACGCCAAGGCCATCCTCATGGTAATTAATTAACCTTATCATTGCATATACTCAAATTGAACGTACCAAAATGTTTGGTAAATAAATACTTCCTTCATTCCCTTAGACAAGGTCACCATGAAAAAGACATTTTGCATCTATATAATGCCATCAATAGTAATCGAGGCAAAAGTTAATGATGTTTTCTCGTACTAACAACTTGTTTATACTTGCATTCATGTAGTCATAATGACACTTCGCCACTTTCTTCTCATTCCTTTCCCGCATGCATGCGGCATATTAATGATCCGAGTTAACTAAAAGAAAAGTTGGCTTACAAAGCTTCATTAAATTTGATCTTCGTACTTGTAATGTGAGTTTGTGGCCTTAATATAAGGGAATGGAGCAAGTAATTAGTTCATCACATGCCAATATCTAATGTTTCAGAACACTTTCGTCGGAGGAAATCACACTAGCTCTGTGACAATAAACTGGGCAATGGCGGAGCTAATTCGGCAGCCAAGGGTGCTCGGCAAGGTACAAGACGAAATCAGGGCTATCGGAAGCAAGACAGAGCTCCTGCAGCATGACGACATGCCCAAGCTCAAATACCTGAAGATGGTGGTGAAGGAAACACTGCGGCTTCATCCCCCAGCGACGTTGCTCGTCCCAAGGGAGACCACGGGGCCGATTCAGGTCGCAGGATACGACATCCCAGCCAAGACAAAGATCATCGTGAACGCATGGGCTATCGGTAGGGACCCCAACGCGTGGAACGATGATCCGGAGGAATTTCGCCCAGAAAGGTTTGAGGACAAAGATGTTGACTTCAATGGGGCGCATTTCGAGCTTTTGCCGTTCGGCTCGGGACGGCGGATCTGCCCGGGATTGGCCATGGGCGTGGCAAACGTCGAGTTCATCTTGGCCAATATGCTCTACTGCTTCAACTGGGAGCTCCCTGATGGGGTGAGCTGTGAGGATGTCAACATGGAGGAGGCAGGGGCGCTGACTTTCCGAAAGAAGACCCCACTTGTGCTGGTACCGACAAGGTACAGTACGTGTCCTTGATTGAAATGGTTTAACTGGCAGAGCGATCAACGTATCTGCGTTGCATTTGCTGTACAGTATCTATGTTTTGTGTTTCCTTGTACGTTTGCCTGTTTTGTATTCCTTTCTGCGTACAATAAGGGCAGTTCACGTTTGCCTTGTAATTTTTTTTGATTGATTGAACTGCTCGCATGAGCTGATTTATGGATGATGTGATTTCGTTCTAGTAATGGAGCCGGGAAGAGCTCCCTGTTACAGTATTACTAGATCATTGATGGCGCGCGTTGCCGCGCCCTTCATTACTACGCTATATCGTTAGTGATTTACGCCAATATGTAGAGAAAAGTTTACTTGACAGCCAGTTGGGATGAAAACTACTGGTAACGTTTGGATTTGATCTAAGAATTAGACCTTTTTTTTATTGGAACGTTATGGAAATATATGTTGGGGAGAAAATAAATTGCATATCCTGACTTCGTTGTAGTTGGATTTTATCGTATTCCAGTTACTATATTGGTCCCTATATATTGGTCCTATTTCATCTTTTTTCGGTGGATTAGCAGCGGTTGTAAACCCTAAATCTTACTTGCATATACCACTAAAAAAGCTCCATAATCTACATTGGTGTTGAAGGAGTTTTGTTTTTCCACAGTAATGACTGTTTTGGGTTGTGTGTGTCAGTGCAAGGACCATGGACATCACCCATAAATCACAAGAAATCTAAATAAAAATACAAACACCAAGAGCAACAAATCAGTATGAACAAAAAAGTAATTTAATAAGCATTAAGAATGATTTTGATGCTCACCTTGAATTATTGCTCGATATGGATACTTATGGCTCATGTCATGTTTAACTCATTTAGCAATTACGTACTGGTAAATGACACATCATGCCACAAACAAAATTTGACAAACTGGGAACAAATAATAGAAGCATCCATGAACATAATTTAGTCCGTAGGGTGGCTCCACAGGTTTGGCATTCATCCCTTGCCATTGTGCTCACCATCCTCGACAGCCTTTTACTTCGCTGGGGCAACATCCTTCTCGACATCATGTGTCTTGCAGCATTTGGCATTTTTTTTGCTTCTATACATGTGCAGCATTCAACAACACATATCAATGGGGATCGTCATAATTCATGAAATAAGCAAAATCCGGGGTATTCACGGAAGGCTCCTTGACATTGCCTTTCTCCTGTAGAAGTAAACAAATAATGCATGATCGTTAGAAGTGTGGATTTGGAACATCTGATGTATCAACCGAAATATTACAAATAATAAAGATTGTGTGGCTCGCTGATGTTAAGAGGGAATATATGCGCACTGGAAACCACATAATAACATCCTTTTGGCAAATTGGCAATCGTGTTGCTAAGCCTACAAATGCTGAGCATCAATAAAGAAATAGGAGTAACACATTGGGAGTGATGATTTCACCTTGCATGCCATGTTGTTTTCTGGATCAAAATGCAGCAGCCTTCCTGACAGCCCGGTGCATGTACCTCCTGCTTACATAGGGTCTAGAGAAGGGTCCGACCACTCAAAATAATATCCTCTAATAGATAACGGGTGTCCTTTAATAGGTAACTCAAAATAATACCAACACGGGTTAATTCTAAAAGACTAATCTAACAGTTCAAGTGTCGTGTCAACTATATATGACACAATCTCTATCTTACATGATGAGACTTCCGATATTATCAATAAGTTGTAGAAGCTTGACATGATATTTTTACATTGCACACACATATAGATTATATCAATTAGGAAAGGCTTACTTCCAAAATCCCTGAAACTTATAAGTAAATCAGGCCGTCGTATCTCTGACTGTACGCATAGAAATGTGTGCTTCACGGAGGGTGGACCAGACACATTAGTGTACTTTCATTGGAACCAGCTAACGGCAATTGTTACAAACTAAGATGCAGACTTGATGTTTCCTATAAGTGTACTACTAATATATAAGTTGTTCATGCGGAGGACTAACGATATTTAGAACATAGCAGCAACTAATGCATCTGAATGTAATCTTGGAATTACATAGAAAAGTGTCATTCATAAAACACGAGAAGTTTCGATTCAACATAAGAACACATCACACAACCCTTTGTTGCAAACTTGTAACATTCCCTGGATACATACACGGGAAAAATAATGATGTGTGCTTGAGGCTAGCTTGTCATGTTTTATCATATTTTGTTGAGATCGCTTGGCATCACATCGAAAAATGCAATCCTGGTTCTGTACCCCCAATGAAAATGCAGGCAAACATGAGAACTGAATGGAGATGGCAACACGGCAGTTTATTAATTTTCAGAAGGCAAGTTCACTTCTTTGTTCCTACATGTCCACTCCCTGGAGGTTAGCATGTCTATCAATACAACTCTGAACATGTCAAAAATATAAACAGGAAAGTACAATAAGAAGACTTTACCTCTTCATTACATAAAGCAAGCACCCTGCTGAGATGGAAAACGACATGTTTCCGAAACAGTTTCTCCTAGTTGACACTTCCCAGGTGAATTAAATACTTCGCAGCTAGATTGAGTGCAACTCACATCTGCATATGCAGGCTCGTTCCTAATATATTTCCCAGCAATCAAGTGATATTACCGTAGTGTAAGGCCACCCGTGTAAACACAAGCTAAGTGCTTACGGGGAATCTGAGAGATAGTCTAATGTAATTCAACATCAATGCCATGACCTGGAATGGAATTAAAATAAGCAAGGAAATTCATAATTTCGTGTGTAAAATAAGCTATGTGCCGAGTTGTTGAGGGAATCATGGCCATGAAGAGCAGGTACCAGACACGACTATTGCAGGCTGACACGTTGCCATCAAATGGTTTTTGCACTGCTTTAGCACCATCGATCGTGTGTTGAGTCAACCATGCGAACAGACACAGTAGAGGAGCAGAGCCAACACAGTAATCTGATGTTGTAGGGCTTCTCAAGTGTTAATCAGACCTTCCAATCGACTACTCACAAATTAATCAGACCTCAAATTCAAATCATCCAAGAGAGCACGAGGGGAACAAGGCGTGAGGGAGGAGTAGTGGTGGAGTACCTTGGATAGCTCCGGGAACACGTCCACACGTATGGGGCATCGGTACGATTGATTGACAGGGGTTCCCAACCGACGAAGACGGTGGCGGTGAAACGCTCCGGACCAGGGTCTCGGCCGGGAGGGAGGACTATCTCTTTCCTCGACGCATCCTCCTCTTCTCGGTCACCTCCGTCGCGCGCTCAGGGGGGGTTTGCAGTGGGCATCAGATCCGGTAGGGGCGTGAACGAGGAGAAAGAATAAGTAGGCTCGCGGTAAAGAGAAACGTACATGGCGGCGGAGCTCGATCGACGGGAAGGAAAACAATCAGGCGGCGTCACTGCCCCTTCGCATCCTCGCATCGCCCGCACCCGTACAGACCTTCCGACGGGCCGATTACTCCGACGCACGCGCATCAAGCCCTCGGTGCCGAACAAAAAAGTCCTGATCAACCAGATTACTCGGATTCGGCTACCAGAGTAGCGGCCCTCAAGGACAGCGGCCCAACATAGCCCATCTGTTCGTGAACGAAAGCTTCACGGCCCAGGCGGGAAGAAGACTGTAATTAGACATAGATCCAACGGCCAACACATCCTGATCGCAAGAATGAACGGCCACGAGGACTGATGGCGTGAGAGGGCTGGGATGTGGTGCAGTTTTACTGTCCTTAACTAGAACATGATGGCGCGCGTTGCCACGCCCGTCCATATTTACATCGAATAATAAAATTATTTAGAAAACCCAAACAGTACAAATATTTGGAAAATTTGAATAGTTTGTATGGGTACAAATATATGTGAGAGATACTCCCGTGATAGTTGTTCGAAGTGTTAAACTTTTACAGGTAAATAACAAAATAATCACAAGCAATGGTTGCAAGGTGCATCACAGTGGTGCGCGAGGACCATAACAAATGACAAAATGAGCCGCGATACAGATGTATGATTCAGTTGAATTCTATCACACAAACCTTAAGTTTTCGGATAATCACTTTAAACAATATTTTGAGTTGACTTGAGCGCCACTTTAAACCTCACAATGCATCAGTTACACACAGAAAAAGCTAAATCCAAATGCCATGCTATGGATTTATTTATGTCGTAGTGATCATGATTTGAGAAGTAAGAACCTCACAACCGATGGACCATTTTTCTGAGTCATCCTGGGGTGCATGGAGATGGTGCATAGATCGTCAACATGGGCCTTGTCAAATTAATCCTTCTAGGAAGGGAGATATACCTTTACCAATTTCATGTCATCCGGAGGAGTAAAGTAAGATTAGATTCAGATTTGTAATCTTGGGCAACTTGTTCAGCTACAAATTACAGACATCTCATAAAATCACAAAACATACTTAACAGACTGCCTTACAATTACCAAACTAAGCAAAAAACGTCTCCGGCTTCAACAATTGCCTGCAATACTTGCCGAAGAGAGAATCTAGGCCTCGAAAGCTAAAAAAGAAGAAGCATAGATCAAGCAGTGTTAATACACTGCAGTTAAGATGTGCTTTTTTTTGCGGGGAAAGATGAGCTTCTTAACCAACTAATTCCTAAATCTTGAAAATGGAAAACAAGATTGATAAAACATAGGCACTCACCCCGCACTCAGCATACCATGTAACACATTCAGGAGCAATGGGCTCAGCAATATGTACATTGACTTTCAGGAATTAATAGTGAATATGGACACTACAGAAAAGAAAAGAAAAATACTTGCTGTAATAAATTGTGCCCATAATTTAATATGAAACACAGAACTTGTTTTACTCACAACTGTAAACAAAGAGCACTCTGCAACTGAACATTTCATTTGTCAGAGTCCGATGGATAAAACAAGATGTTATTCCTAATATTATGTCATAAATCTACCATTAGCATGGTCATGAAAAAACTAAATCCTTAACGCAGAACTGTAAACATAGAGCACTCTGCAAGTGAACTTTTCATTTGTGAGAATCTGATTGAAAAGACAAAGATGTTATTCCTCATAGCATGACACTCATATCTACCATGCATTGGCATGGTCATCAAAAAACTAAATCCTTAACTCGCTTGATCAACACTTGAACCACACAATAATCATACCAAGATGGTCTAAACTAGACACAAATCTCACGCAACCAGAATCAAATATAATCCTCACTTGGACAAATTCAAGGTAACATGAGATTGAAAAACCAAAACATGTGTGCTTTCTACGAATCCAAGATAATAATTATAGCTATGTAGAATTGTATTATTTATAATTTCTGTAGCGATTCTTGGCCTTCCTCGGAAGGATCTTCTCACATAGGGACTAAAACCGAACTCGCTGTTCCATCAATAAAAACTGAACATGAAATACGAAGGAACAATCAGAATTCTTGGCCTTCCTCGGAAGGATCTTCTCACATAGGGACTAAAACGGAACTCGCCGTTCCATCAATAAAAAACTGAACATGAAATACGAAGGAACAATCAGATGGAGAGAGGGTGGGACTCGATCCTGTTATTTACCCGCGTCCGCTCCACTCGAAAGAGCAAAAGCGACAAGAAGGAACGCGATGCCTCCATCGCCACCCCGAACCCATCCAGCTAGTTTGCCTCCAGCAATTTCCAATAGTTTCTGCAAACAATAACAGTACTAAAATTACATCAGGGGTAAGCTGCTACCAGGCCGAGGAAACAAAGGAGAGCCAACCTATAGGCAACAAGAAATGGCTACGGGGGCAACAGGGAAGGAGAATCATAACCCATATATATATAGGGTAACCAAGAGAAAGCAAGCAAACGTGGAGTAACACACCTCCCAGATGGCTGGACTGACTCGCCATTATTCCGCCGCCGCTAGAGGATGAGTACGCGCAGCATCAGGACATATCGATGGATCGAGAGAGAGCACGTGGCAGGCCTCGTTTACTATGTTCTGATGTTCTGGGCCTATCTGCAGTTCTCAGGTCAGCCCGATTAAGGAGAGAGCATGCAGGTCAACCTGCGGAGCAGCAGCCCGGTTATGGTGGGCCGAGCGGGTGACGCGGTGAAAACGTGGAAACGTTAGTGGTGGGATGGACAGAAGAGATCTGAACCGTTCTTAAGAGGTATCCGACGGTTAAGAACGCCAAATCGCTGTAGGAGGTCGTAGGTAGCTTAGTTTTACTGTTTAGTAATTCGACAGAAGTGTCGTGGTTTCGTTCTATAGTACTCCCCCTGTAAACTAATATAAGAGAATTTAGAATACTAAAATAATGATCTAAACGCTATTATATAAGTTTACAGAGGGAGTAATTATTATAAATAAGGGCATGCATGTTTCATGTTGATGCTAGCGTCTGCTCAGTGTTAATTCTTTGTGGACTTGTGGGTTTTGATCTGCTGAACTGGTGGACGATTCAGTATCACTGCTCTCTCTAGATACTAGGTCAGCAAATGCATTTTCACGTGACTGAACTGGCCTAGGTGGGCCTGTGGCCTTAGCAATTGTCCACCAATTAGGCAGTTATACATGTGTCTATTCGTTAGTCATAGTATATACGGCAGTCACCAATGAAAATGAAGCACTTGTGCAGCTAATTGAACACTAAAACTTATTTTGATTTTATTTTTGTTGAAACCTGGACACAAAGCAAGGTGTTCCTTCACATTTAATATACAGGAGTGATTTTTGAGCAAAATCTTCAGAACTGTTTCCAAGAAGGGAAATAACGCATGTCGACAACATCATCGAAAGCATCGAAGCGCATCGGCCAAATAACCACTCCGCCAAACCTTGTGAATGCTCCAGCCATGACAACCGCCTCCACCGCTCATCCCACTCCATTCGGACACGGCCCATTGTCGAGGAAGTACTGTTCAACAATGCCCCCAAGTATGATAAGAACGACACTAGTAGAAAACAGGGCATTGGTCCAGCCCATTAGCCCCGGTTCAATCTAGAACCGGGACCAATAGGGGTACTGGACCCGGTTCGTTAGCCCAGGGGGCCGGCCGGGCCACGTGGGCCATTGGTCCCGGTTCGTCTGGACCTATTGGTCCCGGTTGGAGCTAAAAACCGGGACCAATGGCTCTTGCTCCTGGCCCACCACTATTAGTCCCGGTTTGTTTTATGAACCGGGACCAAAGGCACCCCTTTAGCCCCGGTTTGTAGCACCAACCGGGACCAGTGAGTTGCCTATATATACCCCCTCACTCAAGAGCAGAGCTCACTGCTCTGTTTTTTTTCTGGCCGAGGGGGAGAGGGGTTAGTGGTGCTCTAGCTCACCTCCTATGCACACAACATGTTCGGTGGAATGCCCGAGCCACACTAGTTAAGCTTTTCTCCTCTCGAAGCTCTATTTTCTTCGAGATTTGTCTAGGTTTAGCGGTCGTCTTCGCCGCCGTCGATCGCCCCCGCCGATCTCGTCACCGGCACCACCGTGGTGAGCCTCTTGTTATGTCCATGCTTTTCTTACTTTTATTATTGCTTTAGATAGATATTTGTCTAATTTTCTTACGTTTATTATTGCTTGTTATTATATAGTGCGATGGTTTTGATATCCGCCCACGTGGGCCCTCGTCCGGTCTACGATTCGGATGTGGTATATTATCTTTAATTTATAACTATTTGTTTTAGTGCTTATGATAGTTATGCCGACCAACCTGACATGCATAGATGTTTTATTATGTCTAGGAGGTAGTTGAACCGGAAATTCCAACCGACCCTCTTGTGGAGAGGTTAAATTTAGTTGAAGAGGAAAACATTTCGTTAAAGAAAAAATTGGAAAAAATGGAGGAGGAGAAGATGGAATTGGAGTTGCATGTTGCGGAAGTTATCGATGATCACAAGATCAAGATAGAACCTATTGTCGAGAGGTTAAATTTAGTTGAAGAAGAAAACAAATTCTTGAAGGAAAAAATAAAAAAAATTGTGGACGAGAAGATGATATTGGAGTTGCATGTTGCGGATGTCGTCGATGATCACAAGATCAAGATGGATGCAATGCGGTTGAAGATTAAAAAGATTAGAAAATATGCCATTAATACCGAGGCTTGGTATCATTATGCCGTTGGATCAATTGTTACCTTGGTTGCGATTATGATAGCATTTGTTTTCGCGTTGAAATGTTTTACATAGTTTCGATGTGTATGGAGAGCTATATATGTTGTTAGATGAGAACTATATATGTATGTACTTTGGTTTTAATGTGATGATGAACTTTTATCCATTTGGTCACTTAATTATCTATTTATGATGTTCTGTAATGGTTTTTGACACACTTAATTATATATAAATGCACGCAGATGAACCGCCAATGGATGTACGGTGACAGACACACCTCCGAGTACATTAAGGGCGTGCGTGAGTTTCTAAATGTGGCAGAGGCAAACAAGCAGAATGGTTTTATGTGTTGTCCATGCACTCAATGTGTGAATACGATGTCTTACTCTAACCGAAAAATCCTTCACTCCCACCTGCTTTACAAGTGTTTCATGCCACACTATAATGTTTGGACGAGGCACGGAGAAATAGGGGTTATGATGGAAGACGGCGAAGAAGAAGAGTACGATGACAACTATGTGCCCCCTGAATACGGTGATGCTGCAATGGGGGGAGCTGATGAAGATCAAGAGGAACTAGACGATGTGCCCAATGATGCTGCAACGGGTGAAGCTGCTGAAGATCAAGAGGAACCAAATGATGATCTTCGCCGGGTCATTGTCGATGCAAGGACACAATGCGAAAGTCAAAAGGAGAAGCTGAAGTTCGATCGCATGTTAGAGGATCACAAAAAAGGGTTGTACCCCAATTGCGAAGATGGCAACACAAAGCTCGGTACCGTACTGGAATTGCTGCAGTGGAAGGCAGAGAATGCTGTGGCTGACAAAGGATTTGAGAAGCTACTGAAAATATTGAAGAAGAAGCTTCCGAAGGATAACGAATTGCCCGACAGTACATACGCAGCAAAGAAGGTCGTATGCCCTCTAGGATTGGAGGTGCAGAAGATACATGCATGCCCTAATGACTGCATCCTCTACCGCGATGCATACAACGATCTGAACGCATGCCCGGTATGTGGTGCGTTGCGGTATAAGATCAGACGAGATGAACCTGGTGATGTTGATGGCGAGCCCGCCAGGAAGAGGGTTCCTGCGAAGGTGATGTGGTATGCTCCTATAATACCACGGTTGAAACGTTTGTTTAGAAACAGAGAGCATGCCAAGTTGATGCGATGGCACAGTGAGGACCGTAAGAAAGACGGGAAGTTGAGAGCACCCGCTGACGGGTCGCAATGGAGAAAAATCGAGAGAAAGTACTGGGAGGAGTTTGCAAAGGACGCAAGGAACGTATGGTTTGCTCTAAGCGCGGATGGCATTAATCCTTTCGGGGAGCAGAGCAGCAATCACAGCACCTGGCCCGTGACTCTATGTATGTATAACCTTCCTCCTTGGATGTGCATGAAGCGGAAGTTCATTATGATGCCAGTTCTCATCCAAGGCCCTAAGCAACCCGGCAACGACATTGATGTGTACCTAAGGCCATTAGTTGAAAAACTTTTACAGCTGTGGAATGGAAACGGTGTACGTGCGTGGGATGAGCACAAACAGGAGGAATTTGACCTAAAGGCGTTGCTGTTCGTGACCATCAACGATTGGCCCGCTCTCAGTAACCTTTCAGGACAGACAAACAAAGGATACCACGCATGCACGCACTGTTTAGATGACACTGAAAGTATATACCTGGACAAGTGCAGGAAGAATGTGTACCTGGGCCATTGTCGATTTCTTCCGACCAACCATCAATGTCGAAAGAAAGGCAAGCATTTCAAAGGCGAGGCAGATCACCGGAAGAAGCCCGCCATGCGTACCGGTGATCACGTACTTGCTATGGTCAATGATTTACACGTAATCTTCGGAAAGGGCCCCGGCGCACTAGCTGTTCCGAATGACGATGAGGGACACGCACCCATGTGGAAGAAGAAATCTATATTTTGGGACCTACCCTACTGGAAAGACCTAGAGGTCCGCTCTTCAATCGACGTTATGCACGTGACGAAGAACCTTTGCGTGAACCTGCTAGGCTTCTTGGGCGTGTATGGAAAGACAAAAGATACAGCTGAGGCACGGGAGGACCTGCAACGTTTGCACGAAAAAGACGGCATCCCTCCGAAGCAGTATGAAGGTCCTGCCAGCTATGCTCTTACGAAAGAAGAGAAAGAAATCTTCTTTGAATGCCTTCTCAGTATGAAGGTCCCGACTGGCTTCTCGTCGAATATAAAGGGAATAATAAATATGGCAGAGAAAAAGTTCCAGAACCTAAAGTCTCATGACTGCCATGTGATTATGACGCAACTGCTTCCGGTTGCATTGAGGGGGCTTCTACCGGAAAACGTCCGATTAGCCATTGTGAAACTATGTGCATTCCTCAATGCAATCTCTCAGAAGGTGATCTTTCCAGAAATCGTACCAAGGCTAAGGAGTGATGTGGCGCAATGTCTTGTCAGTTTCGAGCTTGTGTTCCCACCATCCTTCTTCAATATCATGACACACGTCCTAGTTCATCTAGTCGACGAGATTGTCATTCTAGGGCCCGTATTTCTACACAATATGTTCCCCTTTGAGAGGTTCATGGGAGTCCTAAAGAAATATGTCCGTAACCGCGCCAGACCAGAAGGAAGCATCTCCATGGGCCATCAAACAGAGGATGTCATCGGGTTTTGTGTTGACTTCATTCCTGGCCTTAATAAGATAGGTCTCCCTAAATCGCGGTACGAGGGCAGACTGACTGGAAAAGGCACGCTTGGAAGGGACTCAATAATATGCAGGGACGGTTATTCTTGGTCTCAAGCACACTACACAGTTCTACAGAACTCTACATTGGTGACCCCGTATGTCGATGAACACAAGAACAGTCTGCGCTCCAAACACCCGGAGCAGTGCGACGACTGGATTACAAGTGAACACATCAGGACTTTCAGCAGTTGGTTGGAAACACGTCTCAGAGGTGACAACACTGTTTGTGATGAGTTGTACTTGTTGTCCAGGGGACCATCTTCGACTGTATTGATTTACAAAGGATACGAGATAAATGGAAATACATTTTACACGATTGTCCAAGATCAAAAGAGCACCAACCAAAACAGCGGTGTCCGCTTTGATGCAACAACCGAGAGGGGAAAGGACACATATTATGGTTACATAGTGGACATATGGGAACTTGACTACGGACATGATTTTAAGGTCCCTTTGTTTAAGTGTAAATGGGTCAATCTGTCAGGAGGCGGGGTACAGGTAGACCCACAGTACGGAATGACAACAGTGGATCTGAAAAATCTTGGATACAATGACGAACCGTTCGTCCTAGCCAATGATGTGGCACAGGTTATCTATGTGAAGGACATGTCTACCAGAGCGAGAAAAAGAAAAGATAAGGAAGCGAATACATCATACGATGAGCCAAAGCGCCACATAGTTCTTTCAGGAAAAAGGGACATCCTGGGAGTGGAGGGCAAGACAGACATGTCTGAAGATTATGAAAAGTTTCATGAAATTCCTCCCTTCAAAGTCAAGGCTGACCCAAGCATCCTGATAAACGATGAAGATTATCCATGGTTACGGCGCAATAAGCAAATGACACAAGCGAAGAAAAAGTGAAGAGTTATTTCCGCAACTATTATGATGATACCATGCCAACTTTGTAACAAACGAGTATGATACCATTGTCCGTTTGTACTATTCAAATTTCAATACTACTTGCACTAACAAAACAAAACAAAACAAAACAAACTTGAAAAATAAATAGCAACAATAAGTATTTTGTTGTAAGTATAAACAAAATAAAATAAATAAAGCAACAAAGAAAATGAATAAAGAAAGTAAAATAAATAAAGCAACTCTAAATACAGCAAAAAAACAACTTAGAAATAAACAAAGAAAATAAAATAAATAAAGCAACTCTAAATACAGCAAAAAACAACTTAGAAATAAATAGCAACAATAAGTATTTTGTTGTAATTAAGTATAAACAAAATAAAATAAATAAAGCAACAAAGAAAATAAATAAAGGAAGTAAAATAAATAAAGCAACTCTAAATACAGCAAAAAACAACTTAGAAATAAACAAAGAAAATAAAATAAATAAAGCAACTCTAAATACAACAAAAAACAACTTAGAAATAAATAAAGCAAAAAAGGAAAAAAAAATATTGGGCGCTGCCCAGTGAGCCTGCAAGGCCTATAGCACAGGATCCACCTGTAATATAAGGCCCAGCAAGCTCACAGGGCAGCGCGCAGAGTTAGGCCCAGAAGCCTGCATTTGAGAGGAGCTCGAGAGGGTGGGAGCAGCAGCCCTTATAAACCACTCTCGAGCTCCCTCAGCTAGCGAGGTGGGACTAAACATCCCACCGCACCCGCGCCAGCTCAGGGCCTTTGGTCCCGGTTGCTGCCACCAACCGGGACTAATGCCCCCCTTTAGTCCCGGTTGCTGCCACCAACCGGGACTAAAGGTCCCTCCTTCCCGCCCTTTGGGCTGCTGAAAAGAAACAAAATAAAATAAATAAAGCAACAAAGAAAACAAATAATTTCAAATTTAAACTATTCAAATTTGAATACTACTTGCACTAAAAGAAAGTTCGTAATTGGTTTTACAAAAGAAAATAAATAATGCAGAAAACAAAACAAAAAAACTTGAAAAAAAAATAGCAACAATAAATATTTTTTTGTAAGTAGAAACAAAATCAAATAAATAAAGAAACAAAGAAAACAAATAAATAAAAATAGCAACAGTAAGTATTTTGTTGAAAGTAGAAACAAAACTAAAAAATAAAGCAACAAAGAAAAAAAGAAAAAATATGCCACCTGCTGGGCCCACACGGCCTGAATACGACTAGAAACCCAACCATGGGCCAGGATTCAGGCCCGTAGAAAGCCCAGCAAGTCCACAGGCAAAGCAGTGTCAGTTTAGGCCCTTAGGCCTGCAGTTTAGAGGAGTTCGAGAGTAGAGAGGCAGCGGGGCTTATAAACTGGTGCTGCTCTCCCTCAACTAGCGAGGTGGGACTAAACTTCCCACCGCACCGCGGCAAGGCCTTTAGTCCCGGTTGCTGCCACCAACCGGGACTAAAGGGTGGCATTAGTCCCGGTTGCTGCCACCAACCGGGACTAAAGGCCCCACCTTCCCGCCCTTTGGGCTGCTGAAAAGGGACCTTTAGTCCCGGTTGGAGGCAGCAACCGGGACTAAAGGGGGGCATTAGTCCCGGTTTCAGCCACCAACCGGGACTAATGCCCCTCCTATATAACCAGGACTTGCGATATTTTCGTCAGTTTCCTTCTTCTCCCCGCCCCGACGCCTCCCTCGATCTGCTCCGTCCCCGTTGCCGTCGCCGTCGCCCCCGTCGCCCCGTCGCCGTCGCCCCCGACGCCGCCTCGTCGCTCCGCCCCGCGCCGTCGCCGCGCCCCGCGCCGTCGCCCCGCCCCGCGCCGTCGCCGCGCCCCGGCCGGCCCGTCGCCCCGCGCCGCCGCGCGCCCCGCCCCGCCGCCGTCGCGCCGCCCCGCCCCGACGCCGCCTTGTCGCCGCCCCGCCCCGCCGCCGTCGCGCCGCCCAGCCCTGCCGATGTGAGGGCCGGCTCCCTTTTTTTTATATGTTTAATATTGCTGTATATATATATAGTTGCTGTGTATATATATGTATATATGTGTATATTTTTTTTATGTTTATATAAATTGCAGTATATATAGTTGATGTATATATAGTTGCTGTATTTATATGTATGTGTATATCTTTTTTTTTCTTAGGAATTTGCTAAATATATATGTTAAATATATATTTATGTGTATATAAATATATTTTTTCTTAGGAAGTTGCTGTATATATGTGATGTGTGTATATGTGATGTATATATATGTGTATGTGGCTATATAGTTTTTTGTTTATATATGCTAAATATATATAGAAAGTTTTATATATATATGCAAAAGTTACAAATTTAGAAAAAGAAGGATAGGAAAGAAGAAAATAAGAAAGAGGAAAGAAAGAAGAAGAGGAGAGGAAGAAGAGGAGAAATAAATAAGAAGAAGAAAAAAAAGAAAAAGAAGGATAGGAAAGAAGAAAATAAGAAAGGGGAAAGAAAGAAGAAGAAGGAGAGGAAGAAGAGGAGAAATAAATAAGAAGAAGAAAAAAAAGAAAAAAAGAGGAGAAGAAGAAAGGAATAGAGGAGAAGAAGAGAAATTTTCTCTTCTTCTCCTCTATTCCTTTCTTCTTCTCCTTTTTTTTTCTTTTTTTTTCTTTGATCTTCTCCTCTAGCGGTTCCTTTTTTCTTCTTCTTCCTCTTTTTTTATCGGATATGTCTATGTCGATATACACCCTCTCCCCGATAACTTTGACATTAGGGGGGGCCGGGGTCGAGGGTCGTCGAGGGACCGAGGCCGAAGGTCGAGGGGTCGAGGGTCGTCGAGGGACCGATCGAGAGGCCGAAGTATTGGTTTTGTTGAATCCTTTGACACTAGCTAGACAAAATGTGACATGAGGGGGTCTAGGGTTTGTGGATCGCCGAGCAGTCAAGGGTTGAAGCTAGTTCTACGTTTGCCATTAATATATCCATCTGTCATGTTTGAATAATAATTGGCATGTTGTAAATATTTGTAGAAACAATGGACGACAACACCCGAGACCTAGCACAAGAAGCGATGTTGATGGACATAATCGCAGACGGACAAAATGCCATCAGGTCGTTTCTCAACGACACCGATGAGCAGGTCGAACAAGAGCTGCGGCTGGAAGATCTAGGCTATGATATTGATGAATTCGGTGACCCAATGCACATGGAAGAAGTAGACCGTGAGGATGGCTCCGGTGACCCAATGCCGGTGCAAGAAGGAGACCGTGATGCTGGCTCCGGTGACCGAACCGAGTCCGGCCAGGAGGTATATATGTTAGTTAAGCATGTGCTGACTAGTTAATTGATTCATTCATTAACTCTCGTCTTTGTTCCTTTTCTAGCCCTCCGGATCGAGCAAATCTTCGGTAAAGAGACGAGGAGCGAAGAAAAAGTTGAGGCCGGATGAAAAGTTTGAGATCTCAGAAATCTCGCGCTCCGGCGAGCCGATTGCACCCATCCGCACAAAGAACGCATTTGTTAATCAGTGCGGGGTTCTGGTTAGGGACAAGATCCCGATCAGCATCCATCAATGGTTAAAGCCGGCTGCAAACGACGCTCAGGTGACTTATGTCACTGATATGCAGAAAGAAGATCTTTAGACTGAGCTGAAGTCAAACTTCGTCCTACCGCGAGAGGTTGATCCGGCGAAGCCAGTTAAAGAGGACTTAATCAAGTCTTATGCACTTTCGAAGATGGCAGACCAATTCAGGGCATGGAAGAAAAAACTGAATAAGTTTGTCAAAGATGAAACGACTCCAGAATTCGTGGGCATATATGAGAAGATCAAAGATGACTGGCCCGCATTTGTGGCCCATAAGAAGTCGGAAAAGAGTCAGAAGATGTCGGAGACAAACCGGATAAATGCTGCAAAGAAGATGCATCACCATCGCACGGGGTCGGGCGGCTACCTCGTAGCCCGGCCTAAGTGGGCCAGGGCTGAGAATGATCTGCTTCAGAAAGGGATCGAACCAGAGACAATGCACTGGCCAGAACGTTGCCGGACTTGGTTCTTCGGGGCTGGCGGATCCTTGGACCCTGTAACAGGGTGGTGCATTTGGACGGACAAGCAATTGGAAACACCACTCAAGAAGATGCGGCAGTATATCAAAGCAGCGCATGCAGGGACGTTCATCCCCGACAGAGAGAACGACGAGCTGACAATGGCCCTCGGGAATCCTGAGCACCCTGGACGGACACGAGGCACGCCAGGCTCCCTTCCGTGGCGTGCTGGGTTTCCGAACGCAGGAGGCTACAAATGCCACGACAGGAGGAAGAAAATGGAGATGACCGAAATCCAGGCGCTGCGGGCCAGAGTACAAGCGATAGAGGAACGGGAAGCAGATCGGGAAAGAATTGCCGAAGCTTCCCCCGAAGCTACCCCGCCATCTCAGCGGAGAAGCAGCGTGGCTTCCACCGAGCTGCTTCAGCCAGAGCTTGCCTTGACGGCTACTGCCAGGAATCCTGTGGATGCTATCACGGAGGCACAAAATTGCCACCTTATGGCACAGTGGATGAATCTGAAGGTCAAGGCGGCTGCTGGCTCTGTTTATCCTTCTGGACCAGACGACACTTTTCACTGCCGGCCGATTCCAGAAGGATATGCTAGGGTGATGGTCGACGAAATAACGGAGGGATTTGAGGAGCTCCAGCTTGACCACCCTACCGGTGAAGGGGAGACTCGGCTGGGTTCTTCACTGAAGACTCCATGCCTATGGCGGAAGGACCTAATCAACATTCTGAACTGGACGCCTCCGCCTCCTCCTCCGACGACGACGAGTCAGGGCACTCCGCCTCCTCCACCGCCTCCTCCTCCGACGAGTGACCATCAGGGCACTCCGGCTCCTTCTCCGGCGAGTGACCATCAGGGCACTCCGGCTCCTTCTCCGGCGCGTGGCGGCACACCGCCTCCTTCGCCGCCGGCGCGTGGCGGCACTCCGCCTCCTTCGCCGCCGGCGCGCCCGAGCAGACAGCCAGCTCCTCCTTCGCCTAATCAGCAAGGGCGGAAGAGACCTGCCGCCGCTCCGGCTGCTCCTGCTCCAGCGCCTAAGCAAGTAAAAAAGACAGCCGCTTCGTCTGGTCCGGCGACGTCTACCAGTACAGCCAGAGGCGGGAGGCGATGCAGATTCGGTCCTTCTCTCACGCCTCTAGAGAAGTTACCGTACGAGAGGTCCGACGAGGAAAACACAAAGATCGCTGAAGGCGAAGTGAAGGACTTTTTTGAAGGGTTGAAAGCACAGAGACATCCACCTCCGGAGGAGAAGATAGATGCGGTGAAAGCAAAGCGCACTCTTGCTGCCCTGAAGCAACCAGCGAAAAGTAAGCCGAAGGGCAACTATGACCGCATTATTCAAAAGACATTTCAAGATGCCAAGCGGTCCGGAAGTACAAAAAGTGATTAGAGGTTAGCAGAAGGGCGAGCTGGGAAACAAATTGCCCAGCTCGGCGAACAAGCGAACAAATCGTGCCCCCCGCTCAAGGTGTCTAGCGACATGGTCGCTAATGATCCGAGGATGGTGTCTGGTTATACCAATCTTGCAGATTACGCGTCCGACGATGTCCACTATGATTTCATGGAAGTGCGGATGCAAAGATACGAGTACGGGAAGCCTCTCGTCAAAAATGAAAGATCTCTATCAACGAATATGCGAAGAGATTGCATGATTGGTACTTGAAAATCTGCAGAGAGTCTGGGGGGAGGAATAACTTGTATTTGACAGTTAAACCGGAGCATGACCTCGTTGGAATTGACCTGTTGCCTGTTCCATTTGAGGAGTTCTATCAGTTTTTCAATCAATTGGCCCTCGATAAAGCAACGGTCACCTGCTACTGTCTGTAAGTAGTACTACTTCTGTCATTAAGTCTCTCTATATAGCTGATCTTCATTGCATGTATTTATAATTATCCTCACTATATTATGCAGATTGAAGATCGTCGAATTGAAAAAAAGACAAGTAGGTGATATTGGGTTTATTAACACATACCTCATAGATGCAACCGAGGTTAAATTGCGTCCCGACGATACCGAGACCAACTTGCTACGATCGTTGGTGGTAAATGAAAACAAAGATATAATACTCTTTCCTTACAACTTCAAGTGAGTGTTAATGTCTTGTGCATATTTGGTTTCCCTTATATATCAGTCAAGGTTATAGTGATGTAATTGATGATCTCATGCATTCGTGCGCAGCTTCCACTATATTCTCTTAGAGATTAAGCTTGAGAAGGGAGTAGTAACTGTCTTCGACTCTAAACGTAAAGATCCCGAGGAGTATGCAGACATGACTCAAATGCTAGCCAGGTAAGTTAAATCGATCAATATTATCCACCATGCATATATATATATCAGCAACTTCATTTCTGATATCAACTAATTGTTTTCTTTGTCTGGCAGGGCTTGGAAAAAATTCACCAAAAAAGCTCCGGGACTGCCGAAGAAGCTACAATTTAGATACCCGAAAGTAAGTACTATATAGTAGCATGTTCCGCGCGCGCATCTCCTATATCTTGATTCAAGCGCTAGTTTCATCAATACCAATTTGGCATTCTTGCTTATGATCAGTTTGATTGAGCTCTATTTCTTGTAAAGTGGTTGTGGCAGAAACCCGGGAATGATTATTGTGGATACTACATTTGCGAGTCCATCCGCCACACGACCTGTGAGCGGGGCTACACTGATGAACAATTTGAAGTGCGTAAGCAATCAATAATATTCACAAATTTATAGCATCATTTCATGTATTGACCCCCTACTTCAAATTAGATGTTTCGGATGCGGGATGAACTCCTAACACCAGATCGTCTGCGAGCAATTCAAGAGGAATTGGCGGCATTCTTCCTTGAACACGTGATCGCTGAAGACGGAGAATACTATGTGGACCATGCATCCATGTGTTAGGAGATTATTTTTGTAAGAGATAATTATTGTATATATGTGCCCGGTAGTGTCGGGATAGACGATATACGAGAACTTGTTGTTCGACCAATCTCTCGGAGAAGGAGAGGTGGTCGATATTACTTCTCTCTGTATGCATATATATATATATATGTTGATTATATATACGAGATCTTCTGTTCCTTCGTTTGCTTAGTATAGCTAGCAGCTAGCTAGCTAGCTAGCGTGACTCTAGTCCTCTCCATATACGTATGTGTAGTATGTAGCGTCGACCAAGCACGGACATAAGAGAGAACACTTCTCTCTATTAATTAGCTAGCTAACACAATATATGAAACACCTAAATTAACCCCCAAAACCTAAACCCCCCCCTCCCCTTTCAAAAAAAAAACAAAAACCACAGCCACAGAAATGCTGACACGTGGATGCCTTTTGGTCCCGGTTGGTACCACCAACCGGGACTAAAGCCCCTCCTGCCTGGACTCGGTGCACAGGCCACGTGGACACCCTTTTGCCCCGGTTCTGGATTGAACCGGGACTAAAGGGTCAGAGCATTAGTACCGACCCTCTTGCCCCGGTTCCAGAACCGGGGCTAAAAGGCCAAATGAACCGGGGCTAAATCCCCTTTATCTACTAGTGCTCATGGGCAAGATGACTAAAACTCCGTTCTCCGGAACAATGGAGCGAGCAACAGATTTGTTGGAGATCATACATACAGATGTATGTGGACCAATGAGTGTTGAAGCTCGCGGCGGGTATCGTTATTTTCTGACCTTCACTGATGATTTGAGCAGATATGGGTATATCTACTTAATGAAGCACAAGTCTAAAACATTTGAAAAGTTCAAAGAAATTCAGAGTGAAGTGGAGAATCATCGTAACAAGAAAATAAGAGTTTCTACGATATGATCGTAGAGGTAAAATATTTGAGTTAGCGAGTTTGGCCTTCAGTAAAAACAATGTGAAATAGTTTCACTACTCACGCCACCTGGAACACCATAGTGTAATGGTGTGTCCGAACGTCATAACCGTACTTTATTAGATATGGTGCGATCGATGATGTCTCTTACCGATCTACCACTATCGCTTTTGGGGTTATGCATTAGAGACAGATACATTCACGTTAAATAGGGCACCATCTAAATCCGTGGAGATGACACCGTATGAACTGTGGTTTGACGAGAAACCTAAGCTGTCATTTCTTTAAGTTTGGGACTGCGATGCTTATGTGAAAAAGTTTCAACATGATAAGCTCGAACCCAAATCGGAGAAGTAAATCTTCATAGGATACCCAAAAGAAACTGTTGGGCACACCTTCTATCACAGATCCGAAGGCAAGGTCTTTGTTGCTAAGAGTGGATCCTTTCTAGAGAAGGAGTTTCTCTCGAAAGAAGTGAGTGGGAGGAAAGTGGAACTTGATGAGGTAATTGTACCTTCTCCCGAATTGGATAGTAGTACATCACAGAAACTGGTTCCAGTGATTCCTACACCAATTAGTGAGGAAGCTAATGATGATGATCATGAAACTTCAGATCAAGTTACTGCTGAACTTCGTAGATCAACCAGAGTACGTTCCGCACCAGAGTGGTACGGCAACCCGGTTCTGGAAGTCATGTTACTGGACCATGATGAACCTACGAACTATGAGGAAGCGATGATGAGCCCAGATTCCGCAAAATGGCTTGAGACCATGAAATCTGAGATGGGATTCATGTATGAGAACAAAGTGTGGACTTTGGTTGACTTGCCCGATGGTCGGCAAGCCATCGAAAATAAATGGATCTTCAAGAGGAAGACTGACGCTGACAGTAATGTTACTGTTTACAAAGCTCGACTTGTTGCGAAAGTTTTTCAACAAGTTCAAGGAGTTGACTACGATGAGACTTTCTCACCCGTAGCGATGCTTAAGTCTGTCCGAATCATGTTAGCAATTGCCGCATTTTATGAAATCTGGCAAATGTATAACAAAACTGCATTCTTTAATGGATTTATTAAAGAAGACTTGTATATGATGCAACCAGAAGGTTTTGTCAATCCTAAAGGTGCTAACAAAATGTGCAAGCTCCAGCGATCCATCTATGGACTGGTGCAAGCATCTCGGAGTTGGAATATACGCTTTGATAAGTTGATCAAAGCATATAGATTTATACAGACTTGCGGTGAAGCCTGTATTTACAAGAAGTGAGAGGGAGCACTACAACCTTTCTGATAAGTATATGTGAATGACATATTGTCGATCGGAAATGATGTAGAATTTTCTGGAAAGCATAAAGGAGTGTTTGAAAGGAGTTTTTCAAAGAAAGACCTTGGTGAAGCTGCTTACATATTGGGCATCAAGATCTATAGAGATAGATCAAGACGCTTGATAAGACTTTCGATGAGTACATACCTTGATAAGATTTTGAAGTAGTTCAAAATGGATCAGTCAAAGAAGGAGTTCTTGCCTGACTTGTAAGGTGTGAAGTGGAGTAAGACTCAAAGCCAGACCACGGCAGAAAAATATAGAGAGAATGAAAGTCATTCCCTATGCCTCAGCCATAGGTTCTATAAAGTATGCCATGCTGTGTACAAAACACGTTGTGTACCTTGCCATGAGTTTGACAGGGAGGTACAATAGTGATCCAGGAGTAGATCACTGTACAGCGGTCAAAATTATCCTTAGTAATTGGATGACTAAAGGAAATATTTCTCGATTGTGGAGGTGATAAAGAGTTCGTCGTAAAGGGTTACGCCGATGCAAGCTTTGACACTAAATCCAGATGACTCTAAGTATCAATCTGGATGCGTATTGAAAGTGGGAGCAATTAGCTAGAGTAGCTCCATGCAGAGCATTGTAGACATAGAAATTTGCGAAATACATACGGATCTGAATGTGACAGACCCGTTGACTAAACTTCTCTCACAAGCAAAACATGATCACACCTTATTACTCTTGGGTATTAATCACATAGCGATGTGAACTAGATTATTGACTCTAGTAAACCCTTTGGGTGTTGGTCACATGGTGATGTGAACTATGGGTGTTATTCACATTACGATGTGAACTATCGGTATTAAATCACATGGCGATGTGAGCTAGATTATTGACTCTAGTGCAAGTGGGAGACTGAAGGAAATATGCCCTAGAGGCAATAATAAAGTTGTTATTTATATTTCCTTATATCATGATAAATGTTTATTATTCATGCTAGAATTTTATTAACCGGAAACTTAGTACATGTGTGAATACATAGACAAAATAGAGTGTCCCTAGTATGCCTCTACTAGACTAGCTCATTGATCAAAGATGGTTATGTTTCCTAGCCATAGACATGAGTTGTCATTTGATCAACGGGATCACATCATTAGGAGAATGATGTGATGGACAAGACCCATCCGTTAGCATAGCACTATGATCGTTTAGTTTAACTGCTATTGCTTTCTTCATGACTTATACATGTTCCTATGACTATGAGATTATGCAACTCCCGAATACCGTAGGAACACCTTGTGTGCTATCAAACGTCACAACGTAACTGGGTGATCATAAAGATGCTCTACAGGTGTCTCCGAAAGTATTCGTGGTGTTGGCATAGATCAAGATTAGGATTTGTCACTCCGAGTGTCGGAGAGGTATCTCTGGGCCCTCTCGGTAACACACATCACAATAAGCCTTGCAAGCAAAAGACTAATGAGTTAGTCACGAGATGATGTGTTACGGAACGAGTAAAGAGACTTGCCGGCAACGAGATTGAACTAGGTATAAAGATACCGACGATCGAATCTTGGGCAAGTAACATACCGTTTGACAAAAGGAACAACGTATGTTGTTATGCGGTTCGACCGATAAAGATCTTCGTAGAATATGTAGGAGCCAATATGGGCATCCAGGTTCCGCTATTGGTTATTGACCGGAGAGATGTCTCGGTCATGTCTACATAGTTCTCGAACCCGTAGGGTCCGCACGCTTAAACGTTCGTTGACGATATAGTATTTAATGAGTTATGTTTGTTGGTGACCGAATGTTATTCGGAGTCTAGGATGTGATCACGGACATGACGAGGAACTCCGGAATGGTCCGGAGATAAAGATTAATATATGAGATAATAGTGTTTGACCTCCGGAAGGGTTCCGGAATTCACCGGAAGAGGTTCCGGATGTTTCCCGAAGTGTTTGGGTACGAGAACACGTTATTTGGGCCAAAAGGGAAAGCACACAAGGTTTTTGGAAAGCGCAAAAGAAAGTTTTGCGGAGTCTAGGGGCCAGACGCCAGGGTCCCTGGCGTCTGGGTCCAGACGCCGGGAACCCTGACATCTGGCCCTGGAGTCCGAGAAGGACTCTTGCCTTTCGGGTGAAACCGACTTTGTGAAGGCTTTTACTCCAAGTTTCGACCCCAAGGCTCAACATATAAATAGAGGGGTAGGGCTAGCACCCAAGACACATCAAGATACACCAAGCCGTGTGCCGGCTACCCCGACCCTCTAGTTTATCCTCCGTCTAGTTTCTGTAGTGCTTGGCGAAGCCCTGCAGAGATTGTTCTTCATCAACAACCGTCACCACGCCGTCGTGCTGCCGGAACTCATCTACTACTTCGCCCGTCTTGCTGGATCAAGAAGGCGAGGACGTCATCGAGCTGAACGTGTGCTGAACGCGGAGGTGCCGTACGTTCGGTACTAGATCGGGACGGATCGTGAAGGTGCACGACTACATCAACCGCGTTGATAAACGCTTCCGCTTTCGGTCTACGAGGGTACGTAGACACACTCTCCCCTCTCGTTGCTATACATCTAGTAGATAGATCTTGCGTGATCGTAGGAAAATTTTGAAAATACTACGTTCCCCAACATCTTCGTCACGTGCATCACGTCGATTGAAGAGCGGACCTCTAGGTCTTTCCAGTAGGGTAGGTTCCAAAATATAGATTTCTTCTTCCACATGGGTGCGTGTCCCTCATCGTCATTCGGAACAGCTAGTGCGCCGGGGCCCTTTCCGAAGATTACGTGTAAATCATTGACCATAGCAAGTACGTGATCACCGGTACGCATGGCGGGCTTCTTCCGGTGATCTGCCTCGCCTTTGAAATGCTTGCCTTTCTTTCGACATTGATGGTTGGTCGGAAGAAATCGACGATGGCCCAGGTACACATTCTTCCTGCACTTGTCCAGGTATATACTTTCAGTGTCATCTAAACAGTGCGTGCATGCGTGGTATCCTTTGTTTGTCTGTCCTGAAAGGTTACTGAGAGCGGGCCAATCGTTGATGGTCACGAACAGCAACGCCTTTAGGTCAAATTCCTCCTGTTTGTGCTCATCCCACGCACGTACACCGTTTCCATTCCACAGCTGTAAAAGTTCTTCAACTAATGGCCTTAGGTACACATCAATGTCGTTGCCGGGTTGCTTAGGGCCTTGGATGAGAACTGGCATCATAATGAACTTCCGCTTCATGCACATCCAAGGAGGAAGGTTATACATACATAGAGTCACGGGCCAGGTGCTGTGATTGCTGCTCTGCTCCCCGAAAGGATTAATGCCATCTGTGCTTAGAGCAAACCATACGTTCCTTGCGTCCTTTGCAAACTCCTCCCAGTACTTTCTCTCGATTTTTCTCCATTGCGACCCGTCAGCGGGTGCTCTCAACTTCCCGTCTTTCTTACGGTCCTCACTGTGCCATCGCATCAACTTGGCATGCTCTCTGTTTCTAAACAAACGTTTCAACCGTGGTATTATAGGAGCATACCACATCACCTTCGCAGGAACCCTCTTCCTGGCGGGCTCGCCATCAACATCACCAGGGCCATCTCGTCTGATCTTATACCGCAATGCACCGCATACCGGGCATGCGTTCAGATCGTTGTATGCACCGCGGTAGAGGATGCAGTCATTAGGGCATGCATGTATCTTCTGCACCTCCAATCCTAGAGGGCATACGACCTTCTTTGCTGCGTATGTACTGTCGGGCAATTCGTTATCCTTCGGAAGCTTCTTCTTCAATATTTTCAGTAGCTTCTCAAATCCTTTGTCAGCCACAACATTCTCTGCCTTCCACTGCAGCAATTCCAGTACGGTACCGAGCTTTGTGTTGCCATCTTCGCAATTGGGGTACAACCCTTTTTTGTGATCCTCTAACATGCGATCGAACTTCAGCTTCTCCTTTTGACTTTCGCATTGTGTCCTTGCATCGACAATGACCCGGCGAAGATCATCATTTGGTTCCTCTTGATCTTCAGCAGCTTCACCCGTTGCAGCATCATTGGGCACATTGTCTGGTTCCTCTTGATCTTCACCAGCTCCCCCCATTGCAGCATCACCGTATTCAGGGGGCACATAGTTGTCATCGTACTCTTCTTCTTCGCCGTCTTCCATCATAACCCCTATTTCACCGTGCCTCGTCCAAACATTATAGTGTGGCATGAAACCCTTGTAAAGCAGGTGGGAGTGAAGGATTTTTCGGTTAGAGTAAGACATCGTATTCACACATTGAGTGCATGGACAACACATAAAACCATTCTGCTTGTTTGCCTCTGCCACATTTAGAAACTCACGCACGCCCTTAATGTACTCGGAGGTGTGTCTGTCACCGTACATCCATTGGCGTTTCATCTGCGTGCATTTATATATAATTAAGTGTGTCAAAAACCATTACAGAACATCATAAATAGATAATTAAGTGACCAAATGGATAAAAGTTCATCATCACATTAAAACCAAAGTACATACATATATAGTTCTCATCTAACAACATATATAGCTCTCCATACACATCGAAACTATGTAAAACATTTCAACGCGAAAACAAATGCTATCATAATCGCAACCAAGGTAACAATTGATCCAACGGCATAATGATACCAAGCCTCGGTATTAATGGCATATTTTCTAATCTTTTTAATCTTCAACCGCATTGCATCCATCTTGATCTTGTGATCATCGACGACATCCGCAACATGCAACTCCAATATCATCTTCTCGTCCACAATTTTTTTTATTTTTTCCTTCAAGAATTTGTTTTCTTCTTCAACTAAATTTAACCTCTCGACAATAGGTTCCATCTTGATCTAGTGATCATCGATAACTTCCGCAACATGCAACTCCAATTCCATCTTCTCCTCCTCCATTTTTTCCAATTTTTTCTTTAACGAAATGTTTTCCTCTTCAACTAAATTTAACCTCTCCACAAGAGGGTCGGTTGGAATTTCCGGTTCAACTACCTCCTAGACATAATAAAACATCTATGCATGTCAGGTTGGTCGGCATAACTATCATAAGCACTAAAACAAATAGTTATAAATTAAAGATAATATACCACATCCGAATCGTAGACCGGACGAGGGCCCACGTGGGCGGATATCAAAACCATCGCACTATATAATAACAAGCAATAATAAACGTAAGAAAATTAGACAAATATCTATCTAAAGCAATAATAAAAGTAAGAAAAGCATGGACATAACAAGAGGCTCACCACGGTGGTGCCGGTGACGAGATCGGCGGGGCGATCGACGGCGGCGAAGACGGGGACGGGACGTGACGGACCGCTAAACCTAGACAAATCTCGGAGAAAATAGAGCTTCGAGAGGAGAAAAGCTTAACTAGTGTGGCTCGGGCATTCCACCGAACATGTTGTGTGCATAGGAGGTGAGCTAGAGCACCACTAACCCCTCTCCCCCTCGGCCAGAAAAAAAAACAGAGCAGTGAGCTCTGCTCTTGAGTGAGGGGGTTTATATAGGCAACTCACTGGTCCCGGTTGGTGCTACAAACCGGGGCTAAAGGGGTGCCTTTGGTCCCGGTTCATAAAACAAACCGGGACTAATAGTGGTGGGCCAGGAGCAAGAGCCATTGGTCCCGGTTTTTAGCTCCAACCGGGACCAATGGCCCACGTGGCCCGGCCGCCCCCCTGGGCTAACGAACCGGGTCCAGTACCCCCATTGGTCCCGGTTCTAGATTGAACCGGGGCTAATGGGCTGGACCAATGCCCTGTTTTCTACTAGTGCATCCAGTTCAGACGTGTGTTAGTTGATGAGAGATGGACCGCCTGGATGCACCTGGTTCGGAGATTGATAGAAGTTCAACTCTCCGACCAGACGGATTCAATACAATGGAAGTTAACTACGAATGGGATGTTTACGGTGAAATCTTTCTATATATATCTGATTAACTCTGGCCCCCTCTCAAGGTCGTTGCACATTTGGAAAGTTAAGATTCCTTTGCGTATTAAAATCTTCACACTAGTAGAAAACAGGGCATTGGTCCAGCCCATTAGCCCCGGTTCAATCTAGAACCGGGACCAATGGGGGTACTGGACCCGGTTCGTTAGCCCAGGGGGCCGGCCGGGCCACGTGGGCCATTGGTCCCGGTTCGTCTGGACCTATTGGTCCCGGTTGGAGCTAAAAACCGGGACCAATGGCTCTTGCTCCTGGCCCACCACTATTAGTCCCGGTTTGTATTATGAACCGGGACCAAAGGCTCCCCTTTAGCCCCGGTTTGTAGCACCAACCGGGACCAGTGAGTTGCCTATATAAACCCCCTCACTCAAGAGCAGAGCTCACTGCTCTGTTTTTTTTTCTGGCCGAGGGAGAGAGGGGTTAGTGGTGCTCTAGCTCACCTCCTATGCACACAACATGTTCGGTGGAATGCCCGAGCCACACTAGTTAAGCTTTTCTGCTCTCGAAGCTCTATTTTCTCCGAGATTTGTCTAGGTTTAGCGGTCCGTCACGTCCCGTCCCCGTCTTCGCCGCCGTCGATCGCCCCCGCCGATCTCGTCACCGGCACCATCGTGGTGAGCCTCTTGTTATGTCCATGCTTTTCTTACTTTTATTATTGCTTTAGATAGATATTTGTCTAATTTTCTTACGTTTATTATTGCTTGTTATTATATAGTGCGATGGTTTTGATATCCGCCCACGTGGGCCCTCGTCCGGTCTACGATTCGGATGTGGTATATTATCTTTAATTTATAACTATTTGTTTTAGTGCTTATGATAGTTATGCCGACCAACCTGACATGCATAGATGTTTTATTATGTCTAGGAGGTAGTTGAACCGGAAATTCCAACCGACCCTCTTGTGGAGAGGTTAAATTTAGTTGAAGAGGAAAACATTTCGTTAAAGAAAAAAGTGGAAAAAATGGAGGAGGAGAAGATGGAATTGGAGTTGCATGTTGCGGAAGTTATCGATGATCACAAGATCAAGATGGAACCTATTGTCGAGAGGTTAAATTTAGTTGAAGAAGAAAACAAATTCTTGAAGGAAAAAATAAAAAAAATTGTGGACGAGAAGATGATATTGGAGTTGCATGTTGCGGATGTCGTCGATGATCACAAGATCAAGATGGATGCAATGCGGTTGAAGATTAAAAAGATTAGAAAATATGCCATTAATACTGAGGCTTGGTATCATTATGCCGTTGGATCAATTGTTACCTTGGTTGCGATTATGATAGCATTTGTTTTCGCGTTGAAATGTTTTACATAGTTTCGATGTGTATGGAGAGCTATATATGTTGTTAGATGAGAACTATATATGTATGTACTTTGGTTTTAATGTGATGATGAACTTTTATCCATTTGGTCACTTAATTATCTATTTATGATGTTCTGTAATGGTTTTTGACACACTTAATTATATATAAATGCACGCAGATGAAACGCCAATGGATGTACGGTGACAGACACACCTCCGAGTACATTAAGGGCGTGCGTGAGTTTCTAAATGTGGCAGAGGCAAACAAGCAGAATGGTTTTATGTGTTGTCCATGCACTCAATGTGTGAATACGATGTCTTACTCTAACCGAAAAATCCTTCACTCCCACCTGCTTTACAAGGGTTTCATGCCACACTATAATGTTTGGACGAGGCACGGTGAAATAGGGGTTATGATGGAAGACGGCGAAGAAGAAGAGTACGATGACAACTATGTGCCCCCTGAATACGGTGATGCTGCAATGGGGGGAGCTGGTGAAGATCAAGAGGAAGCAGACGATGTGCCCAATGATGCTGCAACGGGTGAAGCTGCTGAAGATCAAGAGGAACCAAATGATGATCTTCGCCGGGTCATTGTCGATGCAAGGACACAATGCGAAAGTCAAAAGGAGAAGCTGAAGTTCGATCACATGTTAGAGGATCACAAAAAAGGGTTGTACCCCAATTGCGAAGATGGCAACACAAAGCTCGGTACCGTACTGGAATTGCTGCAGTGGAAGGCAGAGAATGCTGTGGCTGACAAAGGATTTGAGAAGCTACTGAAAATATTGAAGAAGAAGCTTCCGAAGGATAACGAATTGCCCGACAGTACATACGCAGCAAAGAAGGTCGTATGCCCTCTAGGATTGGAGGTGCAGAAGATACATGCATGCCCTAATGACTGCATCCTCTACCGCGGTGCATACAACGATCTGAACGCATGTCCGGTATGCGGTGCGTTGCGGTATAAGATCAGACGAGATGACCCTGGTGATGTTGATGGCGAGCCCGCCAGGAAGAGGGTTCCTGCGAAGGTGATGTGGTATGCTCCTATAATTCCATGACTTCATCATTTGCCAGAAGTAACCGGGGCATGTTGGTACGAAGTTATGCAAAGATGTTTTGGAACGGAGTTCCTGATAGGTTAATCCGTCTTTTGTTACGGATTATCTTATCTGGGACTCCGTTCCAAAACAACTTTGGAGAGCTTCGTACCATCATTCTACTGTTACTTTTGCCTAATGATGAAGTATTGGTTTTGTTGAATTCTTTGACACTAGCTAGACAAAATGTGACATGAGGGGGTCTAGGGTTTGTGGATCGTCGAGCAGTCGAGGGTTGAAGCTAGTTCTACGTTTGCCATTAATATATCCATCTGTCATGTTTGAATAATAATTGGCATGTTGTAAATATTTGTAGAAACAATGGACGACAACACCCGAGACCTAGCACAAGAAGCGATGTTGATGGACATAATCGCACACGGACAAAATGCCGTCAGGTCGTATCTCAACGACACCGATGAGCAGGTCGAACAAGAGCTGCGGCTGGAAGATCTAGGCTATGATATTGATGAATTCGGTGACCCAATGCACATGGAAGAAGTAGACCGTGAGGACGGCTCCGGTGACCCAATGCCGGTGCAAGAAGGAGACCGTGATGCTGGCTTCGGTGACCGAACCGAGTCCGGCCAGGAGGTATATATGTTAGTTAAGCATGTGCTGACTAGTTAATTGATTCATTCATTAACTCTCGTCTTTGTTCCTTTTCTAGCCCTCCGGATCGAGCAAATCTTCGGTAAAGAGACGAGGAGCGAAGAAAAAGTTGAGGCCGGATGAAAAGTTTGAGATCTCAGAAATCTCGCGCTCCGGCGAGCCGATTGCACCCATCCGCACAAAGAACGCATTTGTTAATCAGTGCGGGGTTCTGGTTAGGGACAAGATCCCGATCAGCATCCATCAATGGTTAAAGCCGGCTGCAAACGACGCTCAGGTGACTTATGTCACTGATATGCAGAAAGAAGATCTTTGGACTGAGCTGAAGTCAAACTTCGTCCTACCGCGAGAGGTTGATCCGGTGAAGCCAGTTAAAGAGGACTTAATCAAGTCTTATGCACTTTCGAAGATGGCAGACCAATTCAGGGCATGGAAGAAAAAACTGAATAAGTTTGTCAAAGATGAAACGACTCCAGAATTCGTGGGCATATATGAGAAGATCAAAGATGACTGGCCCGCATTTGTGGCCCATAAGAAGTCGGAAAAGAGTCAGAAGATGTCGGAGACAAACCGGATAAATGCTGCAAAGAAGATGCATCACCATCGCACGGGGTCGGGCGGCTACCTCGTAGCCCGGCCTAAGTGGGCCAGGGCTGAGAATGATCTGCTTCAGAAAGGGATCGAACCAGAGACAATGCACTGGCCAGAACGTTGCCGGACTTGGTTCTTCGGGGCTGGCGGATCCTTGGACCCTGTAACAGGGTGGTGCATTTGGACGGACAAGCAAATGGAAACACCACTCAGGAAGATGCGGCAGTATATCAAAGCAGCGCATGCAGGGACGTTCATCCCCGACAGAGAGAACGACGAGCTGACAATGGCCCTCGGGAATCCTGAGCACCCTGGACGGACACGAGGCACGCCAGGCTCCCTTCCGTGGCGTGCTGGGTTTCCGGACGCAGGAGGCTACAAATGCCACGACAGGAGGAAGAAAATGGAGATGACCGAAATCCAGGCGTTGCGGGCCAGAATACAAGCGATAGAGGAACGGGAAGCAGATCGGGAAAGAATTGCCGAAGCTTCCCCCGAAGCTACCCCGCCATCTCAGCGGAGAAGCAGCGTGGCTTCCACTGAGCTGCTTCAGCCAGAGCTTGCCTTGACGGCTACTGCCAGGAATCATGTGGATGCTATCACGGAGGCACAAAATTGCCACCTTATGGCACAGTGGATGAATCTGAAGGTCAAGGCGGCTGCTGGCTCTGTTTATCCTTCTGGACCAGACGACACTTTTCACTGCCGGCCGATTCCAGAAGGATATGCTAGGGTGATGGTCGACGAAATAACGGAGGGATTTGAGGAGCTCCAGCTTGACCACCCTACCGGTGAAGGGGAGACTCGGCTGGGTTCTTCACTGAAGACTCCATGCCTATGGCGGAAGGACCTAATCAACATTCTGAACTGGACGCCTCCGCCTCCTCCTCCTCCTCCGACGAGTCAGGGCACTCCGCCTCCTCCACCGCCTCCTCCTCCGGCGAGTGACCATCAGGGCACTCCGGCTCCTTCTCCGGCGAGTGACCATCAGGGCACTCCGGCTCCTTCTCCGGCGCGTGGCGGCACACCGCCTCCTTCGCCGCCGGCGCGTGGCGGCACTCCGCCTCCTTCGCCGAGGCGTGCCCGAGCAGACAGCCAGCTCCTCCTTCGCCTAATCAGCAAGGGCGGAAGAGACCTGCCGCCGCTCCGGCTGCTCCTGCTCCGGCGCCTAAGCAAGTAAAAAAGACAGCCGCTTCGTCTGGTCCGGCGACGTCTACCAGTACAGCCAGAGGCGGGAGGCGATGCAGATTCGGTCCTTCTCTCACGCCTCTAGAGAAGTTGCCGTACGAGAGGTCCGACGAGGAAAACACGAAGATCGCTGAAGGCGAAGTGAAGGACTTTTTTGAAGGGTTGAAAGCACAGAGACATCCACCTCCAGAGGAGAAGATAGATGCGGTGAAAGCAAAGCGCACTCTTGCTGCCCTGAAGCAACCAGCGAAAAGTAAGCCGAAGGGCAACTATGACCGCATTATTCAAAAGACATTTCAAGATGCCAAGCGGTCCGGAAGTATAAAAAGTGATCAGAGGTTAGCAGAAGGGCGAGCTGGGAAACAAATTGCCCAGCTCGGCGAACAAGCGAACCAATCGTGCCCCCCGCTCAAGGTGTCTAGCGACATGGTCGCTAATGATCCGAGGATGGTGCCCGGTTATACCAATCTTGCAGATTACGCGTCCGACGATGTACACTATGATTTCATGGACGTGCAGATAGAAAGATACGAGTACAAAAAGCCTCTCATCAAAAATGAAAGATCTCTATCAACGAATATGCGAAGATTGCATGATTGGTACATGAAAATCTGCAGAGAGTCTGGGGGAGGAATAACTTGTATTTGAGAGTTAAACCGGAGCATGACCTCGTTGGAATTGACCTGTTGCCTGTTCCATTTGAGGAGTTCTATCAATTTTTCAATCAATTGGCCCTCGATAAAACAACGATCACCTGCTACTGTCTGTAAGTAGTACTACTTCTGTCATTAAGTCTCTCTATATAGCTGATCTTCATTGCATGTATTTATAATTATCCTCGCTATATTATGCAGATTGAAGATCGTCGAATTGAAGAAAAGACAAGTAGGTGATATTGGGTTTATTAACACATACCTCATAGATGCAACCGAGGTTAAATTGCGTCCCGGCGATACCGAGACCAACTTGCTACGATCGTTGGTGGTAAATGAAAACAAAGATATAATACTCTTTCCTTACAACTTCAAGTGAGTGTTAATGTCTTGTGCATATTTGGTTTCCCTTATATATATCAGTCAAGTTTATAGTGATGTAATGATCTCATGCATTCGTGCGCAGCTTCCACTATATTCTCTTAGAGATTAAGCTTGAGAAGGGAATAGTAACTGTCTTCGACTCTAAACGTAAAGATCCCGAGGAGTATGCGGACATGACTCAAATGCTAGCCAGGTAAGTTAAATCGATCAATATTATCCACCATGCATATATATCAGCAACTTCATTTCTGATATCAACTAATTGTTTCCTTTGTCTGGCAGGGCTTGGAAAACATTCAGCAAAAAAGCTCCGGGACTGCCGAAGAAGCTACAATTTAGATACCCGAAAGTAAGTACTATATAGTAGCATGTTCCGCGCGCGCATCTCCTATATCTTGATTCAAGCGCTAGCTAGTTTCATCAATACCAATTTGGCATATTCTTGCTTATCAGTTTGATTGAGCTCTATTTCTTTTAAAGTGGTTGTGGCAGGAACCCGGGAATGATTATTGTGGATACTACATTTGCGAGTCCATCCGCCACACGACCTGTGAGCGGGGCTACACTGATGAACAATTTAAAGTGCGTAAGCAATCAATAATATTCACAAATTTATAGCATCATTTCATGTATTGACCCCCTACTTCAAATTAGATGTTTCGGATGCGGGATGAACTCCTAACACCAGATCGTCTGCGAGCAATTCAAGAGGAATTGGCGGCATTCTTCCTTGAACACGTGATCGCTGAAGACGGAGAATACTATGTGGACCCTGCATCCATGTGTTAGGAGATTATTTTTGTAAGAGATAATTATTGTATATATGTGCCCGGTAGTGTCGGATCGATAGATATACGAGAACTTGTTGTTCGACCAATCTCTCGGAGAAGGAGAGGTGGTCGATATTATTACTTCTCTCTGTATGCATATATATATATGTTGATTATATATACGAGATCTTCTGTTCCTTCGTTTGCTTAGTATAGCTAGCAGCTAGCTAGCTTGCTAGCGTGACTCTAGTCCATATATATACGTATGTGTAGTATGTAGCGTCGACCAAAAGCACGGACATAAGAGAGAACACTTCTCTCTATTAATTAGCTAGCTAACACAATATATCAAACACCTAAATTAACCCCCAAAACCTAAAACCCCCCCTCCCCTTTCAAAAAAAAAAAACAAAAACCACAGCTACAGAAATGCTGACACGTGCATGCCTTTTGGTCCCGGTTGGTACCACCAACCGGGACTAAAGCCCCTCCTGCCTGGACTCGGTGCACAGGCCACGTGGACACCCTTTTGCCCCGGTTCTGGATTGAACCGGGACTAAAGGGTCAGAGCATTAGTACCGACCCTGTTGCCCCGGTTCCAGAACCGGGGCTAAAAGGCCAAATGAACCGGGGCTAAATCCCCTTTATCTACTAGTGCGACTTGTAGCACCATCATCATTGATACCGATGCCTGTCCAATCAAAGCTTTCGCCCACAGTCTTATGCCTCTCCACCTCTATAGACCCAAACCTAGAAAGCCCAAAGCATGGAAAATTGCAGTAAAAGATCTCAGCTTGCTCTGTACAACACATCTCAAGAGACCTAAACGCTACAACCCAATTCAGGGAACTGGAGAAGTAACACGTACACTGAGCAATGAGTCATATGAAGCTAATTCATACTCTTCCAAAAACCACACCAATTATATGCACTGTTAAATGCAGTTAATCGTAGCACCAATTTATCCATCGTTGCTCTTGAATTAACCGTTGCTACCAGCGCCCTCATCGTCGGCCCTGGAGAACGAGGGGGGCCAGAAGTGGCAGCTTCACAAGGAGGATCTTGGGCGGAGGCGGTGGCGGCGGGTGGGAGGAGGAGGATGAGGAGCTCTGGTTGCCGGCAAGCAGCTGCAGCTGTCCGGCGGCCATGGCGGCGTGGCGGAGAGTTTTTAAGACTACTCACAGTGGCGAGTAACTTCCACTATTACATGTATATGTTACTAGTCTATATTACTACCTCCATATGAGGGGTAACATATGTATGGTGTCATGCAACACTTCATTTATTAACTTGTAGACTCATCTTGTCTTGATATGTGTGATGTTGCTCCTAGTATGGGTAACTAGCTATGTTACTCGATTCACCTCGCTCCTCATTAAATCATTGCCACATAAGAAAATTTGCTGAGTTGGACCTTATGTTACTGCTAAAGATACTCCCACTATGGGTAGTCTAAGGGCTCTGATCTGCTCAGCAGTCCGGGGCAGCACATCTACATGAGCCTCTTAATACCCTGATGTAGGCCTCTTCTTTTCTGAGTTTATGACGGGTTCAATCTTGTGATGCTCTATCACAGTGACAGAAATGAACAAGACATGTATTTGTATTGTTGCCATTAAGGGTAAAACGATGGGTTTTATTCATATTAGTTGAGTTTACTTTGTCTACATTGTGTCATCTTACTTAAGGCGTTACTCTGTTCTTATTAAGTTAATACACTAGATGCATGTTGGATAGCGGTCGATGGATGGAGTAATAGTAGTAGATGCAGACAGGAGTTGGTCTACTTGTCTCGGACGTGATGCCCATATACATGATCATTGCCTTGAATATCATCATAACTATGCACTTTTCTATACCCAAGAGTAATTTGTTCACCCACCGTATGCTATGTGTTCGAATCCTCTAGTGAAAACTATGCCCCCCGGGTCTACATTAATCATATATAAAAACCCAGAATTTATTTACTGGAATTCTATTTCTTTTATTTTGTTTTGCAATTTATCTATCTACAACTACAAGATTTCATACTTGCAATTAGCGAGTTCAAGGGGATTGACAACCCTCTTGCCGACGTTGGGTGCAAGTATTTGCTTATTAATGTGCATGTGTTGTTCACCAGGTTTTGCGTGATTCTTCTACTGATTTGATAAATCTTAGTTCTATCTCTACTGTACTGTATCTCCTCACCTCTTCGGGGAAAATCACAATGCAACTCACAAGTAGCATGAGGATTGTCGTTTATTAAGTAGCTAGCTAGTACATTTTGTGAGATTTTCACTTATTATTAATAGGTATTGTTGTGTTTAATGTTTCACATGTGCTTAATTTTAATATGAAATGCTAAATGTTATATGGTGGGGAAAATATTGGCTGCATGAAGCGTTCGTGGCGCGCAAAGTACATTGCAAGTCGCTAGGTGAGTGATTATAGTGGTGGCGTTGTCCACATGGCACGCCATCAACACATAAAATACTACTGACGTGGGATTCAATGCCACCACTATTTCTTAGCAATGGCGCCATATTGGTAGCGTCAAATGTCCATGCCAGCAAGACAATTTCTGCCACGATATAGCTAGGCTTTTCTGCACTAGTGTATCTGTCTCTATCACTTGTGTTTTACATTGTAAGTAGCAAGACAAGGGGCTTGACCACCCTCTTGCCATGTTGGCGACAAGTTTTTTGTGTGTTTTGTGCACATGTGTTGTTGACCTTAGTAGCTTAGAAGCTCATACTGTTTTGATAAACCTTGATTCTTAACTAAGAGAAAACTTGCTACTTACTGCTTCACCTTTCTTCTTGGGGGAATTCCAATGACTTTTGTGATAGTAGCAAGGTGTCGTGATGTATTTGTAGCATGGTAGCATCTAAAGTAGTGGTAGCACTACAAACATATAATAGCTGGAGTTAGGAATGGTTTTATTATGATGGTTTAGTAGCACCATGTAGATATACCAATGAGTGTTAAAAATGTCTTCAACTATACCGTACCACCCAAATTGGAATTAAACGACCACAAAAGTTGGCATGTGACTTTTGGTGAAGCAATGATTATATGTGTACTGGCCACAAACATCATTGGTACCACTAGCTTGCCTTCTACACATAACTAGTGTATTCCCCATGTAGTGGGTCAACATATGGTGGGTACGAGAACTAGAGGTGAATGGAAAAGTGTGAACGAGAGAAACAATGAGAAGAGGGTGAATGGCATGGACGGTCACATAGCATGATCCAACAGGGAATGGGATGTATTGGAAATTCAAGTTGGGGGCACCTAGAGTGACATATTCGGAACACAAATGATGAATCTAGCAAGCACCAAACAGGATGTAACTCTCATGACTTTCTGGGCAGATTCACCGGGCCTGCGTGTTGTCAAGCCATTGTGACTCAATCTTGGAAGCATTAATGCTCTAAATTTCATCAACCAAGAAGCACCATAAAGATTCCATCCGCATGTGAGCCTCCTATCACATTGTACCCGTGCAATCCTCAATGGTTTCCTATGATTCACACAAGGGCAAAAGATTCAGGTGTGACACATTTGTAATTCAAGTATATAAATCGTAGAGAACCACATGATGAATGAGAGTATGGCTGAACGAAACAAATGAATTACTAGCTTAACGTGAAAGAACCAATATTTTATGAACATATCTATTGATCATCTCACCTCCCAATTCATAAAATGATGACATATAGTAATATATAACCTTTTTTTGCGAGATATACTACTAGAGTTAGTCCATCATTTGTGGTATTATTAGGTTGCAGCTCGTCGACAAGAGCTTTTATTTAATTTTAACTTCGAGAAAGAAAAGTTTCTCACACCTAGGTGGCCAGCGCAAGGTTCTCCTCCCATCCAATCTCCATTGCCACTCCGTGAATTCACCCCTTGCCGGCTTCTCCGGCTAGTGGTGGCAGGGAGGGGAATCCCGGTGGCTTGGTGCTACTTCTTGAGCTAGCGTTGATTTTTCCATTGAAGGGGAAAGGGTGATGCAGCAAAGTATAGATAATTATCTCCCTCAGTTTGGCAACCAAGGTATCAATCAAGTAGGAGGTCCAATCAAGTCCCCAATATATGCACCTGAACAAACTAACAAACACTTGCACACAACACGGAAAAGGGGTTGTCAATCCCTTCAATGTCACGAACAAGAGTGAGATCTGATATAGATAGAATTAAAACTAAAGTAAAAAAAGCAAAATAAAGTAAACACAAAATAATTGCAGCAAGATATTTTTGGGTTTTTGGTTTTATAGATCTGAAAATAATAGATGTAAAATAGTCCCGGGGGCCATACGCTTCACTAGAGGCTTCTCTCTTGAATAAAGCATACGGTGGGTAAATAAATTACTGTCGATCAATTGATAGAAAAGCGCAAAGTTATGGCGATATCTAAGGCAATGATCATGAATATAGGCATCACGTCTGTGATAAGTAGACCGAAACGATTCTGCATCTACTACTATTACTCCACACATCGACCGCTATCCAACATGCATCTAGAGTATTAAGTTCATAAGAACAGAGTAACGCCTTAAGCCAGATGACATGATGTAGAGCGATAAACTCAAGCAATACGATATAAACCTGATCTTTTTATTCTTGATGGCAACGATGCAATACGTGCCTCGCTACCCCTTCGGTCACTGGGTGAGGACACCGCAAGATTGAACCGAAAACTAAGCACCTCTCCCATTGCAAGAACTACCAATCTAGTTGGCCAAACCAAACCAATAATTCAAAGATAATACAAAGATATCGGATCATGCATATAAGAATTCAGAGAAGATTCAAATAACATTCATACATAATCTGATCATAAATCCACAATTCATTGGATCTCGACAAATACACTGCAAAAGAAGATTACATCGAACAGATCTCCAAGAACATCGTGGAGAACACTATATTCAATACCAAAGAGAGAGAAGAAGCCATCTAGCTACTAGCTATGGACCCGTAGGTCTGTGGTAAACTACGCATGCATCATCGGAAGGGCATCAAGGTTGATGTGGAAGCCCTCCGTGATCGAATCCCCCTCCGGCAGAGTACCGGAAAAGGCCTACAAATGGGATCTCACGGGAACAGAGACCTGCGGCGGTGGAAAAGTATTTTCGTGAATGCTTCTAGGGTTTCTGGAATACTTCTGAATTTATAGGCCGAAGAAGGGGGTCAGGGGGTCTCCTAGGGGGCCACAAGCCCTGGGTGAGCTCCTCCCTGGCTTGTGGTCGCCTCGAGGACTCTCTGACTTGTAGTCCAAGTCCTACGTGTGTCTTCTGGTCCAAGAAAAATCATCGTGAAAGTTTTATTCTGTTTGAACTCCATTTTATATTCATTTTCTGTGAAACTCAAAAACAAGGAAAAAACGGAAACTGGCACTGGGCTGTAGATTAATAAGTTAGTCCAAAAAATATCATGAAGTAGAATATTAATGCATATAAAACATACAAAACAGAATATATAATAGCATGGAACAAGCAAAACTTATAGATACGTTGGAGACGTATCAAGCATCCCCAAGCTTAATTCCTACTCGTCTTCGAGTAGGTAAATGATAAAAACAAAATTTTTTATGTGGAATGCTACCTAATATATTTATCCATGTAATTTTATTCATTGTGGCATGAATATTCAGATCCATAAGATTCAAAACAAAATTTTAATATTGACATAAAAACTATAATACTTCAAGCATACTAATAAGACAATTGTGTCTTCTCAAAATAACATGGCCAAAAAGAGTTATCCCTACAAAATCATATAGTCTGGCTATGCTCCATCTTCATCACACAAAACATTAAATCATGCACAACCCCTGTATTAGTCAAGCAATTGTTTCACACTTTAGTATTCCGAAACATTTTCAACTTTCACGCAATATATGAGCGTGAGCCATGGACATAGCACTATATGTGGAATAGAATATGGTGCCTGTGGAGAAGACAAAATGAAGGAGATGGTCTCACATCAACTAGGCTTATTAACGGGCTATGGAGATGCCCATCAATAGATATCAATGCGAGTGAGTAGGGATTGCCATGCAACAGATGCACTAGAGCTATAAGTTTATGAAAGGTCAATAAGAAACTAAGTGGGTGCGCATCCAACTCGCTTGCTCACGGAGACCTAGGGAAATTTGAGGAAACCCACTGAGGGAGTCATGTATTCAGGGGTCCTTAGGAGTCCGGGCCGATGAAGTTGGGCCGTGTTGATGGGCCACGAAAGTAGAAGCACAAGACTATCCCCCCGTATTCGGTCGGGACTCCTACGTACGTAGAAAGGCAAGCATAATGTCCGGATATATCTATTACTTCCTCCCCAAGTCACCTTTGTAACCCTAGGCCCTCTCTGGCGTGTATATAAGTCGGAGGGTTTAGTCTATAGAGGCTAACATCAGAATCATAACATCCTCATAGGCTAGGCTTTAGGGTTTAGCGATTACGATTTTGAGGTAGATCAACTCTTGTAACACATATTCATCAAGATCAATCTAGCAGGAAGTAGGGTATTACCTCGATCGAGAGCGCCTGAACCGGGGTAAACATCGTGTCCCCACTATCTTGTTACCATCGATCCTTCAACGCATAGCTTGGGCCCCCCTACCCGAGATCTGTCGGTTTTGACACCGACAATGGTGCTTTCATTGAGAGCTCCGCTGTGCGCTCGCGATGAGCGATCAATGGCTCGTCTCTTCATCAATGATGAGATCACCCTCGGAAACAACTTGGCCATTGGCCAGGTTCTCCAGCTCGGCGGGTTCACTGTATGCGCCCGCGTGGCCTCAAGGCCGGCCGCACTCCCTGCGGTCATTGAGCACCACCCTTATGTTGACTCCGTCCACTCCGATGACGCGACCTCGGCAGATCTCTCGCCTTTAAATGAGCTTCTAGATTGCATCACCGCCCTGGTGCTTTCATCGCCAGGAGATCAGATCGGACCTAAATTAGGTCAGGATGAGACCGATCCCATCCCGATCACTCATCTAGTGGCAGCAGTCGAGGACGGAGCCGAATATACTCCCCCGCTTGAGACGGAGTCCATCATAGTTCGGGTCTCCAAACCCATCGAGCCGAGCACGCCCCTGTCGGGTGGCACTTTGTGTCTTCCGAGCTCTGGGATTGACGCCTATCCCACTGAACATTCAGATCCTGCTGAGCGCGGATCGTCCACATCAAAGGTTGTCAAAACCCCGAAAACCATATTGGGTCGGGATTTATAATTACCAACACCCACCCACCCTGGGAGAAACTCTCCAAGTAAATACGGACTCCCGTACATAAAAGATCTCGCGAACACAAAGCAGCAGTCTGAGGAGACGGTCGACCACTTTTGGGACAGATTCCTACTTGTCAAGAACAAGATTAAGGACTGCTGCGATGATGATGTGGTCCCCTTATTTCACCACAATTGTACGGAGGAGGGAGTTTTGAACGCCCTCAATCGATGTTGTGTCCTGAGTTTCACAAATCTGTCGCACTTAGTACGAAAGTACTGTGCAATGGAAAACACTTGAAGAGCCCAAAGTACACCCCTGGAACAGTCCGTATCCAGACAACACATTGTTAAGGCAAGACGGACATACCCTATCAGGTCATCCGATAATATGCCTATTGGCAAGAAGAACAAACCTTCTACAGGTCGCAGGTCCGTACTGGACGAACTGCTCGATAAACCTTGCCAAATACATGCAGCCCTGGACAATATCCCGAACCACTGCCTTAGGGCATGTTGGGTACTCCGGAAGGTAGCAAAGAGCGGTACAACAATCATCGCGACCACAGTATCAGGGGGGAAGTACGTCGGTGTCTTCACTTTTTCGAGACGTTCTCCTCAAACAACCGCCGCAAGAGTGCGAATCAGGAACTTGCCGAGGTCTACCAAATCAGCACTTCAAGCCCATGGAGCGACACGACAATTAGTTTTTCTGCCAAAGACGCACCTCGAGTCCGGCCGATCCGAGCAACAACAGCTCTTGTACTAGATCCAATAGTAGACGGCTTTTGCCTCACTAAAGTACTTATGGACAGAGGAAGCAGACTGAACCTCATATACGAGGAAACGCTTGCAAAAATGCAGGTTGACAAATCCCACATTGAGCACACTAACACAACCTTTAGAGGAATTATTCCCAGCCGAGAAGCCCGGTGTTTGGGAAGCATTAAGTTCAACATACTATTCGGCACATCCGATAACTACAGGTCGGAGGAACTGCTCTTCCACATTGTTCCCTTCAATAGCGGATACCACACCCTTTTAGGACGGTACAATTTTTCACGCTTTCAAGACATACCCCATTATGGGTACATAAAGCTTAAAATGCCAGGGCCCAATGGAATAATCACATTAACAAGTGATCCGGATAGAGCGCTGTGCGCCGAGAACAAAACGACATCTTTAGTCTTAGAGGCATTATCCGAAGCCCTCGCGGCCGAAGAATTAACTACCTTACGATCCACGGTGGACAGGGACGATGTAATCCTCGCCAAAATATCGAAATATACCTCCAAGCCAGCAGATGAAATCATAAAATTCCAAGTGCACCCAACGGACCCTAATAAGACATCATCTATCAGGGCACAGCTGGATCCGGCGGTAGACAGCGCGTTACATGCCTTCCTTCGGGAAAATTGGGATATATTCGCCTGGCACCCTTCAGATATGCCGGGAATCCCACGCAGGCTGGCCGAACACAGCCTCAATATTATCAAAGGGTTCAAACCAGTAAGCAGTCACTGCGACGAGTCTCCTAACCCAAAAGACAAGCAATGCACTAGTGCAGAACCGAGCAATAGCACCGGTTCGTAAGGCCCTTTAGTGCCGGTTCCATAACCGGCACTAAAGTGTGGGCACTAAAGCCCCCCCCCCCCTTTAGTACCAGTTCCGCACGAACGGGTGCTAAAGGGCAACCACGTGGAACGAGCCAGCTCCGGGGGCCGGGAGCCCTTTAGTACCGGTTGGTAAAACCAACTGGTATTATAAGGTTTGGGGGGATTTTGGTTTTATGATTTATTTTTCGTTTAATTTTGTGTTTTCCATTTAATTCTTTTTCGTTTGCCGGTATTTTACGATACTACACATTGTACACGTTATGCATATATATATATATATATATATATATATATATATATATATATATATATAGAGAGAGAATTTCTAGTAGAACCAATCATATATATATATATCATCAAATGTCACACAAACCACCAATTCACACATACACACATGTATAGCTATATACAATTTCTCTACATGTTGCCTTTGGAGCCAGTGGCATTAGCCTAATTGGTGCCTTCGGAGCATGATGACAATTGAAGTGGTTCATGGGGGCGGTAGCGGGTAATGGTATTCTCCCTTCAGATCTATGACCTGGTCGAGCAAAAGTCCCACTATTTCCTCTTGAAGTGCTTGTACGCGCTCCGTTTCTAGGAGCTTGTCCTGCAACTCTTTGAACTGTTAAGAAGGAGATCAATATGCATGTTTATTAGTTGTGTGACTAGATATCGATAATGGTGTAAAAAATGTGAATAATGTTCTCGCAAACGCAGTATGCACACAGATTAGTCCCCTGCGCCTGCTTCAGGGCCTTTACGAGAATGGAATTTGATCAGATAATAATTAATCAAGCATGTAATTAAAGAGATAATGGCAGCTAGCTAGCTAGCTAGTACTACTTAATTACTTACCTTGGGTCGAAACCATCGCAGTTTTTCTTTCCATTCGCTTGGAGTGGCGCTGATGAACCTTGCCCAAGCCCTGCCCGCCGACAAAGAAAATGAATAAATGGGTTATTAAATAGTTCATATCAAGAAATGACAAACTAAATAGTCTGAGATATATAGTTAATAATGATTGTAATTACCTGTTGACTATCCCAAACAAGTTGGTGTAGTCACTTTGTTTTTTAAGTAGTGAGTCGAGTACTTCAACTGTTCCGGCGTCAACTTTAATGATACACAAGATCCAGTGAAATCTGCATGCACACACGCTTGGATGTCTTAATTAAGCGGACATATGTAAGCAAAAACATGTAGCTAGCTAGTAGGCAAAAACAGAGAATTTGTAGTACAAGACAGTGTGACTCACTTGAAGTTGTAAGGAAGTAGTATATCTTCATTGTATTTGAGGCACTTCAAGAACTCTAGCATGCTGTCCTCTACTTGCTTTTCATAATATGCATCTAATTTCCATGTGTATTCATTAACGGTGTTTGGGTCAATGAACCCAATGCCATAGCGCCCACCTTTTTTCATTTCATACAACTTCATCCTGCATAATACCACAGAAAGGAATATAGTGAGGATAATTACAGGTAATGATTGATCAAAAGGATCACTACAGCTAACTTGAGACTTAAATTACAGAAAGAAATCACTTACAGACAATAGCAACTGACGATAGATTTGTCGAATGCGTCTTGATTGTATAACTGAAACAGTTCATTATACTCAACGGACACATCGTTCTCATGGTAGTAATGATCCTTCTTGACTTTCACCATGAGGGACTCTCGATTGGTGCTCTTGGTAATGTCCATGTACCATTGATGCAATTCATACATTCTCGTTGGGAGCTTCTTGACCTCGTCTGGCTTGACCAAAGGTGCGCCCCAGACATATTTCCGTTTTATTTCCTCCTCTATAAGCACATGCATGGGCTCGATCTCGAGGAGTTGTCCCACAGTGATGTTGAGCATTTCAGCCTGCATTATATGCTCCTCGATTATTACCACATTGCCCTCCCCGGGAACGTTAAATTTTTGCCCACAATAATATTGGGCGTGTGTACTCTCACGTGTTGTTGGCACAACAAGCGAGGGGATCGATTGCGCCGCCTGTTCTCCTAGCTGGGGAACGTTTTTCCCGCTTTTTTTGACAGCTGCTTGTTGTTTGCTCGAGCTCGAGCTCGGCTCCTTCTGTAGGCGTGCTCGATTTAACTTCCTGAGGTGGCGCTCATAGTCGTTGTCAACAGGCTTGGGAACTGGTGGTTGAGCCATACAAACGAAGTGGTCAATCTTTTCCTCAGGCACTTTCTCCCTTGGCGGCGGTGGTGGTTTCGGTCCAAAATGGTCGTCCACTTCTGCCCGCACTATGGCCTTGGTTTGCTTCTCGGTCCTGTCGTAAGCCCTCTGAGGAGGATCAATGAGGCTTGGACCATATTTATATCGCTTGCCTCCGCCTGTACTTCCTGTACTGCCTCGACTCGTACCGCTACGCACCATAGCTGCGGGGTGTCTCTTCTGCGATTGCTGAGGCGGCGGAGACGGCTGACGGGGCTGAGTTGGACGAGGAGGAGTGGCCTGAAGCTGTGCCGGACTTGGAGGAGGACTGTCCTGAAGTTGTGCCGGACTTGGAGGAGGAGTGGACGTCTGACGCTGTGTCGGACTTGGAGGAGGAGGAGTGGCCTGACGCGTTGGTGGACTTGCAGGAGCGGGAGTCTGCTTACTCGGTGGTGTACTTCGACGAGGAGTCGGCTGACGCGGTGTCGGTGGCCTTCAAAAGATGATGCAATCCTTTCTCCATAAGATGATACGATGTTTGGCCTCACCGAGTGTGTGCTCCTCGTCACCTCCAGGAATGTCAAGCTCTAGCCCCGAATATTGGTCCACCACCTCATCTACCATGACACGAGCATAGCCTGCTGGAATCGGGTTCCAATGGAAGGTTGCCTCGGGGGGATTTGTAAAAGCAAGGGCGTCCGCCACCTTCATGGATATGTTCTTCATTTTGAAGTGTAGCTCGCAGTTAGTGTTCTCAATGATGTCATCCACGGGGTATCTATCCAGCATTGCGTCGCCCGGGGCGGAACCCACGCTGCTTCTCGGCATGGATGGGGCGGTGGTATGCAATGCTGGATCATCCGCTAGTTGTTGCAGCTGCTGAGACCCCCTTTGCTGGCTAAGTGAGTTGATCTGCTCCTGCTGCCGCTGGAATTTGTCTGCCAAGTCCGCGTGCTTTGATTCTAGGCCTTGAAGGCGTTCATAGTCCATCTTCCTCTGCTTCTCCTCCGCAATCTTCCTTCTCGCACGGGTTATGTAGTCGGCGCTCCAGTCCGAAAACCTCTCATACCACGGCATAGCGCCCTTGCCTCGTGTTCTTCCCGGGTGTTCAGGATTTCCCAGGGCAAGCGTAAGCTCGTCGTTCTCTCTGTTGGGCTGGAACACCCCCGTTCGAGCCTCTTCTATTGCAACAAGTAGCCTATCGTCGGCTCCTTTCAGACATGCCTTCCTCGAAACTTCGCCTGTCTTCGGGTCCAACTCCCCCCCATGCGCATAGAACCAAGTCCTGCACCTGGGGGGCCAGCTCCTAGTATCCCGAGTGACACCTGCATCCTCCATCCCTTTCTCAAACTTATCCCACTTAGGCATTGCCACCGCATAGCCACCTGGCCCCAGCTTATGGAACTTAACCTTTTTTTCGGCATTCTTCTTGTTTATTCTCGACCGTTCCTTAGCTAATTCTGAATCCTTGAATTTCACGAAATCATCCCAATGAGCACTTTGCTTCTCTAGATTTCCCTCGAATACTGGAGTCTTCCTTCCTCCCTTGACATACTTGTCCCATTCATGATTCTTGTGGTTCTTGAATGCAACCGCCATCTTCCTAAAAGCAGCGTCCTTGACTTTCTGCAGATCTTCTTTTGTGAAATGATCTGGTAGGGTGAAATGTTCCGTGAGAGTATTCCAAAGCAGACTTTTTTGTCTGTCGTCGACAAAAGTAACATCTGCACGTGGCTTTGCTGGCTTTCTCCATTCTTGAAGGGAGATCGGGAGTTGGTCCTTCACAAGAACTCCGCACTGACGAACGAACTTGTCCGCAATCTTCTTAGGCGCTAATGGTTTGCCATTAGGTCTGATTGCCTCGATATTGTACTTTATGCCCTCCTTCAACAATTTGTTCGGGCCTCATTTCGTCCTGTTGCCTGAATATTTGCTCGATCCGGATGGCTGAAAGAAGAAAGATCGATTCGTTAATATATCTTCAACTCATTTAAAACATGTGAGATCACCAGATGTGCCTTCAAGAGGTCGAGGCGACGGCGATGGGGGCGGCGACGGCGACGGTGGCGTCGACGGGGGCGGCGACAGCGAACGGGGCGGCGACGGTGACGGCGACGGTGGCGTCGACGGGGACGGCGACAGCGAATGGGTGATGGCTCCTCGCCCCTCGTTGGTTACCCCAAGTGGAAGGTTGAGATGTAGCGTAGCGGCAAATTTTCCCTTGGCAAAGATACCAAGGATCGAATCCCGTGAGACTCCGAGGGTCAACAAGAAGGTGTCAATAGCGCCAGAGACTTTTGCTTGACAGGACCTGCACACAGATACAAATAAGTTTGCTCCCAACGAGTACAGAGAGGTTGTCAATCCCTCCGGCCTTGTCGTTTACAAAGGATCAAACGCAAGAGATAATAGTGAGAGGTATGACTGCAACTAGTAAATAAGAATAGGAAGTTAATAACGGGTGTGATCAGTGATGGTAATATGGACCGGGGTCCCATGATGTTCACTAGTGATGTCTCTCTCCCAAAAGACGATAAAACAGCTAAGCGAGGTAAACGAATTACAGCTGGGCAATTGACAGGATTATGTGCGCAAACCAATGCTAACTATGCTGTAAGAAAGGTAGAGGCTCAAAAGCACGGGAAGTACGCCAAGGCAAGTAGACCGAAATCCATCTTCATCTACTACTAATCATCCACCTTGAGATATCTATCCAGAACATCTCGCTGGTATTAAGTTGCGAGTCCCACCCAAAGTGTAAACTCAAAGCAACAGACAACTGCATTAAAAGAACTTTGCGTAAAGTAAACAATCCTTGCACCCGCAAGTACAAGCACCGTTGTTTTCCCCCTTGTGGCAACAACACATCCCCTAGACTCATGTTTCTGTCACTCAAGCTAGTCATCGAGGGGCATGAACCCACAATCAAGCATAACGTTCCCTCTTGGAGTTACTACCTACTACTCGGCCAAAGCAATAAATAGCAACGGAGAACATGCAAGAATTACTCAAGAACATAAATATAAAAGAGGTGAATCAAATATATTACTCACACACAATCTGAATATAATCTCATAATCCATCGGATCCCAGCAAACTCAGCATAGCAACAGCATAAAGATTACATATGTGCCTCGATCATGTAGGGCAGCTCACGAGGTCTAATCGGTGAAGAACAAAGAGGGGAGGAGAACATCACATAGCTACTGGTCATGGACCCATGGTCCAAGGGGGACTACTCACAACTCATCCGGGAAGCGTCCATGGTGGTGGAGAAGCTCCCGGTGGTGGTTCTCCCCTCCGGCAGGGTGCCGGGAAGAGTTCTCCTGGTGCTCCCTATCTTGGAAGCGCGGCGGCGGCGGAACAGAGATGAGATCACGAAAAAGGATTCCTTCTCCGAGGGTTTCGGGACGCTTGTTAAATATATGCCAAAGGGGGGCACCAGAGGCGGAGAGGGGGCCGAGAAGCCCCCCCGGCGCGGCCAGGAGGGGGGCCGCGTGGGCAGGCCGCCTGGGCTGCCCCTGGCTCCCCTCTGGCCCCACTTCTGGCGCGTGGAAGCTTCTGGAGCGCTGATTTTTTATATATTTTTCCCGGAATTTTTCGGGCAATTTAAGTAATGGGAAAACCTGAAATACAAAAACAGCAAAAAACAGAAACTGGCACTGGGGTGCACTGAGTTATTTGCATAAATATCATAGTAATATCACACAAAAGAGGCATGGAGCAAGCATAAATTATAGATACGTTTTGGACGTATCAACATCCCCAAGCTTAATTCCTGCTCGTCCTCGAGTAGGTAAATGATAACAAGCATAATTTCTGTGGTGACATGCTATCAACCATATAAGAACTTTTAAGTAAAGTAATCAAGGCATGTAATTCAATTCAAGTCATAACAAGCAAGAGTCTATATTAGCATTGTAACAAGTAACATAAGAACATAAAGGTGCAAGAGCTCTCGCTGTCCGTGACTCGAATGTCTCCAAATGGTGTTTGCGTGCAAGAAAGGGGATAGGGATATATGAGAGAGTAAAACATAGTTTTTGTATTGTTGAGAACTTAATCTACTAAAGTTTCACACTTGGTCTTCTTTGAAATCTTATCTTGACTCATCCCCAGACCGTCAGCCAGGTACAAGTCAAAATGATCCACTCCCTTTCGATATTTTGAGCACTCATGCAATGGATGAGCGTAAGAAAGAAAGTCGACACTTAGGATAGCAAAGAGAGAAAAATGATAGAAGGGGAAGACAAAAAGGTGTGAAAGGCTCACATCAATGAGGACAATCATCGGCGAGAGAAAGCCAAATGATAGATATGATGTGAGGAGTAGGGATTGCCATGCAACGGATGCACATATGAGCTAAGGTAAGCTCTCCAATGGAACTAGTGGGGGTGCATCCAACTTGCTTGCTCAAGAAGACCTAGAGCTCTTTTGAGGAGGCTCATCATTGGAATATACAAGCCAAGTTCTATAGTGTAAAGGTCCCCACATAGCTATATGCATAAATGATAATCTCTATGGAGTACAAGGTATAAGATGGAGTACGAGTGTGGATCTCTCAAAAGAAATAGTAGTGTGCCCCCTTCTCTCTTTTTATTTCTTTTTCTCTTTTTTTCTATTTTTTTATTTTTGTGTGGCCTTAATGGCTCTTTCTATTTATCTCTCATTTGTCCTCTTTGGGATCTTTTTATTTTGTCCTCTTTGGGATCATTTGATTTGTCCTCTTTGGGATACTTTCCTCACTTTAGGGGCAACACTCTATGTATTACAAGAAGTATAGAAGATCTTTCACACTTTACAAAAGTACTCAACATAAAGAAAATGAAACTATCATGATGTATGCAAATGTATGCCTCTGCCAGTGTAGCAGGATATGCAATGATACTAGCGCATCATGTAGCAATGATTAGGGCAAGGCCGAACTAGCATGCGGCTCCTCGTTCAAGCAAAAAGCATGTATGACATGAAGATCAAGTCATGAGAAGATGGATGTTGCATGGCAATGTATCTCGGAAAGGCTATGGAAATGCCTTAATAGGTAGGTATGGTCGCTGTTTTGAGGAAGGATATAATGAGGCTTATGATGACACAGCGTATCGTGCCAAGGATTTGGATGCACCGGCGAAGTATGCGCCAACTCTCGAGGTGAGAAAGGGCAATGCACGGGACCGAATAGGCTAGAAAAATATGGATAGGTGGAAGTGTCAACCTTCGAATACTCACATTAGTCCGAAGAACTCATGCACTTATTAACGGTAACTCTCAATCTAATTAGGAGGTTCACAAAGAGACAAGTACCCCGAGGAGGTGTGTATGGGGGTTTGGTTACCCTTGCGCATCCTCGACCCATGGTACGTGAGTGTACTCTAATATTCGATCCCTCCAAAGATTAGTGATCCATTTAGTAGTTAAAGTTCTCAACTATTTTGTAGGTTTTCGAAAATAAACACGGATTGCCCAAAATACGACATCTATCACTAATAGGCTAAAGCTCTTGACACCAAAAGTTCAGACATTACTCATGGCAATACCTCAAAACTATTGCAAGTTACTACTAAAATTAAATAGCAACCTCAATTACCTACTTTAAGTTTAAGACACACAACTCAGTGCAACAGACAAACTCTCTTAACAAGATAAACATGAAAACTCAAGAGAGTTCAACAACCAACTAAACAAAAGCTCTTTTAAAAAGAAAAGCATGAAAACTAAGAGCTAAACATGACAGTAGCTATGGAAAGACAAAGAACATACACAGCAAAGATAAGCATGAAAATCCTATGTTGTGTTCTAGGTTGAAGTGGAGCGTGTTTCTCTCCCACACAAAGAAAGCTGGGTTCTAACTCGTTATGAACAGCAAGCAAAGCTAAAGAAAACTAAAAAGGAAACTAAAAGCAAGACGCTCCAAGCATAGCACATAACGCATGAAGTGATTAAAATATAGTGGAACGAAAGACGAACTGATAATTGTTGATGGAGAAGGGGATGCACGGGGGCATCCCCAAGCTTAGACGCTTGAGTCTTCTTGAATATTTCTTGGGGGTGCACGGGGGCATCCCCAAGCTTGAGCGTTTGACCCTCCTGAATCTTTTTATCATCTTCCCTCGCACACTTGAAAACTCCCTTCATACATAACTCATCATAATCTGATTAGCGAGGTTAGTACCCATAATAAAATAATTTTTCCTTGCTAGAAATAAAGATAATCTTGAAGAGTTACTGTTTCCCAAGATTGCCAAAAGGTTTTTGCAAAGAAAAAGCAAGCTCAAGGTTTGCAAAAAGAAGAAAAGGCAAAACAGGACAGAATCTGTGAAAAACAGACCAGCAGGTAGTAAATAATTTTTTCGGGGCACTTCTGCAACTCAAATCAAAAAACTCAGAACAGACGCCCGAAAGCCAATTGTATAGAGCATGCTGTCAAAAAAATTCAGATCAAAAAGATGATCTGGTGATTTTATACGAATTGTTCTGTCCAAGGACAGAATCTGTTTTCTGGACTGCACGTAACAACTTTTGAACTTTCTTGCAATCGGAGGCTAAACTTGGCACAAAGTTGAAAAGAAAAGATACAATGATGATGCTACTGTAGTAACAAACATCAATACCACTAAAACTGAAATAACAAACTGAAAGCAAAGATAACAAGGGTTGTCTCCCTAGAGCTCTTTCTTTATAGCCATAAAGATAGGCTTAAGACTTTAATGATGCTCTCGTAGGAATAAGAGTTGAAGAACAAAAGAGAGCATAAAGAAGCAAATACCAAAATCATTTAAGCCTAACATGCTTCCTATGCATAGGAATATTGCAATAGAATAATTCATTGAAGCACAAAGCAATAAGCATAGGAAGACAAAACAAGTGCAGCTTCAAAACCTTCAACATAAAGAGAGGAAACTTCTTATCATTAAGATATTTAGAACCATGTCTCCCTCTCTCATTATCAATTTCAGTGGCATCATGGATGAACTCAACAATATAACTATCACATAAGGCATTATTTCCATGATCCAAAAGCATAAAAGTGTCATTACTCTTCATATAAGCAAAATCTTTCTTATTAGGAATAGTGAGAGTAAGACTATCATAACCATCATCATATTTAGGAGGCATATCATAATCATAATAAATTTTATCCTCAATAGTAGGTGGACTAAAAAGCTCACATTTATCATTGTAATCATCATATATAGGAAGCAAAGTATTATCAAAGTAAATTTTCTCTTCAAAAGTTGGGGGACTAAAAATATAATGTTCATCAAACGTGTCATCCCCAAGCTTAGAGCTTTCCATGTCATTAGCAATATTGATATTCAAAGAAAGCATACTAATAACATCACCACCATCATGATTGTTATGCAAATAATAAAGTTCCATAGGTTTTTTAACTTTCTCTTCAAACACATCATGTCCCAAAGCAAGGTAGAGCTTATAAAGCTCTCTCATATTTTTGTTGTTTTCCATTAAGCAAAACTAGTGAAAAGACATAAAGAAAACTGAAAGGTAAACTAACAAGACTAAAAAGCAAAGATAAAAGATAGCGTGCAACTCCCCTATCTTGAAGAGTGGAGTCCCCGGGAACGGCGCCAGAAAACTTTGCTTGATGGCTTCTCGCCCCTCGTTGGTTACCCCAAGTGGAAGGTTGAGATGTGGCGTAGCGGCAAATTTTCCCTTGGCAAAGATACCAAGGATCGAATCCCGTGAGACTCCGAGGATCAACAAGAAGGTGTCAATAGCGCCAGAGACTTTTGCTTGAAAGGACCTGCACACAGATACAAATAACTTTGCTCCCAACGAGTACAGAGAGGTTGTCAATCCCTCCGGCCTTGTCGTTTACAAAGGATCAAACGCAAGAGATAATAGTGATAGGTATGACTGCAACTAGTAAATAAGAACAGGAAGTAAATAACGGGTGTGATCAGTGATGGTAATATGGACTGGGGTCCCATGATGTTCACTAGTGATGTCTCTCTCCCAAAAGACGATAAAATAGCTAAGCGAGGTAAATGAATTGTAGCTGGGCAATTGACAGGATTATGTACGCAAACCAATGCTAACTATGCTGTAAGAAAGGTAGAGGATCAAAAGCATGGGCGGTACGCCAAGGCAAGTAGACCGAAGTCCATCTGCATCTACTACTAATCATCCACCTTGAGATATGTATCCAGAACATCTCGCTAGTATTAAGTTGCGAGTCCCACCCAAAGTGTAAACTCAAAGCAAGAGACAACAACATTAAAAGAACTTTGCGTAAAGTAAACAATCCTTGCACCCGCAAGTACAAGCACCGTTGTTTTCCCCCTTGTGGCAACAGCACATCCCCTAGACTCATGTTTCTATCACTCAAGCTAGTCATCGAGGGGCATGAACCCACAATCAAGCATAACGTTCCCTCTTGGAGTTACTACCTACTACTCGGCCAAAGCAATAAATAGCAACGGAGAACATGCAATAATTACTCAAGAACTTAAATATAAAAGAGGTGAATCAAATATATTACTCACACACAATCTGAACATAATCTCATAATCCATCGGATCCCAGCAAACTCAGCATAGCAACAACATAAAGATTACATATGTGCCTCGATCATGTAGGGCAGCTCACGAGGTCTAATTGGTGAAGAACAAAGAGGGGAGGAGAACATCACATAGCTACTGGTCATGGACCCATGGTCCAAGAGGGACTACTCACAACTCATCCAGGAAGCATCCATGGTGGTGGAGAAGCTCCCGGTGGTGGTTCTCCCCTCCGGCAGGGTGCCGGGAAGAGTTCTCCTGGTGCTCCCGATCTTGGAAGCGTGGCGGCGGCGGAACAGAGATGAGATCGCGAAAAAGGGTTCCGTCTCCGAGGGTTTCGGGACGCGTGTTAAATATATGCCAAAGGGGGGCACCAGAGGCGGAGAGGGGGGCCCAGAAGCCCCCCCGGCGCGGCCAGGAGGGGGGCCGCGTGGGCAGGCCGCCTCGGCTGCCCCTGGCTCACCTCTGGCCCCACTTCTGGCGCGTGGAAGCTTCTGGAGCGCTGATTTTTTATATATTTTTCCCGGAATTTTTCTGGCAATTTAAGTAATGGGAAAACCTGAAATACAAAAAACAGCAGAAAACAGAAACTGGCACTGTGGTGCACTGAGTTAATAGGTTAGTACAAATATGATCCAAAGTGTATGGAAGTGCATAAATATCATAGCAATGTTACACAAAAGAGGCATGGAGCAAGCAGAAATTATAGATACGTTTTGGACGTATCAACGGGGCGGCGCGCGACGGTGACGGCGACGGGGGCGGCGACGGCGACAGGGACGGGGACGGGGGCAGCGCGCAATGGGGCGGCAACGGCGTCGACGGAGAGTAGAAACAGAACAAGAACAGAGAGAAAACTGAAAATTTGTAAGTGTTGTATATATAGGATGGACCTTTAGTACCCGTTGGAGCCACCAACCAGTACTAAAGGCCTGTTTTGGCTAGGCCAAGCGGCGGGAAGGGCACCCCCTTTAGTACCGGTTGGTGGCTCCAACCGGTACTAAAGACACCCCTTTAGTACCGGTTGGTGCCACGACCCGGTACTAAAGGGGGTGCGCTGGCGCAGGTGCGGTGCGGAAAGTTTAGTCCCACCTCGCTAGCCGAGGGGCAGCCGCACTAGTTTCTAAACCCCGCCGCGGCTGCTCCTTCGAGCTTCTCTCTACTGCAGGCTTGTGGGCCTAACTTTGCCGCGCTGCCCTGTGAGTCTGCTGGGCCTTTATGGGCCTACAAATACAGGCCCAGGGGCTTGCAGGCCCATAGGGTAGTGTGCAACAATTTTTTTATATGGTATTTCATTCTATATCTCACTAAAATTTCTATATCTAAAATTTATTTAACAAATTTTTTATCTATCTAACATTGCCGCAAATATATCTAAAATTTCTATCTAACATTTCTATATCTAAAATTTTATATCTAACTAACATTTCTATATCTAAAATTATCTAACAAACATTTTATATCTCATTTAACTCTCTAAAAACAAATCAGTAAATGAATGAAAAATACCAAATGAATTCAGAAAGGGTTGATAATTGATTCTGTGGATTTGAATGGTGCATTTTGAACACACAACAAGTCTGGGGTTCAAACAAGTTCAAAAAAATGCAATGCCTTTGTATCATATGAGTTTTCGTCCTAAACCCTCATACTTCGAAAGAGATTGTTCATTTTGTACACGAAGTGCATCCAGTTTTTGTCGTGACCCTCTCTACTTGTTTGCACATGCCATGTGGGTGAAATGATGATACCATGCCAAGTTTCAACCTTTTCAGAGTTCAATTTGTACTGCTTTTCAATTTCACGGTCATTTAGCTCTCTCGAAACAAATCAGTAAATGAATGAAAAATACCAAATGAATTCAGAAAGGGCTGATAATTGATGGTGATGTGGATTTGAATGGTGCATTTTGAACACACACAAACTCTGGAGTTCAAAAAAATGCAATGCCTTTGTATCACATGAGTTTTCGTCCTAAACCCTAATACTTCGAAAGAGATTGTCCATTTTGTACACGAAGTGCATCCAGTTTTTGCCGTGACCATCTGTACTTTTTTGCACATGCCATGTGGGTGAAATGATGATACCATGCCAAGTTTCAACCTTTTCAGAGTTCAATTTGTACTGCTTTTCAATTTCACGGTCATTTAGCTCTCTCAAAACAAATCATCAGTAAATGAATGAAAAATACCAAATGAATTCAGAAAGGGCCGATAATTGATGATGTGGATTTGAATGGTGCATTTTGAACACACAAAAACTCTGGAGTTCAAAAAATGCAATGCCTTTGTATCATATGAGTTTTTGTCCTAAACCCTGATACTTCGAAAGAGATTGTCCATTTTGTACACAAAGTGCATCCAGTTTTTGCCGTGACCCTCTCTACTTTTTTGCACATGTCATGTGGGTGAAATGATGATACCATGCCAAGTTTCAACCTTTTCAGAGTTCAATTTTTACTGTTTTTCAATTTCACGGTCATTTAGCTCTCTCAAAACAAATCATTAAATGAATGAAAAATACCAAATGAATTCAGAAAGGGCTGATAATTGATGATGATGTGGATTTGAATGGTGCATTTTGAACACTCAAAAACTCTGGAGTTCAAAAAAATGCGCAATGCTCGTTAATTAGCTTCAAGCCTTTCGGAAGAGTGTACAAAGCGCTGCACATAGCTCTGTGCAGTCTACATTATTCCTCAAGGTTTGAAGCTAAGCAACGTGCATGTGAACATTGCGCCTCTCCCACATTGTATGTGCACTCAAGGCTTATAAACCACTCCTAGTGCCTCTCTCTTAGCGAGGTGGGACTAAAAATCAGCTTACTAAGATACTATAGTACCGGTTCATGCCATGAACCGGTACTAAAGGTGCCTAGCCTGACAACAGCCTGACACAGCATCATTAGTACCGGTTCGTGGCATGAACCGGTACTAGAGAGGTTACCCACGAACCGGCGCTAATGATCTCCGCCCGCCTAGCCGTTGGAACCGGTACGGTACTAATTAATTGTCCAGTTTGTACACGAAGTGCATCCAGTTCAAAAAAATGCAATGACTTTGTACATGCTATGTGGGTGAAATGATGATACCATGCCAACTTTTAACATTTTCAGAGTTCATTTTGTAGTGCTTTTCAAATGATGTTAAAAAATGCATTGACCATCATTGATCTTTTTGTGTACAATTTAAATTGTCAATAGGAGTCCTCACCGGTTTAGGAACGGGTGATGACTCCTATTGCAGCCACAAATCCTACACATAGAGTTCAATGAAGACCAAGTGGTTGTGATAGTTTGAGAAATAACATATTTAAGGTGGTAAAATCTCTGTTAGACGAGCGAGGTGGGACTAAAAAAGCGTTGTAGAACGAAGTGAGTAGAACCCTTTTGTACCGGTTCCTGGCACGAACCGGTACTAAAGGTTTTGGTGGGCCCACAGCCTAACCACAACCTGCAACAGCCTCTTTAGTACCGGTTCGTGCCAAGAACCGGTACTAAATGTTCACCACGAACCGGTACTAATGATGGCCGCCGGCCTAGCCTCTGGAACCGGGACTAATGGTCCCATTAGTGCCGGTTCAGTTGCAAACCGGGACTAATGAGCTCTACATTTGACCCTTTTTCTACTAGTGATGGGAGAAGAGCTAGCCAAGTTATTGGAAGCCGGATTCATCAGAGAAATTAAACATCCAGATTGGCTAGCGAACTTAGTCATGGTACCGAAGAAGGATAAATCCTGGCGCCTCTGGGTTGACTTTATAGATCTAAACAAGGCTTGCCCTAAGGATCCCTTTCCTTTGCCCCGCATTGATCAAGTTATCGATACAACGGCCGGACACGACTCTCTGTGCTTCCTTGATGCTTACTTTGGATACCATCAAATAAAAATAAAGAATACGATCAGGCCGCAAACGCATTTATCACCCCGTATGGTCCTTTCTGTTGCAACACTATGTCCTTTGGACTCAAAAACGTTGGCACCACATATCAACGCATGATTTAAACATGCTTAGAAAAACAAACTAGCAATACAGTGGAGGCATATGTTTACGACGTAGTCGTTAAGACCAAACACGTCGAAGCATTGGTGGACGATCTCCGCCTTACATTTGATAACCTTCGAGAATATGACATAAGGCTCAATCCGGAAAAATGTGTCTTCGGCGTTCCGGCCGGAAAGCTATTAGGGTTCATTGTATCCCATAGAGGAATCGAAGCTAAACCAGCTAAAATCCGGGCCTTGTTAGAGCTCAAAACGCCAACCAATCTCAAACAAGTGCAAAAACTAGCAGGCTGCGTAGCGGCCTTGAGCCGCTTCATCTCCAGGTTAGGAGAGAAAGCATTGCCACTTTATAGATTGCTACGACGCACTGACAATTTCGAATGGACAGACGCGGCCACAACTGTATTGGAAGAAATAAAAATTCTACTAGTGAGCAACTCAATCCTAGCCGTCCCGAGTGTTGGCGAACCAATGTTGTTGTATATATCAGCCACTGAGCAGGTAGTGAGTGCCGTGCTCGTCGTTGAACAAGCCAAAGAGGGACATAATTTCCCCGTTCAAAAACCCGTATACTACGTATCCGAGGTTCTCACACCGTGCAAATCACGGTACCCCCACTATCAGAAAATTGCCTATGAAGTCTTCATGTCATCCCGAAAACTTCGACACTACTTTCAAGAGTGTTCGATCACAGTGGCATACGAAGTACCACTTAATGATATTATTAAGTATAAAGACGCCACTGGACGCACGGCCAAATGGGCCATCGAGCTCTTACCGTTTGAAATATCATAGAAGCCATGTCGGACTATTAAATCCCAGGTGTTGGCTGACTTTGTCGCAGAATGGACCGAAGTCGAACTCCCTAAAGAGTACGACTCATATTCCCACTGGACAATGTACTTCGATAGTTCCAAAATGTTAGACGGGTTGGGGGCTGACGTAATATTGATATCTCCAATTGGGGATACAGTCCGATACATACTACAAATTATGTACACGGATTCGAACAATGCGTCCGAATATGAGGCACTATTGCATGGTCTCCGCCTAGCTGTATCCATGGGCATACAACGCCTCGAGGTACGCGGAGACTCAAACCTCGCTATCTCCCAAATAAACGGAGATTTTGATGCGAAGGATTCAAAAATGGCAGCTTATCGCAATGCCATATTGAAAATATCAGCTCGATTTGAGGGGTTGGAATTCCACCATGTAGCCTGATACGTCCAAAACGCATCTATAATTTCTGTTGCTCCATGCCAATTTTGGGTGATATTGCTATGTTATTTATACACTTCCATACACTTTTGATCATATTTGGACTAACCTATTAACTCAGTGCACCCCATGTGCCAGTTTCTATTTTCGGTTGTTTTTGTATTTCAGGTTTTCACATTACGAGAACTGCCAGAAAAAATCCAGAAAAATCATATAAAAAATCAGCATTCCAGAAGCTACCAGGCACCCGAAGCACAGCCGGAGGGGGGCCACCAGGGCCCCAGGTGCCCTGGCGGCACGCCCCCCCTGGGCCGCGCCAGGGGGGCGCCTGGGCCCCCCGAGCCTCGTCTGATGCCCCCCTTTGGCATATATTTAAAGCGTCTCCCAAAACCCTCGAGACGGGAACTCTTTTTCGCGATCTCATCTTTGTTCCGCCGCCGCCGCCGCTTCCAAGATCGGGAGCACCAGGAGAACTCTTCCTGGCACCCTGCCGGAGGGGAGGATCTCCACCGGGAGCTTCTCCACCACCATGGACGCCTCCCGGATGAGTTGTGAGTAGTCTCCCTTGGACCATGGGTCCATGACCAGTAGCTATGTGATGTTCTCCTCCCGTTCTTGTGCTTCACTAATTAGTCCTCGTGAGCTGCCCTACATGATCGAGGCACATATGTAATCCTTATGTTGTTGCTATGATGAGTTTGCTGGGATCCGATGGATTATGAGATTATGTTCAGATTGTGTTTGAGTAATATATTTAATTCACCTCTTTTATATTTATGTTCGTAAGTAATTCTTGCATGTTCCCCGTTGTTATTTATTGCTTTGGCCAAGTAGTAGGTAGTGACTCCAAGAGGGAACGTTATGCTTGATTGTGGGTTCATGCCCCTCGATGACTAGTTTGAGTGACAGAAACATGAGTCTAGGGGATGTGCTGTTGCCACAAGGGGGAAAACAACGGTGCTTGTGCCCGCGGGTGCAAGGATTGTTTACTTTACGCAAAGTTATTTTAATGCAGTTGTCTGTTGCTTTGAGTTTACACAATGGGTGGGACTCGCAACTTAATACCAGCGAGATGTTCTGGATAGATATCTCAAGGTGGATGATTAGTAGTAGATGCAGATGGATTTCGGTCTACTTACCTTGGCGTACCGCCCATCCTTTGAACCTCTACCTTTCTTGCAATATAATTAGCATTGGTTTGCGCACATAATTCTTTCAATTGCCCAGCTGTAATTCGTTTACCTCACATAGCTGTTTTATCGTCTTTTGGGAGAGAGACATCACTAGTGAACATCATGAGACTCCGGTCCATATTACCATCATTGATCACATCCGCTATTTACTTTTCCGCTTTTTACTTACAATTGCAATTACATCTATCACTACTATCACTTTCGTTTGATCCTTTGTAAACTACAAGGCCGGAGGGATTGACAACCTCTCTGTACTCGTTGGGAGCAAAGTTATTTGTATCTGTGTGCAGGTCCACGTTGATTGCTAATATCCGGCGCCGTTAGCAGTTGACACCTTCTTGTTGAAACTGGGAGTCCCAGGGGAATCGATCCTTGGTATTGCCAAGGGAAATCTTTGTTGGGGAACGTTGCATGGGAAACAAAAATTTTCCTACGCTCACCAAGATCAATCTAGGAGATGCATCTACGAGAGGAGAGTTGGATCCACATACCCTTGTAGATCGCTAAGCGGAAGCGTTCAAGAACGCGGTTGATGGAGTCGTACTCGCCGCGATTCAGATCGCCGAAGATCCTAGCACCGAACGGACGGTGCCTCCGCGTTCTTCACACGTGCAGCCCGGTGACGTCTCCCACGCCTTGATCCAGCAAGGAGAGAGGGAGAGGTTGGGGAAGACTCCATCCAACAGCAGCACGACGGCGTGGTGGTGGTGGAGGAGCGCGGGACTCCAGCAGGGCTTCGCCAAGCGCTGCAAGAGACGAGGAGGGAGAGGGGTAGGGCTGCGCCAAGAGGGAGACGTTCTCGTGTCTCTAGCAGCCCCAAAACCCCTCATATATATAGGGGGAAGGGAGGGCTGCGCCCCCCTTTAGGGTTTCCCTCCCCTAGGGTGCGGCCAGCCCTAGATCCATCTAGGGGGGGGCGGCCAAAGGGGGAGAGAGGGGGAGGCGCACCACTATTGGGCCCTAGGGCCCAACTGCATTAGGGTTTGCCCCCCTTCCCCTCTTGGGGCGCCCTGGGACTTGGTGGGGGGGCGCACCAGCCCCCTTGGGGCTGGTCCCCTCCCACACTTAGCCCACGCAGCCACCTGGGGCTGGTGGCCCCACCTGGTGGACCCCCGGGACCCTCCCGGTGGTCCCGGTACATTACCGATATCGCCCGAAACTTTTCCGGTGACCAAAACAGGACTTCCCATATATGAATCTTTACCTCCGGACCATTCCGGAACTCCTCGTGACGTCCGGGATCTCATCCGGGACTCCGAACAACATTCGGTAACCGCGTACATACTTTCCCTATAACCCTAGCGTCATCGAACCTTAAGTGTGTAGACCCTACGGGTTCGGGAACCATGTAGACATGACCGAGACAACTCTCCGGTCAATAACCAACAGCGGGATCTGGATACCCATGTTGGCTCCCACATGTTCCACGATGATCTCATCGGATGAACCACGATGTCAAGGATTCAATCAATCCCGTATACGATTCCCTTTGTCTATCGGTACAGCACTTGCCCGAGATTCGATCGTCGGTATACCGATACCTTGCTCAATCTCGTTGCCGGCAAGTCTCTTTACTCGTTCCGCAACACATCATCCCGTGATCAACTCCTTGATCGCATATTGTGCACATTATGATGATGTCCTACCGAGTGGGCCCAGAGATACCTCTCCGTCATACGGAGTGACAAATTCCAGTCTCGATTCGTGCCAACCCAGACAGACACTTTCGGAGATACTTGTAGTGCACCTTTATAGCCACCCAGTTACGTTGTGACGTTTGGTACACCCAAAGCATTCCTACGGTATCCGGGAGTTGCACAATCTCATGGTCTAAGGAAAAGATACTTGACATATAGAAAAGCTTTAGCATACGAACTACACGATCTGTGCTAGGCTTAGGATTGGGTCTTGTCCATCACATCATTCTCCTAATGATGTGATCCCGTTATCAACGACATCCAATGTCCATGGTTAGGAAACCGTAACCATCTATTGATCAACGAGCTAGTTGTCTAGAGGCTCACTAGGGACATGGTGTTTGTCTATGTATCCACACATGTATCTGAGTTTCCTTTCAATACAATTCTAGCATGGATAATAAACGATTATCGTGAACAAGGAAATATAATAATAACCAATTTATTATTGCCTCTAGGGCATATTTCCAACAGTCTCCCACTTGCACTAGAGTCAATAATCTAGTTCACATCGCCATGTGATTAACACTCACAGGTCACATCGCCATGTGACCAACATCCAAAGAGTTCACTAGAGTCAGTAATCTAGTTCACATCAATATGTGATTAACACTCAATGAGTTCTGCGTTTGATCATGTTATGCTTGTGAGAGAGGTTGTAGTCAACGGGTCTGCAACATTCAGATCCCTATGTACCTCGCAAAACTTTATGTCATATCGTAGATGCTGCTATCACGTTCCACTTGGAGCTATTCCAAACTGTTGCTCCATTATACGTATCCGGTATCTCCACTTAGAGTTATCCGGATAGGTGTTAAGCTTGCATCGACGTAACTCTTTACGTCGAACTCTTTATCACCTCCATAACCGAGAAACATTTCCTTACTCCTCTAAGGATAATTTTGACCACTATCTAGTAATCCACTCCTGGATCACCTTTGTACCCTCTTGCCAGACATGTGGCAAGGCACACATCAGGTGCGGTACTTAGCATGGCATATCGTATAGAGCCTATGACAAAACCATAGGGGACGACCTTCGTCCTTCCTCTTTCTTCTGCCGTGGTCAAGCTTTGAGTCTTACTCAACTTCACACCTTACAACTCAGGTAAGAACTCCTTCTTTGACTGATCTATTTTGAACTTCTTCAAAATCATGCCAAGGTGTGTGATCTTTTGAAAGTATCATCAGGCGTCTTGATCTATCTGTATAGATCTTGATGCCCAATATGTAAGCAGCTTTATCCAGGTCTTCCTTTGAAAAACTCATTTCAAACAACCCTTTATGCTTTCCAGAAATTCTACATCATTTCGGATCAACAATATGTCATTCACATATACTTATCAGAAATGTTGTAGTGCTCCCACTCACTTTATTGCAAATACAAGTTTCCACCAAACTTTGTATACCCAAAAACTTTGATCGCTCCATCAAAGTGTATATTCCGACTCCGAGATGCTTGCTCTAGTCCATGGAAGGATCGCTGGAGCTAGCATATCCTTTTAGCATCCTTAGGATCGACAAAACCTTTCTGATTGTATCACATACAACCTTTCCTTACAAAAACTGGTAAGGAAACTTGTTTTGTCATCCATCTGCCAGATTTCATAAATGCAGCTAATGCTAACATGATTCCGACGGACTTAAGCATCGCTACGGGTGAGAAAATCTCATCGTAGTCAACTCCTTGAACTTGTGGAAAACTCTTCGTCACAAGTCGAGCTTCATAGACGGTGACATTACAATCCACATTCGTCTTAGTCTTAAAGATCCATTTGTCTCAATGGCTTGTCGATCATAGGGCAAGTCCACCAAAGTCCATACTTTGTTTTGATACATGGATCCTATCTCGGATTTATCGGCTTCTAACCATTTGTCGGAATATGGGCCCACCATCGCTTCTCCATAGTTCGTAGGTTCATCGTTGTCCAACAACATGACCTCTAAGACAGGATCAACGTACCACTCAGGAGTAGTACATATCCTTGTCAACCTACGAGGTTCGATAGTAACTTGATCTGGAGCTTCATGATCACTATCATTAGTTTCCTCTTCAATTGTTGTAGATTCCACAGAAACATCTTTCTGTGTTGCACTACTCTCCGGTTGAAGTGAGGGTTCGACAACCTCATCAAGTTCTATCTTCCTCCCACTCAATTCTTTCGAGAGAAACTCCTTCTCGAGAAAGGACCCATTCTTAGCGACAAACATTTTTGTCCTTGGATCTGAGATAGAAGGTATACCCAACCGTTACCAGTGGGTATTCCATGAAGATGTATTTGTCCGCTTTGGGTTCGAGCTTTTCCTGGCTGAAGCCATAAGCATCGCAGCCCCAATCATTTAAGAAAACGACAACTTTGGTTTCTTGCCAAACCATACGACGTCATCTCAACGGACTTAGATGGTGCCCTATATAAAGTGAATGCAGCTGTCTCTAATGCATAACCTCAAAATAATAGCGGTAGATCGGTAAGACACACCATAGATCGCACCATATCTCATAAGGTTCGATTACGATGTCCGGACACACCATTACGCTGTGGTGTTCCAGGGGACTTCAACTGCGAAACAATTCCACAATGTCTTAAGTGATTGCCAAACTCATAATTAAGATAATATCCCCTTGATCAGATTGTAGGAACATGATCTTCTTGTTATGATGATTCTTAATCTTCACTCTGAAATTTTTGAACCTTTCAAACGTTTCAGACTTTTGCTTCATTAAGTAAATATACCATATCTACTCAAATCGTCAGTGAAGATGAGAAAATAACGATATCCACCACACGCCTTAATTCTCATTGGATCACATACATCAGCATGTATGATTTCCAACAAGTCACTTGCCCGTTTCATTGTACCTGAAAACGGGATCTCAGTCATCCTGTCCAAGAGGCATGGCTTGCATGTGTCAAGCGATTCAAAATCAAGTGACTCCAAACATCCATCAGTATGGAGTTTCTTCATGCATTTTATGCCAAAATGACCTAAGCGGCAGTGCCACAAGAAAGTGGTACTATCATTATTAACTCTACATCTTTTGGCATTAATATTATCATCATGTGTATTACTATGATCGAGATTCAACGAACCATTGGGTGCATGACCATAAAGGTATTGTTCATGTAAACAGAATAACCATTATTCTCTAAATGAATAACCGTATTGCGATGAACATGATCTAATCATTTTCACGCTCAACGTAGACACCTGATAACATTTATCTAGGTTCAACACTAATCTCGAAAATAGAGGAAGTGTGCGATGGTGATCTTATCAACCTTGGAAACACTTCCAACACACATCGTCACCTCGCCCTTAGCTAGTCTCCGTTCAGTGCGTAGCTTTTGCTTCAAGTCACTAATAATAGCAACTGAACCGGTATCCAATACCCAGGTGCTACAAGGAGTACTACTAAGGTACACATCAATAACACGTATATCAAATATACTTTGTTGAAGTTGCCAGCTATCATATCTACCATGTATTTGGGGTGGTTCTGCTACCATGTGACCGTTACCCTTACAATCGAAGCACTTAGTCTCGAGGTTTGGGTGCAACCTTAGGTTCCCTCATTAGAGCGACAACTGGTTTGCCATTCATGAAGTTTCCCTTCTAGCCCTTGCCCCTTTTGAAACCAGTGGTCTTGCTAAACCATCAACACTTGATGCTCCTTCTTGATTTCTACTTTTGCGGTACTAAGAACCGCTAACAGCACCGGGATCATCTCCATCCTTTGCATGTCATAGTTCATCACGAAGTTCTAGTAGCTTGGTGATAGTGTCTAGAGAATTCTGTCAACCACTATCTCACCTGGAAGATTAACTCCCACTTGGTTCAAGTGATTTCAGCACCCAGACATTCTGAGCACGTGCTCACTAGTTGAGCTATTCTCCTCCATCTTTTTGGCAAAGGAACTTGTCAGAGGTCTCATACCTCTCAACACGGGCATGAGCCTGAAATCCCAATTTCAGCTCTTAGAACATCTCATATGTTCCATGGCGTTCAAAACGTCATTGGAATCCCGATTCTAAGCCGTAAAGTATGGTGCACTAAACTATCAAGTAGTCATCAGGACGTGTCTCTCAGGTGTTCACAACATCCACAGACAACGTTGTAGGGGTTTGCACATTGAGCGGTGCATCAAAGACATAAGTTTTCTGTGCAGCAGTGAGGACACTCCTCGGACTACGGACCCAGTCTGCATCCTTGCTTACAATATCTTTCAACTTAGTCTTTCTCTAGGATCGTATTTAAACAGGGAGCTACAACGCAAGCTATTGATCTACAACATAATTTGCAAAGGCAACTTAGACTATTGTTCATGATAAGTGAGTTTAACTAATCAAATTAATTATAACTCCCACTCAAATTGACATCCCTCTGGTCATTCGAGCGTGACATGATCCAAATTCACCAACCCAAGTCCGATCATCAAGTGAGATGAGGTGGTGTCAATGGTGAACATCAACATGTTGATCATATCTACTATATGACTCATGCTCGACCTTTCGGTCCTCCGTGTTCCGAGGCCATGTCTGTACATGCTAGGCTCGTCAAGTCTAACCCGAGTGTTCTGCATGTGCAAAACTGGCTTGCACCCGTTGTATGCGAACGTAGAGTCTATCACACCCGATCATCACGTGGTGCTTCGAAACGACGAACCTTCGCAACGGCGCACACTCGGGGGGAACACAATTTTATCTTGAAATTTTAGTGAAGGATCATCTTATAATGCTACCGTCGTCCTAAGCAAAATAAGACGCATAAAAGGATTAACATCACATGCAAATCATAAGTGACATGATATGGCCATCAACTCGTGCTTTTGATCTCCATCTCCAAAGCACCGGCATGATCTCCATCGTCACCGGCGCCACACCATGATCCCCATCATCATGATCTCCATCATCGTGTCGCCATCGGGGTTGTCGGCGCCCACCATGCTCTTACTACTATTGCTACCGTTTAACGATAAAGTAAAGCATTACAAAGCGCTTAATGATTGACACGCAGGTCATACAAAAATTAAAGACAACCCTATGGCTCCTGCCGGTTGCCGTATGCATCGACATGCAAGTCGATATTAACTATTACAACATGATCATCTCATACATCAAATATATCTCATCATGTCATTGGCCATATCATATCACATACATACCCTGCAAAAACAAGTTAGACGTCCTCTAATTTGTTGTTGCATGTTTTACGTGGCTGCTATGGGTATCTAGCAAGAACGCTTCTTACCTACGCAAAGCCACAACGGTGATATTCAAGTTGCTATTTAACCTTCTACAAGGACCGCCTTGTTCTATTCCGATTCAACTAAGATAGGAGAGACAGACACCCGCCAGCCATCTTATGCAACAAAAGTCACATGTCTGTCGATGGAACCGGTCTCATGTACGTGGACATGTAAAGTTGGTCCGGGCCGATTCATCCCATAATACCGCTGAATCAAGAAAGACTAAGGAGGGCAGCAATTTAAACATCAACGCCCACAAACCCTTTTGTGTTCTACTCGAGAAAGCATCTACGCAAGAACCTGGCTCTGATACCACTGTTGGGGAACGTTGCATGGGAAACAAAAATTTTCCTACGCTCACCAAGATCAATCTAGGAGATGCATCTACGAGAGGAGAGTTGGATCCACATACCCTTGTAGATCGCTAAGCGGAAGCGTTCAAGAACGCGGTTGATGGAGTCGTACTCGCCGCGATTCAGATCGCCGAAGATCCTAGCACCGAACGGACGGTGCCTCCGCGTTCTTCACACGTGCAGCCCGGTGACGTCTCCCACGCCTTGATCCAGCAAGGAGAGAGGGAGAGGTTGGGGAAGACTCCATCCAACAGCAGCACGACGGCGTGGTGGTGGTGGAGGAGCGCGGGACTCCAGCAGGGCTTCGCCAAGCGCTGCAAGAGACGAGGAGGGAGAGGGGTAGGGCTGCGCCAAGAGGGAGACGTTCTCGTGTCTCTAGCAGCCCCAAAACCCCTCATATATATAGGGGGAAGGGAGGGCTGCGCCCCCCTTTAGGGTTTCCCTCCCCTAGGGTGCGGCCAGCCCTAGATCCATCTAGGGGGGGGCGGCCAAAGGGGGAGAGAGGGGGAGGCGCACCACTATTGGGCCCTAGGGCCCAACTGCATTAGGGTTTGCCCCCCTTCCCCTCTTGGGGCGCCCTGGGACTTGGTGGGGGGGCGCACCAGCCCCCTTGGGGCTGGTCCCCTCCCACACTTAGCCCACGCAGCCACCTGGGGCTGGTGGCCCCACCTGGTGGACCCCCGGGACCCTCCCGGTGGTCCCGGTACATTACCGATATCGCCCGAAACTTTTCCGGTGACCAAAACAGGACTTCCCATATATGAATCTTTACCTCCGGACCATTCCGGAACTCCTCGTGACGTCCGGGATCTCATCCGGGACTCCGAACAACATTCGGTAACCGCGTACATACTTTCCCTATAACCCTAGCGTCATCGAACCTTAAGTGTGTAGACCCTACGGGTTCGGGAACCATGTAGACATGACCGAGACAACTCTCCGGTCAATAACCAACAGCGGGATCTGGATACCCATGTTGGCTCCCATATGTTCCACGATGATCTCATCGGATGAACCACGATGTCAAGGATTCAATCAATCCCGTATACGATTCCCTTTGTCTATCGGTATAGCACTTGCCCGAGATTCGATCGTCGGTATACCGATACCTTGCTCAATCTCGTTACCGGCAAGTCTCTTTACTCGTTCCGTAACACATCATCCCGTGATCAACTCCTTGATCACATATTGTGCACATTATGATGATGTCCTACCGAGTGGGCCCAGAGATACCTCTCCGTCACACGGAGTGACAAATCCCAGTCTCGATTCGTGCCAACCCGACAGACACTTTCGGAGATACCTGTAGTGCACCTTTATAGCCACCCAGTTACGTTGTGACGTTTGGTACACCCAAAGCATTCCTATGGTATCCGGGAGTTGCACAATCTCATGGTCTAAGGAAAAGATACTTGACATATAGAAAAGCTTTAGCATACGAACTACACGATCTGTGCTAGGCTTAGAATTGGGTCTTGTCCATCACATCATTCTCCTAATGATGTGATCCCGTTATCAACGACATCCAATGTCCATGGTCAAGAAACCGTAACCATCTATTGATCAACGAGCTAGTCGTCTAGAGGCTTACTAGGGACATGGTGTTTATGTATCCACACATGTATCTGAGTTTCCTTTCAATACAATTCTAGCATGGATAATAAACGATTATCGTGAACAAAGAAATATAATAATAACCAATTTATTATTGCCTCTAGGGCATATTTCCAACAATCTTCTGCTACGCTGCATCTCAAACCTTCCACTTGGGGTAACCAACGAGGGGTGAGAAGTCACCTAGCAAAGCTATTTCTGGCCCCGTTGCCGGGGACTCCACTCTTCAGGATAGGGGAGTTGCACGCTATCTTTTACCTTTGCTTTTAGTCTTGTTAGTTTACCTTTCAATTTTTGCTTTAGTATCTTTTATCGAAAATCACAAAAAAAAGTTATCTTATTCTTTAGTTGTCATTATGTCGGGTCCTTTTGTCTTTGACGAGGCAGAAGTTCTCACCTTTAAACAAAGAGGTGGGGAATGTCTGAAAGATGCTTGGTATAGAATTAATGATTCTCAAAATAGAGCCACCAAGAAGCAACCCACTACTATCCTGCTTAGAAATTTTTATGTTGGAATAACTTCTTGGAATAGGTTTATTCTAGATACTGCTATCAATGGGAATTTACTAGAAGCCCCAGTTTGGGAGTCTCTTAGTATTATTGAAAATCTTGTTGGGAATCCCCCTGTTGTTAGCATTCAAGAGGACATCACCCTAGCTCACATTATGAAAAAACTTGAAAAAATAGAGCTAGAGATGCCAAGCATTAATAAGATAAATGAGTTGGATCATAAGATCCAAGGGAATTTGAATAGGCTTGATAGCTCCATGCATAAAATTTTCAAAACTTTGGAGATCGTCAAATTCCATGACTTGGACTCTTCAAGGATAGACAAGATTGAGGAAATCTTTGATACTCTAGGAACTACTTTCTCCTCAATCAAAACCAAAAAGGTAGAAACTCCGGCGAAGAGGGAGCCTAAGTTCGTTCACGTTCCAAAGGCTCCCCGTTCTAAAAGTAATCCATCTATTGCCAAAGGGGTTGAAACTGTAAAGACTTTGGAAGAAACACTTCTCTTTGATGAATTTATAAATGAATCTTCCCTTGACTTTTATCCTTTTGGTCTTCTCCCTAGAAGTATCTATATGAAGCCTTTATTTGAGAGCCCTCTTAAGACTAGTTGTATTATTGAAGAGCTTTTTGATGATCTTGATGATGGTTCAATTGATACAACTTGATCTCTATGCATTATGCCTAGCTTAAAGGCATAAAAGAAAGCGCTTTTGGGAGGCAGCCCAATGAATAAATTTTATTTTGCTTTTGTCGTGTCTTGATGTTGTTACTACTGTAGCATCATCATTGTATCTTTGCTTTTCAATTTTGTGCCAAGTATAGCCTCTGATTGCAAGAAAGTTCAAAAGTTGTGACGTGCTGTCCAGGAAACAGATTCTGTCCTTGGATAGAAAAATTCGTATAAAATCACCAGATCATCTTTTTGGTCTGAATTTTTTCGACAGCGTGCTCTATATAATTTTCTTTCGTGCGTCTGTTTTTAGTTTTTTGATTAGAGTTGCAGAAGTGCCCCGAAAAAATCATTTACTACCTGCTGTTCTGTTTTTCACAGATTCTGTCCTGTTTTGCCTTTCCTTCATTTTGCAAACCTAGAGCTTGCTTTTTCTTTGCAAAAACCTTTTGGCAATCTTGAGAAACAGTAGAAATTCAAGAATATCTTTATTTCCAGGAAGGAACAATTATTTTATTATGGGTACTAACCTCGCTAATTAGATTATGATGAGTTATGTATGAAGGGAGTTTTAAAGTGTGCGAGGGAAGATGATAAAAAGATTCAGGAGTGTCAAACGCTCAAGCTTGGGGATGCCCCCGTGCACCCCCAAGAAATATTCAAGGAGACTCAAGCATCTAAGCTTGGGGATGCCCCCCGTGCATCCCCTTCTCCATCAACATTATCAGTTCGTCTTTCGTTCCACTATATTTTTATCACTTCATGTGTTATGTGCTATGCTTGGAGCGTCTTGCTTTTAGTTTTCCTTTTTAGTTTTCTTTAGCTTTTCATAACGAGTCGGAACTCAGATTTCTTTATGTGGGAGAGAAACACGCTCCACTTCTACCTAGAACATAACATAGAATTTTCATGTCTATCTCTGATGTGTGTGTTCTTTGTCTTTTAATAGCTACTATCATGCTTAGCTCTTAACTTTCATGCTTTTCTTTTTAAAGAGCTTTCGTTTAGTTGGTTGCTTGAACTCTCTTTAGTCATCATGCTTATCTTATTAAGAGAGTTTGCTTCCGTTGCATTGGTTGATATGTCTATGATAAAGATGCTACGTGCATAATGGCGCTTAGTAGTTCAGGTTTTCATATGGTTAATCCCAAATAGCTGGGGGGTTCCCAATGTGTTATTGGAGTACCAACATGATTTGTTTGCCTATGATGTGGTATGGTTTAGTAATATCTTCCTTCAAATAATTTATTTTGATTGACTTGGCGTATGCTCACGCATATTTAAGACTGTAAAGAAAGTCTGTCAAGCCTTGATGATCTTTTGTTTCTGAGTAGCGATATAACTTCCATGCCTGATTCAATGTTGCTTTGTCGCTCTGCATGATTATGGCCGTCATTGCTCTCTTAGTTGGTCGCTCCCAGTCTTTTGCTAACCTCCACCTGTACTAAGCGGACTGACTGCTTGTACATCCACATCCTTTATACCAGTTATGCCATATGAGTCCACCATACCTTCCTACATGGTATTTACCTGCCATTCCTAACGGAGACTTGCATGTACCATCTCGAAATTATTCAAAGAAAAAAGCGTTCCTATTTTGTGCCTCTGTTGTAAGTTCATGAGGAAGTAGTAGTTAATTCATAATCTTTTTAAGTTGGACAAGCTTCACCCTGGGATTGCATGTATAATGTGCAAACCCATAATACGAGAAGGAACTGGCATTGAGTGCGTCCGGCTCAAAATTAATATAACAAACAAACCCTCCTTCACGCTTTGTTCATGAGAAATCAGAAAACTTTGGCAGTGATAAACAAAGGAGATTAAGAGGATGTGATCGTCCTCATTCGGGAGCCGTTCGTCGAAACTTGTCCATCTCAAGAAGTGATTGAGTTATCTGCTAACATTCATTGACGAAACATGCATGATCTAAAAAAAATTAGTACCTCTGTTTTAAAACCAAGAGCTCTGGTACATGTTTTGTCTTTGTTTCCGACTACGGGTTTTCAACCTTGCCAACAAAAGCCACGGTTCGAGAGTCTCCACCTTCTTTTAAAAGCACCAACTACTGAGAGCATGATTGTCATTCTGAGTGTAATGTGCATTGTCCCAAAGTAGCATTGTCTTTTGCATGATTGTGATATCGTTTATTCTGAAATCATTGTATCTAGTCATCACTTAAACCTTGGAGGTGCCCCTGCATTTATGTTTTGCTTCACTAAAGGGGGCAAGCGAGATATCACTTTATCATATTTGCACACCATGTGCATTACAAATCTATTTGATGTTTCAATATCATATTGTAAAACTTTCAGTCCTTTGTGATTTTCTCATGAGGCAACTTAATTACTATAGATTCATTGTCTCAGTAAGCTTTTGTCATGTGACTATGAAAAAGTCCTATATGGTTAATAGCATGTCACCACAGAAATTATTCTTGTTATCATTTACCTACTCGAGGACGAGCAGGAATTAAGCTTGGGGATGTTGATACGTCCAAAACGTATCTATAATTTGTGCTTGCTCCATGCCTCTTTTGGGTGATATTGCTATGTTATTTATACACTTCCATACACTTTTGATCATATTTGGACTAACCTATTAACTCAGTGCACCCCAGTGCCAGTTTGTGTTTTCGGCTGTTTTTGTATTTCAGGTTTTCACATTACGAGAACTGCCATAAAAAATCCAGAAAAATCATATAAAAAATCAGCGTTCCAGAAGCTACCAGGCACCCGAAGCACAGCCGGAGGGGGGCCACTAGGGCCCCAGGCGCCCTGGCGGCGCCCCCCCTGGGCCGCGCCGGGGGGGCGCCTGGGCCCCCCGAGCCTCGTCTGATGCCCCCCTTTGGCATATATTTAAAGCGTCTCCCGAAACCCTCGAGACGGGAACTCTTTTTCACGATCGCATCTCTGTTCCGCCGCCGCCGCCGCTTCCAAGATCGGGAGCACCAGGAGAACTCTTCCCGGCACCCTGCCGGAGGGGAGGATCACCACCGGGAGCTTCTCCACCACCATGGACGCCTCCCAGATGAGTTGTGAGTAGTCTCCCTTGGACCATGGGTCCATGACCAGTAGCTATGTGATGTTCTCCTCCCGTTCTTGTGCTTCACTAATTAGTCCTCGTGAGCTGCCCTACATGATCGAGGCACATATGTAATCCTTATGCTGTTCTATGATGAGTTCGCTGGGATCCGATGGATTATGAGATTATGTTCAGATTGTGTTTGAGTAATATATTTGATTCACCTCTTTTATATTTATGTTTGTAAGTAATTCTTGCATTTCCCCGTTGTTATTTATTTCTTTGGCCAAGTAGTAGGTAGTGACTCCAAGAGGGAACGTTATGCTTGATTGTGGGTTCATGCCCCTTGATGACTAGTTTGAGTGACAGAAACATGAGTCTAGGGGATGTTCTGTTGCCACAAGGGGGAAAACAACGGTGCTTGTGCCCGCGGGTGCAAGGATTGTTTACTTTACGCAAAGTTCTTTTAATGCAGTTGTCTGTTGCTTTGAGTTTACACTATGGGTGGGACTCACAACTTAATACCAGCGAGATGTTCTGGATAGATATCTCAAGGTGGATGATTAGTAGTAGATGCAGATGGATTTCGGTCTACTTACCTCGGCGTACCGCCCATGCTTTGAACCTCTACCTTTCTTGCAATATAATTAGCATTGGTTTGCGCACATAATTCTGTCAATTGCCCACCTGTAATTCGTTTACCTCACATAGCTGTTTTATCGTCTTTTGGGAGAGAGACATCACTAGTGAACATCATGAGACTCCGGTCCATATTAACATCATTGATCACATCCGCTATTTACTTTTCCGCTTTTTACTTACTATTGCAATTACATCTATCACTACTATCACTTGTGTTTGATCCTTTGTAAACTACAAGGCCGGAGGGATTGACAACCTCTCTGTACTCGTTGGGAGCAAAGTTATTTGTATCTGTGTGCTGGTCCAAGTTGATTGCTAATATCCGGCGCCGTTAGCAGTTGACACCTTCTTGTTGAAACTGGGAGTCTCAGGGGAATCGATCCTTGGTATTGCCAAGGGAAATCTTCTGCTACGCTGCATCTCAAACCTTCCACTTGGGGTAACCAACGAGGGGTGAGAAGTCACCTAGCATAGCCCGGGAAATTAACCAGGCAGCGGATGTACTCGCTCGTATGGGCGCTAAACGCGACCCAGTCCCGCCTAACACCTTCATGGAAAGGCTGTTTAAGCCATCAGTAACATGGCAGGACATGATCGGCGATACTGATTCGGATCTGAACACACCCCCGGCCGAACTTAGCCGAGACGTCATCAGAGACTCAAACATGGATATAACTTCTTCGGCTCATGAGTTCATGGCTGTCATAGCCCCCTGTACAGAGCCCTTCTTAGCTTACCTTAATAGGCAGGAGCTCCCTGATGACTAAAATGATGCCCGCCGCAGAGTCCGGCGTTCTAAAGCCTACAAAGTTCACGAAGGTGAAATATACAAGAAAAGCACTACTGGTGTTCTCCATAGGTGCATCTCCAAAGTGGAGGGAAGGCAAATTCTCACTGAAGTACACGCTGGAATGGGCGGCCACCATGCCGCAGCCCGGGCGCTCGTGGGCAACGCTTTTCGAGCTTGCTTTTTCTGGCCCACTGCCCAAGCAGATGCCTAGACCCTAGTCCAACATTGCGTTGGCTGCCAGCTCTTTGCAAATCAAAGTCACATGTCTCCCATCGCTTTGAGAACAATCCCCATTACGTGGCCTTTTGTGGTCCGGGGGCTTGATATGGTTGGACCTTTTAAAGGGGGAAGCCATAAAAAGAAATGCTTACCGATGATTGTAGATAAATTCACTAGGTGGATAGAAGCCAAGCCAGTAAAAACAACTGAGGCAGGGCCGGTGATAGATTTTATATCCGGTGTAGTACACCGTTATGGTGTCCCGCACAGTATTATCATAGATAATGGCATCAACTTTACAACTGACGAAGTAAAAGATAGGTGCGTAAAGTTAGGTATTAAACTTGATTATGCTTCCGTGTACCATCCTCAAATAAACGGTCAAGTCGAAAGAGCCAATGGTATGATAATGAGCGGAATTAAACCCCGACTAGTGCGCTCCCTACGGGAGTCTGATAAACACTGGGTCGAAGAGCTTGACTCCGTACTCTGGGGACTGCGGACCACACCTAATCGGATGACCGGATACACACCTTTCTTCATCGTGTATGGTGCAGAGGCTGTTCTGCCCTGTGACATTATTCATGACTCACCACGAGTGCGCATGTACGAGGAGAGAGAAGCCGAGCTAGATCGACAGGATGACCTAGATGGACTTGAAGAGGAGCGCAATACAGCACATGCTCGTTCCGCATTTTATCAACAACAGGCCAGGCGATACAAGAGCAGAGAAGTGTGGGCCAAGACATACAATGTCGACGAACTCATTTTACTCCTCCCGGAGAAGAAGAAGGACAAGCTCAAACCATAATGGGAGGGCCCCTTCATTATCAACGAATTACTCACCGGTGGAGCCTATCGCCTCCGGAATGCGCAAGACAACCGCCTTGAGCCGAACCCGTGGAACGCTGCCAGGCTCCGACGATTCTATGGATAGTTCGGTAGCATTTTTTTTCCTCCTTTTAAGTTAGGTCTTGTTTCTTATCTTTTATTTTTCTCCCCTTCCCTTTTTACTGTTTCTCTCATTGGTAAGTATTCGGCTCACCCGAACTACCATAGCATAAGTACATCTTTGAATGTATCTACCTCAAATATACTTGGGGGCTTCTTTGACGAAGCCCATTACCGAAAAGCTCCTTGCTTATAATGTCGTCTGTTTTTACAGTCCTTCCTTACCATTATATGGACCAATATGACTTAAGTTTTGTTCAAGCTAGGTTGCCTGGCTCCTATGCTTACCCCTACGTTCCCGATTGTTTGGCTAGGGTGTAAAGGGAGCACCTCTGCGATTGTTACAACCGGGTAATCCGGACATGTACCTCAGACTGGGTGAAGCCAAAAGCTAGCGCTCTTAAGGGAATAATCGGTCGGCGGATACATGACATATCGCTTTTTAATGCATACATTTTAAAGTATCACATGATATGGCATCCTACAATCCTTTTCTACGGGATTAAAACCCTAAGCCTGCATATGTACGCATGCTGACCTAGGGAAATGAACCCTTAACGGAATTATTCTCTTTGGAAGATGTTTCTTACGTTAAATAGTAATATAACATAACTCCCCCAAAACAGTTTGTTTGTTCAAGCAATTATGACCGGATTGCCTGGTTTCCAAACATACCAAGTGTTTATCGCAGGTGTAGTATTCGGAAACACTCCAGCCTTTGGGTTTATGGAGGTTAAAGTGGAAGGTCGGCCATGACAATCTTTTTGTAATTTCGGCCGGAGATAAGTTTGGTGTTAAAGTACATTGATACATAGAATCAAGCGACTACTCTTTCTCTATTCCCTCTATAAGGTTTTCTAGTCTACAGTCCTGTTGGGAAAACTTGGCAGTTGTCTCCACTTGGTCATACACCAAGCTCACGGGGATTTCTTGTCCATCCGATCCTCGAGGTCCCACGCGGGCCATATGATTCAGATCAAGACGGGAGTAACGTGTCTTCACCATGGCCCAGGCTTCTCAAGAACCCATGCGACATGCTGACGCGTTCCACAGTTCGAACTGGCGTCGAGCCCCTTTGAACAAGTCCGTCAAGTCCTCCATAGTTTCTGGAGGGGAATCGCCCGGCCAAAAAGCCTTGGCCATATTCTTCATGGCCTTCCGAGCTCGCTCGTGTACTCTGGAAAGCTTTTGCAGCACGCCACCCTCAAAACCGTACACTTCCCTTTCGGGTTGCGCAGTTAACAAACCTGCAGGAATAGTTTTATGAAAAACTTTCAAAATAAGGGACTATAAGGAGAGCTAGGTATAAGGGACATACTGAATGTGCCGCCTTTTAGCCTTCGGTTCTCTTCCTTGGCATTTGAGAGTTGGGCTCTTACGTCCGTTAGCTCCTGTTCCAGCCTGACATTTTTATCATGCGCTTGGTTTCTCTTATCTATGGCTTGCATCAATACACGTTTACCAGCAGTTGTTTCCCCTTCGGCATATTTTTTGTCTACCAGAGCAGCCCTTAGCTCCTTCTCCCATTGGTCGTTCAGCCCTGTTGCTGTATTTCAATCAGTATGTACTTAAAGACTAGTGATCAGCACAAATATCATATTATTCGGACACCATTGTTCTTACCACCAGTATCCTTTCCGAATTTCTTCGAATTTCCCAATTCGGTGGTGACAATCGTCAGCTGGGTCCGGCACTCTTCCAGCTCCTTGGATAAGATGTTATTCTTTTCTTGGAGCACCTGCAAAAACACAACGATCCTCAAATCAGTTGGACTAAGTGCTTTAAGTCTCAGGGGCTACTGGCATGGGAACATCAAAATTTCCACTTACCCGCATATCTTTCGAAAGCTGGTGAGTGGCTCCAACGAGTCCGTCTTGAGCGGCTCAGATATAAGCATCTGTAGAACCAAGGGAATTAAATGCCTCCATAGAAAAGGCTGGGTTACGCATGGCTGCTTTTCGCCGCCGGTGAACCATCGCGACCTCCACTTCGAAATTAGTGGCCGACATTTCATCTGAATCCGCTTGAAGGGGACAATCCGGTGCTGAATCCGCATTAACCCTTGTCCTCGAGACATGCCGGATGCCGAATTGGCTGGAGCTTGATCTACATGATTTCTGGAAACAGTCCAGTGTGTGTTCCTCCTAAAAGGAAAAACAAGGCGGAAAGTTGTAATACCGGCTTCACCACCCAGCATGTGTTAAAAAAAACATGCCTCTTTGAAGGCTCAGTGGTGTTCGCGGTCCTCTTTCGCTTCAAGGCCTCACCCGATGCCGGCGTCGATGACGATCTTCACACAGTTCGATGTGCGGAGCGCCGACCCTTTTGAGCATGGAAAAGTGCAGTGGGTAAGGCGCACTGGGAATTGCTACTTCTCGAGCTTGCGTTGTATTCCCTCGAAGAGGAAATGGTGATGCAGCATAGTAGCGTAAGTATTTCCATTAGTTTTTGAGAACCAAGGTATCAATCCAGTATGAGACCACGCGTGAGTCCCTCGCACATGCACAAACAAATAAGAACTTCACAGCCAATGCGATAAGGGGTTGTCAATCCCTTTACAGTCACTTACGAAAGATGATAGTTTGATATTTTTGGTATTTTTGGATATAAGAAAAGAAAGTAAAAGCGGAAAAGTAAAGTAGATTGTAGATTGATATGCTGAGAATAGACCCGGGGCCATAGTCTTCTCTAGTGGCTTCTCTCATGATAGCGATATTCTATGACGAGTAAACAAATTACTGTCGAGCAATTGATAGAAAAGCGAATAATTATGAGACTATCTAGGCATGATCATTATATCTAGGCATCACGTCCGAGACAAGTAGACCGAAACGATTCTGCATCTAATACTATTACTCCACACATCGACCGCTATCCAGCATGCATCTAGAGTATTAAGTTCATAAGAACAGAGTAACGCCTTAAGCAAGATGACATGATGTAGAGGGATAAACTCAAACATAGTGATATAAACCCCATCTTTTTATCCTCGATGGCAACAATACAATACGTGCCTTGCTGCCCCTACTGTCACTGGGAAAGGACACCGCAAGATTGAACCCCAAGCCAAGCATTTCTCCCATTGCAAGAACTATAGATCTAGTAGGCCAAACCAAACCAATAATTCGAAGAGACTTGCAAGGATATTATAATCATACATAAAGAGTTCAGAAAAGAACCAAATATTTCTCATAGATAATCTTGATCATAAACCCACAATTCATCGGATCTCGACAAACTCACTGCAAAAATAGATTACATCGAATAGATCTCCTCGAAGATGAGGAGAACTTGGTATTGAGATCCAAAGAGAGAGAAGAAGCCATCTAGATACTAGCTATGGACACGAAGGTCTGTGGTAAACTACTCACAACTCATGGTGAGGCGATGATGATGATGATGTAGAAGCACTCCGTGGCAGATCCCCACTCCGGCGGAGCTCCGGAACAGGCTCCAAGATGGGATCTCACGGGAACAGAAGGTTGCAGTGGTGGAACTAGGGTTTTCTCTGTTCGTCTGATGGTTTCAGGGTACGTAGGTATATATAGGAGGAAGGAGGGCACCGGGGGCCAGACGGGGTGCCTACGACGCAGGGGGCGCGCCCTATAGGGGCGCGCGCCCCCACCCTCGTGGATGCCATGTCATCCCTACTATGTGGTTCTCAAGTCTCCCGTGCGTATTTTGCTCCAAAAATATATCTCCAGAAGTTTCATTCCATTTGGACGCCGTTTGATATTCCTTTTTAGTAAAACCCTGAAATAGGCAAAAAACAGCAATCTGGACTGGGCCTTTGGGTTAGTAGGTTAGCCCCGAAAATAATATAAAAGTGTACAACAAAGCCCATTAAACATCCAAAACATCATAAATAATAGCATGGAACAATAAAAAATTATAGATACGTTGGAGACGTATCAAGCATCCTCAAGCTTAATTCCTACTCGTCCTTGAGTAGGTAATGATAAAAACAGATTTTTTGACGTGGAATGCTAACCAACATAGTTTTTCAATGTAATTCTCTTAAGTGTGGCATGAATATTCAGATCTGAAAGATTCAAGACAAAAGTCTATATTGACATAAGAAATAGTAATACTTCAAGCATACTAACAAAGCAATCGTGTCTTCTCAAAATACTATAGCTAAAGAAAGTTATCCCTACAAAATCATATAGTCTGGCTATGCTCCCTCTTCATCACACAAAATATTCATATCATGCACAACCCCAGTTTCAGCCAAGCACTTGTTTTCATACTCCATTCTTTCAAACCTTTAAACTTTCACGCAATACATGAGCTAGAGCCATGGATATAGCACTATGTGGAATAGAGTGGTGGTTGTGAAGAAGACAAAAAGGAGGGAGATAGTCTCACATCAACTAGGCGTATCTACGGGCTATGGAGATGCACATCAATAGATATCAATGTGAGTGAGTAGGGATTGCCATGCAACGGATGCACTAGAGCTAAAAATGTATGAAAGCTCAACAAAAGAAACTAAGTGGGTGTGCATCCAACTTTCTTGCTCACGAAGACCTAGGGCATTTGAGGAAGCCCATCGTTGGAATATACAAGCCAAGTTAATGAAAATTCCCACTAGTATATGAAAGTGACTAAACACGAGGCTCTCTATCACGAAGAACATGGTGCTACTTTGAAGCACAAGTATGGAAAAAGATAGTAGCAATTGTCCCTTTTTTCTTCTTTTTTTCTTTTTTCTTTTTTTGGGCCTTTCTTTTTTCTTTGGCCTTTCTTTTCTTTTTTTCCTTTTTTTGGAGGGGCTTTCTTGATTTAACCTTTACTCACATGGGACAATGCTCTAATAATGATGATCATCACACTTCCATTGAATTACAACTCGATATTACAAATCGATACTAGAACAAAGTATGACCTATATGAATTCCTCCGGCGGTGTACCGGGATGTGCAATGAATTAAGAGTGACATGTATGAAAAATTATGCATGGTGGCCTAGCCACAAATACGATGTCAACTACATGATCATGCATGGCAATATGACAATATGAAGCATGTCATATGAATGGAATGGTGGAAAGTTACATGGCAATATATCTCGGAATGGCTATGGAAATGCCATGATAGGTAGGTATGGTGGCTGTTTTGAGGAACATATATGGTGGCTGTTTTGAGGAAGGATATAGTGGGTGTACGGTACCGGTGAAAGTTGCGCGGTACAAGAGAGGCTAGCAATGGTGGAAGGGTGAGAGTGCGTAATATCCATGGACTCAACATTAGTCATAAGAACTCATATACTTATTGCAAAAATTTATGAGTCATCAAAACAAAGAAATCAACGCATGCTCCTAGGGGGG